>CM038677.1:618924730-619524730 GCA_021605205.1 Aegilops longissima | reverse complement strand
GACACTCGACGATCTGGTTCTTTTTAGTTAGGAACCTAGTCCAGAATTTCCTGGCTGACTCTCCGGGCTGTTGGACTATGTGACTTAAGTCATCGGCATCCGAAGGTCGGGCGTATGTACCTTGGAAGTTGTCGCGGAAGGCGTCTTCCAAGTCCTCCCAGCAGCCAATTGACTTTTCTGGAAGGCTGTTTAACCAGTGCCGAGCTGGTCCCTTGAGTTTTAGCGGGAGGTGTTTGATGGCATGAAGATCATCACCGTGGGCCATATGAATATGGAGAAGAAAGTCCTCAATCCATACCGCGGGATCTGTTGTTCCATCATATGATTCGATATTCACGGGTTTAAACCCTTCTGGGAATTCATGCTCCATTACTTCATTAGTGAAGCAGAGGGGGTGTGCGGTGCCTCTATATCGGGCCAAGTCACGACGTAGCTCGGATGGAGTCCGTCTGCGGTTTTCAGCTCGGATGTGGTTATGTTCGGCTAGATATCCGTCGTCGCGCATCGGGGCACACCCCCGCGATCCGTAGATCGATCTGGTCTGACCTGCCCTATTTTCCAGGTCCCGCCGCAGGTCATATGTGTATCCCCGAGGTGGTATGGGATGGTGTTTGGCTCTAGTTGCCGTTTTGCCCCGGCCGCGTGGTGGTCGGTCAGCCGCGTTACGCGTTGATGGTACGGGCTCCAGTGCCTCGTCATCAAATTGAGGTAGTAGTTTACGCTTCGGCTAACTTTTGGTTGGGCGCCCGAGGTCGTATTCCTCGGCTGCCAGGACATTAGTCCACCTGTCATTGAGTAGGTCTTGATCAGCTTGAAGCTGCTGCTGCTACTTTTTCAGGATCCTTGCAGTGGCTATTAGCCGGCGCTTAAAGCGCTCCTACTCGAGAGGTTCCTCAGGCATGATAAAGTCTTTGTTGTCGAGGCTCACCTCATCCTCGGAGAGTGGAAGATAATTATTGTCCTTCGAGTCTTCATTTATGGCCTGCTCATCAGGGCTAACTTGCCCGTCTTCCCGATTGTCCTGTTCGGAGGTTGGCTCGACGGGTTCTTGGTCTTCGGCATCGTCCGGAGTATTGTTGTCTCTCGTGCCGGTATTGCTGTCTTTTTCATAGCGTGATTTAGAGCGGTGCCGCTGACGTTGGTGCTTTGGTTGTATCTCAGGAGGTTTATCCTCGACTGCATTCTTCTTGTTATCGCCATTACCCTCTTTGGGTGTATCCACCATGTACACGTCATACGAAGAGGTGGTCGTCCAGCGTCCGGTAAACGGCGGGTTTTCGGCCTGCTATTCTCCGGCATCATCGTCCATACCGTCGATGTCTTTGGAGCCATAATTGAGCATGACAGTTAAGTCCTCGATAGTGGCTATGAAGTGGGTGGTGGGTGGGACGTAAAATTCCCCGCTCTCAACCCCTAGTCTAGGCTGGGCGTAGTTCGAACGTTGCTCCTCTATAATGATGAGGGATCGCATCAAGTCCAGAGCCTCGCTTAAAGGCGAGGTTTGGCCAGGGAGAAAAGAGTCCATGGAGTACGGCAGGAAGGAGACTTGGCCGAGATCACACGATGCTGACTCCAAGGGTTCGGAGCCAATATTCGGAGAAGGGTCTGGCTTCCTAATGGTTGCCAGTGACACTTCTCCCTCCGGTTCTCCCATACTTGGCTTAGTGGCTGCAGATAGTCTGGCGGGCTCAGGAATCCCGTCTTCGGACCTGGTAATGTGCTCCGGATCTAAGGCCTGAGTGGAGGTTGGGGTCGTGAACCCTTGGAAGATCAAGTCTCCTCGGATATCAGCGACATAGTCCAGATTTCCAAAACTAATCTGGTGACCTGGGGCGTAGCTGCCGATCTACTCTAGATGGCCAAGCGAGTTGTCCCGCAGTGCGAAGCCACCAAACACAAAGACCTAATCGGGGAGAAAGACCTCCCTCAGGGCAGTATTGTCGTAGATGATGGATGGAGCCAACGAACCTTCCGACAATGACACAACGGAATTCTCAATGAAAGCACCAATGTCGGTGTCAAAACCGGTGGATCTCGTGTAGGGCGTCTCGAACTGTGCATCTAAGGTCGATGGTGACAGGAGACGGGTAAAGGAGTCCTGGAATAACGGGTCCTCGGGCGTCCGGCCTGTCATCCATGGGCCGGACTGATGGGCTATGAAGACATGAAGGCCGAATAATGTGCCTGTGTCCGGGTTGGACTCTCCTTGGCGTGGAAGGCAAGCATGGCGATCATCAATGAAGATTCTTTCCTATGTAACCGACTCTGTGTAACCCTAGATCCCTCCAGTGTCTATAGAAACTGGAGGGCGTAGTCCGGATAGGATATTCATTACCATAGTCATACTTGCTAGAATTCTAGGGTTTAGCCATTACAATCTCGTGGTAGATCAACTCTTGTAACACTCATATTCATCAAGATCAATCAAGCGGAAGTAAGTGTTACCCCCATAGAGGGCGAACACAGGTAAAGATCGTGTCCCCGTCTCCTGTTACCATCGATCCTGGATGCATAGTTCGGGACCCCCTACCCGGGATCCGCCGGTTTTGACACCGACATTGGTGCTTTCATTGAGATTTCCACTGTGTCGTCGACAAAAGGTTCGATGTCCCCTTCAATTGTCAATAGTGACGCCGTCCAAGGAGAAACCTTCCTCCCAGGACACATCTTTGTGTTGGTGACTTTCTTCATGGACCAACTTCAGCAGGCCATCTGGAGCAGATCGATAGCTACGCCCCTGGCCATCAGGTCAGATTCGAAAGCTTGAAATACGTCGCGGACATCCACGGAGACTTGATCTTCGACGGATTCGAGACCGCGACGATCGCTCCCCCTTGTCCCGATGAACATGACTTAAATCGGTCATCAGATCACATCCAGGAGATGGTTCCTGTTTCTGCAATAGCCTTAGAACAGGAGCAGGTCGAGCCATCCGAGGCCACAGAGTCCGCGGCGTTGGAGCCGCACACGGACTCGACACCCCGCAATATTTGCGTCAATGGAACTCCAGACTCGTCTCCGGCTATAAGTTCCGGACCATGTACGTCTGCGGACACCGAGCTGGATCGGTTGTCGATTTTCGAATTCCGCACCGTAGACATATTCTAGCACTCACCTTTGGGTGATGTGCTAAACTCTTTAAAGAATTTTCCCTTGGAGAAGGACTCACAGCCGAACTATGTTCGGTTCGAGCTAGAGGTTGAAGATGGGGAATTTTGCTTCCCACCCACCATCCACTTTATAGCCACTGTCGATGACCTAACCGGCGTGTTTGATTATGGCTCAGAATACATCGACGGTATGGATGACGATGCCGACAAGGAGCAAGGCCAAGACCCGCCATTCACTGGACGTTGGACGGCCACCTCTTCATACGATGTGTACATGGTTGACACACCTAAAAAACTAGCGGCGATGACAAAGAAGATCCGATTCTTGAATCAACCTTCGAGACACAGTCAAGCATCGGCGCCCTAAGCGCCGTTCTAAGCCTCGTCGCTCAAAAGATGGCAACAGCGGCACCGGAGAAAATAGTACTCGAGGCGACACGAAAACAATGAAGACCTGTTGGAGCTGCACCGAATAGGAGGAACAAGAAAGCGGGCAAGTTAACCACGATAAACAGGCCATGCCCAATGGCCGGATGATGATAGTTATCGTCCGGTCTCGAGGATGAGAGAGCCTCGGCAGCAAGGATTTCATCGTGCACAGGCACCCTCGGCAGGCGCTTCTGGCGCCAACTAATAGCTACTACAAGCCTGAATAAAAGCAGCAGCAGCTCCAAGCCAATCAAGACCTACTCATTGGAGATGGACGATGTCACGGCAGCGAAGAATCTGACTGGCGCCCAGCCAAGAGTTACCCAAAGCGCGACGCTACCTCGGTTCGATGAGGAGGCACGGATCCCATACCTCCCTCGCGTAATGCAGAACGACCACCACGCGGTCGGGATAGTGCGGCGGGCCGACCACCTCGCGGTCGAGATAAAACGGCAACTCGGGCTGAACAACAACCCACCCCACCCTCGTAAAACAAGGACAAAATAGCTCGGGACCATACATCGACCTTGGCGGGACACGGGCGGATGAGCAGGACACACGAGATCAATCTACGGATCGCGAGATGCTTCCCAACTCGGGATGATGGCTACCTATTCGGACATGACAAACCCGGTCATGCGGGCGATAACATGAGATGGGCTTCATCAGTCTTGCCCGTGTGACCCGATATAAGCGCGCACACCTCTCTACTTCACAAATGAAATCTTGGATCACAAATTCCCGAGGGTTCAAGCCCGTCAATATTGAATCATCTGACGGCACAACCGATCCCGCAGATGTGGATCAAGATTTTATTCTCCACATCCATATGGCAGGAGGCGACCTCCATGCCATCAAATACCTCCCACTAAAATTAAAAGGGCCGTTAGACACTGCTGAATAGCTGCTGAAAATTCTATCGGCAGCTGGGAGGACTTGGAAGAAGCTTTTCTCGACAACTTCCAAGGCACTTATGTCCGGCCACCAGATGCCGATGACTTAAGTCATATAGTTCAACAACATGGAGAATCAGCCAGAAAATTCTGGACTAGGTTCCTAACCAAAAAGAACCAGATCGTTGACTATCCGGATACCGAAGCCCTAGCGGCCTTCAAACACAGCATGCGCAACGAATGGCTTGCCTGCCACCTCGACCAAGAAAAGCCGAAGTCTATGGCATCCCTCACGGCACTCATGTCTCGCGTTTGCGCGGGTGAGGATAGTTGGCTGGCTCATAGTACAAACACAGCCAACGAGGCAGGCCCCTCTGAGGCCAAAAACAGCACCGGCAAGCTTCGGCGCAATAAACACAAATGCCGAAGTAATGGCGATAACACCGATGACATGACAGTTCACGCCAGATTCAGCGGCTCCAAGTCTGGCCATTGGAAGAAGCCCTACAAAAGGAAGAATGAGGGACCATCCAGCTTGGACCGCATACTCGATCGTCCGTGCCAGATACATGGCACCCCAGACAAACAAGCCAATAATACCAACATAGATTGTTGGGTTTTCAAATAGGCTGGCAAGTTAAATGCCGAGAACAAAGAAAAGGTACCAAGTGAGGACGAGGATGAAGGGCCCCGGTAGCCGAACATTGGGGGGCAGAAGAAATTTCCCGCTCAAGTCGAAACGGTGAACATGATATACGCTACACACATCCCCAAAAGGGAGCATAGCGAAACACTCGAGGGCGTCTATCGCGGTAGAGCCAGTCGCCCCAAAATTCTATCCGTGGTCGTCATTCCCGATCACCATCGATCATCGAGATCACCCAACTAGTATCCGCCATGGCGGTTCGGCCGCACTGGTCCTGAACCCAATCATCGACGGATTTCACCTAACACGAGTCATAATGGACGGTGGTAGCAGCCTCAACCTGCTCTATCAGGATACAGTGCGGAAGATGGGCATTAGTCCCTCACGAATCAAACCCACAAACACTACCTTTAAAGGAGTCATACCAGGCATAGAGGCCCGTTGTACGGGCTCAATCACGCTGGAGGTGGTTTTTGGTTCTCTGGATAACTTTCAAAGCGAATAGTTAACCTTTGATATCGTCCCTTTCATGGCGGCTACCACGCCTTTGCTTTCGGACGAACCGCGTTTGCTAGATTCAGCGCGGTGCCACACTATGCTTATCTCAAGCTCAAGATGCAGTCCACGCGGTGTCATAACAGTCAATAGCAACCTTGACGCTCCCTCGAGCGGAGGAGCACACAACGCCCTAATGGCGAGAGTGCAGGCGGCCTTCTCAAGCAGAACCGAAATCCGGCTGCCTAGCCCCTGGACATCACTAAGAGAGTCCGGACCACACTGCAACAGGACAGCTCGGCTCGTCAAGAGCTTGATTAGCAATTCAGCCTCCGTCCCAGTCCCAATGAGGTAGTGGCATTCGTACCACGCGTGCATAATTACGCACTCGAAATTCCATGGGCATCGACAGAGGCACAACTAGATCGTGATCCACAGTTCGGCTAGACCGATCCCAGGCTCACATATAACTTCATTATTTCCTTTTCCCTTTTTTCAGGTTTCTTTTATACAGGCCCCCTTCGACGGCTTGATTACTAGTCCTGTCAAAGGATAAGTACACCAGATGGGCATAGAGCACAGGTATACCGGGGAAGCCCTAGAGGACAATCCATCGATCACTCTACCTCTTTCTTTCAGTACCCAACTGCACCTCTACTTTTGTTGTGGCATGTCAAATAGCCGGTTGCCTATTACACTATTTTGTATCAATGTGCTTTGACGCATTAATCCAACTATAATGGAAACAGTTCATGGTCCAAGTCCAAAGGCCCCAGATATTATCTCTATTCTCCTTCTGTTTTCCTTTAAGTACTTATTTTCTAGCATTCGTACATTTCTGGTATGTTTCATATTCGCCAGGGGCTCCTCATCGCCCCAGTAACACAACAACAAAGTCCGAACACTTCTTATAGAAAAATCCGGCACCCCGAATTTAGCATTATATGCATTGGCTCCGAATCATGTCTTTGGTCAATAGTTGGGTTGCGGCTCTGTGCTTGCTACCCTCGTTCCGCTACATCGGCTAGGGTAGTAAAGGAGAACTCTGCGATTGTGCCTGGTCTAAACCGGATGAGCACCTCGATGAAAAGTCAAAAACTATTGTCATGATCTTGGCGAGCGATCAGCTGTTCGCGGGTTACAAATCGCTGGAGATTTTTTCCGCATTATGCGAAGGATCGGTACTTCCCGATCAGACGCTGACATCACCCTGGTTCGTATACCAGGGGCTGTGCCCATGTTTTATTATAAAACTCTTATGGCTAAGTGAGGGCGTTTAAGTCGCATAGTCTGATTGCCTGGTTCGTTGCGCTAAACAACTCCTTCAAGGACCATATAATTGGATCAAGATTGTTTAGATTCCATCCCAAACACCTCCGTACTACCTACGTGAGGGCAGAAGCCGACGACTGGCCAACCCTCAAAATTCCATACACCTCGGCCGCACAGGAGGAAACAATCAAAACATAAACAAACATTATATTACAAACCGACTTTGTTTCAAACATATGAAGAAAAGACAACACGAATGTATTCACTCGAAAATGATGTCTTGCCCGCACTGCGCTGCTACAAGTCGAGACCCTTCTAGGACATCCACAAAATATCGCTCGGGTGTGCGGTGCTCCTTGCCCTCTAGCGGCCCTCTGGCCACTTCAATGGCGTCCATCTTCGCCCACCACATCTTGCAACGGGCAAAGGCCATGCGAGCACCTTCGATGCAGACTGATCGGTTGACGGTGTCCAGCCGCGGACAGGCTTCCACAAGCCTCCTCACGAGTCTGAAGTAGCTGCCGGGCATAGCTTCGGCTGGCCACAGCCGGATCATCAAATCCTTCATTGCTAGTTCGGCCACCCTATGCAGCTCCACCAACTATTTCAGCTGGTCGGTAAAGGGCACCAGATGCTCTGGCACAGCGTACTGCGACCAGAACAGCTTCTCCGTGGAGCTCCCTTCTCTGGCTCGGAAGAACTCCGCAGCATCGGACATGCTGCGTGGTAGATCCGCAAACGCCCCTGGGCAACTCCGAATCTGGGTTAGTAAAAGGTACTTCCTCTCTGCTTACTTGCTTTGCATGTTAAATGCCTTACCCGCTGCGATCTTCTTGGCCTCCTGGATCTCCTGGAGAGTGCCCCAGGCTTCATTTTGTGCGGCCTCCACGCTCTGGCGAGCTTTGGTAAGTTCGGTCTCTCGAACCGACGCCTCACGCTCCAAGGCTTCGCACTTCTTCACCGCGTCCTGGAGCTCCTTCTGGACCTCCTTGACCCGGGCCTTGAGCTTTTTACGGGCGGCTTGCTGCTGGACAGCCTTCCCCTTGGCTTCACCGGGGCCTTTTTAGGGCCTCGACCTCGTCGCGGCTCCCTGCATATATTACGACACTCAGGTCAATATCAGCGCGTATTCTTTACGAACACACAGCAAATCGTCCTCACCTTGCTTCTCCACAGGCCGAATCTTCACCTCGCCGAGCTCGTTCTCGGTCCGCTCCGACCTCTGCTTTAGTTCGAGACACTTGGCGACATGCGAGGTTGCGGCCAACAGCGACGCCTGCTTATTCATACATATTAAGTTAGTCTCCTATAACAAAGATTGATCCTCTGTTGGTTCTTCTCACGAACACTGGGCGATGTCTCGAGGCTCTTGTCTACATGGGGTTTTCTCTTTCTCGTTAGTTACCTCGAAACTTGTCAACAGAGTTCTTGAGCCGTTCATCCACTCTTGGCGGACTGAACCTTCTCGATCACCGCACCCATAAGGACACGGTGCTCGTACACAACGGAGGCGCCTCGTAGTGCCTCCATCAGGTTATCTGGCGCCATTGGTTGGACAGGGCCACCGATGGAATCGGTGCACCCTCCTCCTTCGAAGGGGGCTGCTCGCCCGACTCCAGAGCCATATGGGTCTCCGGAATCGTATTCGGCTGAGGGCCGAACTGAATACGGCCCTCTTCGCCAGTCTCCATGGGGATCTGCTCCCCCATGCGTCCGGCAGTGGAGCTCTCGCCTTGTGGCTCCTCCCGGACAGCGTCCTGGGCTCCTTCCTGGCTCGGAGCGGTCCTCCGGGACAACACTTCGGTGTCGTCCCTGGCCCCGGGGGAATAAGCGGGCGGCGACGACATGCTGGCCATTTCCGCCGGATCCAATGAACCTTCGAATGAGGATCGCTGGATGTGGTCGCGGGCCGGACTGCAATAGTACAGTTAACCATATCAAGATGATGAAGAGAAAGGGCCAGATATGTGCATGTACGAGTCATAACACTTACGATGCGGCCGGGGGCTTAGTGCGAGGGCGTCGTTCCAGACTGCTATCAACGTCCCACGCGGTGTTGACCGCTGTGACGCCCTTCCCCTTCTTGGGCATTTCCGCCTCTAGATGCGCGGAAGCTGCCCTCTTCTTCTTTACCTCCTTGGGGGGAGGGTTGTTCTCCTCCTCCTCATCCTCCTCCTCTTCCTCGTCATCCTCCTCAGGAACGGAGGAATGGGTCTCTTCGTCTCCGGACGTCACGTCTGAAGTACCCTTGCGGTGGGGGCCTTTTTTGGCCCCCTTGCCCTTCTTCTTGGCTTTCTTCTCCGGTGCCTTATATGGTGCCGGCACCAGCATCTTCGCCAGACGCGGGATGACCGGTTCTTTAGGCAGCGGAGCCAGACACTGGATCTGCTTCACCCTCTCCATCCAGTGCTGAAAAAGCAATTGCTAAAAGCTCAGACGTCATCCTCGAAACAAACAAGTAGGGGATATGCCGAAAATAACATACCTCGCTGGCGGGGTGTTTACAATCGTGACCATGGTCTAAATCTGTGGCCAACGGTTTCTCATTGCCCTTAAAGAGCAACTTCCAGGCACCTTCGTGAGTAGTTTCGAAGAGCCTCTCCAGGGTTTGGTGCTTTTCGGATTAAACTCCCACAGAGGGCGACTTCTGCGCTGGCACGGGAGAATCCGGCGAACTAGCATCACCTGGATTACATCAACAAGCTTGACGTTTTTGGTTACCATGCTTTGAACGCGCGTCTACAGCGCTATCAGCTCGTCAGGCGAACACCAGTCCGGACTCTTCTCGACCTAGGAGGTGAGTCGCATGGGAGCGCCGGATCGGAGTTCGGCAGTTGCGGCCCAGGTGGTGCCGCGGGGTTCTGTGATGTAGAACCACTGTTTCTGCCACTCCTTAACTGTGTCCACGAAAGTGCCTTTCGGCCAGGAGACGTTGGACAGCTTACTCACCATGGCTCCTCCGCACTCCGCGTGCTGGCTATCCACCACCTTCGGCTTCACGTTGAAGACTTTGAGCCACAGCATGAAGTGGGGTTGGATGCGGAGAAGGCCTCACATACGACGATAAACTCCGAGATGTTGAGGAAGGAATTTGGGAACAGATCATGGAAATCTATCCCGTAATAATACATGAACCCGCGGATGAAAGGGTGGAGTGGGAACCCTAGCCCGCGGAAAAAATGGGAGATGAATACTACCCTCTCGGTGGGCTTCGGCGTGGGGACGACTTGTCCCTCGGCCGGCAGACGGTGGGCGATTTCCTTCGCCAAATATCCAGCCGCCCGAAGCTCGGTAATGTCCTCCTCCTTGACGGAGGAGACCATCCACTTGCCCTGACCTCCGGATCCGGACATGGTTGAGTGCTTGCTTGAGTGGAAAGGAGATTAGAACTTGGGCGCTAGAGCTCGATATTGGAAGGGCGGAGACAGAGTGAGGGCATGAGAGGGGAAGAGGGAATTCTTGTCCCCATATAAAGGTAGTGAATATTGAACGCCTCCTCACTCGCCTTAAGATTCGCCTATTCCCAAGGGTTGTATAAATGACACGGTTGGGTTACCCATACCCGCATTTATGAGAATCCCGCAATAAGGGGACATGATCTCTGCTTTGACGAGATGTGCCAATGGCAACCGCATCTCGGGACGTTGGGCTCGAACACAAAAAACGGTTTGGAATTATGACCGGTCGGACGTGATGTCATGCAACCAAAAAATTTCAGCAGATTGAACTTGTGCAAAATCATATTCTCTCTGTGGTTGTGTATGGTGTGTGTGTGTGACAGGTCCGGATACTATCATCGCGTCTGAAGACTATCTTGGAGTTCAGATAGAAGGGAATCCGCCTTGCAATGCCGAAGACAATCTGCGCACCGGACTCCTCATCATCGAAGCCAGGTTCAGGGGCTACTGAGGGAGTCCTGGACTAAGGGGTCCTCGGGCATCCGGCCTGTTATCCATGGCCGGACTGATGGGTTATGAAGACATGAAGGCCAAAAACTGTACCCGTGTCCGGGTTGGACTCTCCTCGGTGTGGAAGGCAAGCATGGCGATCATCTATGAAGATTCTTTCCTATGTAAACGACTCGGTGTAACCCTAGATCCCTCCGGTGTCTATATAAACCAGAGGGCGTAGTCCGGATAGGATATTCATTACTATAGTCATACAGGCTAGACTTCTAGGGTTTAGCAATTACGATCTCGTGGTAGATCAACTCTTGTAACACTCATATTCATCAATATCAATCAAGAAGGAAGTAGGGTATTACCTCCATAGAGAGGGCCCGAACCTGGGTAAACATCATGTCCCCTGTCTCCTGTTACCATTGATCCTAGATGCACAGTTCGGGACCCCCTACCCGAGATCCGCCGGTTTCGACACTGACAACGGGGGACACGATGTTTACCCAGGTTCGGGCCCTCTCGATGGAGGTAATACCCTACTTCCTGCATGATTGATCTTGATGAATATGAGGATTACAAGAGTTGATCTACCACGAGATCATAATGGCTAAACCCTAGAAGTCTAGCATGTATGGTTATAATTGCCTCTACGGACTAAACCCTCCGGTTTATATAGACACCGGAGGGGCCTAGGGTTGTACAGAGTCGGTTTACAGAGGAAAGAATCTTCATATCCGGACGCCAAGCTTGTCGTCTACACAAAGGAGAGTCCCACCCGGACACGGGAGGAAGTCTTCTATCTTGTATCTTCATGGCCCAACAGTCCGGCCCATGTCACATAGGCCGGACGCCCGAGGACCCCTTAATCCAGGACTCCCTCACCCATACCCGATACTCAGTTCTCCTTTGGTGTTAAAGAGGATGGTGGTGGTGATGAAACATTCCTATCCTTAAGGATCAAGAGATTCTCCAACCGACGGATGACGCTCCGGAGATAGGTGATATGCTCTTGATGTAGAATATTTTCACGAGTGAGATACTTATTTTATATGCGAACTATTTCAAAGACGCGAAAAGCCTCAATCTCAGCAGGAGTAAGGTGAGTAAGGTAGGGTTTAAGGATATCTTCCTCCTCCTCCCTGGTCAACAGTGCTTGTGTTGCCATCGGGGATGGATCTACGGTAGATTCCTTGCCATTGTCTCCCTTGATGACGTCCGTAGGCTCCTCCCTCTTCATCTCGATCTTCATCAGCCAAGCATCTTCTTCCGTGTGGTTGGAGGAGCAGGAAGACATGATGCCTAGCTTGATGAATCTGACCAGAAACAACAAGAAAAGAGAATAGAGGATTTTCTCCGTTATACGGTGGTTAACAGGTTCGGGAAGTATATATAGATTTTTTATCTTGGAGGACAAGTACATGGAAGAAAAACGGAGTACGGAAGGTTTCCCAGGTGGGCACAACCCACACAGGCACGCATATCTTGCTGGCGCACCACAGTGTCTTGTGCCCACCAGGGGACGCTTCCTGGAAGTTTCTTTATTTCCAAAATACTAAAATATTCCAAAACTGAAAAAAATATTTGCGGATTTTTTGGAGTCCGTTTACTTATCGTATCACGTACCTCCTTATTTTCACGATTCTGGAGTGTTCCGGAAGGACTCTTTTATG
The DNA here is from genome assembly GCA_021605205.1 of Aegilops longissima. Classification (NCBI taxonomy): domain Eukaryota; kingdom Viridiplantae; phylum Streptophyta; class Magnoliopsida; order Poales; family Poaceae; genus Aegilops; species Aegilops longissima. Next base: position 619,512,316 of record CM038677.1, on the reverse strand, counting down.
TGTTCTTCCGGTGTCAAGGTTTGGATAATATTACTTTCAACATTAATAAGCGTACCTGAGATATAATGCTTTATTCGTTGTCCATTGACAACCTCCGAGTTAGTACCTTCGGAATTATTTATTTTGATGGCTCCAGACCGGTAAACCTCCTCGATGACATATGGGCCTTCCCATTTTGAGAGGAGCTTTCCTGCAAAAAAATATAAAACGAGAGTTGTACAAAATAACATATTCTCCGACTTTAAACTCACGCTTTTGGATTCTTTTCTCGTGTCATCTTTTAACTTTCTCTTTGAATAACTTTGCATTTTCATATGCTTGGGTTCTCCATTCATCTAATGAGCTTATATCAAATAACCTCTTTTCACCAGCAAGTTTGAAATCATAGTTGTTCTAATTCAAGAGGCAAACGACAAGCTTTTCCATAAACCATTTTATAAGGAGACATACCCATAGGATTTTTATATGTTGTTCTATAAGCCCAAAGTGCATCATCTAATTTCTTAGACCAATTCTTCCTGGACCAATTGACAGTCTTTTGCAAAATTAACTTTATTTCTCTATTGCTAAGTTCAACTTGACCACTAGACTGAGGATGATAGGGTGATGCAATTGTATGGTTGACATCATACTTGGCAAGCATTTTACGAAAAGCACCATGAATAAAGGGTGAACCACCATCAATCAATAAATATCTAGGGACTCCGAACCATGGGAAATAACTTCCTTAAGCATTTTAATTGAGGTGTTGTGATCAGCACTACTGGTTGGAATAGCTTCTACCCATTTAGTAACATAATCAACAGAAACCAAAATATGTGTATACCCATTAGAGGAAGGAAAAGGTCCCATGTAATCAAATCCCTAAACATCAAATGGTTCAGCAGCAAGTGAATAATCCATAGGCATTTCTTGACGCTTACCGATATTACCTATTCATTGACATTCATCGCAAGATGAGACAAACTAACGGTATCCTTGAAGAGAGTAGGCCAATAGGATCCAGACTACAATACCTTATGAGCAGTTCTATCTCCAGCATGATGCCCTCCATAAGCCTCGGAGTGACATTTCTGTAGGATTTGTCCCTGTTCATGCTTAGGTACACAACGTCTAACAATACCATCTACTCCTTCTTTATAAAAATGTGGGTCATCCCAAAAGTAGTGTCTTAAATCATAGAAGAAATTTTTCTTTTGTCGGTATGTAAAGCTAGGTGGCAAATATTTAGCAACAATGTTATTAGCATAATCAGCATACCAAGGAGTGTTATTAGGAACATTTATTGCAGCTAACTGCTCATCAGGAAAACTATCATCAATAGGAAGTGGGTCATCAAGCACATTTTCAAGCCTAGACAAGTTATCAGCTACGGGGTTCTCAGCTCCTTTTCTATCAATGATATGTAAATCAAATCCTTGTAACAAGAGAACCCAAACCCAACGAATAAGTCTAGGTTTAGCATCTTTCTTTTCCATAAGATATTTAATAGCAGCATGGTTTGTGTGAACAGTACTTTGGAATCAACAATATAAGGTCTAAATTTATCACAAGCAAACACCACTGCTAAGAATTATTTTTCAGCAGTAGCATAGTTTCGTTGAGCACTGTCTAGAGTTTTACTAGCATAATGGATAACATTCAATTTTTTATCAACTCTTCGTCCTAGAATAGCACCAACAACATAATCACTAGCATCACACATAATTTCAAAAGGCAAGTTCCAATCAGGTGGTTGAACAATAGGTGCAGTAGTTAAGGCTTTCTTGAGTGTTTCAAAGGCTTCAAGACAATCATCATAAAAAAACAAAAGGAATATCCTTTTGCAAGAGACTAGTGAGAGGCCTAGAAATTTTAGAAAAGTCTTTGATAAATCTCCTATAGAAACCAGCATGACCTAGGAAACTACGAGTACTTTGATGTCCTTGGGACATGGCATTTTCTCAATTGCATCAACCTTAGCTTGATCCACTTCAATACCTCTTTCAGAGATTTTATGACCCAAGACAATGCCTTCATTAACCATAAAGTGGCACTTCTCCCAATTCAAGACAAGATTTTTTTTGTTCACATCTCTACAAAACTCGGTCAAGATTGCTTAAACAATCATCAAAAGACTTCTCGTAAATAGAAAAGTCATCCATGAAAACCTCAACAATCTTTTCACAAAAGTCAGAGAATATAGCAGTCCTACATCTTTGAAAGGTAGCAGGTGCATTACATAAACCAAAAGGCATACGTCTATAAGCATAGGTTCCAAAAGGACAAGTAAAAGTGGTCTTTTCTTGATCAGGTTGAGAAACATGTATTTGTGAAAAGCCAGAGTATCCATCACGGAAGAAAAAGTGTGTGTGCTTAGATAATATTTCAAGCATTTAATCAATAAAAGGCAGAGGGTAATGATCTTTTCTAGTTGCTTTGTTTAATTTTCTAAAATCAATTACCATTCTATAGCCTGTAACAATTCTTTGTGGAATAAGTTCATTCTTATCATTAGGAACAACAGTAATACCTCCTTTCATAGGGACACAATGAACAAGACTTATCCATCTACTATCAGCTATAGGATAGATTATACCTGCTTCCAGAAGTTTTAATATTTCCGTTCTTACCACCTCTTTCATCTTCGGATTTAACCGACGTTGGTGATCAATAACGGGTTTAGCATCAGGTTCCATATTAATTTTGTGCTCACATAGAGTGGTACTAATGCCCTTTAAATCATCAAGAGTATATCCAATAGCAGACCCGTGCTTCCTTAGAACTTTCGGTAATATTTTTTCTTCATGTTCTGAAAGGTTAGCACTGATAATAACAGGATATATCTTCTTTTCATCAAGATAAGCATATTTCAAAGTGTCTGGCAATTGTTTTAATTCAAACACAGGATCACCTTTAGGTGGAGGTGGACCTCCTAGAGTTTCAATAGGCAAATTGTGTTTAAGTAGAGGACGTTGTTCAAAGAAAATCTTATCTATTTCATTTCTTTCATGCATATGTAAATCATTTTCATGGTCTAGCAAATATTGTTGTAAAGGATCAGTAGGTGGCACAACAATAGAAGCAAGACCAATTAATTCATCCTTACTAGGCTATTCTTTTTCATGAAGATTTCGACTAAACTTGGAAAATTAAACTCATGAGACTCATCAACAAAGCTAACACCAACAATTTGTTTCTTGCAATCTGTCTTGGCATTAACTGTGTTCAAGAAAGTTCTACCAAAGATAATGGGACAGAAGTCATCTTGTGGGTAACCAAGGACAAGAAAATCAGTAGGCTATTTTATTTTCCACACAAGACTTCAACATCTCTAAAAATCCCAATTGGTGATATGGTGTCTCTATTAGAAAGTTTAATAGTAACATCTATTTCTTCTATCTCAGCAGGTGCTATATCTTTCAGAATTTCTTGATATAAAGTGTAAGGAATAGCACTAAAACTAGCACCCATATCACATAAACCATGATAACGGTGGTCTCCTATTTTAACTGAGATAATAGGCATGCCAACAACAGGTCTATGTTTATCTTTTCTATCAGGTTTAGCAATTCTAGCAGCTTCTTCACAGAAGTAAATAACATGCCCATCAATATCTTCTTCCAAGAGATCTTTAACCATAGCAATGCTAGGTTCTACTCTAATTTGTTCATCAGGTTTAGGTGTTCTAATATAGCTTTTGTTAACCATAGTTGAAACTTTAGCATGTTCCTTTATCCTAACAGGGAAAGGTGGTTTCTCAATATAAGTAGAAGGAACAACTGGATCAACATTATAAAGTATAGTTTCTTCTATAACTGGTACCGGTTCTTTAATTTCTTCTTTAATAGGTGGGTGGCATTTAAACCGCTTCTCTTTAGCACTACAAAAAAAAGACACATCCGTGACATTTTGGGCCGAACGAATTTTTTTTGTCATACATATGACACTTCTATGACGATAATTGTGACAAAACCCGGTATCATCATAGATGTGGTGGGCTCCTACTTCTATAACAAAAAATCATGACAGAAAATGGGCTTTTCGTCCTGGGCGGGCCGGAGACGCAGCTGCATGACATTCTTTGGGTCGTCCATGACGGAAAAAACCGTGGTAGAAGCAAGGGGGAGGAAAATTTCGGGGAGTTGCCGGTTACGGTGGGAGAGCGATGCGCGTTTCTCTCATACATACGCGTGTGTGTGCGAGGCGTTGGCTCTAACTGAAGCCGAGTGAGGCGTTGGGCTCTAACTGAACCCGAGCAATTGCACTGCAGGCTACGCATTACTGAAACCGAGCGATCGATCGATGGCTGTTAACCGAACCCGATGGGCGATTCGCCATCTGCTGCTAATCAAGCCGATCGATGCTGCCTCTCGGATGAGCGATGGCGTTGCGGGGGTGTTGGATGAGCGATGGCGGTGGCGTTGCCTCTGGATGAAAAGGAACCCGTGGTGTGGAGGGCTGGATGAACAGTAGACGGTGGAGGGTTGTCGTGGAGGGGTGGTTGAATAGGACCCCGTGGTGTGGAGGGCTGGATGAACAGTAGACGGTGGAGGGGTGCCCGTGGAGGGGTGGTTGAACAGTAGCCGGTGGAGTAGCGCGCGGTGGAGGCTGGATAAACAGTAGCCCATGGAGGCTGGCGGAGGTCGACGGTAGCCCATGGAGGCTGGAGGAGGTCGACGATGGAGATTAATAGTATCCCGTGGAGTCCCATTTTGCGGTACGCCACACCCCTCCCCCCCGTTTCGACCGTATAGCACTCCAATACAAGTCTGTTTCGTCCGTTTTGCGGTACGCCACACCCCTCCCGATCAACAGGACCCCCGTTTCGACCGTAGGAGGTCCGTTTCCTCCGTTTTGTGGTACGCCACACCCCTCCCGATCAACATGACCCCCGTTTCGACCGTAGGAGGTCCGTTTCCTCTGTTTTGTGGTTCGCCAGGCCCCTCCCGATCAGCAGGACCCCGTTACGAACGTGGCCGGTCGAACACAAGGCCGTTTCCTCCATTGTGCGGTACGTCAGGCCTTGTTTCCATCGCCTGTTCCGTCCAAGCCCTCCCGATGAACAAGACCGCGCATTCCGTTCCGACCCAGCCGGTTGGCTCCCCATGAACACGACGACGACGTTGTTTCTCCATTCCGACCCAGCCATGTACGTATGTGCGACACGCGTTAGAGACCATGCCCGTATGTACATACGTGGCCGTATTTTCTTTCTTGTACCCTTGCCGCTGTACTTACGTGTACATGCTACGTGCGCGCCTCTACTACGACACGTGCGCGCCTCTACATCCACCAGTATATATGTACGTACACGTTCGCGACCAGAATGACAACGCTACGTGCGCTTGACCAGGTGGGTCCCGTATCGAGCACTTCCTTGCGTGCGAAGATGTAGCTGGTGGGTCCCAGCGGTTAGAAGCGGGTGTTTTGGGTTTTTGCACGGACACACTTCCTTGTGTGCGAAGATGTAGCTGGTGGGTCCCAGCAATCGAGGGGCGAATCGTTTTTTGCGGGACGCACTTCCTTGTGTGCGAAGATGTAGCTGGTGGGTCCTAGCGATCGGGGCGACTTGTTTTATTTTTTGCGGACGGACTTCCTTGCGTGCGAAGGTGTAGCTAGTGGGTCCCAGCGATCGAAGCGTTTTTCGCTAAATATGGTGGCCCGTCCGGTGGGTCCCCATTGTCGGTGGAGGAATAATTATTTTGCGGCGTAATAAGGAGGCACTTCCTTCTGCGCGTCAGGACCCAGTCGACCTCTCCACGTATAGTCCACGTCCGATGGAAGCCGTTCCTTGACCACGTTGACCACGCCACGCCGAGAACACCGAGGCGGTGGACTACGGCGAGGCCTAGGAAGGGGCGACATGGAACCGGGAAGGCGTGGCGAAGGATGCCCAGCGTGAAAGTCTGAGGTTCACCGGTTCGCAGCGGTGTGAGGCTGCCGTCGCCGCAGAATAACAGGGGGTGTGGGTGAGTAGAGGGATGGCCTGGCCAGCGGTGGGAATAGTAGGGGGCGGTGAGGCCTCCGCGGCATCGCAGCCGGCCACGGGAGGCAGGAGCACGAGGCACGAACGACGCTGGTTTGGGCGGCTGGAGAAAGAAGACCAGAGGTTGAAGAAGCACTACGGCCGTTGGATGGACATCATACGATCACTGGAGCTAGAATCGTACATATTGACTAAGTTGACAAAGCCCTCCGTCCCCATCAACTTAGTAGACCCACAAGTCAGCCTGCCACTATACTGGGTCCCAGCTAACAGGGGGAGTATTCATTTTTTTGTGCGTAATAAGGAGGCACTTCCTTGCGTACGAAGATATAACTCGTGGGTCCGAGCTGTCAGAGTCGGCCGCGGGGAGGAGGGAGCAGGCAGTCCCGCCAGCGCTTGTTTGAGCGGATGGAGCAGGAAGAGCAGATATTGAAGAAGCACGACGGCCGTTGGATGGCTATCCAACAGTCACTGCTTGTGCGTCAACCTTTTTTTTAGGAAAGCCTCAAATCTGTGGAAAACAGCATACATCCCATCTTCCATTACTTTTAATAATTTACAGCCCATTTGCTAATTCTTAAGGTTTTTTTTGGAGCCCATATTTTTTTGTTAGCATTACCGCCCATATCGTGGCCACAGTTAAAAACTTATACGAAATTTTGCATATTTCAGTGCGGTCCGGACTGTTTTTAATCCCGAAATTTCGACTCACATTCAAACTGATTTTAAAAATAAATGTATATCGATATAAAATCCAACAAATTCTCCACGCATAAAAATTAATGTAATTTAAAATCTCGAAATGAAAAAAAGATATTCGAAACTAACTGCGGTTTGATGTGTTTTAAAATGTATAGCCCATTTCTCATTCTTGATGGGCCATTTTCTCGCCAGATAGAATGAAAGCTCTCCTCGTCTTGAAAGATTTGCAGCCCAACAGGCCTGACAAAGCGACTTACTTGGCAAATTACAAAAAACTGGGTTGTGGCCGTGGACCCAGCTGTCAGCCTCTACACGTATAGTACTCTCCCGATGGAATGTCGTTGACCACATTGACCACGCCGCGCCGAGAGCACCAAGGCGGTGGACGACGGCGAGGCCTAGGAAGGGGACGACGCGAAGGCCGGGAAGACGCGGCAGTGGATGCCCACGCGGAGAGGAGTACCAGGTTCACCGGTTCGGCTGCGGTGTGAGGCTGCCGCCGCCCAGAGGCCTGCTAGCGGTGGGAGTAGTAGGGGGCGATGAGGCCTCAACGGCAGCACAGCCGGCCACTAGAGGCAGGAGCAGGCGGTCTCCCCGGCGCTGGTTTGGGCGGCTGGTGCAAGAAGAGCAGCGATTGAAGAAGCAGCAGGACCGTTCGATTCAAATCCAACGGCTACTGCTGCTAGAATCGTTTGTTGACTAAGTTGACAAGCCTCGTGCAGCGTCAACGTAGTAGGCCCACAGGTCAGCCTCCCAACCGGTGCGCCCCAGATGTCAGTGGGAGGAATCATTTTTTTTCACGTAATAAGGAGGCAATTGATTGCGTGCGGCCAGGCCAGCGGAGGGAGTAGGGTGGGCCGGGGAAGCCTGCCCGGCATCACAGCGCGCCACAAGAGGAGGGAGCAGGCAGTCCCGCCGGCGCTAGTTTAGGCGGATGGAGCAGGAAGATCAGAGATTGAAGAAGCACGGTGGCTCGAAATCTGTGGAGAGCGTAAACAAGTCAGCCTCGAAATCTGTGGTGTGTACAGCCCATTTGCTATTATTTTTATAATTTTTACTTATTTTCTAATTCATATGGAATTTATTGCAGCCCGTTTTCCATTTTTAGAATTGCCGGCCATTTTAAGTCGAGCACCGTGGTCAAAAATTAACTAAGTATGTGGGAAATTTTTTTTGGGGACTAAATATTCTTAATCCAAAATTAATAGCCATACTAAAACAAATTTAAAAATAAGTTAGTACTATGTCATGTTAAATCCAATGAAATACGATAAGATATCGATGAAGAACAAAATTCAAAAAAACTAATATCTCATTTGCTCGTCTTGAAAGATTTGCAGCCCAGTAATTCGGAGAAAACAAATAGGACTAGCTTGGGTATTCTTCAAAAAGAAATATTGGGCTACCTATTTTCCCAAAGAACTGGTGCATGAGCATTTAGCTTTATTTATTTATTTACTTATTTATGTTTAAGGGACCATGAGCATGTACCTGGGCCGGATTCATGTGAGAGCGTCCCTTCCAGTTAATTATGGGCTTCTCTATTGGGCCTTCATCAGTGGGCTGCATGTTATCAACAAGTGGAAAATGTGTTCCGTATGGAAAATAGTATGAGCTACGTACGGTACGGGGCACTAAAGGATTGAACCGTGCAATGACTTCCAAAACATTGTGTTTGTTGTTCTAACAACACATTTATATTCAACGAATGATTTAAATATACTACTGATTGTACATTGAAAACAGCAGCAACAAAGAACTGGGCTGGGGTGCAATGAAGCAACAAGCAGGCTAGAAGAGAGAAGAACTCTCTCTTCCAAACCAAACATCAGCCATCATTACAAAAGGGCTACCAAAAATAACAAGTGTATGCATCAAACTAAATAAAGATCCTACTACACCAAGTGTACGCATCTAACTAACTGCTCGCTTAGGCGTTACTATTTATTAAGTCTGTGGAGATTGGTGACGGTTTGAACCAGATGGGTGCCTGACGGGGGAAACTCTAGCCAGCAGGTCGAAGTCTGATACTTGCGACCCTCTCTCCTACTTTGGGCTGCAGAGCATGGCGGCACATATCAGGGTATGGTGCATGCAGAGACGCATGGTACGCTGTGTATACACAGTTTTGCCTGATGAACAAAACCGCGCTGCCATCATGATCCTTGATGTCGGTTATCTCCTGGTTAATCAGGTAATTTAGTACGACAAACAGAGAGCGTGTGCCAAGGCTACTTACCAGCCTCCAGTCAAAAATTCCTGAAGGCCCAGAGAAGTTGTGATCCTGCTCAAAGACCTTGCAGTGACTGTGATTGTATTCCGCGAAACAACACGTCCGGTACGTGCGAACGATCATCAATCTTTCGCCGTCGTCTGATCGAGCCAGGAACCACCTGCAACTGCCATGCCGCTTTTCTTTGAAAGGTTCTGGGATTAGGAAGGTTAGGGACACCAGGCGGCCTACAACATCATATCTAGTTGGAGTCAAATAAAAAAGGGCTCTTGATTTAGTCAATCTTAAGAACAGCATGTTATGAGCATGAATATTTTTTCAGTAAATGTTGACAGTAATATAAGCAAGACATCATGATATCATAGGAAAGTAACATACTACTGTAACAGCCGTTTGTAGCGATGACTGGAGTAGGCCAGCAATACGTCCAGCAATAGAAGGAGTCAACAGCGTAAATGAAGCCCTTGTGTTCAATGGCATCAGAGAACCATGGAGGATGTATGATCCTGCGATGGACGTGCAGATTTATCCACTTACCGCAGTGACCTGTCAGATAGGCGAGACCGCGGTTGAAGAACGCAATTAGCCTGAAATCTTTATAATTCCCAGATCTTGTGGGCACTTGGCAGATTACAACCTTGAGCAAATCAAACTTGGTATCATGTTGGCTACTGTAAGATTCAAAGTATTCTGGGCCGCGGTGCCAAAGCAGTGTAGTGTTAATCGAAGGAAGGGGGATCAATCACCGGGTGTAGACCTCCACGAGCATCCAGCTGCCGCGACCGTCGACGAGCACCATCCAAGACGTGTTCATGCCGACCAGTACATACCGTTAATGTAGCCGAGGCGACGGGATCGGATCGCAGTGAAGGGGTTGATGCTCGCCACCCTCGATCGTTATGCTGCGTGACACGCCGTTTACAAGATCAGCGGCATCGCAAGCAAGGAGCTGGCTTAAAAGCTCCGGCCGAGGGTTTTGAGTAAACGGTACAGCCCAGCGAAAGCACGCCGCGCGGCGGCATGGTATTGATATTGTCCACACGCGAAACAATGAGCTTGATTACCTCGTGGGGAGCGAATTCCAGCCACTCTTTCGGCGGACGCTGCTCGGTTCTGCCATTATTAGTGCTTGGGTTTTGACGAGGGGAGGCTCCTTAGCGGGGATGGAAGCTTGGGCGAGATTATGTGCGGACAAAGATGGAGAAGCGAATATGTGCTGCGGGAAGTGGACAGGTGATGATGACTACAGCACGCCGCTTGACTTACGAGACACATACCAGCAGTGTAGGGTCATATCGATGCCAGACAACTTGCTTGAGTGATCACAGTACTGGTACTCCCTATAGTACCTACTACAGTACAATGCCCTAGCTTGCTAGAGTAGAGTAGTAGAGTAGGACTCTGCTCTAACTACTAGCACTGGAGGAGTAGTATATTCTAATCTAAAATAGTTACAAACTTCGATCCCCGATCGTGGAACGACTACGAACCGTGCTCAAAGACTGTGTCTACGTGGTGTTTGGACTTATATGCAAAAAAATAGCAAGATGCCCGTGCATTGCACGACACACCATCATCACCAACTCGGTTTTTTCTCTACTCCCACTCCTATAAAAGACTCAGTTGGTGATGATGGAGGCGAGGAGGCGTGTTCAGCCGGGCGTGCAGCGGACGGCGCATCACTATTCGATTTGTTATAAAAAAAGTACTTGTAGAGATAAGACATAGGGAGGAGCACGAGGTAAGGCCTTATCTGTAAATGTGGAAAGAGGTGCGGGTATCTTTTGTAAAATTGTCATAGTTGGCTTTATATCCGTCAGATATAGATCGGACGGTTTATATTACAAGATGGCAGGCAAACCATCATCACCAACTCGGTTTTCTATAAGATTAGATATATATAGATATAGATAGATAGAGACTAGGGAGTACTAGTAAGGACACCATCTACTGCTTCGTGTGCTACTCCCGCGCTCCATTCAGCGGCCGCAACGTCCCCTACAGCCACTCCCTCCGGCGCTCCATTCGGCAGGCGTTATTGAAATCTGGGGAGCGCACTCTCGCGACTGCTGGCAGCCACGACTTCACCGACGACGACTTCTTCCCCAACCTCGGCAACCTCTTCCTCAACGACATGGGTGACAACCTCAACGCCAACGGTGCTGCTCCCGTTGCACCATATGTGTTTCTGTCCTTCCTGTTCGAAATCATGGTAAAATTCATGTTTCTACTCTATATCCTACTACTATGCTAGTCCACATGATTAGTTTCATCTCTGTTATAGCCATCATGATTTATTTTGTGCTTATTCGGATTAAATCTCGTAGTAACTTGCTCACATATTCAACTGGCGCAATGTCCCCTACAGCCACTCCCATTTCATGGACGGCCTGGTCGATGCCTCCAAGGAGCCCTTCGTCCACTGCTATGAGTGCCCGGTGCCGTTTTGTGGCTCGCCGGCGGACATGGTGCATCACCTCACGGATGCGTGCAGCGGTCACTGCTGGCCCTTGGCGGAGAACATCAAGTACGACACGTGCTACTGGTTCACCATGCCGGAGTCGCTGGAGGATCACCGCCGCCTGCTAGTCTCGAAGGAGGACGGCAGCGTCTTCCTCTTGATCGTGGGCACCGGCGAGGCTCGCGCAGGCCACCGCCCCGTAATTGTAGCGTGCGTTAGGGGCGTCGCCGCTGACGCTGACACTGACACGAGGCAGATGTACGGGTGCAAGGTCAATGTTACTACCCTCCGGGTCACGTGGGCGGCGAAACCGGCCTCATCGAGATGACTTGGAATCGAGGAGCTGGGACTATCCCGCCAATGTGGACTTGGAAAACCCATGGCATCCGTTCTATCCTTTACCCGCCGACTCGGTGCACGGGACTCAAGGAAGTTCACCGGACATACGCATTATCAAGTGCACTTAGAAAACATGTAGTGTGTGTGTGCGCTTATGGCCCGTGTCTTTGCCGCTTTTGATTTTGTAAGCTTGTCGTTAAACTTGAGTGGCTTTCGCATGATCCTTCCTTTGAACTGCTCCTCTCGGTGAGCTGATGTAAGACACTTTGGGTTTCATTTGATAATGGAACCGGGAGGAGCCTCCCTGTTCTTCTAAAACATACGCATTATCAAGTTAAATGTTGATCATTAGTCTTCATTCAATGTAATCCGCTGTCTAAGCATGTGGAGACTTCCATGCAGGATCTTGCTCTATTGGAGTATCGCGCATGAATAAAAGTGTATATGTTTATGGTTTAGTCTAGAATCTTCCATGTATGAATTTTTACTACAGTACTGGTGAAAGACTTACGATGAACCATTTCTTACATCTCCTCTGCCCCCTTGCAAGTCATCCTGATTTAATCCCTCCGTCTAGGTGTATAAGGACATGGTTAATATTACTTAATAGTATAGCCAACTGTTGACTATAAGAAAGTGCCATGTCATCTGTAGCCAACATGTATAACAATCGATACTCAAAAACTAATTCTTAAAGATCATTTCTTGCAAAGCACAATAAGTGTTATTTCTTCACAAGTTTTGGATGCAGGTTGAATAGTTGAGCGCTTTTGTTTGCAAAAGATACCTTTTATCTATTTCACGCGGATGTTTGTGAGCTCTAGAGATGAGATAATATCCAAGAAACCTATCGATACCGTTACACATGAGATGACCCCACATCCTTTGTCAAAATAAACAACTCCCGATCAATGCATTTCACTCTTTGGTGCAACGACGGGCACCTTACTACTATAGATTAGTACGACCAAAAATTGAACTAACACTATATATAGTACGATAAATACTGATGTATGTCACCTAAAATTCAATCATTCAAAACTATGTTCAAATACGAATCCAACGATATAGTTTTTGTTGACATGCACTAACATTTTGTCAGTTAAATTCAGTCAAATTCAATGGGGGACTAATAAACCACGACTGATGTAGTACAAGTGTAGAGGACGGCGCTGCACGGAGTCTCACCTCTCACCCGCTGTGGCGCGGCAATAAAGCCGTCATATCACAAAACCCAACCACTCCCAGTAATAAATGGCCTGGTAAAATAAACGGACAAGCAACCATCACATCCCTCCGTCTTTTTGCATTTCATCTCTCTGCATTTACTTTCTTCATTTCATCTCCAACGCTCGATCCCTAGCTACTACTCCTAGGGCCGGTTCTTTTGGCGGCTTCCTCAGCTTTTCCCACAAGACTAGTCACAGTGGAGAGTAACAATAAGGCGCCTCACTCATTTATTTGGGCTTCTAAACTACTACTCCGTCCTGGTTTATTCCTCACCATTGTAATTTGTGCTAAATTTTGACCAAAGATTTAACTGATAAAATGTTACTCAAAACACTTAGGCGCGGTGCATCTAGGTGTGTAAGTCATCTTACGAAAACCAAATAATCCGAAAACACTTAGGCGCGGTGCATTAACTTCTACCTCGTTTCTTGTTTCTTGACAGATCAACCAATAAGAGATAAAGAGTGTGCATGCTTTTAATGACTTGAGATATCAAACACGACATGTAGTGGTTAGTTCATTGCATGCAATACTATTAATTAGCAAATAAACATTAACGTTTCTCGTTTTCTCCTCTTCCTTGGTCACGGTGCACAGAGAAATAACCACAGAAAAGGAAGCTAAAAGTAAATAATCAAACGAGCATTTTTGCATTTGTTTTGCATTGAATCGTTTCACAAGCTTGACTAGTGATGTTTTTTCACTTTTACAAAAACCGCATCGTAATGTTCAAACGTGCATTTGCACGCATAAAGTAATAGTAGTACTCCTCCGTCTAGGTGTACAAGTCTTCCCTCCTTCTTGGTGACCGTGCACAACCAAAGATGACTTATTGACCTGGACGGAGGGAGTAGCACAGTCTGCAAGCATATATCGAGAGAGACATGTAGTCCGATAGTATATACTAAAGTTTGTGCTATATGCACGTACTTGCAAAATGCGTAATAATACACAACGTTTACAAACTTTCCCTTTTACATACTTAATTAAGGACGCTAAAAATTCCTGAACGTTCGGGATTTATCATTTGCGTCCCAAAACTAATGAGATCGCCTTATGAAACAAAAATTATACTCCTCCTAAAAGCCACGGCGCTTTCGCAGAGCGCTTATGGCGCCACGAGTGCCCTGGTGCGCGGCCGTTTCCCAGCGCGCCGACACAACGCCTCTTCCTCAGCCTCGCAACTCGCGGGGTGATGATTGGCGGCTTGCCGGCGGGTGAGAGCGACCTCACCGGTGTGGTGATCCGGCGCCAACAGGTACTCCTCCTGGCTGGAAGCATGCACCCGGTCCACGTACCGCCAAGCGTAGATGAGGCGCTTGGGCCCGACTGCACTCAGGGCGTCGGCACGGGTGTCCTCCGCCACCCTCACGGCCATCGCACGAGCCTTCTGCCAAAGAACCAATTGCTTGAATCTCTCGGACGCAACATAGATCTCCCAGAAAGCTTGTTGCACGGTGCGCTTCTCTTCCTCGGCCTTCTTCTCCGCCTCTATTTTGGCGCGCTCTGCTGGAGGCAAAGCCTCCCACAAGGCGACATCCATTTCTTTCCAAAGCTCCTCAAGGCTGGGGGGGCTCGGCGGGCGGCGCGGCGTTCTCCTCGTAGCGGGGAGCCGACGCGTCCTCCGACGCTGCATGCCGGCGAGATTGAGAACGCCGACGCGTCCACCTCGACGCGTCGCGGCGAGGAGCGGAACGCCGACGCGTCCTCCTCGACTAGTGGCGGCGAGGAACGGAATGGCGACGCGTCGCGTCGTGGCGAGGAGCGGAACGCCGACGCGTCCTCCTCGACTAGTGGCGGCGAGGAACGGAACAGCGAGGCGTCGCGTAGCGGCGAGGAGCGGAACACCGACGCGTCCTCCTCGACTAGTGGCGGCGAGGAACGGAAAGGCAACGCGTGACCGTCCGCGTGGTGCAGCGAGGGGCTCCTAGGGCTTGGGAGGGGAGATGCCATGGTGGTCGACGTGAGAGGGAGGGGGAGGAGATAGCGATGAACGTGAACATGAGGGGGAGGAGATAGCGATGTCGTGCGAGGCGCAGTATTTATAGCGAGCAATGGCACACTTGCGTAAGATATGGACTGAGCTGCAGCGATTTAATCTGCGGTCGATTCGTCAGCGACATGTGGGCGATGACTGCTGGGCCCGTCTCTCAGTGACCCACTGCACCTGAAGTTAAGTAAAAGCTACGTGGGCATATTTGTTGGAGTAAATTACGGGGGAGCGAAGGGGTGGAAATATTGCTGGTCACAACGGATTGGACGAGCGTGGGGGGAGGAGAGTCATGCATGCAGATTTTTTCACACGGGGTGGAGTGGTCGGACCGCCGGAGGGAGAAGGAGAGTTTGGCAGGCATATTGTTTCCACACATGGAGAGGAAAATATTTGGAGACGAACGGGCTTCCTGCAGGTATGGGGAATAGTGCATAATAAGTCATCTTGCATGCCGGGCTAGGTATAGTCTCAAGTCATTAAAAATATACACGCCCCACACATGTTCATATTTCAAGGTGCACTAAATTATTGCATGTGATGATTAAGGCTGGCCATCATGGTGGTATCTTAGCTCGTACACGGGAATAGCAAACATGTTGATGTGGCAAAGAATTAAAGAAGAGAGGGGGGGTTAGACTAACATGTGTCCATGCATGCATTGGTAAACACATTTTTTTGTGAAGAACGACAACATTAGTTGAGTACTTTTGCAAACTTCAAAAACTATTCCACCGCCTCTACTATCTTGCTAAGAGTAGGTGAAATTTTTGAGTCGAGCCCTTTAAACTAGAAGGGAGGTAGTGGTACTCTAATATCTAGGTGTGTAAGTCATCTTACGAAAACCAAATAATCCCAAAACACGTAGGCGCGGTGCATTAACTTCTACCTCGTTTCTTGTTTCTTGACATATCAACCAATAAGAGATGAGGGTGTGCATGCTTTTAATGACCTGAGACTATCAAACATGACATGCAGTGGTTAGTTCATTGCGTGCAATAATATTTAATTAGCAAATAAACATTAATGTCTCTCGTTTTCCCCTCCTCATTGGTCACGGTGCACAACCTAAGATGACTTACTCACCTAGAAGGAGGGAGTATCAACATTCACAATGTCAAATCAATATTTTTACACTCATTATAAAAAGTAGTTCTTATACTCATTATAATCAGTATTGTAGATATTGATATTTTTATTATAAATTTGGTCGTGGGATTTCATTGATGCCTGTCAAAGCGTGGAGGAAGCGGAGCTTAGGGCTTGCATTGTCGGTCTCTACATAGGTATTTCTCTTCATAATCCTGTAATTTTAGAGACTGATTGCGCTTTTGTTGTAGCGTCTCTTGCATCGGGGGACTATGAAAAGTCTGCTATGCGTGACCGGAAGATGAAAGCGTTGAGCATATCGAAGTTGATCAACAATCTTCAATTGTCAAAGATTAGCCGTTCGGCCAATAAGGTGGCACACTTAATCGCTAAGTATAGCTTTGACAATAGATTAGATGGTATTCTTGTAAATAACGTACCGCCCTATGTGGTGAATATTGTATCGAATGAGTGTACTGGTGTGGCTGGTTAATTAATATAAGGTGGTGTTTAAAAAAAGTATATATTTGGTCAAACACTTTGCAAACGGTTGACAGGAGTAAAAAGGACCAGAGGGAGTATCATGCATGCGGAGTAGGCAAAAAAAATTGCTCATTTTTAGCCAGTCGAAGTCTCAAAGGGCGCGACCGCGCGAGGGAGGCAAAAGTCGTGGGAGGCACGACGGTTGACGGAATTAAGTGAAGTTAAATCCACGCGCCGGCATGGCGTGCGAATAGGCAGAAGCTATACCGTCAGGCCTACGATATGGGTCTAGTAGACATGACATCTAGTGGGTCCCGCATAGTTCTCGAGAACTCTTTGGGGGCTTGCAGCCGTTTATCCACCGGGCAAGCCAGCAACCCCACGCTGTTCATGCGCCCTACTCGTCCCCGTCTTCTACCTCACAACAGTTCGCTCCCCGTCCCGTCCTTTCACATTAGTTCGCTCCCGCTTTTTATGGGTACAACAGTTCAACTTCTCCTAACCTCCTCCAAAATCCATGGCCTCCCAAATCTCCATGGCGCCGTTGAGTACCAGGTTAGAGCCATCACCGCGATCAGTTCATCGTCATCTACACACGTGGATCCGCGACGGTGAAAGCATGGCTTGCTCGCTTCCTACGCATGTTCAACAGTTCAACGGATGAGTGGGTCATGGGCTAGATGTTGAGTACACCACAGTCCTGGGGCGAGAGAAGGATCTAAAGGACGAAGAGAGGAAGAAGCCCGCCGTGATCCAGGTTTATGTACATAATGTTTGCTTGGTCTACCACATATGCCATGCCGACGTTGAGTGCCATGATTTTAAGAACTTCCTCAAGGACAAAAGAGTGAAATTCACATCTTGTAGGCTTTAAGAACGACAAAGAAGTCCCTCGCCGGATAGGTCTCATTGTAGGCCAGCCCTTCGATCTAGAAGGCAAGCCTGGTGTCCTCCTCTCAACCTTCAATGCTGACCTTGGTAGCAGCCATGATTGATCCTTCGTACGCTAAACTGAAGAAACCTCATCACAAGTTTCATCATGCATGGGAGTCAAAGACATTAGATGAAGATCATATCCTCTATGCAGCAATGGATGCTTACCTTTGTTTAAATATCCACATGGGTTGGATGAAGAAGCAGAGAAGCGTCGGCGAAGAGGAAGAGGAAGAGGGACGAGGACTAAGTCGAGGACGTGGACTCGGACTCCGAGTAGGTGGCAGTGCCGTCGCTCATGCTGGTTCTACTGCAGTGTCAAGCTGACTAGTTGCTTAGTTTATTTTCAAGGGTGTGTTGTGCTGAGGCCCCAGCAGAACTATGTTTATGTTCTTTCTCGTTATTTGAACTGTTTAGTACGTAGAGTAGTACTAGTACTATGTCTTACTATTGTTCTTCTTGCAGTTGGTACTACTGCTCGTACCTTCGTGTTCCCACTGTACTTAATACGTTCGTACTAGTAGTATAATTTGGGTCAGTCGATTTGTGAAAGAAGTTCGACGGAGCGAAGGAAGAAGACGGCAGAAGAGGTGGAAGAAGCCCTTCTAGCCATCCATGTTGCATCAAACGGCTCACATGAGTCGACTGACCCAAATTGCTCCTTCAGATTGCAGGATCCACGTGGCATTCAAGGTCTCGAAGGTAGATTCCGCGTCCGCACCGGTTTGTGGGATCGACGCCTTGCGATCAGCTTCCGCCGCGACAGCCACCATATGCGCCTCCTCCACGCGCGGCGGAGACGACAATGACACGCTAGTTCCTCCTCGCCGGCGTCTTTGGAGCACGCCGTCCTCCTCTTCGTGCGCTGCGTGCATAGACGCTGTTCCACCAGCTGCTCGCGTGCTTGGCGCGCGGCATGGCGAGGAGGGACTGCAGACGACGTGAGCGGGCGAGCCTTGGCTTCATGGCACAGGGATGGCGGCGACACGGCGGTGATGGGCGAAATTGTTGGCGGAGCAGCGGGCGCCCGGCATGCTAAACGGCGGCGGCGGCATATTGATGAGTGCGCGTATGGGAGCTTACTTTAGTTTTATATGAGGTTGGTCAAACTTAAAAGAAAACCGTACTAGTACACGTAAACATTAGACTTAGGCAGCGCTTTTATTATTTATTTATTTTGAAGTTAGTACCACAACCACGATACGGAATCCTGTGCAAGCGCGTGAACCACGGCCGCGCGGTCGATCGAACGGTGCGTCACCGTGTCGCGCTCGAAGGACATCCACCGAACCTATTTGTGTGTGTGAAAACAATCCTCGAATATTACTCAGCTTTTTTTCCTGGGAAAGTTCTTGACGCTGCAATATTTCCATACATTTGAATTTAGCTCCAGTTTGTGTTTATTTGGATTTGGACATTTTAGGTGCGCCCTAGTTTTTTTAATACTTATTTTGTGTGTGTGATAGAGAGAGAGCGTGTGTATGTGTCCATATGTGTGTTGTGGCGCAAGGGCAATGTGGAGACGGTGTGCGTGTGATACAAACATAGAGAGGTGTGAATGTGCAAACGATCATGCATGAGTGAGACATAGACAGATGCCGATACGTTGTGTATACATGAGAGAACGGTCTTCTAGTTTACTTGTGTGTGTGTGAGAGAGAGAGAGAGAGAGACGGAGAGAGAGAGGAGCATCCGTAACACAACAACCATCTCTCTCGATTCATCCGTCCCTCGCACGATTGCATGCAACATATGCATCAACGCGCACATTTTGACATCCTCACTCGGCCCCTGCCCACCTCAAGGCCCGCGCAATCTCTTCGTGGATACCCATTTCTCTCCTTAGGTTTGTTTTCGCTCAATATCTGACACACACACACACACACACGCACGCACGCACGCATGCGCGCGCACACACACACACACACGCAGCACAACACACAGACACACTCCCCCGAGCACACAATTCATCCCCATCCAAGGTTATACGGCGACCACTCTCACTTGTGCTTCTTTGCACCCCAACATGCACAACACCTCAATCTTCAAAGAGGGCATCGAGCAGATCGAAGACGGCGACCACACCGCGCTAGAGAATGCGGGGTCATTTGGAAGCAGGGTGATGTGACGACGGCTGACTGACTCCTCCCCCCACCCTCTCTCTCTCTCTTGCACAAAATTACCAATCCCTCTCTCCCCCGCACAAAATTGTCAATCCTCAACCCATGAGATCCTTCCTCTCTCCCATGTTTTTCCAGCTCTCTCATCAAACATGTTGTCTCTTCTCCTTCCACGTATACAGAATCACGTATATTACATGTCTCCATCTTTCTCACAGACCTAACTTCTTCCTCTCTCTTTCTATCTCTCTCTCTCTTCCTCTCTCTGTGTGTGTGTCTCGTTAGGTTTGTCTCCTACTCTCTCGTCCACATACATACAATCTTTCCCGCCCTATCTGCTCCATCTTCAAAAGCTCTCTCTGCACGTTTCATTCACACAATGGGATATGTCAAAATGTTGCTTCTATAATGGCTAATGTAGAGTTTTGGTTGTTTTGTTGCATCCTACAAAGTAATAACTATGAAATGCATTTAGATTCTCATTTGACTGGGATTATGTGAGTTTGAGCATGTTGTGAAGTACTATAGACCTTGTATACATCTTGGGATTCGACAATGATTGTAACTATTGAATTGTATAGACCATTACATTCAAGTCAATAGCCTAATATATTTATTTCACAATTTCAACAAATGATTAGTTCACTACAAACTAAGAAAACAAATGTGTACTCCTCCGCTTTTATTTAAGTCCGCGTATTAGCATTGGTCAAAGTCAAGTTTTGTAAACTCTCGAAAGCTTATAACAAAAATATTAACATATACAATAACAAATAAATACCATTAGATTCATTATTGAATGTACTTCCACATCATACATATTTGTTATGGTAAATGTTTATATTTTATATAAACTTGGTCAAACTTTAGGAAGTTTGACTTGGTCAAACCTAATATGCAGAGTTTACTACTACTACTCGCTAGTTGCTTAGCCGAATCACTCAACACGCCACACGGGAGTCCAGGTCACAAAATTTTGAGGTCGGGGAAAATCTCCCGTGACCCTGATTCGAGCAAAGGGAAGTTACCATCATAGCCTTCGAACAGGCCTACGATGACGCTTGGTAGGAGGCTGTTTTCAGAACCGAGTTCACCCTACCCAGCCAGCCCCACCCCGCACCCGAGTAGTACACCTGAATACTCCCCATTTTCTATCCCCACCGCAAAATAGACTTCTCCACGGCACCGCAGCCTTCGTGCTCCTCCCTTTACATCAGCGCACTCGCCCACCGCAGCGCATCTGCCTCACCGACGACCTCGTACGCCGCACTGGAGCCGGTCCACCGTCGTCGTCGTAGACGGAGCCTCTTCCCCGACATCGTCTTCCACGGTCTCGGATCTGCTTCCCGGAAGCTGACGCCAACCGCAGAAGTACCACCGTCGTGGACAATGAACTGACTCCCGTTGCCGACTGAGGGAGTCCTGGACTAGGGGGTGTCCGGATAGCAGAACTATCATCACGACCGGACTCCAAGACTATGAAGATACAATATTGAAGACTTCGTCCCGGGTCCGGATGGGACTTTCCTTGGCGTGGAAGGCAAGCTTGGCGATACGGATATGTAGATCTCCTACCATTGTAACCGACTCTGTGTAACCCTAACCTATCCGGTGTCTATGTAAACCGAAGGGTTTTAGTCCGTAGGACGAACAACAATCATACCATAGGCTAGCTTCTAGGGTTTAGCCTCCTCGATCTCGTGGTAGATCTACTCTTGTACTACCCATATCATCAATATTAATCAAGCAGAGTAGGGTATTACCTCCATCGAGAGGGCCCAACCTGGGTAAAAACATCGTGTCCCTTGTCTCCTGTTACCATCCGCCTAGACGCACAGTTCGGGACCCCCTACCCGAGATCCGCCGGTTTTGACACCGACATTGGTGCTTTCATTGAGAGTTCCTCTGTGTCGTCACCAATAGGCCTGATGGCTCCTTCAATCATCAGCAACGACGCAGTCCAGGCTGAGACTTTTCTCCCCGGACAGATCTTCGTATTCGGCGGCTTTGCACTGCGGGCCAATTCACTTGGCCATCCGGAGCAGATCGAAAGCTATGCCCCTGGCCATCAGGTCAGATTTGGAAGTTTGAACTATACGGCCGATGTCCGCGGAGACTTGATCTTCGACGGATTCGAGACACGGCCGAGCGTGCCGCACTGTCTTGATGGGTATGATCTAGCTCTGCCGCTGAACAGTGCCCTGGAAGCCGCACCAGCATCCGCTCCGACCCTTAATCCGGAGCTGGATTCCCCGATCGAGGACGAGTGGTTGGACACTGCCTCGGGGGCTATGATCTCTACGACGATTGAGCCGAACTCCATCCATGTCCTTTGCGAAGTCCTTGACTCCAGGGTGCCGGACTCCTCTCCGGACTCCGAACCCTCCGCGCCCCAGCCAAACGAATCCGATTGGGCACCGGTCATGGAGTTCACTGCCGTGGACATCTTTCAGCACTCGCCCTTTGGCGACGTCCTGAATTCACTAAAGTCTCTCTCTTTATCCGGAGAGCCCTGGCCGGACTACGGACAGGAAGTTTGGGATGCGGACGACAAAGAAATTCAACGCCCACCCACCACCCTCTTTGTAGCCACTGTCGATGATTTAACCGACATGCTCGACTTCGACTCCGAAGACATCGACAGTATGGACGACGATGCCGGAGACGACCAAGACCCAGCGCCTACAGGGCACTGGAAGGCCACCTCGTCATACGACATATACATGGTGGACATCCCAAAAGATGGGAACGGCGATGGAACAACGGAGGATGACCCCTCCAAGAAGCAACCAAAGCGCCGACGTCAGCGGCGCCGCTCTAAATCCCGCCACAGCAAAAATGGTGATTCCGCACGGAGATAATAACACCCTGGACAAGTGCTGAAGACAACCCCTCCAGCAGGACTCAGCGCAGGAGGAGGGAGAAGCAAGTCCGCACGACAGTGCGGCAGAAATAGAGGTAGAGGACGATAATTATACGCCTCCCTCCGAAGATGAGGCAAGCCTCGACGACAACGAATTTGTCATGCCTGAGGATCCCGCCGAGCAGGAGCGTTTTAAACGCAGGCTTATGGCTACGGCAAGCAGCCTCAAGAAAAAGCAGCAACAGCTTAGAGCTGACCAAGACCTGCTAGTCGACGGATGGATCAAGTCCTTGCAGCCAAGAGTATGAACTCGAACGCCCCTCCAAAAGCTACCCCAAACGCAGGCCGTTGCCTCGATCAGAGGAGGAAGCACCCAAGTCACCAGGGCACGACATGGCAGACCGGCTACGCTCAAGCCACACCCCGACGCCGCTCAAAAAGTACCAAGGCACGGGAAAACGCGCCGGACTTGCGAGATATATTGGAGGATAAGGCAAAACATACAAGATCGATCACGGATCGCGTGGGCGCCAACGACTGGGGACGATTACCGTCATGCGCGGATACAAAGAAACCCGGCTGGGCGAACACGATGAGACAAAGCTCATATGAGCTACGCCGTGATATAGCCCAATACTGAGGCGCCAAGACACCCACTATGCTTCACAGATGAAGTAATGGATCATCGATCCCCGAGGGCTTCAAACCTGTAAACATCGAATCATACGATGGTACCACAGATCCTGCGGTCTGGATCGAGGACTATCTCCTCCATATCCACATGGCCCGCGGTGATGATCTACATGCCATCAAATACCTCCCACTCAAGCTTAAAGGACCAGCTCGGCATTGGCTCAACAGCTTGCCAGCAGAATCAATTGGTTGTTGGGAGGACCTGGAAGCCGCATTCCTTGATAACTTCCAGGGCACATATGTGCGACCACCAGATGCCGATGACCTTAGCCATATAATACAGCAGCCAGAAGAATCGGCCAGACAATTCTGGACACGGTTCCTAACAAAGAAAAATCAAATCGTTGACTGTCCGGATGCAGAGGGCCTTGTAGCCTTCAAACATAACATCCGCGACGAGTGGCTTGCTCGGCACCTAGGACAGGAATAACCGAAATCCATGGCAGCCCTCACAACACTCATGACCCGCTTTTGTGCAGGAGAGGACAACTGGCTAGCTCGAAGCAACAACTTGACCAAAAACCCTGGTAGTTCGGATACCAAGGACAGCAATGGCAGGTCGCGTCGCAACAAGAACAAGCGCCGCATTAACGGGCGATAATGATGAAGATACGACAGTCAATGCCGGATTCAGAGGCTCTAAACCGGTCAGCGGAAGAAGCCATTCAAAAGAAATACCCAGGCTCCGTCCCAACTTGGACCGAATACTCGATCGCTTGTGCGGATACATGGCACCCCGAAAACCAGCCAATCACACCAACAGGATTGTTGGGTGTTCAAGCAAGCAGGCAAGTTAAGTGTCGAACTCAACGACAAGGGCTGCATAGCGACGACGAGGAAGAGCCCCGCCACGAACAATAGAGGACAGAAGGTTTTCCCACACAAGTGCGGACGGTGAACATCATATACGCAACCCATATACCCAAAGGGGAGCGGAGCGTGCACTAAGGGGCGATATGCGATGGAGCCATCGCCAAGTTCAACCCATGGTCTTCCCGCCCGATCACCTTCGATCGAAGGACCACCCCACTAGCATCCGCCACGGCGGTTTCGCCGCATTGGTTCTTGACCCAATTATTGACGGATTTCACGTCACCGAGTCCCGATGGATGGCGGTAGCAGCCTGAACCTCGCTTTATCAAGATACAAGGCGCAAAATGGGCATAGACCCTCAAGGATTAAACCTACAAAGACGACCTTTAAAGGCGCTATACCGGTGTAGAGGCCAATTGTACAGGCTCGCCACACTCGAAGTGGTCTTCGGATCCCGGATAACTTCCGGCGAAGATTTAATCTTCGACATCGTCCCGCTCGCAGCAGCTATCATGCACTGCTCGGACGAACCGCATTTGCAAAGTTCAATGCGGTGCCACACTACGCATACCTAAAGCTCAAGATGCCAGGCCCTCGAGGAGTAATCACGGTCAATGGAAACACTGAACGCTCTCTCCGAACGGAGGAGCACACGGCGGCCCTCGCGGCGGAGGTGCAAAGCAGCCTCTCACAGCAATTCTCGAGTCCGGCCACTAAGCGTCCGGACACTGCCAAGCGCGCTCGGAGTAACCCACAACAAGACCGCCTGGCATGATTCAAGCACGCATAGCAATCCGGCCCCAACCCCAGCCCTCGCGAAACTGCGAAGCCAGTTCTACGCGTACAGAACTACGCTCTGGAGATACCATGGGCATAAGGGAAGGGGCACGACCTCGGCACGCCGAATGCGGCTCAACCGCACTGTGGGCCCCGATTGTGTCATTCTTTTCCTTTTATTTTTCTTCCTTTTCTTACTTTCGGGACTCCGCTTTCCGAAGTCCCGTCGGCACTAGAATCGCCGAACTCACGATGCAACAGCCAGGGAAGCAGAAAGCTACGTCGAGTGTTCAGGTGGTCTCTATTACGAGCATTATACCTGTTTTACATACCATCCCGCAGCTTACCCCTAGAGGGGGACATGTTAGATAGTCCCATCCCTTGCTTATCGCACTATTTGTATCGTTCTGCCTTCATTGCAGTACCTTTTTGAATAAACAATACATAGCTTTTGCCTATTATTGCACTCCTTTCTTTATCTATATATATGTTCATTCCATGACATGTTGCACCTGTACACTTTGGTACAGCCAATACACGAGGGCTTAAGTACCCCAAAAGTATGGTGTGATAAGTCCAACACTTTCACAAGTCACGGCACCCCAAACTTATAGCATTATATGCATCGGCTCGAATCATGTCTTGGGTCAATAGTTGGGTTTGCCTGCTCCGTGTTTTGGTACCTTACGTTCCGTTATATCGGCTAAGGTAGCACCGGAGAACCACTGCGATTATGCCCCAGTTGAGCTGGGTTGAGCACCTCAGTGGAGAAAGCTAAAACTGACCGTCATGATAGGGCGAGAGCCGATCGCTGTTCGAGAGGTTTTTCGGTCCCTAAAGACTTATGCCGCTTAGAGCGAGGAACCTGAATTGTCCGGCCAAGGCGTGGATAGCGCCCCGAACTCGGTCTTGCGAATACTAGGGGCTTCGCCGAAATTTAAAATCATAGAATTCTATGGCTAAGTGAGAGTGTTCAAGCATTAAAAGTCTGGCTGCCTTGTTCGTTGCGTCGAGCGCCTCCCTAGATGGACCCAAGAATGGCAACATGAGTTCTCAAGTTTATCCCGAACACCCCAGCACTCGTGGCATGGGGGCTGAAGTCAACGACTTGACATCTCTCAAATTTGATAAACAGCCGCACGTAAGGTAATATTTTAAATTAACAAGCGTTGTTTAGCGATATGAACAAGTTTTCAGCGTACAGGATAACAAATGCGAGTCTATTCAAAATTACATCTTTGGAGCACTCATCCGCTTATTCAAGGGGCACCCTTCAGAGGACCTCATAGTACATTTCGGGCGTATGATGCTCCTTGCCCTTCGGTGGCCCGTCTGTCACAAGCTTCTCCGCATCCAGCTTGCCCCGGTGCACTTTAGCACGGGCAAGGCCCGACGGGCACCTTCGATGCAGATGGAGCGCTTGATGACTTCAATCCATGGACAAAGGCCCACCAGCCGCCGCACCAAGCCAAGTAGCTCCTGTGCATGGCTTCCAATGGCCACACCAACTATAAGGCCCTTCATGGCCTGTTCGGCGACCTTGTGGAGCTCGACCAGCTGCTTCAGCTGGTCGCTCAGGGGCACTGGACGTTCGGCCTCAGCATACTAAGACCAGAACACCTTCTCCGTTGAGCTCCCCTCCTTGGCACGGTAGAATGCGGCAGCATCCGATACACTACGAGGCAGATCTGCGAATGCTCTTGGAGAGCTCCGAATCCGGGTAAGTCATAGGTAATTCACTTTCACATTCTTGCTCTGCATAAAGAATGCCTTACCGCCGCGATCTTATTTATTGCCTCAATCTCCGGAGGGCTTTTTGGCCTCGGCCTTAGCAGCTTTGGCACTCTCAAGAGCCGAAGCAAGCTCGACTCTCGGTTCTTGAGTCACGCCCAAACCCTCGTGTTTTTCCACGAGCCTGGAGCTCTTGTTGTACCTCCGCTTAGCTGCGCCTCCCCTTCTCGCTCGATCGCCCGCGGTCGCTTTGCTTTCGGCCACGGACACCGCTTCCTTCAGGGTCGCCACCTCGTTCGTGGCCCCTGCGGTACCCATGTTATTCCTGTTATTTTTTGCAACTGAAACCTTTCTATAAGGTATTTCTTTAATAAGGTATTACTTACCTTCCTTGTCCTCGAGCTGCTTCTTGGCAAGGCCGAGCTCGCTCGGACCGCCGAGGCTCTGCTTCAATGCATTGACCTCCATGATCGGGCGGCAGAGGTCAGCAGCGCAACCTGCATTCCCATATTGACACACTTATGTTAGACTCCTGCGTATATCTTTTTAGATCCTTAGTCCGACTTTTCTTTCCAACACCGAACTAAGCATCAGGGATACCGTCTATGCGGTAATATTTTTACATATTCTAAACTTACCTCAAAGCCCGTTAGAAGGCTGGTACAAGCTTGACCAGCCCGCTCTTGGCGGACTGAACTTCTGGATCACCACACTCATAACAAGGCGGTGCTCCTCCTCGATGGAGCGCTGTTAAGCGCCTCGAAGCTATCCGTGCCTCCGGTTGGACGGAAGACACCGGCGTCTTACCCTTCTTACGAAGGGGCCGCTTGCCGGACTTCGGAGCCGCTGAAGGTTCCGTTATGGAGTCCGGACAAGGGTCGGGCTTAAAGCCCCTAGGGGTGTCGCCCCCCACGCGCCTGGAGTCCGGGAGGTTGCCTCGCGGCGCCTCCTGCGCCACCTCTTCTTGACCAGGCCCCCCTTGGGGCACCACCTCGGCGTCATCCGCAGCGTGAGGCGATGAGGCGGCCGGAAGTGAAGTACTCTCCATTTCCGACGAACTCAGAGACCCGCTCGACGAAGCGGCGAACTCGCCCTTGGGCGGGCTGCATGATTATTTGGCATTAGAGAACACTATTCAATAAAAAAGCCAGGGGCTTGGCCCTTGTTGGCCAATCCTCCTCGTCGTTGTGGACATTGGTGGAGAAGTCCGGAGGAAGGGTTCTTCCTTCTGATTCCTCCGCCTCCCCAGTTAGGGCGGCCTTCCTTTTCCTCTCCTCCCACTGGGAGAGGCTTTTTTTCCTCCTCCTCGTTCTCGGGGAGAAGATTCGCTTCAGAATCTGACAAGCACCAGCGCCGGGAGCTCCTTGAGTTCCCTGCCTCCTTCTTAGCCTTCTTCTCCGCACCACATGAGGTATCGGAGCCAGCAGCCCCGCCAATCGGGCGCTCTGTTGGTCTTCCGCAAAGGAGCAGACAGCTTAACCTGTCCGACGCGTCTTCACCGATCTGTTAAAGGTTAGGGAGTTTTAGATCCCGCATAGAGTCAAACTATGAAAAAAGAGTCCCATAAAGGGTAAAATTACTAACCTCGATGGCTTGATGCTGCGAGCTGAATCCGCGATCTTCGGTAGCGGATGTGGGAGCCTCGGCGCCCTTGAACAGCACCTTCCAGGCGTCTTCGTACGTAGTGTCGAAGAGCCTTTTCAGAGTTGGGTGCTGTGCCAGATCGAACTCCCACAATTTGAAGGCCCGTTGTTGGCATGGGAGAGTCCGGCGGATGAGCATCACCTGGATTACGTTGACAAGCCTGAGATTCTTGTCCACCAGGTTTCGGACGCATGTTTGGAGTCCGGATAGCTCGTCCGAATTCCCCCACGTCAGGCCCGTCTCTTTCCATGAAGAGAGCCGTGTGGGGAAGCCATATCTGAATTCGGGGGCCACCACCCATTTGGAGTCGCGCGGCTCGGTGATGTAGAACCACCCCGATTGCCACCCCTTTATGGTCTCCACAAAGGAGCCCTCGATCCATAGGACTTTGGCCATCTTGCCAACCATGGCACCTCCGCACTCCGCTTGACGGCCGCCCACTACCTTCGGCCTGACGTTGAAGATCTTCAGCCATAAGACGAAGTGAGGCTGGATGCAGAGGAAGGCCTCGCACACGACGATGAACGCCGAGATGTTGAGGATGAAATTCGGGGCCTGGTCGTGGAAGTCCAGGCCGTAGTAGAACATGAGCCCCCGGACAAATGGGTGAAGTGGAAAACCTAGTCCGCGGAGGAAGTGGGGGAGAAACACCACCCTCTCTTGGGGCCTGGGGGTTGGAATGAGCTGCCCCGCGTCGGGCAGCCGGTGTGCGATGTTGCTGGACAAGTATCCGGCCTCCCGCAGCTTTGTGATGTGCCCTTCCATGACAGAGGAGGCCATCCACCCGCCTCCCGCTCCGGACATAGTTGGAGAAGGTTGAGGTGGGGTGTGCGGACTTGGGCGCTGGAGCTCGAGTGCGCGAGAATGGATGAGCAAAGGAGGAAGAAGGCGTAGGTGAAAAGGTGGATCCTTATCCCCTTATATGGACGGACGAAGCTATGCATCCCCCACCAGCCTGGTAAAACTCGCTTATCTCCCAAGCGCCATAATCAATGGCGCGGATGGGTTACCCACGTCCGTATTGATGAGAATCCCGGAATAAGGGGGCACGATCTATGCTTTGATAAGACGTGCCAAGGAAACCGCCTCGCTAAACGCGCTAAAGTGGAACGGTAAAAAATGATTCATGTGAAGGCCTGGCCGTGGTGTGATGTCACGCCGCGGAATACGTCAGCAGATCTGTGCAAAAGTTATTCTCTCTACGGTGGTATGTGGAACTTCTTTTGCGAGCGGACACTATCCGTGTGTTCAAAACCTTCTATGAAGTATTCGGAGGAGGAACCCGCCTTGCAATGCGAAGACAATATGCGCGCGGACTCGTCGACATTGAAGCCTGGTTCGAGGGCTACCGAGGAGTCCTGGACTAGGGGTGTCCGGATAGCGAACTATCATCACGGCCGGACTCCAAGACTATGAAGATACAAGATTGAAGACTTCGTCCGTGTCCGGATGGGACTTTCCTTGGCGTGGAAGGCAAGCTTGGCGATCACGGATATGTAGATCTCCTACCATTGTAACTGACTCATGTAACCCTAACCTATCCGGTATCTATATAAACTGGAGGGTTTTAGTCCGTAGGACGAACAACAATCATACCATAGGCTAGCTTCTAGGGTTTAGCCTCCTTGATCTCGTGGTAGATCTACTCTTGTACTACCCATATCATCAATATTAATCAAGCAGGAGTAGGGTATTACCTCCATCGAGAGGGCCCGAACCTGGGTAAAAACATCGTGTCCCTTGTCTCCTGTTACCATCCGCCTAGACGCACAGTTTGGGACCCCCTACCCGAGATCCGCCGGTTTTGACACCGACACCGACCATGACTCATAGAGGCCGCCGCGACCATCATTCTCCTTCTCGATTGGTAATGTGTGTATTGAATCACTTAGCAGTACATGTGCAGTTCCAATTTTGTTCATACCTACCCTTCAATTTTCCTGGGTGCTATTGTTACCATAAAAGTAATTGGTTATAGCCTCCATTGTCCAACAGAATATCAGCTTGTAATTGTGCGTCGCTCCTGTATCGCGCTGTGCTTGGGTAGGTTTTTCATCTGCAACCAGCAGTGTGGCAAATGATGGAAAGGTTTTTAGAACTAGCAAGATGCCCATGCGTTGCACGCATCAAGATGCATTTGTATGAGTAGTTTATCTTGTGGGAGAAAAGGATGAACGAGGTAAGGCCTTATTAGCAAATCAGGAGAGGGGTATGGGTATCTTTTGCAAAATTCCCATTTGTTTCCTTCCTATCATCGGATATAAATCGGACGACCTATATTGCAAGAAAAAAAGTATAGAGAAAAAAGTAGATATTAAAGGAAGTAGAGAGAAATATTAAATATTAAATATAAAATAAATATAACCGTAGAGAAGAGAGTAGAGATAGCAGAGATGCGGGAAAGGATCGCTGCAGAAAAAAGCGGTCAGCGTGCGCTAGTTTTGGCCTGGGCGTCCGTAGCGCTTTATAAATCAACGCCCTCCACCGCTGTGTGCCTTGACACCGCTCTGTGCCTCGCCACCGCTCTCTCCCCGCTCTTTTTCGCCTCGCCGCCGCCGCGCCACCATGCCGCCGCGTCACCGGGAAACTTGGGGATACCACGGCGTCTACGCGCGCCCCTCCGGCGGCTTCTCCGCCGAGATCCGGTTCTACGGGATGTGCCTCGGCCTCGGCAATTTCGACACCGCCACCTAGGCCGCCCGCGCGTATGATCCGGCGGCGTGGCACCTCCGGTGGCCTCATAGGACATTGAACTTCCCCAATGTGCCGACGCGGGAGGGGGCGCAGGAGCTCGCGCCTCTGTCGCGGCTTAGCACTGACGAGGATCGTCGCGACAACTGGAGGCGGGAGCACCGTCTCGGCATCATCGAGATGGACGAGGAAGCCATTGCACTGAGGCGCCAACACTTCCTGCATGACATCATCAATGAGCGCGAGTTCTATGCGCAAAGGTGGGCGGAGAGGGATAAGAGGAGGGCAGAGCGAGCCGCCTATCACGAGGACAAGCATAGGCGAAAAGCGGACGCTCAATTCAACATGAGGCTAGGAGCAGCGTCGCCCTGGGAATACGACGACGATCGGTATCTTCACGCCTACAGTCACACGTCGGAGGAGGACATCGCTGAGGAGCAGTCGGACGACGAGGAGTAGTTGAATAATCTTTTTTGTATCTATCTATGCTGAGAAGTATCCTCTACTCTCTAGTATCTACTTCTCGATCTCAGTGTTGCGATTCTATTGGAGATGCTCTAACATGGCAGACGAGTGATTTAATGTTGCCCACAAGATGCGCGAGTATTACTAGTAGTATTTTTCTTGCCATGTTGAGATTTTGAAACCACGAGTGTGAACATGCAGAGGAGCAATGAAGACCAAACATGGGATATTCGGGACATTCAAGGAGTGTGGCAAGTTAAAGAGCAGCTGCACCGAACCTGTAAAACGAGCTTTGGTAAGTAATACCCTTTCAATTACTTTTGTTTAGCCTCGTGTTCTTCGATGTGTATATGTTGTAGTTTCTGTTTCTCTTAAGCGTGGTGTTCTTCGATGTGTAATAAGAAGAGTCTTAATCGTCCTAATGCTTTCGTTTTTAACTTGATGTAGGAAGTGGGTGTTCTCACCGTGTAGTCTGTTTTTATATTTCTTTTCCTTTTGAATTCACTTCTCCGAGTTATGTTTATCTGGCTTCTACTAAATGGATCTAGGTTTCTCCGAGTATTGATCTAAAAAGAAGAAACTTCATGTCAGGACGCAGTTCCTGCAAGGAGGGAAGTATGGTCAACCTCGAGATCATGTTTCCGAAATGAGGCTGGATTACACACAAGGTGCCAGTTCCCTAATGATGTTGGATTAGACACAAGGTGCAAATTCCCAGATGATGCTGGATTACACACAAGCCAGGTGGAGTAGTCAGCTGTTCGTGTCCTCGTGGCATTAGTAAAGGCTAAAAGAAAGCGTGCAACAACCCTTGAGAATGTAGCTGAGTTCCTGAAGAAGCGAAAAGAGCAATCAGATGATCTCTTCACCCAAGCCAAAGAAGAGATGGAAGAAGCCAGAAATAAGCTAGCAGAGGCAGAGCAGGCTAGGCGTCTCCTGCTATCTAAAACTGTTGTCAATACAAAATTTCCCTCATAATAGCTAGGTTAAAATGTTTATCCAGTCAGCATGGCTGTTGTGATGTCTGTGCATCTACTGATGTGGCACAAAATATATTTTTTTGGGTCATGTAAAAACAGCAATTACTTTCCAAACAATAACAGACAAAGCATTGGACATGGTATAGTTCACGCGCAAGCCCGACATTCCAAGTCCAACTTCCACATCAAACTCATGTTCACAGATATCTGCACATTCATACATAATGTCCACAACCATGATTCACTTCAAAGCCAAAAAAAATGTGAGGAGAGTTATAAATAAAGAAAAACCTCTACTAGTCCTGCTACCAGTGCGAGCACAACAAGTCAAGACCATGCATAAATTAATTATATTTTAGTCATTTTTGTGTTCTAAAATGCACATCATTTCATGGAAGGGCGTGTTGCCGCACACGTCTTGATTCAATGAAGGCAAAGGGGCAGTCTTAAGCTGGTTGCAAGCGGATTCAATGGTCGTTTTCCATTCACATTTTACAAGTAAAATTCATGGACAAACTTTGACCCAAAGTACGATGGGGACTAGTAAACCAGAATGGAGGTAGTAGTTTTTTTAATCAAAGAAGGGTTTCCCCTTCCGATTACTGAAAACCAGCATCTAAATCTAAACCATAGTATTTGCCCTAGAACTACCAGGTTCAACATCTCGTAACATAAACCCATACAACCATACGCCAAGGAGGTACGTAGTACTATGAATTCCATTTTCGCTCCATACCAATCGTTCTAAAAACTACTTACTACTTATAACGTGCCATTTAAAATCGGAACTCTTAACCCCGCTAAAAAATGATATTTTAAACATGGCTACTCGGTCTGTGGCAACTGGCGAGCCACCGCGCTCCAAGTCGTTCACCTGTGGTCCCGACCATCAACTCCTACAAAGGTGCTCCACCACGTATCCGGTACCCGCGAATGCAGCAATCATGCACCTAGGGTTTTAGGGTTTATTTGTTAACGTTGCCTTTACGTAACACTCATGTGTGCGAGACAGCGAGAGCCCGAATGCGTGTGTGTGCCTCTTCTCTTCGTATATGTACTCCACCGTTTGTCTGGTGTCGAAAAAATTATAATAACTACTAGCAATGTGCCAATGCGTTGCCACACGATCAAACTAGATTAATACATATTCACCGATTTGATAGAAAAAAAATCTAGTTTTGAAATACGTATATCACTAAAAATATGTTATGTTTCACTCAAAATATATTCCTTTGGCGGTTTTGATGAGATAAGGGGGCATGTTGTTGGTTTCAAGATTCGAGAAGTGGTATATGTCTAATTTCTACTCTTACTAGCAAGATGCCCGTGCGTTGCACGGAACATCAAAATCTCGTGGGAGAAAAGGATGAACGAGGGAAGGCCTTATCTGCAAATGTGCTGAAGAATGTGGGTAAATTGCCATATTTTCCTTCCTATCCGTCAGATATAAATCGGACGACCTACATTGCAGGATGGCAGGCCCACCATCATCACCAACTCTATTTTTTATCCCTACTCTTATAAAAAGCATTGTCGGTGATGATCGTGTATGCCATCCTGCAATATAGGCCGTCGATCTATATCTGACGGATAGGAAGGAAACTATAACAATTTTACAAAGATACCCACACCCTCTCCACATTTGCAAATAAGGTCTTCCTCGCTCATCCTTTTCCCCACAAGATAAACTACTCATACAAATGCATCTTGATGTTCCGGTAACGCATGGCATCTTGCTAGTTGTTGCAAAAAGCCCATGTGTGTGTGTGAGAGAGAGAGAGGAGAGGAGGAGGACGGAGTGCATGTGTGACAAAGACACAAGTAGTGTGTGTGCGATAGGTATGAGCTTAAAATGAGGCGATAGTGTGTGTGTGCACGATCGAGAGGGCGTGTCTCAAGAAGGAAGAAAAAGCTACATAGATACAAGGAGCGAGAGAGAGACATGTATGCGATGGTAGAAGCATGAGTGTGCGGGTGTATAAACCTATCTAGAGGCTAGCTAGTCGATAAATGCTTGTGAGAGAAATACTGAGTCGGGGTCTGGCGAGAGTTTTGTGTGTGTGAGAGAGAGCGGTAGTCGGGAAGGGGTGGAAGCAGGAGTTGTGTGTGTGTGTCTGTGTGAGAGAGAGAGAGAGAGAGAGGCGGTAGTCGGGGTTGTTTGATCGATGTCGATCAGGATGGAGATTTAAAAGGAGACCGCAACAAATGTTGTGTCTACTGAGAGAGAGAGAGAGAGAGAGAGAGTAATTTTAGTGGTATGAGTCATATGTAGAGACATATAGGGTGTGAGAGAAATCCCATAGAGAAAAGACAAAGTGAAAGACAGTGGAGACTGTGTGTGTGCGGTGAAAAGAAAGCTTAGGTACCGAGTGATACCAGAGAACAGTGAGACGTGAGAGATAATGAGAACCGTGTAATGTATAATGATAGGGAGAGTGTAATACTTCTCAAGGGAGACGTTGAGAGACCATGTTTGCGAGGATAGGAGAAATATGAAGTGAGCATGCGGGTGAGCTGGAGAAAAGAGAGTGATGGCTACCTGAAAGAGCATGCATGCAAGAGAGATGGGCGTGAAAGGAGTGAACAAAAAAGGGATTCAAATATTTGAATTCGAGATGATGATACATGTAATCCATACTTGAACCAAAATTGATCTATCAAACATGCATACTCATATGAATTCACGCACATCTATGTTATTTAATATGTAGATATTACTGATCCATACATTTTAGTAGAACATAATTTGGTTAAATTTTTTCGAATTCAACCTTAAGATTTCAAGATCGTTGTATTTGTAAATCATATTATACATATAAAGGAGCAGAACTCTTTGTTGTGCTTTTGAAAGTATATATGTAAAAATGATGTATATAGAATGTAATTCCAATTGAAAATGGATCCCTTGAAAAAATAGTAGAATACAAACGGGATTGAATTGAGTTGGCACGATAAACGTGCCTTGTGCAAAATTTGAGCGAAGCGGGAAAGTCGCAGAATCACCAAACCAAAATCTGCGAGACGGAAATCACTACTGCCTATCCCTGCCGTGCAAAGCCTATCTGCTAGATTTCTATAGGTTTCGATAGGGGTAGGTTTGTAATTTCACCCAAACGTGACGTAACCGCCTCTCACCCGGATTCATACACGGTGGGTGTCGGTGTACTAGAGTAGGGGTACCCCTAGCACCCCGAACTCGTGCACGGGAAGTTGCAGCACCCCGCGGCAGGGTTGGCCTGGTGACCATCAAGATCTTCCGTGGCTCCTTTGGAGCCGTTCGAGAACAAAGTAATCAAGGCCCCGGCAAGAGGAGCTTACCGGGAAGACCACTCAAGGCACGAAGGAAACAAGGCCCCGGCAAGAGGAGCTTGCCGGGAAGGCTTGGTGAGCGCCGAGCTCCCAAGCGCGACAAGGGTTCTGCCGCGGCAAGGCGCTTGCCGCGGCAGGCAACCTCTCTTCATCTCCGCTCCAGCTCATCCGCCAACGTGTTGCCGCGGGGCTTTCCCAGGAACGCGTGTCGATGGGCTGTGCAGCCAGCGGGGAGCAGCGATAAGCGGCGCTGACAAGCTACCATCGTGGCAAACGGAGGCGCACTTGACGGTCCTCGTTACCGTTCAGCGATCGAGACGGGCATTTATGACTCTTGTCCCTTGCCGTCGAGTTAGGTATAGATCATCAGACATTTGTAAAGCGTGTACCAACCTCTGTTTTACTATCTTACCCTTGTCTACTTGCCACCTGTGGTGACCCCTTATGCCTATAAAAGGAGGCCCAAGTGCAACGTAGAAAGGATTCGGTTCAGCTCCGGCTTAGCTCATGCGACTCATACGAGACCACACACAAGCTAGGTTTTGTAGCTCCCATTGCTCCCTAGCAAGAACACAATATAATCCACAAAGCAGCAGTAGGAGTATTATCTCTCCGGAGAGCTCCGAAGCTGGGTAAATCTGCTCGTGTGCATCGCCTCGGTCCGCTCTTCGTGCATCCTCCGCTCCCCCTCCGAACCACAAGGGACCAAGTCCCATAGGTGTTCGCGGGACACGATCAGCTTCCCCGACATCTTTGGCGCGCCAGGTAGGGGGCGTCGAGGCTGTGTGAACCTGATCCAGCGGTCACACGAGCAACTTCATCATCATCTTCATCAACATGGCACCGAAGAAGAAGTCTTCGGCAGCAGCAGAGCCGTCGCGCCGAACCCACCACCACCGGAGCTGACAGTGGTGGGGAAAACGCGGCGGAGGAACGGGCGCCGCCGAGAAAGCCCACAACGCCGCTTAGGTCCAAGGACAAGGCAGCGCAGCGTCGGCGTCTGAATCCGCACCGCGTCCTTCTCGTGAGGCGCGGGACCGACAGCGCCATGATGCTCGCGGCACCATACGCTCGTTGGATCAAGGCTGCTGGGGATCCAGAGGTTCGAGACCGCATGCACACCAAATGCGATGCAGCGAGTATGCTGTCGCTCGGGCGAGATGCTGCTCCTCCTAACTTGGTTAGGAGTCTGAGCACATCCCGTTCCTCGCTACGTACACCATTGCCACCCACCACACCAGCAGAAGCCTTGGCAAGAGCTTAGCTACTTCTAGACTACCCTCCAACGGCCGACAAGATCGACGAATGGAGGGCCACCATCCAAAGCCTCATCGGCTTTGCCAACGGCGACATCCCGCGGCAACCAAGCGCCTCGCAGCCGCGGCAAGGCGACAAGGCACGAGTCGATGGCGACGAGACTTGCGGGGGTGCAGCCACCGTACACTCCCCTTCCCGAAGGCCAAGATCGCCGACTCGCCGGATCCACCTCGACAGCGACTCCACAGCGTCGTCGGATCCGCGGGCTCGTCGCGACCAGCGTCAAGTTCTTCGAGAACGGCAAAGAAGACGCTCGAACCCGTATCGAGCGCCGAAGAGAAGCGCGGCGTCAATCCGACCAGCGCACCGGGCCCACTGTCGATATGCATGCGCCAGGGAACGAGCAATTTGCCAGACGCGTAGGTTGCCCTGCGTCACTCGTGAGCTGCGGCAAGTCCAGTGGCCCGACAAGAAAAACTTCAAGCCAGATGTGCCGGAGAAGTATGATGGCAGGACACACCCATCGGAGTTCCTCAGCATCTACACCATCGCGGTGCAGGCTACGGTGGGACGAGACGACAAGATTCTTGCCAACTACTTCCCTCTGGTGCTCAAGCCAAACGTCAGGTCTTGGCTCATGCACTTGCCGGACAGCTCTATTTCTTCTTGGGCGGATTTGTGCCACCAGTTTGTCGGCTCCTTCATAGGCGGCCACAAACCTCATGGCCAAGAGAGTGACCTTCACTTGCTCGCCCAGAAGGAAGGAGAGTCCTTGCGCAAATTCATCCAGAGATTCAGTCGAGTGCACTACAACATCCCAGACGTCCACCCCGCCAAGGTGATCGCAGCATTTCATCGTAATGTGCGAAACCGCAGGATGAGGGAGGAGATGGCGATGTGCAAAGTGAAAGACGTCACGAGCTCACGCCTGGCCGACAAGTGTGCACGCTACCGAAGAAGGAAGAAGACTCCCGTGAGAGAACGTGGGAGCAGAGTCCACAGAGGAGGAGACCGCCCGAAAAACCAAGAAGTACTAGTTGTCGAGCAGTCCGGCAAGGATGGTGCCGCCAACAAAGCTAAGGCTGGTGGCTCCGGCAAGGAGGTTGTTGCCGACACCGACCGCCAAGCTGTGGCGGCCGTCGACAAGGTGACAGCTCCAACAAGCAAGATTGCAAGATTCACCGCACCAAGGGCCACGACCTCCGAGCTGCAAGAAAGTCGAGCAGCTTGTTGAGCTGCGTAAGCAGAATACGAGCGCGTAGATAAGGAGAAGGCCCAGAAGGTGCAGGTGCAGCTAGTAAGAAGAGACCCGGTCGGGGAGGACGCCGCGACAAGGCCAAGCAGCGGCAAGGAGACAGACCTCCCCGCGGCCGCGACAAGGAAGAAGACGAAGATGCAGATGACGAAGACATGGAAGACGATGAAGCCGACGAGCAAGAGTTTCAGAAGGCAACGGAGGTCCTTTGCGTTGACGGTGGTGCTTCTCTGCATACCTCGCACCGCCAACTTAAGCAATGGATGTGTGAGGTTAATGCAGCAGAACCATCCATAGAGTCGCGCAAACCTTTGAAGTGGTCCCGCACGCCCATCATCTTTGACATTGAGGATCACCCTGATCGCATCACTGCTGTTGGGTGCTTGCCGATGTTGGTATCACCAACTATCCGCAACCTCAAGGTCACAAAGATGTTGGTTGATTCGCCGACCGCCTGAACTCGATATCCTCTCGCAGGTGCTTCGTAAACTTCAAATCCTCGACAATGAGCTCAAGAGACCGCACATTCCAAGGAATCAACCCAGAAGGAGCAAGCGAAGGGAAGATCACATTGCGGTAACATTTGGCGATGAGCTAAACTTCAGAACTGAGAGGGTCACGCTTGACGTTGCCGATTTCCCATTGCCCTACAATGGCATACTTGGCCGCCCAAACTCGCCAAGTTCATGGCAGCCTCTCATTACGCCTACAATTTACTCAAGATGCCCGCCCGATAAGCGCCATTTCTGTCCATGGCGACAAGAAGGATGCGCTTATCTGCGCCGACAAGATTTACCGGATGCAGCAGCCGCAACAGATAGCAAACCACTTGTCGCTGAAGCTCCCTGGGGAAGAAGAAGACGACCAAGTCCGCCAAGAGTTCGATGCCCACTCCGCAAGCGCACCTCTTCGAGTGCTGCGCTACCGCCGAGGACGCACCATCGAGCTCCACCGGCAAGTGCAAGAAGATGATGGCAGCTCCGCCAAGACCAAGAAGGTGCCCGCCAAGGAGGACGGCAGACCGGTGGTACCTTCACCATCGATTGCCACGCTTGACCCTAAATAGGAAGGCGAGCTCGTTGCTTTCTCGGGCGAATGTCGATGTGTTTGCATGGCAACCATCCGACATCCCCGTGTTCCTGTGAAAGTAATTGAGCACCACCTAGCTGTCTGTCCTCACGCTACGCCCGTCAAGCAAAAAGTTAGGAAACAGCGGAGCGCCAAGAATTCATAACGGAAGAAATCAAGAAGTTGGAAGCAACAGGCCTTGTCAGAGGAGTACTACATCCCACGTGGTTGGCCAATCCGGTAGTTGTACGCAAGGCCAATGGGAAATGGAGACTTTGTATTGACTTTACAGATGTTAATAAAGCTTGTCCCAAGGACCCATTTCCCTTGCCACGTATTGACCAGATTGTTGACTCCACGGCTGGATGTGATCTGCTTTCATTTCTTGATGCATATTCAGATATCATCGATCTTCATGGCGTAAGAGGATGAAGAGAAACCGCATTCATTACACCATGTGGCATGTACTGCTTCATACGGATGCCTTTCGGTTTGAAGAATGCTGGTTCAACCTTTGCAAGAGTAGTCCACGATGCCTTTGAGCCACAGATACACAGAAATGTAGAAGCCTACATGGATGACATAGTGGTCAAGAGCAAGGACAAAGCAACTCTAGTTCAAGATTTGGATAAGACTTTTGCAAATCTGCGCAAGATCAACCTCAAGCTCAATCCCGAGAAGTGCGTGTTTGGAGTCCCTTCGGGCAAGCTTCTCGGGTTCTTTGTGTCTCGGCGGGGAATTGAAGCCAATCCCGACAAGATCAAGGCCATCGAGCAGATTGAAGCACCAAAGCGCGTCAAGGATGTAAGAAGGCTTGCCGGTTGCGTGGCTGCTCTCAGCAGGTTTATCTCTAAGTCTGCTGAGCGCGCCCTGCCATTTTTCAAGATTATGAAAAAGGCAGGTCCAATGAAATGGACTCCCGAAGCGGAGGATGCGCTGCAGGACTTGAAGAGATACCTGTCCTCCACTCCAATACTTGTCGCACCTAGGCCACAAGAGAAGTTGCTGCTGTATATAGCGGCAACCAATCAAGTGGTTAGTGCTGCGTTAGTAGCGGAGAGGGAGGCCGACGATGAGCCGGCAACCGAGGCAGACGCATCCAGCGACAAGCAAGGGGCTTCGCCGTCAAGCTCTGGTCCCGACAAGGACAGATCGGCGCAGGTTGCGACAAGATACGTAAAAGGATGGTGCAGCGCCCAGTCTACTTTTGTCGGCCCTTCTGCAGGGGGCTAGGTCAAGGTACTGTGTGCGAAGTTGCTTTTCGCCTCCTCATGGCCTCAAGAAAGATGCGCCATTACTTCCAAGCACATGAGATAACAGTTGTCACTCGCTTTCATCAAGAGGATATTGCAAAATCCGTAAGCAACAGGTAGAATTGTCGAGTGGGCACTGGAACTGTCAAGCTTTGGTCTCAAGTTTGAAAGCACTTCAACTATCCAAAGCAGAGCATTGGCAGAATTCATAGCAGAGTGGACGCCAACGCAAGATGAAGAAATTCCAGAGACGAGCATCCCCGTCAAAGAAGCAAATAAAGAGTGGCTGATGTACTTTGATGGTGCCTTCTCGCTGCAAGGCGCCGGTGCCGGCGTGCTACTTATCGCACCCACCGGAGAGCACCTCAAGTACATAGTCCATATGCACTTTCCCAAGGAACAAGCAACAAACAATACTGCAGAGTATGAAGGTTTGCTTGCCGGTCTAAGGATTGCGGTAGACCTTGGGATCAAGAAGCTCATTGTCAGGGGGGACTCGCAACTTGTCGTCCGCCAAGTAAATAAAGATTATCAGAGTCCGTTGATGGAAGCCTACGTCGATGAAGTGAGGAAGCTAGAAGAGCACTTTGAAGGCCTGCAAATGGAACATGTTCCAAGAGCTCAGAATGATATAGCTGATGGCCTCTCCAAATGTGCCGCACTTAAGTTACCTGTGGAACCAGGAATTTTTGTGCTCAAGCTGACTCAGCCAACCGTAACACCATCAACAGGACAGAGCAAGAAGAGAAAATTGGTTTCCGGCGACTACTTTCCGGCAGAGTTCCCTGGAACCGCCGCCAAGAAGGTTCCTAAAATCAACGCACATATCACTGAGGAGCAGTCTGCTCCGACAAATCATGTGGTTTGTTTCGTTGAAGCAGACGCTCCCGACAAGCTTTGCTCCGGCAAGCTTGCCGGGGATCATCAAGCTCCGGCGGGACCACAGGTCTTTGCCGTGGAAGCTAATGTTCCCGCAGTAGTAGATGTGCCTTTAGTCCTTGTTGTCGAGCCACAGGCTCCAGCATGGGCGCAGCAAATCGTCCATTTCCTTCAGACAGGAGAACTTCCCGAAGAGCAAGAATAAGCGGAAAAAGTAGCCCGGCAGTCAAGTATGTATCGCTTTGTTGACAACATCCTATACGAAAGAAGACTCAACGGAGTGAAATTGAAGTGTATTTGCCGGAAGATGGATGAAGCTGTTGGCGAGATACACGGAGGCATATGTGGTCACCACATTGGCGCAGAAGAGCACTTGCCGCAAAGCTTTCCGGCAAGGTTTCTTCCGCCGAAGCCCTCCAGATGCAATCGCACAAGTAACCAAGTGTGAAGCGTGCTGCCCCATTCCAAACAGATACACCAACCAGCTCAAGCTCTCCAGACGATCCCTTTATCCTGGCCCTTTTCGGTGCTGGGGCTCGACATCCTCGGCCCCTTCCCCGAAGTGTCGGGGGCTTTGAGTACTTGTACGTCAGAATCGACAAGTTCACAAAGTGGCCGGAAGTGGAACCAGATGAGGAAGGTGACAAAGACAACGGCAATCAAGTTCTTGGTCAATTGTTTGCCGCTTTGGGATTCCTAATAGGATCATCACCGACAACGGCACACAGTTCACAAGCCGCACCTTCAAGCAAGACGCCCAAGATCTTGGCGCTAAGATCTGCTTTGCTTCGCTGCTCATCCGAGAAGCAACAGTCAAGCGAGAGAGCAAACGCTGAAGTGCTGCGGGACTCAAGACCGTAACTTTCGACAAAGCTGCGCAAGTGCGGAAGAAACTGGATCGAGGAGCTGCGGTGGTTCTTGGTCAATCAGACGACGCCAAATCGAGCCACCGCCGACACCTTCGCCTAGTCTATGGAGCGAGGCGGTTCTCCCACGGAACTCAGATACGGGTCACCTCGAGTGCTCGCTATGATCAGTTGAGCAAGAGCAGCTGCGATAAGATGACGCTACGCTCCTCGAGGAGGATCGCCTTCAGCTCTTGCATAAGCTGCTCGTTATCAGCAAGCTTTGCGTCACTACCATAGCCGCAAATTTAATGCCAGAAGCTTCGAGGAAGGCGACCTTGTTCTTCGGCGCACTCAATCCGCCAAGAATTCCAACAAGTTGACGCCGAAGTGGGAAGGCCCTTATCGGGTGAAATGAGTCACAAGACCCGGCGCTGTCCGACTTGAGACCGAAGATGGCGTTCCGCTAAGCAATTCCTGGAATATAGAGCATCTTCGCAAGTTTTACCCATAAGGCGCGGTTGCCGGAACCCGTTCCGGCAACCACCCTTTTGTACAAGTCTTGACGCCGTTGCATGTAATCCGTTGTACAAAGCCGGGCGCAGACCCCGTGCATCAGTAAAGCCTATGTGTTGCGCATCAACACCCGGTAAGCGATAACGAGCCACTAGGCTCCATAACTTTATTTTCTCTTCTTTCTTCTCAAACAAGAAGAAGGTTCATCCACCCACAAGTTAACCGGGGGGGAAGGAGAAGATAATGGTGTGGGCCACCAAGCGTAGCTCGAGGAACTGTCGCCTTGCCGGGAAATGGACAACAGAGAAGCTAAGTTGCTAAGTCTAAACAATCAGTTTTAAATTTTTAAGTTATCTCCCTCGAACGATAGTACTTTGTATGGAAAACCTGTGCGCGGAGGAACCGACTCGCGACTAGCTTGCGCCTTTACTTTGTTTTCGAGTCCGCTCAACAACTTAAGTGTGCTGCAACTAGTTGCGATAAGGTTTCTTGTCGGAGGCAGCATCGCCAAAGAAGCTCGATGTTCCGCACTCAAGGCCAAGAAAAGGTGTTTGCACCAACAAGTCCCCTAAAAGCGAGGGGCATAAACATACAAGGAAGAAATCGAGTAAAGGAAATAACATTGCATTCGATTGCCTAAGATAGTGTATATTACATAATAACTTGTCGCGATCTAATGGATTTTTCGCCTAAACATGATCTACAAATGACAAGAGAAAGATAAGCTTGGCGGCCTAGTCCACGCGGTCACCATCGAGCCTCTTGACTCCGCCACCCTGTCCACAATGGTGCGACAAGGGCCTTGAGCGCTTCAACATCAGCAGATGGAGGCAGGACTTGAGGACTTTGGTGAAATCGACGCTGGGTTGCGGAAGGCCACTTTCATCAAGACTTTCCGAGAGCCCCGCGCAAACTTGGCGCGACTCCTCCGCCCGGTTGCTTTGGGATCTCCTCCGGAGTCAGCTGGAGACCCACAAGACGCCTTTGAAGAATAGGGCTGAGCTTGACGCTAGGTTCGGTGGAGTACCCAAGATCCACCATCCCCAGCTCCATCAGCTCATTATGGATGCCGGCGGCGGTGTCCACAAGACCTTATGTTCAGTGCATTATGCTATCTCTGAGATCATTCTGGGCAGTCGCAGCATTCGCCAACAGCTAATCATTGGCTTTAATCTTCTCCAGCAGGCCCGTTTCCCGCTCCTTGGCGCCGTTCAATGTCTCCGTCAAGGTGGTGAGTTTCAGCTCAGATCCGCCTTGGAGTCCTTGGCAGCATCGATCTCCTTGATCTTCTCAAATAAGCGACCTTGCAACTTCGCCGAGGGTGTAGGCGTCCTTCTCACGCCAAGCTTCAACCCGACGACCTCCTCAGCGCTCTTCGAGGCTGGACTCCAGCTGAGCCACCTCGCCTCCAATTCCTTCTTGGCGGCCTCGGCAGCCGCAATAAACATCCTTTGCCTCCTGAAGTGGCCCGCTAATCGCTTGCTTCGCAAGACGCGAGATCTTCCTCATAGCTGTCAAGGTTGATCTTCACTGCGCCACCACCTTCTTCGCTGAGAGCTTCTTGCCGCAAGCCTCTGCTGCTCCTCGACCTCGGCCTTCTACAAGATGAAGGCCGTGCGCTCAACAAGCTGCTCCCGCCTCTGCTATATCCCGGAGAGTTTTTTGTTGGCGCCACGGAGCTCTTCCGCGCTTCTCCAAGTCAGCTCCGCCCTCGCGACAAGCGCCTCGACTCCAGCTTGGCTTGCCGGGCGCGGTAGAGCGACAACAACCTCCTTAGCAGCTGCTCCTCCTCGGCTCACCGCTGCTGCTGCTCGAGCATCGACCAGCGACAACCCGGCAGAGGCAAGCAGCCCGCGTCAAGGTCTCCCTTCGCCGGTGCCCCGAGCTTGATGCCCATGGGAGCTTGATAAAGACACCTCGCCGCCTTGAGATAGGCGCCGGGCTGGGGCTCTTCGAGTCAGTGCGGCATCGGTGGCGGAGGATCGGCGGTCGGTGCAGCGCCTGGCGCCCCTGCGGCCTCGGGGCGTCGGCGATCGCGGATCCTCCCAGCCTCGCACCAGCAGCCTTGGCGGCCTCCTCGCCGACGGACCCATCGGCGCGGCCTCCTCCTCCATATTGGCGGCGCGGACGTTGTCGCCATGAAGCGCCCTCCTCA
The DNA here is from genome assembly GCA_021605205.1 of Aegilops longissima. Lineage (NCBI taxonomy): Eukaryota > Viridiplantae > Streptophyta > Magnoliopsida > Poales > Poaceae > Aegilops > Aegilops longissima. The sequence goes on along the minus strand of CM038677.1, from coordinate 619,467,574 downwards.
CCGCAGCCTCGGTCCCATCGGATCTCCGGCGGATGGATCTGATGGTCAGGGAAAGAAAGAACAAGTCAAGCAAATGTTCGAAAGAGAAGAACAAAAGAAAAGAACCCAAGGGAAATTCTCAAACAAGAAGATTACCCGCAATGGGATCTGTTGCATGCTGGTCTCCACAACCGGAGGGTCGCTCGGCGCTGGTCCTTGTCGGGGAAGCTCCCCATGTCGGAGAGGCCTCCCTTGCCGGAGAGCGCTCCCTTGGCGGAGAGTTCTCCCTTGGCGACGTAGTCGAAGCAAGCAGAACTTCGGGAGTGAACTCCGGTGCTTCCTGATGAGGCTGCTCTGCTCCTACATAATTCAACAAACCAGATATCAGTGACGGAGAAGCACCCAAGCACACCTAACCATGAGAAGTAAACCAAACACTTACGTTGGGGGCTGTCTTTGGGGCTGCTCTGATGAAGGGTTGCTGGTCCGCAAGGAGTCCCAGACGTGCCCCTGCCGCCATTGGGGAATCATCTAAGACGACAACCACCGGGTCTTGGCCCTCTTCGACGCCCTCCGAGCTAGCGTCCCAAGAAGGAGAAGGTTCAGAGAAGCCGATCGATATAAAATCAAGCAATAAATTGGAGGATTACAAGTAGCAGCGACAAGATCTTACTCTTCCTCTTCTTCCTCGGGCTGAGGGCGAGAGATCAAATTCCGCCCGGCGCGATTTAATTGGAGGAGAAGATTCCCTCGGGCGCTTGGCGGATGCAGGGGCCATGACTCTGAAGACCCCGCCCCGTTGTTGTGGCGGCGGGGGCGCCTCAGCTGCAATGATGCTTGCCGCGGTGGAGCGCGTCGGGCGGCGAGGCGGTTGTTGGGCCGTCTGCCGCCCGCCACTTCTCCGGTCTTGCGGAGGCGCCTTTGGCGGGGCCGCTGGCTCCTCCCGCGGCAAGCTGCTTGACGGCGGAGGGAAGCGCCACCGCCGGCTCTTCCGGATTGGCGCTGGCTCGGCCTGTTCGTCCTCACCGCAAGCTCTTCTCGGTCGGCAAGGCTTGCCGCCTCGGCTATCTCCGCCTCGACGGTAAACCCAAACACGCCGGCGGCGGCAGCTTCCGCCTCCTCCAACCTTGTGGCGATGCGCGCCATCTCCTGATCGGTGGTGTCGCAGTGAGCCGTCTCGCCATCGGCGCGGATCGGCACCTCCACCAAGTTGTCGAAGAACTGCTGCACGACGTCGTCGTGGGCGCCGCTGTTGGAACGATTCCATGGGAATCGCTGGCAACGGCATCATCGCGTGGATGCTGTCAAGCGACGAGTTGTTGCACAAGGGCACGACTCCCTCGGCAACATGCACCACTCGGGTGATCCGCACCAGCTTGAACAACTCCCGCAGCATGCCGCCCAGCTCCAAGGTAGTAAAATTCCAGTTCAGACCGAGCGCAGCCTCATGATGTCCGCCGCATTTTGGAATTCCCAAGCAGGCCTCCTCCTCTCCCGCAAGGGCGCAATGCGGCGCGGCGAAATCACGCCAACTGCTCCTACGGTAAGCCCCGCTTGCCGGAGACGCAAAATCCTAGTCACGGCAATCTTCAACTTGTCGTCCTCTGGCGCCAAGTTGCTCCAATCATTGCCGTGAACTATGGGAGTTTGGCGCAGGGCGGTGAAAGGCTGTGGCTCCTCCTCTAAGATCCAACACCAGTCAGCTCTCCACTCCTCCCACTTGCTACGCAGCTCTCCGTCAAGATATGCTTCCTTCTTGCCGATCCTAGAGACCCATGCAATCCCTCCGGCAAGCGGCTCTCCTCTCTCTACGCGGGGCATGAAGTAATGGCGGAAGAGTGCTATGTTTGTGTGGACCCCGACAAAGTTCTCGCAGAGGTGTGCGAAAACGGCCAAGGTGAGGACGGCGTTGGAGGTGAAATCAAGGAGGCGGAGGCCATATGTGTTCATGACATCGCAAAAGAATTCAGAAAAGGGCGGGCAGAGCCCGTAGTGGAAGAAAAGCGCGAAGAAAGGGTACCCGATGGAAACTTTCTCGGATGTGGCGGCGGAGATGACTCTTGTCTTGCTGGTGCGCCGGGTCTCCGCCGACCGAAAAAAGATAGTACAGCTCCGCAGCTCCTTCCCGCTCAAGCGGGGGATCAAGAGGGCCCGCTCCTTCCGCAGCACCATGAGCAGCTGCGCCGGGCGATTTCACGCTTTTCCCTTGTCGGCCTTGGAGCCATGGGGAGAGGTGGTGGAGGAGGTCGACGGTGTTGGTGGCACCGTGGCAATGGAGGGGCGGAGTCGCCTCTTTGGGCTCAAGAAGAAAGGGGAAGCGACGGGGTTTCGATGTGACAAGAATGGCAAGTGGGCGCCCCGCCCTGTACTTCTGCTTATAAAGAGGGAGAGGGGCGGCGTTCGATTTTTCCATTAAAGAAAGCCCGACGATCTCCCCACGACGCCACGTCCGGTGCGTGACGCTCGTGGGGCGTGGTGGGTCCAGGCGAGTAATGGCATAATCCAGACGCGCGTGCCCATGCCTGCTTTTGGGCCCGCCCAACAGAGCTTGGCGCCGCAGGTGGCCCAGGCCCGGGGCTCCTGCCGGTGTACTAGAGTAGGGTACCCCTAGCACCCGAACTCGTGCACGGCAGTTGCAGCACCCCGGCGTGGTTGGCTGGTGACCATCAAGATCTTCCGGCTCCTTTGGAGCCGCTCGAGAACAAAGTATCAAGGCCCCGCAAGAGGAGCTTGCCGGAAGACCACTCAAGGCACGAAGGAAACAAGGCCCCGGCAAGAGGAGCTTGCCGGGAAGGCTTGGTGAGCCCGAGCTCCCAAGCGCGACAAAGGGTTCTACCGCTGCAAAGGCGCTTGCCGCAGCAGCAACCTCTCTTCATCTCCGCCTCCAGCTCATCCGCCAACGTGTCGCCGCTGGGCTTTCCCAGAACGCGGTCGATGGGCTGTGCAGCCAGCAGGAGCAGCGATAAGCGGCCGACAAGCTACCATCGTGGCAAACGGAGGCGCACTTGACGGTCCCTCATATAATCGTTCAGCGATCGAGACGGGCATTTATGACTCTTGTCCCTTGCCGTCAGAGTTAGGTATAGATCACTGTACATTGTACAAAGCGGTGTACCAACCTCTGTTTTTACTATCTTACCCTTGTCTACTTGCCACCTGTGGTGACCCCTTATGCCTATAAAAGGAGGCCCAAGTGCAACGTAGAAAGGGTTCGGTTCAGCTCCGGCTTAGCTCATTCGACTCATACGAGACCACACTCAAGCTAGGTTTTGTAGCTCCCATTGCTCCCTAGCAAGAACACAATATAATCCACAAAGCAGCAGTAGGAGTATTATCTCTCCGGAGAGCTCCGAAGCTGGGTAAATCTGCTCGTGTGCATCGCCTTGATCCGCTCTTCGTGCATGCTCCGCTCCCCCTCCGAACCACAAGGACCAAGTCCCATAGGTGTTCGCGGGACACGATCAGCTTCCCCGACAGTGGGCGCCAAAACACAGTGTGCCCTCGGCCGAAATCGACTCCCTCCCCGATTCATATTCATACACGGTGGGCGCCAAAAACAAGCTCTCGTCGGCAAATATTCGGTGTATGCGAGATTACCGTCCTATCCCCAACCGACTAATGTTGTTGTGATGTAGTAGAAATTTGAAACGGGGGCTAAGTTTGTAAATTTCCTCGCATCTGAGACAAGCGCGCCCTGACTACATGGTTCCCCCCTTCCTCTCTACCTCCCTTTTCCCCATTCGTACTCCGTGGGCGCCAAAATACCCTTGCCACCCCCACCCTCCTCCGTCCGCCGCCGTCCGCCACCCCATCCACCACCGTCCTCCTCCACCATGCCGGAGCTGATACCCCGACGCCGCCATCCATTACAAGAGATCGACCTCTCTCATCCACGCCTTGACTCGAGATCTTTGCATCCCGCCCCTCTCGCTTCATCCCGCTGTCGTCCACCTTTGCCGGGCGCCGCCCCTATGACCGTCTCGTCCCACCGCGCTTCGCCGCCACCGCCTACCCTCCTAGATCTGCTTCCACGCCCGACAGCCATCGCTCTCGCAGCACCGCAAATTCTCACCAGATCGTGACACGGCGCCGCACTAGAGGCGGTACTTTTCAGATATGCTCAACTTATTTATCGCAGCAAGAAAATAGATCGCCACCGCTTTACTCTGATTTCTTTTCTTGGTTGCGGTTGCCTTTGTCCGATTTGCACCTTCAGATCCACCATGGCACGCTCAACACTATACTCCCAATGCTTATGGTTTTCCCTTTATATTCCACACTAGTTAAATCACAGAGACTAAATTTCAAAATTAGGTCATCGATTTTTCAGAGCTCACGGAGTTCGCGGTGCGATCCAAGGGCTCGGGTGGTTGTGGGGCCTCACCAATGAAGAAAACTCGACGCTGGTGGGGGGTGGGGGTGGCGGAGGAACACAGCGATGGGGGCGGTGGTCCGGCCGGCCCGCCCGCGGTGTTCTCAGATGGGAAGAATCACAGACGAGGAAGAAGAAGGGTTAGGAGACGTAGGATCTTCATCCAACCGCCTGAAATGGTCGAGAGACAGCTAGGAGTTGCATTCTTAATGCGCTCTGGTTCATCATGTGTGGGCACTGCGCAACCAACATTTTATTATCCAAAATCTGCTTGCTCTTCTTTACCATGTTCGATAGAGCTGTGACACAAAACGTGGGACCGACTCCAACAGATCTGTACCCATACTTCATCGCCACACCACTAGCCCCACCACACAGGACCTGCACTCCAGAAAAGGTATACCGATTTCATTTGCCATAGCACCAGCTGTACCACAAAAAATCCCACTCCAAAAAAAAGTACAAAGAAGTCATCCGTCAAGACCTATCCCAACTGCAGAGATGACCAATTCCTGCAGATTGGAACCCCATTCCATTTATTCCCGTTTAAAAGACAATGCTTTCAATGTTGTTAGGGACTACGTGCATATATTCCCATCATGGGAAGATTATTGTGAAGACAAACACCATTTTCACATCTTCCTGTCCAACTTACGTGTAAGTGCTATTATTCATGGTTATTATTTTCCTGTTTTCTGCTGATTGAACACATCAATGATTTACATTACATTGTTGTAACTAGGCGAGGGTCAATCTGGATAGTCATGACGAGGAAAGCTTGCTTGTGCTTTTCAAGGAAGCATTGCAGCAGTATCGGTGTTACCTGAGGAAATCACATCTATAAAAGAATTTCCGGTGAAGTTTCATGTGCTAAATTTAGAAGACATTGAATGGAAAAACATTGTTATGCACTGGTCTCGTTCCCAGGATGAGGTACTGTCTATGAAATCACATGACAATTTGAACTTCTACTTTTCCGCATGTGCCTTACGGATCTTGTTTGCAGGAAATCTGCTCGAAGAAAAATTCCGGTTTGAAAAGAACGACAGGATATCGCAAATATGCTGCCCGCTGCTTTTCTCTTGTTAGTACCTGTTGTCTCAGATCACCGTATTTGCATACATACCGGTTCATTATGTGACAGCAGTATGCATGATAGCTTGCTTATCAATTGTTCGCCCAAATTCTTCAAGATCCAATGCCAATGTTTTTTAGCTCGCATTGTTCTTGTAAGTACATGTTGTCCTTTATCGATTATACTTATAATGACAGTAGTTGTTCATGTACCATCACTCTGCAGCTTATTTTTCTTTGCCCTCCATTTTCTACACATCGATCTATATTTACTCTTACCATAAGGTTGGTATCAAGAAGTTTAGCTGTGCATTGCTCTTGGCTGTACCTTTTGCTGTATCACTGCACTTACATTTATAGCTACTTGGTTATGTCGCATCACTCTTCATCTTATCTTAAATATTCTCCATTTTTTCGTATATTATCACATCTATATTTACTCTTAACAAAATGTAGAATAAAGGCAATGCTTATGAAGAAGATTCTGTGGTAAACTTCTTGAATTGCCCCACCCCCCATCAGCATGGACAAGGCCTTTATAGAGCCTGTCTTCACCAATAATATAAGTTTGTCCATCTCAAGCCTTCAAACTTTGTTGTATATATTTGGTTAGGCATGACTGCAACAGCTGTTTATTTTTGGTGTTTGCATCAAATTGCATGTTTAAAGTTTATTATGTACTCCCTCCGTTCCAAAATAGATGACGCAATTTTGTACTGAAGTTAGTATAAAGTTGGGTCATCTATTTTAGAACGGAGGGAGTAGTTCATAAACAACAGTTTGTCCTTTCTCAATTTAAGTTTCCAGTTGTACAACCAAGTTCCTTATTCATACCATGTAAATTAAAGTATACAGAGCAAGTGATCTTCTTTTGCACTGCATGTATGCTTCTGTTCTTCATCCGTAATCTAGTGGTGTGGTGAACCTACCCACTACAAAGACAATGTCATATTCTCGCAAAGTCTTAACTATGAACAATGTCATAACATTTATTATTCCTCCGTCAAAAAATACTTGTCATTGAAATGGATGTATCTAGATGTAGTTTAGTTCTAGACACATCCATTTTGATGACAAGTAATTCCGGACGGAGGGAGTATTATTTAAACCGTCTCTTTATTTGCCAATCTGAAATTGGATAAATTGACAAACACTAACCATTGATACTTATGAGTTCTTGATCTGTAATCCAAAGGTGTCGTGAAGCTGCCAACTCCTTCACAATGTCATTTCCTGCCATGTCTTGACCTGAACAATACCATATTGTGTTAATGCAATTTTAAACTGTGTCACTTTATTCATCAAGAAGAAATGTGATGAATTGTCAAGATCGATACTTTCATGTGCAAAACCTGCCATCCGTCTCGCTTGTTTATCTTTCAGAGTGAGGAAGATTTAAGTGTTGAACAAGCGCAGTCTCATCATCTTGCTCACCGCTTACCTGCAGCTCCTCAAAGATGGCTAACCTTTCTTGAACTCAATTGAAGTGTCACGGTTTTGTATATTATTTTGTCGGTGTGTTTATTTGCACCGTGGCGATCTTTGATGCCCAGTGTATGTAATCTGTCGTCTGCTTGTGCTTTATTATCATAGTGGCAAACTTTGATGCCCAATGGATGTAATATGCTGTAATTTCTTTATTGTATAGTCTAGGTTTTTTCTTCTTCACGATGTTGCGCTTATTTTATCGCTTCGCGAGAACCGCCAAACCGTAAAATTACGGTACATAATTGGGCCGTCATGCAATCACGATGTAGGTTGGGCCCAAACGCGTGCGAACAGCTAACGGGCGGCAGCAGCCCGAAATGAACTTCGCCCATGATTGTGCGAATCAAATCACGGGCTTTAACAGCCAAAATTGTCTCACCCTTGTTTCGCTTAATCGACATCGGCCGCAAGCGTGTCGGATGCAAACCGGCCGTAGTTAGGCCCAACTATATGACGGCATTTAACAGCCGAAATTAATATAGGGCGAAATGTTAAACGGATCCTTAAGAGGCCAAAACTAATGTCGTGTCGAATTACTAAGTGGGCCTCTAGCAAGTGGGCCCAAAAGCATAGTGTCCAGTTGACGGGCCGAATCTGATATGGGCCATAAATGAGCCCATAGCCTCTTAAAGGGTCGTACCTGATCTGGGTCGTAATTTGGCCCAGAACGTGGTAGGCTTTTAACGGGCCGGATCTCATATGGGCCACTATTAGGCCCGGAACGTGGCAGGCCATTAATGGACCGGATCAAATATGGATGGCATTTGGCCCAAAACATGGCAGCCGCCATAATGGGCGGCCTACTAGGGCCCTCAAATTCTTGTGGGCCTCACACCGGGCGCCCGTTAATGTCGGCGAAATCTCATGGGCCTTTAGCCGGGCCGCCCATTATGATCCGCAAGAATCTTGTGGGCCTTTACCGGCCGCCCATTATGGCAAACAAAAATCTTATGGGCCTTTACCGGGCGGCCCATTATGGCCCACTTAAATCTTGTGGGCCGTTAGTCGGGCCAACCCATTATGGCCCGCAAAATCTTGTGGGCCTTTAGTGGGCGGCCCATTATGGTCCGCAAAATCTTGTGGGTTTTAGTTGGGCCGCCCATTTAAACTTGATGGGCCGGTCCACGTGTCAACATATCATAGGCGCTGTCTCACCCATTGGATGAGTGACACTGTGCGGTAGCGGACGACACGTGTCTCCTCCACCAATGATGATTTTACACATGGAAAATCCCCATTGGTCGGGTCTGTTAACGGGTTATCGGATCCAAAACCCGACCCGATAGCTTAACGGCGTTCGTTACGGTGGATGCCACGTGTCGATCACCCTTGACGAAAGCACTTCGGATCGCGATTTTATCATCATGGAAGTGGACACTTCCGTGATGATAATTTTGGTAATGTCATGGAACACTTCTACGACAAAGACAGTATGACTATCTTGATTCTGCATCATAAATTTGTCATGGATGTACATGCATGACAAAAAACGCGACCTCATCGTGACAAACACGTATCATCACGGAAGTGTATTTTTTTTGTAGTGTACGGAGTTCAACATGAGTAGCAAATGATTCACAAAATGAGGCTACTATCTCAAAGTCAAGTCCATATTTAGTGCTAAACTTTTGAAAACCATCGGTATTCATAATAGATTTAACACAATCATACTTAAGTTTAATACCTAACTCTTTACCTTCGTCGAGTTCCCAATCTTCAGAGTTGCGTTTAATTCTTTCTAAAAGATCCCACCGGAATTCAATAGTCTTCTTCATAAAAGAACCAGCACAAGAAGTATCAAGCATCACTACAAAAAAAAGACACATCCGTGACATTTTGGGCCGAACGAATTTTTTCTGTCATACATATGACACTTCTATGACGATAATTGTGAGAAAACCATTTATCATCATAGATGTGGTGGGCTCCTACTTCTATGACAAAAAATCATGACAGAAAATGGGCTTTTCATCCTGGACGGGCCGGAGACGCAGCTGCATGACATTCTTTGGGCCATCCATGATGGAAAAAACCGTGGTAGAAGCGAGGGGGAGGAAAATTTTGGGGAGTTCCCGGTTACGGTGGAGGTCGGGGGCCGAGCGATGAGCGTTTCTCTCGTACACGCTGCTGCAGTATGCGTAGGCGTTAGCTCTAATCGAACCCGAAGCGAGGCGTTGGGCTCTAATCGAACCCGAGCGATTGCACCGCAGCGAGCTATGCGTTCGAACCCGAGCGATTGATCGATGGTCGTTAATCAACACGATCGAGCGATTCTTCGCTACTACCGCTAATCAAGCCGATCGATGCCGCCTGGGATGAACAGTGAGCGTTGGGGGGGCTTGGATGAACAGTGAGCGGTGATGTTTGCCTCTGGATGAATAGGACCCCGTGGTGTGGAGGGCTGGATGAACAGTAGACGGTGGAGGGGTGCCCGTGGAGGGGTGGTTGAACAGGACCCCGTGGTGTGGAGGGCTGGATGAACAGTAGACGGTGGAGGGGTGGTTGAACAGTAGCCGGTGGAGTAGCGCGAGGTGGAGGCTAGATGAACAGGAGCCCATGGAGGCTGGAGGAGGTCGATGGTAGCCCGTGGAGGCAGGAGGAGGTCGACGGTGTAGATGAACAAGATCCGTGGAGTCCTGCTTTTGCGGCACGCCACACCCTCCCCGATGAACAGGACCCTCGCTTCGATCAGAAGCTCCAACACAACTACGTTTTCGTCTGTTTTATGCGATCGCCACACCCTCCCGATCAACAGACCCCGCTTTCGACCGTAAGAGGTCCGTTTAAATCTGTTTTGCGGTACGCCACACCCCTCCCGATCAACAGGACCCCTGTTTCGACCGTAGGAGGTCCGTTTCCTCCATTTTGCGGTACGCCACATGCTACATCTTGAGCTTGCGTTGGTTTTCAACGAAGAGGAGAGGATGATGCAGCAGAGTAGCGTAAGTATTTCCCTCAGTTTTTGAGAACCAAGGTATCAATCCAGTAGGAGGCCACGCGCAAGTCCCTCGTACCTACACAAAACAAATAGCTCCTCGCAACCAACGCGAATAGGGGTTGTCAATCCCTTCACGGTCACTTACGAGAGTGAGATCTGATAGAGATGATAGATAATATTTTTGGTATTTTTGGTATAAAGATGCAAAGTAAAATAAAAGGCAAAGTAAAAAAGCAAAGCAATAATAAAGCATAGGAAGATTAATATGATGAAAATTGACCCGGGGGCCATAGATTTCACTAGTGGCTTCTCTCAAGAGCATAGGTATTTTACGGTGGGTGAACGAATTCTCGTTGAGCAATTGATGAATTGAGCATAGTTATGAGAATATCTAGGTATGATCATGTATATAGGCATCACGTCCGAGACAAGTAGACCGACTCCTGCTGCATCTACTACTATTACTCCACTCATCGACCGCTATCCAAAGATGCATCTAGAGTATTAAGTTAATGAAAACAGAGTAACGCTTTAAGCAATATGACATGATGTAGAAGAATAAATTCATGCAATATGATAATTACCCCATCTTGTTATCCTCGATGGCAACAATACAATACGTGCCTTGCAACTCTTTACATCACATCGGGTAAGGACACCGCAAGATTGAACCCAAAGCTAAACACTTCTCCCATTGCAAGAACTACCAATCTAGTTGGCCAAACCAAACGGATAATTCGAAGATACTTGCAAAGATAACCAATCATACATAAAAGAATTCAAAGAAGATTCAAATATTGCTCATAGAAAATCTTGATCATAAACCCACAATTCATCAGTCTCAACAAACACACCGCAAAAAGAAGATTACATCGAATAGATCTCCACGAGAGAGGGGGAGAACATTGTATTGAGATCCAAAAAGAGAGAAGAAGCTATAACCCGAAGGTCTGAGGTAAACTACTCACACTTCATCGGAGAGGCTATGATGATGATGTAGAAGCCCTCCATGGTGGAATCCCCTTCCGGCGGAGCTCCGGAACAGGCCCCAAGATGGGATCTCGTGGATACGTAAAGTTGCGGCGGTGGAATTAGGTTTTGGCTCCGTATCTGATCTGTTGGGGGTGCGTAGGTATATATAGGAGGAAGGAGTACGTCGGTGGAGCTCCGGGGGGCCCACGAGGCAGGGGGCATGCCCTAGGGGGGGAGCGCGCCCTCCACCCTCGTGGCCGCCTCGTGGCTTTCTTGACGGAGGGTCCAAGTCTCCTGGATCTTATCTCGATGAGAAAATCACGCCTCAAGATTTCATTCCGTTTGGACTCCGTTTGATATTCCGTTTCTTCAAACACCAAATAGGCAAAAAACAGCAGCTCGGCTGGGCCTCCGGTTAATAGGTTAGTCCCAAAAGTAATATAAAAGTGGAAAATAAAGCCCAATATAGTCCAAAACAATAGATAATATAGCATGGAGCAATCAAAATTATAGATACGTTGGAGACGATCGCATCCCCAAGCTTAATTCCTGCTCGTCCTCGAGTAGGTAAATGATAAAACAGAATTTTGATGCGAGTGCTACTTGGCATAATTTCAATGTAACTCTTCTTAATTGTGGTATGAATATTCAGATCCGAAAGATTCAAGACAAAATTTCATATTGACATAAAAATAATAATACTTCAAGCATACTAACTAAGCAATTATGTCTTCTCAAAATAACATGGCCAAAGAAAGTTCATCCCTACAAAATCATATAGTTTAGTCATGCTCCATTTTTGTCACACAAGAATGCTCTCATCATGCACAACCCCGATGCCAAGCCAAGCAATTGTTTCATACTTTAGTAATCTCAAACCTATAAACTTTCACGCAATATATGAGCGCGAGCCATGGACATAACACTATGGGTGGAATAGAATAATAATGGGGGTTATGTGGAGAAGACAAAAAAGGAGAAGGTCTCACATCAACGAAGCTAATCAACAGGCTATGGAGATGCCCATAAATTATGTTAATGCAAGGAGTAGGGATTGCCATGCAACGGATGCACTAGAGCTATAAATGTATGAAAGATCAACAAAAGAAACTAAGTGGGTGTGCATCCAACTTGCTTGCTCACGAAGACCTAGGGCATTTGAGGAAGCCCATCGTTGGAATATACAAGCCAAGTTCTAAAATGAAAAATTCCCACTAGTATATGAAAGTGACAAAATATGAAACTCTCTATATGAAAAACACGGTGCTACTTTGAAGAACAATATATGAGACTCGCTATATGAAGAACAAGGTGCTACTTTGAAGCACAAGTGTGGAAAAAGAGATAGTAACATTGCCCCTTTTATTTTTTACTTTTTGGGCCTTCTTTCTTATTTTGGGACAATGCTCTAGAAAATGATGATCATCACACTTCTATTTATTTACAACTCAATGATTAAAACTCGATACTAGAACAAAGTATGACTCTATATGAATGCCTCCGGCTGTGTACCGGGATATGCAATGAATCAAGAGTGACATGTATGAAAGAATTATGAACGGTGGCTTTGCCACAAATACTATGTCAACTACACTAAACAATATGACAATGATGAATGTGTCATGAAGAACGGTATGGTGGAAAGTTGCATGGCAATATATCTCGGAATGGCTATGGAAATGCTATAATAGGTAGGTATGGCGGCTGTTTTGAGGAAGATATAAGGAGGTTTATGTGTGAAAGAGCGTATCATATCACGGGTTTGATGCACCGCTAAGTTTGCACCAACTCTCAATGTGAGAAAGGGCAATGCACGGCATCAAGAGGCTAGCAATGATGGAAGGGTAAGAGTGCGATAATCCATGGACTCAACATTAGTCATAAAGAACTCACATACTTATTGCAAAAATCTACAAGCCATCAAAACCAAAGAACTACGCGATGCTCCTAGGGGATAGATTGGTAGGAAAAGACCATCGCCGTCCCGACCGCCACTCATAAGGAGGACAATCAAATAACACCTCATGTTTCAAATTTGTTACATAACGTTTACCATACGTGCATGTTACGGGACCTGCAAACTTCAACACAAGCATTTCTCAAATTCACAACTACTCAACAAGCACGACTTTAATATTATCACCTCCATATCTCAAAACAATTATCAAGCATCAAACTTTTCTTAGTATTCAACGCACTCAAAAGAAAGTTTTACAAATCTTGAATACCAAGCATATTATTATTAAGCAAATTACCATGCTATTTAAGACTCTCAAAATAATCTAAGTGAAGCATGAGAGATCAATAGTTTCTATAAAACAAATCCACCACCGTGCTCTAAAAGATATAAGTGAAGCGCTAGAGCAAAAACTATCAAGCTCAAAAGATATAAGTGAAGCACATAGAGTATTCTAACAAATTCCAATTCATGTATGGCTCTCTCAAAAGGTGCATACATCAAGGATGATTGTGGTAAACTAACAAGCAAAGACGCAAATAATACAAGACGCTCCAAGCAAAACACATATCATGTGGTGAATAAAAATATAGCTCCAAGTAAACATACCGATGGAAGTGGACGAAAGAGGGGATGTCTTACGGGGCATCCCCAAGCTTTGAATTTTTGGTGTCCTTGGGGTATCTTGGGGGTGCCATGGGCATCCCCAAGCTTAGTCTCTTGCCACTCCTTGTTCCATAATCCATCAAAAAAAATCGCCCAAAACTTGAAAACTTCACAACACAAAACTCAACAGAAATCTCGTGAGCTCCGTTAGCGAAAGAAAACAAAAGGCCACTTCAATGTACTGTACTGAACTCATTATTTTTTTATATTGTTGTTAAACCTACTGTATTCCAACTTCTCTAGGGATCATAAACTATTTTACTAGCCATAGATTCATCAAAATAAGCAAACAACACACGAAAAACAGAATCTGTCAAAAATAGAACAGTCTGTAGTAATCTGCAACTAACGCAAACTTCTGAAACTCCAAAACTTCAGCCAAAAAAGGAAGACCTAGGAAATTTGTTTATTGATCAGCAGCAATTGGAATCACTATTTTATCACGTTCTGGTGATTTTTAAAATTTATTTTCGTGAATTGAAAGTTTCTGGAAATTACAGCAAGATCAAATAACTATTATCCAAGAAGATCCTATAGGTTTAACTTGGCACAAACACTAATTAAAACATAAAACCACATCTAAAAATAAGGTAGATGGATTATTTATTCCTAAACAGAAACAAAAAAACTAAAAATAAAATTGGGTTGCCTCCCAACAAGCGCTATCGTTTAACGCCCCTAGCTAGGCATAAAAACAAGGATAGATCTAGGTATTGCCATCTTTGGTGGGCAATCCATAGATGGATCTCATAATAGATTCATATGGTAATTTTATCTTCTTCGTAGGGAAGTGTTCCATTCCTTTCTTTAATGGGAATTGGAATCTAATATTCCCTTCCATCATATCAATAATTGCACCAGTCATTCTAAGGAAAGGTCTACCAACAATAATAGGACATGAAGGATTGCAATCTATATCAAGAACGATCAAGTCTACGGGCACATAATTCCTATTTGCAGCAATAAGAACATCATTAATTCTTCCCATAGGTTTCTTAATAGAGGAATCCGCAAGGTGCAAGTTTAGAGAGCAATCATCAAAATCACGAAAATCTAGCAAATCACACAAAGTTTTGGGAATAGTGGAAACACTAGCACCCAAATCACATAAAGCATAAAATTCATGATCCTTAATCTTAATTTTAATAGTTGGTTCCCACTCATCATAAAGTTTTCTAGGATTGAGACTTCCAACTCAAATTTTTCCTCATAAGATTGCATCAAGGCATCAACGATATGTTTAGTAAACGTTTTATTTTGACTATAAGCATGCGGAGAATTTAGCGCGGATTGCAACAAGGTAATACAATCAATGAAAGAGCAACTTTCATAATTAAATTCCTTGAAATCCAAAATAGTGGGTTTAGCAACATCTCAGGTTTTACTTTCTTCAAACCCACTTTTATCAATTTTAGCATCATAATCTAAAAGCTCCAAATTTTTAGAACGCCTTCTAGGTAAAGGTGACTCATATTCAATCTCATCATTATCAAGATTCATATTGCAAAACAAGGATTTAATGGGAGACACATCAATAACTTTTAGATCTTCATCTTGATTTTCATAGAACCTGGAAGAACACGCTTTAATAAAGGCATCTTTCATAGCACGCATCAATGGAAGTTCTCATGGCTTTGAGAGACTCATTGATATCATGCTTAGGAGGAATAGATCTAAGCTTTAAAGAATCAACATCAAGAGAAATTCTATCAACGTTCCTAGCCAATTCATCAGCTTGAAGTAATTTCTCTTCAAGCAAAGCATTAAGATTATTTTGTGAATTCATAAACTCTTTAACACTATTCTCAAATTCAGAGGGCATCTTATTAAAATTTCCATAAGAGTTGTTGTAGGAATTTCCATAATTATTAGAAGGATTACTAGGATAGGGCCTAGGATTAAAATTCCCTCTATATGCATTGTTACCAAAATTATTCCTACCAACAAAATTCACATCCATAGATTCATTATTATTCTCAATCAAAGTAGACAAAGGCATATTATTAGGATCAGAAGAAACACTCTTAGTAGCAAATAATTTCATAAGTTCATCCATCTTTCCACTCAAAACATTGATTTCTTCTATCGCATGCACTTTTTTATTAGTAAATCTTTCAGTGTGCCATTGAGAATAATTAACCATAATATTATGTATGAGTTTAGTAGCATCTCCTAAACTGATTTCCATAAAAGTGCCTCCAGCGGCCGAATCTAAAAGGTTTCTAGAAGCAAAATTCAATCCGGCATAAATTTTTTGTATAATCATCCACAAGTTTAAACCATGAGTAGGGAAATTACGTATCATTAATTTCATTCTCTCCCAAGCTTGTGCAACATGTTCATGATCAAGTTGCTTAAAATTTATAATATCGTTCCTAAGAGAGATGATCTTAGCGGGAGGAAAATACTTAGAGATAAAAGCATATTTGCACTTGTTCCAAGAATCAATACTATTTTTAGGCAAAGACGAAAACCAAGCTTTAGCACGATCTCTAAGGGAAAAAGGAAATAGCTTCAATTTAACAACATCATTATCAACATCTTTCTTATTTTGCATATCACACAAATCCACGAAGCTATTTAAATGAGTAGCGACATCTTCACTAGGAAGGCCGGCGAATTGATCTTTCATAACGAGATTCAATAAAGCAGCATTGATTTCACAAGATTCAGTATTGGCAAGAGGAGCAATCGGAGTGCTAAGGAAATCATTATTGTTGGTATTGGTAAAGTCACACAATTTGGTATTATCTTGCGCCATGGCAACAAGTAATCCAACACACAAGCAAACCGAAAAGGGCAAGCGACAAGAGAGGAGGAGATTGGGAAAGAGAGGGCGAATAAAACGGCAAGGGTGAAGTGGGGGAGAGGAAAACGAGAGGCAAATGGCAAATAATGTAATGCGAGAGATAAGGGATTGTGATGGGTACTTGGTATGTTGACTTTTGCATAGACTCCCGGCAGACGGCGCCGAAATCCTTCTTGCTACGCCTTGAGCTTATGCTGGTTTTTCCCAAGAGGGAGGATGATGCAGCAGAGTAGCGTAAGTATTTCCCTCAGTTTTGAGAACCAAGGTATCAATCCAAGAGGAGGCCACGCGCAAGTCCCTCGTACCTACACAAAACAAATAGCTCCTCGCAACCAACGCAAATATGGGTTGTCAATCCCTTCACGGTCACTTACGAGAGTGAGATCTGATAGAGATGATAGATAATATTTTTTGTATTTTTGGTATAAAGATGCAAAGAAAAATAAAAAGGCAAAGTAAAAAAGCAAAGCAATAATAAAGCGTAGGAAGATTAATATGATGAAAATAGACCCGGGGGCCATAGATTTCACTAGTGGCTTCTCTCAAGAGCATATGTATTTTACGGTGGGTGAACGAATTACTGTTGAGCAATTGACAGAATTGAGCATAGTTATGAGAATATCTAGGTATAATCATGTATATAGGCATCACGTCCGAGACAAGTAGACCGACTCCTACCTGCATCTACTACTATTACTCCACTCATCGACCGCTATCCAGCATGCATCTAGAGTATTAAGTTAATGAAAACAGAGTAACGCTTTAAGCAAGATGACATGATGTAGAGGAATAAATTCATGCAATACGATAAATACCCCATCTTGTTATCCTTGATGGCAACAATACAATACGTGCCTTGCAACCCTTTCTGTCACTAGGTAAGGACACCGCAAGATTGAACCCAAAGCTAAACACTTCTCCCATTGCAAGAACTACCAATCTAGTTGGCCAAACCAAACGGATAATTCAAAGAGACTTGCAAAGATAACCAATCATACATAAAAGAATTCAGAGAAGATTCAAATATTGCTCATAGATAATCTTGATCATAAACCCACTATTCATCGGTTTCAACAAACACACCGCAAAAAGAAGAATAGATCTCCACGAGAGAGGGGGAGAAGATTGTATTGAGATCCAAAAAGAGAGAAGAAGCCATCTAGCTACTAACTATGTACCCGAAGGTTTGAGGTAAACTACTCACACTTCATCGGAGAGGCTATGATAATGATGTAGAAGCCCTCCGTGGTGTATCCCCTTCCACGGAGCTCCGGAACAGGCCCCAAGATGGGATCTCGTGGATACAGAAAGTTGCGGCGGTGGAATTAGGTTTTTGGCTCCGTATCTGGTCTGTTGGGGGTACGTAGGTATATATAGGAGGAAGGAGAACGTCAGTGGAGCTCCGGGGGCCCACGAGGCAGGGCCGCGCCCTAGGAGGGCGCCCTCCACCCTCGTGGCTGCCTCGTGGCTTTCTTGACGGAGGGTCCAAGTCTCCTGGATCTTATCTGATGAGAAAATCACGTTCCCGAAGATTTCATTCCGTTTGGACTCGTTTGATATTCCGCTTCTTCAAACACCAAATAGGCAAAAGAACAAAGAATTCGGGTTGGGCCTTCGTTAATAGGTTAGTCCCAAAAGTAATATAAAAGTGGAAAATAAAGCCCAATATAGTCCAAAACAATAGATAATATAGCATGGAGCAATCAAAATTATAGATACGTTGGAGATGTATCACCACACCCTCCCGATCAACAGACCCTGCTCCAACGTGGGAGGTCCGCTTCCTCCGCAGCGACACGCCAGCCTTGTTTCCATCGCCTGTTCCGGCCCAAGCCCTCCCGGCGAACACGACCACGCATTTCGCTCGACCCAGCCGGTTGGCTCCCACGCTGCCCGCTGCTCTCCCGGCGAACACGACGCATTCCGCTGCTCCCCATGAACACAACGCACTCCGCTGCTTCCCATGAACACGAAGACGATGCTGTTTCTCCGCTCCGACCCAGCCATGTACACGAGCCCTGGCCGACGTGTGCGCGAGTAGGCGTTCGAGACCCGCCAGATGTACACATACGCGGTCAGATTTTATTTCTTGCACCTTGGCCACTGTGCGACGCAGTACATGCTACGCGGCGCACCTCTACTATGACATGTGCGCGCCTCTACAACGACCAAAGATGTACGCATATCGCTCACGACCAGAATGACAACGCCACGTATGCTTCGACCGTGGGTCCCGACCGCCGTGCACTTCCTTGCGTGCGAAGATGTAGCTGGTGGGTCCCAACAATGTGGAGCGAATCGTTTTTGGCCGGACGCACTTCCTTGCGTATGAAGATGTAGCCGTGGGTCCCAGCAATGTGGGGCGAATCGTTTTTTTGCCCGGACGCACTTCCTTGCGTGCGAAGGTGTAGCTGGTGGGTCCCAGCAATGTGGGGCTAATTGTTTTTTTTGCCCGGACGCACTTCCTTGCGTATGAAGATGAAGCCGGTGGTCCCAGCAATGTGGGAAACGTTTTTCCATGAAATATAGTGGCCCGTCCGTGGGTCCCAGCTGTTAGGTGGAGGAATCATTATTTTCCGCGTAATAAGGAGGCACTTCCTTGTCGCGCCATGGACCCAAATGTCGGCCTCTCCACGCATGATCCCACGCCCGATGGAAGCCATTCCTTGACCACGCTGACCACGCCGCGCCGAGAGCACCGTGGCGGTGGACGACGGCGAGGCCTAGGAAGGGGACGACGTGGAGCCGGGAAGACGCGGCGAGGGATGCCCACGCATAGAGGAGTATGAGGGTTCACTGCTCGGCTGCGGTGTGAGGCTGCCGCCCGCAGAATAACAGGCGTGTGGGTGCATAGAGGATGGCCTGCCAGCGGTGGGAGTAGTAGGGGAGGTGAGGCATCTGCGGCATCACAACCCGCCACGGTGGCGTGAGCAAAGCGGCACGACCGGCGCTGCATTGGGCGGCCGGAGCAAGAAGACCAGAGGTTGAAGAAGCACTACAGCCGTTGGATGGACATCGTACGGTCACTGGAGCTAGAATCGTTCATATATTGACTAAAGTTGACAAAGGCATCCATCCCAGTCAACTTAGTAGCCCCACAAGTTAGCCTCCCACCCAGGTGGGTCCCAGCTAGCAGGGGGTATTCATTTTTTTGTGCGTAATATCGAGGCACTTCCGGTGGGTCCGAGCTGACAGCGGGGGGAACGTTTTTTTCACAAAATACGGTGGCCTGTCCTGTGGGTCCCAGCAGTTAGGGGCAAACGTTTTTTCACGAAATACTGGTGGCCCGTCCGGTGGGTCCTCGCCGTCGTGTGGAGGAATAATTATTTTCCGCGTAATAAGGAGGCACTTCCTTGCGGCTGCCGTGGACCCAAATGTCGCCTCTCAACGCATAATACTCTTCGATGGAAGTCGGTCGTTGACCACATTGACCACGCCAGGCCGAGAGCACCACGGCGGTGGACGACAATGAGGCCTAGGAAGGGGACGACGCGAGCCGGGAGGACGCGGCGGTGGAAGCCCGCACGGAGAGGAGTACGAGGGTTCACCGTTCGCCAAGGTGTGAGCCTCGCCATCGCCGCAGAATAACAGGGGTGTGGGTGAGTAGAGGATGCCTCGCCAGCGGTGGGAGTAGTAGAGGGCACTCGAGGTCT
The DNA here is from genome assembly GCA_021605205.1 of Aegilops longissima. NCBI lineage: Eukaryota > Viridiplantae > Streptophyta > Magnoliopsida > Poales > Poaceae > Aegilops > Aegilops longissima. Next base: position 619,447,666 of record CM038677.1, on the reverse strand, counting down.
CAAGCAGCAAAGACAAACGACCAAGGGAGGCGGAGTAGCGGTCTCGTCCGGGCCGCTTTGGCGATCGGAGCAAGAAGATCGAGATTGAAGAAACACGATGGCCGTTGGATTGACATCCAACGGTTACGCTCTACTAGAATCGCTTATTGACGATATAATAAATAAAAAATCTTGCATACGCGTCAACTAAACAGGCCCACAAGTCAGACCACTCCTCTTTTTTTAATAATTTATATATAGCTCATGGCAACTTCTTATGCAATTTATTGCGCTCGTTTTTTGGTTGGCTGGGCCAATTCCGCATATTTCGTGGGTTCCAAACTATTTTTAATACCGAAATGTCGAGCCAGATTTAAAGTACTTTGAAGATATATTTAAATTAGGTTAATGCCCAAAGAAATAGGAATCTAAAATGTGAAAAAAACAGAAATTATAAAGTAATTGCCAATTTGTCATCTGTTTTTATATTTACAACCCATTTCATATTACTTTCAAGATTTGCAAAGCGCCTTGAAGAGTTGCAGCCCATCGTATGAGAAAATAAGTAGGCCTGGATTGGGTATTCTTTAGAAAAATAAACCGGCTCATTTTCACAAATAAAAATAGTTGGGTTGGTCACATGGTGAACATAAAATATAAGCTCTGGCTAGACGGGCCACACCCAGCTTCAAACCCCGCCCGCCTCAACAATACCAAACAAAAAATACTAATCGAGTAGCTACGCCCTGTGTGTCACGATCTTGTGCTGTTCTCTTGTCTATTGACTATATACGCCACAATGTCGTGGGTCCCGATGTCGAAAAACACTAGGAGGAAGCATTTTATTTTTCCATACGCCGACGCAGGGCCCTCACCGCATCCTCTCCACGCATTTCCGCCGATTCCTGTTGTTTGTTGACCATGTTGACAACGCAAGAGGGCAGCGCCACGGCGAAGCGCACCAAAGCGCCATGGAGGACGCCGGCGCTCACGATTTAGGAGACGGTGGGGGCGAAGCGTCGCCGAGGCGCAGCGCAGCCACCGTGGGTAAGCGAAGCGGCTGCACAGCGCTGGTTTGGTTTTGGCGGCCGGAGGAAGACAGATCAAGAAACACGACGCATCGTAAAAGTAGCAGGAGTACTTAACAACCTTAATCAAACCAGCAGGGCACTTAACAACCAAAGCTGAAAGCAGATGAGTACTTATACAGCTTCAACTGCATAAAGCACTCCTCTAACAAAGGCTACTTTGCCTACAAGCTAACCAAGGGTGAGGCCGCCAAGCCCTGTGACAAGGCCCAGCGCCACCCCGCATCCACAACCTTCTCGAAGCATCTTCATCTCGCAACATGGTCAATAAACAGGATATTCGCTTTAGAGCCATGAAAAAGCATGAACATAATCTTCTATCCTATTCTCCAAGATGGACGGGCCTTCATTATTTGAGACCACCCATGAATAAGTATCTTTTCACCTCCAAGGGGAATTGAGTAGGTCGACATAAACATCATGTTGTGACCAAGCGCAAGTCTGACCCGACCATGGTCGTGCATCCAGATACTAACAATACAACTCGGCAATTTTGTTTCAAGAAGATCACAACTGTAAACTGTGCATAAGCAATAGTTTATGAACAACATATATAACAGAAAACAGCTCGTACCATAAGTTTCTCGACACAGTTGGACCTGTTCAACGAGTGCAGCTGTGGCACACATATCCCACATGGCCTTCCACCATTTAAACGCCCCACAAGGACCTCAAGACGATCAATAAAGTGTGGGAACTTGTGGATGTCGATCCAGTCAACTTCAATGCCATTAGTAGCAGCCGAGTTATTATAGAGTAACAAACGAACAGACTGCTTAACTCTGAAAAAACCTACACGTGCCACTAGTTATAAGAAAATATTAGTTAGAAGTAGCATCTTCGTGAGAGATTCGTTGCTACTTCTAAAGTTAAATTGTGATTAGTTAGACAGAATAGGTGGATTAAGAAGTAATCGAGGCAACAAGCAAGAACCAGATACACAACTAACATGGATGAACAATTGGAACAACGTCGGGGTGGAAGATCGCAGTGAAGATGAGACCAGGTTCTGCTATTTCCATCAACATTCGTGCGCCAACTTTCAGTCCGTAACACTTGATAAAGTTTATCCAAGTTCGGCCATAAAAAAGCAGCGATCTTCTTGGTTCATGAACCCAACTCAAAACTTATATCCATGGCTTGTCTTCACTGTGACCATTAAACTAGTGTATTCAGTTATGGCAAGGCCGATCATCTTGAGTACATATGTTCTGGCAGAGCAAATAATACACTGCAGGAAAAATAAAATGAGAACATAGCATGTTCAAAAAAACCCCACCCTCCCGGATAGAAAAGAGGATTCTAGGAACATACTGTGCGTGTTTCAAATGCTATGTTAGGATGAGAAGGAACAAGTGTGGCGTCTCGCCGAGGGCGCAGAAACCTGTAGGGTACTCGCACTTTGGGCACTACAAATGAAACACACTAGATTCAGTAGGAAGAAAAATGCATCAACGGCGGCGGCTGCCATCCTAGGATTACCTGTGACCAAGGGACTTAGATTTATCGGGGATGGATGAAGAATTGACTGGTTCTCCATGAGAAAACCCTATGCAATCTCCGAGAGGGGTTTTCTCCTAACAAGCGATGAGGGAGAAGGGATTCAGCCCAAAGAAATATTGCCGCTTGCTCATCCATCTTATCGCTTAAGCCGGAAGGGGAGGGGGTTGTGATTTGACGGCTCATTGGGCATTACTGTGGCGCTATGACCGGGGTGTGTCTACCGTGAAGTTGTGCACTCTAATTTGTGCATATGGCACGTGGACCCCGTTGTCGGTTGCCCCACATATCAGCGAAAGGAAGTAGAAAGACAGGAGTAACTAGTTACACATAAATATATTTTTTGACAGAGAGATACTCCCTCTGTAAAGAAATATACAGATATTTTATATCACAGGCTCGCCTTGCAGAGAAATATACTCCGTGTGCAACGCACGGGCATTATGGGGGTTCAGCTTTTTTATGGGGGTTCAGCTGAGAATATAATACTCAGATAGGCTCACGGTTCAGGACTTTGGGCCGCAGGCAAACCCTGCATGTTTGGGGCCCATGTGTTCTACCTCAGTGCTTTTCATATTGCTAGTGATCGGTACAGCGCTGGTTTTAGATGCTGTCGCAAGGCGAATACACAAAATTGAATAAAGCACGACAGCTGTTGGAATGAAATCGAATGAAAGTTCCTAACCAGCAATCAGAGTTGCAATTCTATCAACGATATACCATGTGATAAATAATACTGTCATACTACTTATACACACAGGACACTTGTTTCACCATGCCGATTATTACATCAAAATCTCTCGGAGGATAGATCAGTTCGGCACTTGCGTCGTTGCCATCAAGAATTTCAAAGTTGATTTGGACCAGCTCTCCTTGCCGAGAAAGTTCAATTTTGACATCATCCCCACCGCAAGATATGATTTAGATTTGAACCTTGACCATCCTTTAGCATCAATCATCATGGGACCATCCTTCGTACTTACAGTATATTGAGCAGGTTCATTCACACCAAGGCTGCGCATGGTAAGAGAAACTTGGCCGCGGTCGCCCGGATTGTTGAACGACTCCATCGTTGCTCTAGGAATTCTCTGTTTGCAAACAAGAAGACATACCCAAACAGTTAGATCAACACAGTGAATCATGTGAAACAACATGGAAAGAGAACAGAACGAAGCACGTGGGCAGCCAATGCTTACCAAGAAGGTGGACATGTCGGTTTTTGTACGGACTTTGGTATATGAAGTGTGAACTGCAGCCCAGTTTGTTGCCGGTGCAACCGCACGGGCCGGAGCAGATGCAAGTGTTGGTGCAGGTGCCGAAGCCGCCGCTGCTGCCGGAGATGGTGCTCCATGTAGAGCTGGTGCCGGTGTCGGAGCAGTGCCGTGCGATGCCCGATCCTCCCAGAGATCAGATCGATCACCGACGCTGTCGGTGCCCAATCCTCATCCGATCGACCGAGCTGATGCCGCTTATCGCTGCTAGAGCAATCGCCGGTGATCGATCCGTGCGAGACAACGGCGATCGTGTCCGGTCTGCTTATGATCAGCTTTCTAACTTGACTAGGATCCGTGACCATGATCCAGTTTTTTTCTTCATTTCTTTTAAACGCGAGAAGGACTAATTGTGGCGTTTTTGTTAAACCAAACTGCAGTTCATCATAGGGATTCAGCTTGTACTCAGACAATAGACTGATCCAATTTTTTCAAGTAATATAAGTGATGGACAGTGCCTTCATTACTGACACGACATAAGAAGTGAAACCTGCAAAAATAGCCATCGTAGAGCAAACCAAACGGTTTATTCTGTGATGAATGTCACATGGCAAAACCTGCATCGTAAAATTGCAGGAAAAGAAAGAAAACATGACATTAAATCAATAAGATTTAGACAATAAATCAATAAGATTTACTTGATGTGACACGAGTGAATCCTTACCAGAAATCACTATGTTGAAGTACTAAATGTAAGATTGATCGTCCAACCACGCTGTGGCATGTAGGGCCCCGCCTACTCCCACAAGCAGTGACAGTCCAAAGGTCGTGATAAATCGTATGGACCGAATATCCATGGACTGGAAATCTGGTGGGTGCGATAAACCCTGCAATGCATACAGATATTGGAGTGTAACCATAATTGATAAACCGTCCTCACAAAAAATATGATCTGGATACTTCAAAATATACAGATCAATTGAGTGGATGACATTAACATAGACCGTATCAGGACTGACCACACACCAAAAGCGGCAGATTAATAAATAATACAGGTTCACAAACACAAATCAAGTAATCGAACAATAGTACTTACTACATACAAGCAAAGTTGCACTAACTAAACTCTGCAGACTATTTCTTGCCACCGACCCACGGATGAAACCCGATAATCGACTAGGCCATGGACTTCATGTGAGATGTCTACATGCACCATCACCATCTTGTCAACCTTGGAGAACCTAACAAAGTGGTCTTTCCACTCATAAACATGATGATGAAGACAGCCGCATCAGATTTGTTGGGAAGCTTTACAAGAACCACACCCTTCAGAATCGAAGGCACAGCCAGAAATTGTTGTGGTCAAGCACAGCCTCGAGAACACGCCGACAACAATGCTACAGAAAACACTAGTTCAGGACACATGGCGACAAGGACACAAAGAATTTGGATAGTTCAGCAAGAGAACTCATCATCGTGTCTTCCAGTTCACACGGCATGACTTTGAGAACTTCATCTCCACCATGACCTGGTTCTAATTCAAACAGAAACCATATTTTATTACTACCTCCGCTCAGAAATATAAGATGATTTTCGATATTATACTCCATATATGACTACATATACGCACAGAAATGAGTGAACAAAGACACTAGAACATGTCTTCAAAGGTACGAGAGCAGAGGGATTACATGCAATATCCATAACACAAGTTACTGAGGCAAATATACCCTCTTAAAAGGTAGCATTGATAAATTAGTATTCCCTCCGTCCCAAAATTCTTGTCTTAGATTTGTCTAGATACGGATGTATCAAGTCACATTTTAGTATTAGATACATCCGTATCTAGACAAATCTAAGACAAGAAATTTGGGACAGAGGGAGTAGTTGAAAGTAATCTATAAGAAATCAGTGTCAACCTCTCGCATGTTTTGGTCAAAAGAGGAATTTAGAACCGCTATTTGGCACACTAAAATCACATGCAAGATCACCCAGAAAGTTGTACTGCCAAGATTAGTAATCGCGTGTTAGATGAAAAACACGATCAAGATCGAGAAAAAGATCGTCAACAAGAGACATTACCTGGACTTGCTTAATGAGGGATCCCGGAGAGGGGGGCTTGGATAGGGCGATGGCTTTGAGTTTGTCTGCGGTAGTCTCGGCGGGATGCTTGCGCTTCTTCGTACCATGAGCCTCGACGGTTTTGGCCAGAGCCATAGACATCACGTCGGCCGGTGCTCCGGCGTCCATCCAAGAGAGGAAGCTAAGAGAGAAGAGTGAAAGGAGGAACAAGATGAGGGAGAAGCGAAGTGAGTGGGGGTTTTCTTCAAGAGAGGAAGCTAAGAGAGAAGAGTGAAATGATGGTTGCTTCGTCCGTCCAACTTACTACTGGAAAGTAGGGGGTTTTGTGATTTGACGGCTCATTGGGCATTATTGCGGCGGTTCGATCGGGGTAGTCTACCGTCACTCTACTACGGAGTAATTTAGTGCATGGCTGGTGGACCCAGGTGCTGGCTGTCCCACACGTCGGCGAAAGTTCGTAATTTAGTGCATGGCTGGAGGAGGATCCGCACGGTAGAGTGTGTCCACTGTTTTTCATTCTGAAGAAAAAATGTTTACAACAAGCGTTTCCACTCTTACGACGGAGGAGTGCGAAACACGGCAGCCACTTGAACATACACAAGGCTCCTACTACTAGGCATGTGCAAGTGGTTCATACGCCAAGAGTACTACACAATCTTGTTGCTAGTGTAGTAAGATATGACGATAATAATGATGTTGTGCGATGTCAACTACTCCTATATGTAACATAGTACCGCTTTATCGACTGTCCTGGTCGAGAATGAACGGTGAGATCAATGTTAATGTAACTAGGTCCACAAATAAGACGGAGAGTATGGTGCTATGGTACTCCACTAAACATGAACCATATGAAGCACATCCTATAGTGTTAGACAGGTGTATGAAGGGTGCACGGATGGGAGCAAAGTTCCCTTCTCGACCCACTTTTGGGTGTTTGGCAGAGTGCATGAAGGGTGCATGAGTCCACACTAGTAGGTTGACAAAAATACACGAAGAGGAAACAACTATGTTGAGATGAGAATGCAACAAAACACACCAACACGCTTTGTGCTACAGTGACTGATCTGCACCATCTGAGTTTGATCCAACGGTCATGTTGCACCGAGACATGGACATGCCCATGCAGAGGGCGCCTAAACACCACCGAAGTCCCTCTCGCTTCTCGAGGCGCACGACGCTGGTGATGCAGGTGCAACCGCCAGCAGAGCCCGCTCCCGGTCGACGGGAGCCAGCTCGTCAAAGACGGCATCCAATCGCACGAATGGCTTCCGGTGCCGGAGCCCTGAAAGGATTCGCCCGGCAACGGCGACGGCAGCCCGTAACCCCTCCTTGTCCAGCCCAGCCCCCACAATCGCGCGGAGACGGCTCAGCTCCTCGGAGATATTGGTGAAGAAGGAGACCAGGTCAGGAAGGTGCAGCTCGTTGAAGTCGACCGGGTGGTCGAACGGGTTTAGCCCGACGGCCGGCATTGTCGTGCTGGCACGACGGTAGGCATCACGCAGCCGCAACACGTGCGTGGCAACTTGGTTCACCAAGTGGCTGAGGCGATCCTGGACCTCGTCACGATCGGCCCGCTGCGTGCTCCAACCGCCCCCCGATGGCCTATCGATCTCCCGCTTCGCAAAGAACGCCACCGTCGCCTCGAGCATCTTTGTGGTGGACGCTTGCCGCTTTTGAAGCTCCGTGAACTCCCATACATAACGGAGGAGCATGGAACTCCTCTCCTCCTTGAGCTCACGGAGCTGCACGTCCTTGGCCCTGAGCTCCGCATCCTAGGCATGGAGCTCATGTGTCAGGCGCCTCACCTCGGACTCCGTGATCTGCTGCGCCGCCATGGCACCAGGTAGAAGCAATGGGGAGAGGAAGCAAAGGGGCGAAACGGCTGAAAGGCAATGCAATCTACGGAAGGCGGAGGGAGCGGGAATCTTTTGGTTTTCACCACGGTAAAACACCAATGACGACTTCTCACATCGTGGAGCAAAGGGTTTTACAGCGGAGTCATCATGACTAATTGCTGCCGCGCCTGCTCCCGTCAATCAAAAAATTTAAAATCCTGCCAAGCCTGCTCCCGTCAATCAAAAAATTAAAAATCCTGCCACACCCAAACACTAGAGCAACGTCGCGGTGGATATTTAAATTTACATGTCGGCAAGTAGATAAAAAAGGGGTGAAATAACAAATGTGGCGGCGGCCTAGCTAATCGGTCGAACTAGCCCAACTAGCTAGCCACCGTGCTTCACTGATGTACTCGGCAAGAAAGGTGGTCTTTCGTGATTTGATGACTCATTTACTTGCTTCGGTGCTACAACCGAGGAGGACCCAAAAACGCACAGTAGGGTGTACCACGTCAGGAAGAATATATGCGTGCACCACCCGGGAGGACCCCGAAACCGCGTGATAGGGTGTGCCACGTCTTGGCACGGAGGAAAAATGTGCGTGTAAAAATATACTGTATCAGACGTAGTACCTATGGTTCGACCTCAGGACCCAGCCAGTTAGTCGAAAACACCCCACTAGCCACACAGCTTCATCATGCAAACGTGGCATGGAGAATAGATGTGGTTAGCTCCGTCTCGACCAGCCACAACGTCTCTTGTTCTAGGCGATTCTTCTATTTTCCAAGCTTTTTTTTAGTTGTAGTAACACCACGGCAAGCTAGTGCCGCTTTCGTGTGTGCCCGCAAAGGTTAGATGATGGAGAGAAGAGAGATTGAGATCGCAGACCGAACCCACCAAGAAGTGAGACAACGGTCATGCACGTGTTGACGAGGCACTCCTCTACTCTACTCAACGCAAGTATCAGATAAAATCAAGTTATGGGACAAAGCCAACAACCGCTCGCTTTTTTCAAAGCTATCGATTTACGCTTTGTAGTCCAGTTTGCCGCTCAATCTCGCCTTTCAGATTTGTTAGTTTTAGGTCCAAATTTGATTAATGACAAGTGGGACCCCGTGTGTTGTTCCGATATTTCAGTGTAGGATGGTTTTTTAACAAACACTTTGCGCGTTAGACAAGTAACGCACAAGTTACACGATTTTGCAAGCTTATTTAACAAAAACGACAATGCATAGAATATCACATCCACCCCGCAGCTTAGATACTATGGTGATACGAAGTTTTACACCGCTGGAAGTGAGATCCAATGGCTTGGGGGTAGTCTTTGTAATTATGCGCAATTTCCAAACTCTCCAAAGTTTTTTTGCAAATAAAACATTCAAGCCTCGTGTGTGCCATCGCATCTTCGATCCAACGGCCCCGGTGCTCATATTATGTGCTCCCGTAGCTTAATTACCCGCCATGTTGATATGAGCATCTAGGTCGATGATTAGTGATCGATGGCACATGCGTAGTACTTGTACTTTCTGCGCATTTCCCAAACTCTATCACCAGATATTGCAAAAACATTCAAACCTCCTATCGTGGTCCGTTAGATTCAAGAACTCATATCACCATAGAATCTACGATGCGGAGCACCTCATACTCTCCCATGAGAGAAAACATAAGGTGCTATCGCAGCTTGATGCTACGGTGATACGAGCTTGGAGGTCGCTTGATCTGAGATCCAATGGCATCTCGAGCAGTCTTTGTGCTTGTAAGCAAAGGGTCAACTCTTTTGGGGCTTTTCCGCAAAAACATTCGAACCACCGAGGAGGTGTTGGGTGACAAATCCAACGCCTCCGAAGAGCTTGTATCACCAAATCATCTAAGGTGTGGTAGCACATGATATTCTTACATACAGGAGAATATGATGTCCTCCTTCATCTTAGATGCTACGGTGATACAAGCTTCGAGGTCATTGGATATGGGATCAAAGGGCATCTAAGTAGTTATTGAACAAATTGTGTGCAATTCTCAAACTCATCAAGGTTTCCTGCAAAAATATTAAGACACATCATGTGAGCTGCTATATCTCAGATCTACAAGCTCCAAGCAACTCAGACGGCATATAGCATCTAAGGTATGGGGCACATGATATTCTCCCGGGAGGAGGGGGGGGTGCACAACCAATCGGTGGTTGGGAGGGTGGGGACAAATATAATCTAAACAACCCTAAACAGAGCTCCACAATTTTATCTAAGGTCGAGGGGTTGACCCCCGACAATCATAGCTCCGCCTAAACACAACATTTGCATGTACTGTAGTACTAGACTGAATATTCATGTTTTAGTTTCATGTTCATTTTAAATATTGAACTGAGGACCATGGATGTCTTACATTTTACTCCCTTCGTTCCTAAATATTAGTCTTTTTAGAGGCTTCAAATGGACTGGCACATACGGATGTATATAGACATATTTTAGAGTCTAGATTCACTCATTTTGCTCCGTATGTAGTCACTTGTTGAACTCTCTAAAAGACTAGTATTTAGGAATAGAAGGAGTATTTATGAATTCGTGTCATACATGCATGGTTTGGAAAAATAGACGCACTATACTTATTGGATTGTTGTTGTGTTCGTGCGTGTGTGTCTGTGGGTGTGTGTGTGTGGTCATATGCTTGATACATACAAAGTTTTGTCACCTTCGTATTGTTCTTTTAGATTTGAATCTGCATTGGAAAACTTACTAGAGATACCATGAAATGTGAAATCCACGTTGAGATCACTATATCACAAACTCACTCTAATTCAACAACTCGTCATAAATCAATTACCACGTTGAGATTAGTATTTGCAAGGAAAATACGGGTATTGTAATTCACATAGATTCGTTCGGCAACTTAAAAGGTTCTGTTCGTATTCTCGAATGATAGGACCCAACGGCGTACCAGCCAGACCTTGGCTCGTGTTGATCCTAAAAAAAATCAGGCTCGTGTCCTTCGGTGGCGTGCGTGGTACGCACATTAGGCAACCCCAACCAGTCAAGCCTCGGCGTTTCAAGTCGAAATATCTGGCGGCCAGAATTCCAGCCCTAGGAAATTCCCCTCATGTCCCCGGTCCATAATGACTACCGATGAAAAACGGAGGGATGCTTTAGTAACTAGACAATGTTACCTACCGTGCCGATCATTGTTCAATTCCCTTGGTCGCCGCTCGTCAAGGTCACCCGTCAACTGCATTGCCTAGTACTACTACTACTACACCAGGATGAGCACAGAATTGAGCCCGTTTGTTCGTGCCTAGTACTTGAGTTAATATATCGTGAAATGCACTGCACGGAGGGATTATCCTTTTACTCGCATATATAACTTGTCTCAAGTCTAACTAAGCAAAATGTTTGACCAAATCCTTTCTTAAGAAATACAACAGGACAGATGTACGGCTTGAAAATTTATTGCATGATGCAGGTTATGATATTGTTACGAATCCTAGATCTTAAATTTCAGAAAATCCAAAAGTGAGCATAAATTCTTGAAACTGAGCATGGTCACGTGATATGGCACAAATATTACTTCGTAAGTTTTTTCTTCAATTCGAGACAAGCTGCTTATGACAAGTTGCACAAATGAAGAGCCAAGGTATTTTGGGACAAAGACCTGTCACGTTAACGAGAACGCTTTCACTATTGAAACCGTGGGCGTTTATGTGCCGCCACGAGTCCCCGCTTCTCATCGGCAGGTGCAGTCCCAGCAAGCGTGTGAGTCGACGGGAGGCGTGCGAGCAGACCGCTGCACCGGCTGTCAGGGAGGCGTGCGAGCAGACCGCTCTGCAGACTCACCGGGAGGCGAGCCCTTTGACCAGGCTCCGCCGCCCACCGTCGTCCCAACTGCCCCCACTTTTAATGTCGCCGGCGCCATAGTTTAAAATCAACCCCGCACTACCCGGTATCGCTACAATCCTCTCTCTTCCTCTCCGATTCTCCTGTCGTCTACCTCCAACTAGCCTGACCTAAACGTACGCCATGCCGCATCAAGATGGTCTGCCCCTAGTGTTCCAGTTTCCCGAGGAAGACACCCAGCCGGAGTCTCAAGAACATAAGGTGTTTTGGGACGAGCTTGAACTGCCTTGCGGGAAGACGCCGCGCCGTCCCCGCCTCCCTGCTCCAGCTCCCGCTGTTCTCGATCGCGCCAAATACCATCCCGTGGGCATTGATGGGCTAGGAGCCTCACATTGTCGCCGAGCTTGATGCCACGGGTTCCACGAGGTCCCCGCCGACTTTCACGCGCCTGCACCTGCCAACGCATGTGCTTTACGCGATGCACCGACGCCAAGACGCTCGTGCCGGTGCCTCGTGCACTGGCAGCGCATAGCGCTTCGCGCTGCAGACGACGTGTCGCCGCGCCGGTGCCCGTGCACACGAATGTCTCCGCCGCGCCGCTGACAACGCTTGTCCCTCGCTGGTGCCGCGTTCTCGCCGCATGGATGGCCGCCGTCGACCGCTTCCTTGCACTAACGCCAGCCGCCTTCCTCCCGCCAGCTGACTTCGCTCAAGTCCGTAACATTTTGGCCTTCCTTGAAGCTAGGCTAACGCCCGTGAGTACGCCAACAATGGTGCAAGACGTCGCCGCCGCCGCCGGTCAAGGGTCTGACGACACACGTAGCATGGCAGAGGAGCCGCTATCATCGCGAGACGCCGCCGCCGCCGCAGTAATCTAAATTTGTTATGAAAACGCTCGATTGCCATGCTTAAAATCTGAACGCTTATTATTTTTGTTTATTTTATATCGATCGTCGACAATTTAAAGTCAGAGTCAGACTGAACGAAATGTATGGTTTGATCGATTGAATGTTCTGCTAGAGCCGTATCAAATTAAATATAAAACGTCATCAACCCACATGTATTCCTTGTCATCCAACGACCTAGACTGCTTCAATGTCGAGCGCTCAACACGTTTAGCATGCAGTTAATTTCATGCCAAAAATAGTGCTAATCACATGAGAACACGCAAATAATATCCTATTAGTTAATATCCGCATGCACTTCATATACTTCCAAATTAACATGCAATGCACATACACACTGACTAGTGTTGCTAGTACGTGAAACTAGTGTCGTGACTTGTGAACGCGTCCAGATATGGTCAACGGCAACATCGCCCGTGAGTTCTTCCTGTTTGCCCGCAAGGCCTAAACGCTGAAGGGAGGAGAGAGAGAGAGCACACATGGAACCCACCAGTAAGTGAAGGCGAATAGTACTAAAAATAATATTACATGTTATCCATTAATTAGGCTGTGGTAATATAAAAACATTATGTGAACAAAGGGGGTACAACAAACATTGATATTCTACGTATGTTGCCTATTGACGTGCAGCTCGAAGGCCCGGTCGCATGTTCGATCCTCGTCCTTTATTTTTTAATTTGTATATGGGTCCAAATTTGTTTCATGACATGTGGGCACATCAGTGTGTAGTTTGTAGCACTTTAATTTGTGGGTCGAAATTTGTTCAATTCCAAGTGGACTATCGGTGTGTAGTTTTGTAGGTTATTTATAATAATTGAAGAGAACAACATAGTTTTTTCAATAATACCATGGTGCGACGTTGAAGGCGAGAAAGGACGTGCGAGAGAGCGATGACCGAGCAAGAGGCAAATCAACTAGGGGAGTTGTGTGGGTTGCAACGGTGTTTGGAGAAGTTGTGGGCGAATGCTACTAAAATATAATCTAAACCGACCGAATAAATGCCTACACAAATTAATCCAAGTTGGAGTGCCCTCGAATGTAAATAGCTCCGCTTATGAGGGATGGAGAGGTAGTAGCTTCAACGCGTGGAAGATACGGTGAGAAAGCAAGGTCAATCGAGAGACATATAGATAGAGAGACAAAGTGAGTGTGGTCATATATTCATTGAACAAATATATATGCTCTGGAGAGAATTGTCTGATTGAGATTTTGGCAAGGGTGAGGGCTGTAAGATAGAGCTTGAGAGATGATCCAGTCACAGACGTGTAGATATATTTTGTGCGTGGGAGGAAGCAAGGTCAACCGATCACATAGGGTCGCCGTGCGATCGAAAGAGTGAGACGGGTTGGAGAGAGTGGCCTAGATAGACGATGTGCGTGAGAGAGTATACAATGTGAATAGGTCGAATTGGGCTCAAACATGGTGATATATCGTTTTTGTCCGAGAAAGAGCGAGGTCAATCGAGACGTACGGAGAGAGAGAGAGAGAGAGAGAGAGAGAGAGAGATTGAGTGAGCATGGCCCACCATGAGGTCGAAAGAGTGGCGGCGGCTTGGATGGACTGACCTAGATAGACAATCTGCGTGAGAGTGTATAGAGTGTGTCGATCGAGGCCTGAAGAGGGATATAAATCATTTGTGTGTGAAAGAAAACGAGGTTAAACGAGACTCAGATAAAGAGAGCGAGATTGAGCGAGTTTGGCCCGCCGTGTGGAAGAAAGAGTGAGACAGTCTCGAGGGAGTGACCTAGATATACAACGTGCTTACGTAAGCATTTAGAGGTTGGGGGCTAGATAGGAAATGCATGTATTTAGCGAGAGAGGTGAGAGGGAGAGGGAGAGAGAGAGAGAGAGAGAGAGCTCGGCATGGGGTGCAATGGCGGGTGTGTGAGGTAAATACATTTGGTAACAGAGTGGAAAAGGGGTTGTGTAGTTGAGAGACTTAGAGATCAAACATGGAGAGAAAGAATGAACGTGTGTTGAAACCGATAGCTTCCTAAGGTGGTTAGGAGAGGAAGATTGACCGATACAGAAGTATGTACCGCTTAAAGGGGGGCTAAAACAACATTTTGAATGTACATAGTATGAGACTTAATATCGATGTTTCATTTCGGTGTACATTGTAAGATTTGAACCGAGGACCAGGCATACGGGTAATTATTTCAAATTCGTGCCATACTAAGTTTCGAAAAGTTGACATTGACTCAATTTGTTGTGCTATTTTGTAGGTCATATGTTTGAATCCATCCAAAGGATTTCTCACTACCATGGTGTTCATCATATACATATGAATTTGTATTAAAAAAAGTAGCGTGGATACAGTGAAATGCGAAATCCACGTTAGAATTTGAGATCGCTACGCAACACACACTCTAATTCAAAAATCTAACTATGTGACACACACTCTAATTCAAATAACTAATTATGTGACACACACTCTAATCCACGTTAGCGTGGGTACCGTTTCAATTTTTTTAAATAACTCCTCATTAATTAATTTATAGTACTCCCTCTATTCACTTTTATAAGACCTTGAAGACATTTCGCATAATGTGCAAAACAATTCATTTTAAGTTGTCCAAACGACTTACAAAAGTGAACGGATGGAGTATCTCGCTTCAATGACTAATTATTGCAAGGAAAACACAGCCATGGTAATACATACAGATTCGCTTGCCAATGAAAGAAGATTCGCTTGCATTCTCAAATGTAGGCGCACCAAGCGCACCAGGTCGTGTCGGGTGGACGCTTGCTTCGTGCCTTAAAGGCAACTGCCTTTGGGACTAACATGTGGGCCAAGAACCTGTTGGGCCCACATGTCATGGACATTAAAGGCAGGTGCCTTATAAGGCACCAAAGCATAGTCCTCGCTGGGTGGTCGCGTGTGTCGGACGGACGCCAGTAGCACCCAGCCACCCCCAAAAGGACGCACGACAATATAAGTTCTCGCCCATGTTTCGGATTGAAATATCTAGCGGCCGCAATTCCAGCCCTGCAAAATCTCTCTTCTCAATCGTCCCCTTCTGCGCCCAGATTGCTCAAATCCCTAATTCGCCGCCAACCCTCGAATCGCCCCTCGTCTCATCTCTTTCCCCACCTCTGTGCCGGACGACGACGACGATGAAGACGACGGTCACGCTTCACCACTGCACCGGAGCTACCTCATCTATGCCCGCGTCCACCGCACCGGGTGGTCCACCGACAATATCGGCCGCCGCTACGGACGTGCCTCACAGACACCGAGTTCCACCGCATCAGGTGTGCTTCACCGACGCCGTCTCCCAGCTCACCGGGGCTACTTCACCGAGCATATCGTCAGATTCTCCACCCCCGAGGCCGCTGGGGCTTCACCAACGGTCTCATCCACTGCATCAGAAGCGCCTCCGCTGCCACTCAAGATCTGCATCCGCGGCGCTGCCAGCCAACGCCAACAGATCACCTCAACAGCTCAAGTGACCCGCACTCTAGCTAGGCGAGCATGCCCAAACGCCGCCCGAACTAGGTATCCACACATCACTCCCTTGAGAACTGTTCCGACGATGTTTGGATATCCTTTCACCGCTCTCTTAGCTTACACGCCTATGCAACTCGACTTTAACTCTTATTTCTTCCGAGATATCATCCAAACAAGCAAATCCATTTTTAGCGAAGCATGACGGCGCTTACGGGATCTGTACACATCCCGCACACCCGTGTAACCTTGTAAGCATCTCCTCCCAGACAACATCAAGGTCGATTCCTCTTATTTGATCAACCATTCGTCGTGTCAAAAATGTAGAGGGGATGCAAGGAGCACAAGGCCTGCACATCCAAGCAAGTGGTAACATGGACTTGTACATGGAACATCCCAAGCGCAAGCAGAGCTGCTGTGAGCCTGTACAACGAGCTAGCGTAAGTCTCTGCATTTCATTTAATTCGTAGTGGCATTCGTGTATGATTTGTGTGCAGTGGCTGATCCACGAATTCAAGTTACCAGGGGTGAATATTTAACTTAAAAAATACGAAGGCACTTGCACTCCGGAAATCAACATAACTTGAGAAATGTGAAGCTACATGTACTTTGAAAACCAGCTAATGATCCAAAGTAGTTTAGATTATAAACACTAAATGATGCAAGCACTAAAAAACACAAAATGCAACATGGTGTACAAGGACTACAAGCATGGTCTGTACCTGCTTGAATTATTCGTTCTATGGCTGAAAATTTCGAAGTGTAATTGCACGTATAACCAGTGCGCAAACTGCATATCAATATATTTATCCTGCACAAGTATGCCAATTGTTTCAAACAACAGATTAGAAAAGTATTTATGCTATGTTGTCATGATACGGGACTTTCGGTAGATGGCCCCGACGCTTCCTCAAGCTATGAAAATGCACTATAATTTGCTTGTCATCAATGCCTGCAAATATCTGCTCTCTCAACATAGTAGATCATCATTAGACACTAAATCCTTGAATGAGCTTGCAAAATGCTTGCATTAGATCCCTCATTAGACACTATATGTTCATCACCAGAGCATGTAAAATGTTTGCATCAAATCCTTCATTAGCGCCTATTCATTAGACACTTCAGCTCAAGAACAACATGAGCTTGTATGTTTGCACCAAACTTGATTAGATACATCGATTCACCGGGCAAGATTGATTGGGGAGTTATAAAATAAGTAGAAATTGGTTTCATTTTCTCATAGATTCCCTACATACAAGCAGTTTTACAACACCGCAAAGTTTAACTATTGGCCGAAATTGAAGAGTTGAATTAGATATAATCAGGATGTGATGTACCTGCTCGCTGCAAGATGCTACTCTTGCAAGCTGCGATCGTCTGCTTATGCAAGCTTGATGCCATGCCCGTGCTGCCGCCGCTGCCTCCCACGCTGGCTATACCTGTGGATGGATCTTCATATTCTTGTCCTTCCGCTCGCTTGAAGTTCGCCACGCCTCCAACGAGGGCGCGAGGAAGTGCTGTGTCGGTCTGTCCAACAAGCGGCTAGGTTAGGAGCGAACCAGATCGAGGTCGGAGCGAATGAATTGAGATTTTTCCTGCTGTCGATTGATATGGGAGACGCTGCTTGGGCCATGAGCCTGCTATAGGGCCTGCCTTGCACTTATTTTATTAGCCCATCCGAATTGAAACATTTTTCTTCATTTTTACATTGCTCGCTCGTATGCTGGGACTAACAAAACTAGCGTGGGCCAACCCGACGACTCAAACTAGGTGCACACTTTCCAGCCACCGAGGCGGCCGCCCATACCAGCCCCTATGGTGGCGCCGCCTTTTTATGCAGTATGATTGGATAGTGAAAATATTCCAAAGGGCGCTTTTGTTTTACCCACGTAATGGTTGAATTGCTTGTTTCTATGAACTGAGTTCGCCAATAATGTGAAGGATGCCATTTTTCATCCTATTGTAGATTGCTTAGATCTCGATATGCCAAAAGTAATCGCATGAAATATACAAGAAAAGCCAAGGGATGTGTTTGGCTACAACTAGTCCGACTACACGCCCTCATATAACATATCAAGGACGCACCATCTTACCAGATTAACCATTCGACTTACCCGCAGTTTGGGAAAAAGAAGTATTGGGACTGCGATCCAAGCAATTGATGCCATGGACTCCTTCGACAACCTTGTAAGTTTAAAAAGAAGTTGCAGTGTGCCTGCATAAAGAACTAGCATAAGTTCAGCCACCGCTTCTCGAATTTTAGTTAGCCACTTATTGCAAAATTGTTCAATTATGTTGCTTGGCTTAATTTAGTTTGCTATCGATTACATAATGGCACAGCCTATTAATCATATTGTAGACTGCGCCTATCTATGTGTTTGATACTTACTGTTAAGAATTACCTGTTTGCCTTAACTTAAATATCTACTTCTTTGTTTAACTGCATTGCTGCTGCACCAGCGGGTTACAATGATGTTAATAACTACTTTTCAGCATCCAACTGAAACTCTTTAATTCCTTGTTTGTTTAACTGGTTTGCTGTTATAACTCCCAGTTGAGATGTTTTGCTAACTTCAACTTTTCTGAATCCCCGTAACTTGAAAGCCCCGTAACTTTTTTTTGTTAGGTTTTTGGGGATTTTGAAAATGTTTAACGGGGTTCCCCCAGTTAAATTCGGATGTAACTTTTCGAGTAGATGATTTTTCATATAAAAAACTTTTAAATCCGAGTTCGTATGCAAAAGTTATGCCCATTTTACAAATTTCCAGAGAGATTTTGCAAATAAAGTCGAAATTCATATTTGTAAATTTTTCCTACAACTAGACCACATATCACATGGGAAACTTATTTTCTTTTATTTTTTGACATTTCCATCATTTTCTTTTATTTTTTTAAAACTGAAAAGGCGATCCATGTGGGGTGCATTCGTGTTGGGTTGTTAGTAATGGCACACCATGGGTGGTGCGCCATTACTGTTAAACTAGTAATGGCGCACCACACCCACGGTGTGTTATTACTAGTTTTGAAAAAAATAAAAAAATTGATTTTTTTGAAAAAACTTAGTAATGGCGCATTTAGGATAAGGCGCCATTACTAGTTAAAACTAGTATGGTATTCAGTAATGGCGCATACCCACAAAAGCGCCATTACTAACAAATATTTTTTTTTTTTTACTTTTTTTCAAAACTACTAATGGCGCACGGCGGATGTGGTGCGCCATTACTATGTCAACTAGTAATGGCGCACTATACAATGGTGCGCCATTAGTAACAATTTTTTTATGTTTTTTTTTCAAAACTACTAATGGCGCACCACACACCAAAAGCGCTTATTAGACCAATGGCTAATCGAGACATGGTGCGCCATTAGAATATAGTAATGGCGCACCACATGACAGGTGCGCCATTAGAGGCCATTCCATCTATAGCCCTTTTTGTAGTAGTGTTACTGTCTACCCATTACACGGACAATCCATCGGCCCGATTTCCACTGCTCTAAATAGGGGTAGGTTAGTAACTTCAATTAGACGTGACACGACCGCCTCTGAGCCCATTCCCACTCGGTGGGCGTTAAACATGGGCGGCAAAACACATTTGATTCAAGCTCGTCCGAAAGACCTCTGTTTCTCCCTCCATTTCCCATTCATACATGGTGGGCGGCAAAACAAACTCGACTCGGCCGAAATTGATGTAGGCCAATATTTTCAATAGGGGCAGGTTTGTAACTTCACTCAGACGTGACACAACCGCCCTACCTGTCAGCCCCATTCATACACCATGGGCGCCAACCATGGGCGCCAACCACCCTCTCCTCGCCCGAAATCGCTCTGGGCAAATATTGGCGAGATGCGAGATTACTGTCCTATCCCCAACCGACGAGACGCCCAAATTTTAAACGGGGCTAAGTTCAGAATTTTCCCATATTTCAGACAAAGGCCCCAAAAACATGGTTCCTCGTACTCTCCCTCCATTTTCCCATTCATACACCGTCCGCCTAGAACACCCCATCCCCACACCAGCCTCCGTCCGCCACCCCACCATCGCCGCCGCCCTCCACCACATCCATCGCCACCGCCCTCCACCATGCCGGAGCGCCTACCAAGACCGCGTCGCCCATCGCTAGAGATGGTCGCTTCTCATCCACGGCGATGCATCAATACCCTTGCATCGCGTCCTCTCACTTCATCGGCGCTGCGCCGTCTTTGCCGGGCCGGGCCACACGACCTTCTCTTCCACCGCAACGGACTTATCCCCGATGGACCCGCTTCATCGTCAGCAGATCTTCTTCAACGCCACCGACAGCCATCGCACCCCCGATGCCTACACGGCGCCGCAAGAGAGGTGGTACTTCATATCTCCTCAACTTTTTAATCTCAACCAGAAAATAGATCTTAACTTGGTTACTCTACTTTATTTTCAGCTCTTAGAATTTAGTTCTTAGTTTGAAGCAAATAATGGATGTTAAATATCATTTCTTCGGTTTGCAGCTTCAAATCTACCATGGCACAGCCATAATACAGTTTAATTGATCATGCTTAGGGTTTAATTGATCATGTTGGTTCCGTGGTGGTTTCTTTAATAGAAATCGGAGGGGAAACCCTCTTTTGCTAAAAAAATATGCATAGAATTTCCCCCTTCAGTTTTGAAATGTGTGCCTACATGTTATAGAGACATAAGGGGTTTGTATTTCTGTGCGTGGTCTGGTGAGCATGGTTGGGGAGGTGAACTTTCCATATGCAGGGGTTTATAGGGAGACACTCTCCGAGTTGAATCCGCAATGCATTCCATAGATAATCTGACTACTTTTTATGTTTTCATGAATCTCAGATTCTAACAAAGATCATAATGATTATGAGCTTGCGCATGAAAAGAATAAAGCGTAACAATGACATGGCTGTCAAACTTGGCATTAAGGGACTGAAATCAAGTCCGATGCAATGCAATTCAAACGCTCTCCGCCTACTGATTCATGCTCGTGATATGATCCTAACAAGGATTCTGAGCTAGAGGGAGACCTAAGTCAATGTAGCTCCCTAGTGGAGGAGTCGAGGAAGATGCCCTATCTTATTCACCCATCAAGGTACTTGCTCTAACTTTCCAAGGTTACATTGCTCGCACATATCTTGCAACCGATGCTTTGCATTGCTTCTACTTTGTTGAACTGCCATTAGCTTACTTTACACATCGTATGTGAATACGCCGCCTATCCATTTTCAAGACATATTCCATCTGCCATCATACCATATTTATCCATTCAAATGATGTTCTTGTGTATCGACGCTCAAAAGGAAGAGGAAGATTGTTGATCGTGGAGGAGCACAAGCAAAGTATTTGAAAAGGTAGTGGCATCCGATAAATCAAATAGCCCATTAGGTGTAGTTGCAATATCACCCCACCCACAAAATACCCCAACTCTAGCGCACTCTAGCCCTACTACACCGGGTCATTTCGATGCCCCAACTTAGCGACCCCAACCGCAGCAAACAAGATGATTATGCCATTGACATAGCACCAAATTGCATTTACGAAAACCCCATTCCAAAGAAGATTACACCAAATCCAGCTGCCAAATCCCTTTCGAACCGAGAGAGCCCCAATTGCAGCAAATACGACCCTGCTCCATTTATTCCCAGCTTTAGAAGATGAAGCTTATGTTGTTGTCGAACTTTGTGTGCATCTTTCCTTCATGGAAAGATTATACCGCAGCACACGTAACAATTTCCATTTCCTCCGCAACTTACGCTGTAAGTAATGTACTAATGTTATTCATGGTCATTATCGCATATGTTTCACGACGTAAGACACAAGATTTCATTCTTTAAATAGGCGAGAAGCAAACTGGATTGTGATGACGAGCAAGGGTTGGTTGTGCTTTTCAAGACCTCTTTGATGAAGTATCGCTCCTACCGAGGTAAGCGCACTTCGATGGCAAGCCTCTGAATGAAATTTCAGAAAGTCTCCGTGCTACATTTATCCGACGGTGATCGGAATAATCTTGTTACACATTGGTCTAGGCTGCAGCGTAAGGTACTTTCTATGATATCACATCACAATTTGAACTACATTTCGCATTTGCCTTAATGTCTCACTTGTACGAAAATCATTAGCGTAAGAACATCCGCTCTCAAGGGACCACAGATCTCGCAACTATACCGCATTAATCGCATTGCTCTTGTGAGTACCTCTTGCCCTGTATGACCATACCTACTTCCATAACTGTTTGATTATGTAGCTTCACTGCACATGTTAGCCTCGTAATCATCCATTTGGTGGACATTATAAGATCCGTATGGACTCTTACATAAATTTAAAATCAACTCAATGCTTTTGAAGAGGTTTAGCTCTGCAGTCCTCTTGTAAGGACTAAACGTGGTCTATCACTGTACTTACATTAACAGCTACTTCCAGGATTGGTAGTTGATTATGTAGCATCAATCTGCATCTTATCTTCATTATCCTCTATCCCTTCCAGTATTATCATATCTATAATTACTCTCTACAAAATGTAGAGTATAGGCAATGCTTATGAAGAAGATGTTGTGCTGAAATTCTCGAGTTATCCTTCCCTTGACATGGAGAAGGGCATTATAAAGCCGGTGTTAACTGTTAATGTAAGTCAGTCCTTCTAAAGCCTTTATCCTAAACTGCTGTTTAATTTGCTCATACTCTATCGCTTATCGCTTTTTAGTTTGTTGTTTCTACCAAAATGCATGTTCGTAAGAACCGTAAGTTCTAAGTTTTACTTGTAAAACCAAATTCTTATTCATACCATGCACATTACTTAATACTCCCTATATGTATGGTTTTTTTGTGGATCTATAATCCAAAGGTGTGGTGAAGCAGCCCACGCTTGCACCTTGTCATCTCCTATTTTATCTTATCGATGCGGTGATGATATGAACAACATGCCATGCACATTATCCAAAATAGATACAATGATTTTCTTTGCCATTCATCTATGCTTGTTATGTTGACATGGTAATCCAAAGAGTGTGGTGAAGTTCCCGCATTATGAACAATGCCAAATTATGCTATTGATATTTTGAACTTACTCTTTATTTTCTAATTTGAAATTGGATAGAATTGATGTAATGTTATCATCTTTGTTTATACACGCAAAACATGTCATCTCTCCGCTTTGTTTCAGGTGATATGCGTGATGGCATGCACAAGTCTGCTCAAGGCTGTGAGACAAACCCAACATATATTGCAGAAAGAAGGCAAAACATCTTGAAGATAGCAAGACAACCCCAAAGTCTTGTCTTGATGCGTTGTTCAAGTTACTTGAGATTAACAATGACAAACTCACAAAATTCGTTGTCTCAATCAGTTCGACTTCTTCAGCCCCAAGTTCTAGCAGTAAAGGCATTCGCAACTCAACTTCGACTTGAAGTCCCATTCTAAGAAAGATTGCGGAGAACACCAATGAGAACCTCATCGCTAAACAGCTACACTGAAGCTATGACCGACATGCTAGGCCGCCTCACAGCCTTGATCAAGAGCTTTTGCAGCAGTTCCCTCTCAAGGCTAACCTTTCTTGAACTGTCTTGGAAGTGGTCTCGTTCAAGATATTTTGTTACGCCGCAATGGTGCCCAGCTTTTGTAATCGCTTCTTCATTGCGCTTTATGATCACCGTGGCGAACTTCGATGCCCAAAGGATGTAATATACCTTAAATCCTTTATTGTATAGTGTAGGTTTATTCTTAGTTACTATGCCGTAATTTCTTTATTGTATAGAGTAGGTTTGTTCTTAATTCCTACTAGTTATCGCCATCATTCGCTATCTGAAAAAAATCAGATGTAGTCGATCGACCAAAACATTCGACTCTAACGGGCCAGGTTTTTAGCGGCCACAATTGGGCCGGCTGCGTTTTCTTGGGCCCGAATGATTGGGGCCTTCACATTATTGCGCCAGCCCAAACTTACACCGCCTATATTTTAGTTGGGCCTTTTGTCCACCCAATACTTAGTTTGGCCTGTAGCGTTGGGCCATTAACCGTTGAATATTGTATCGGCTTGTTACGGCCGAGATGAAACCACGGGCCTTTAGTAGGCCAAAATGCATGTTGGGCCTCAATTTTCACTAGTCGTCGACGGGCCTTCAGCAGGCCGAAATGTAGACCGGGCCGTTTTGGGCCCAGTTAGCTCACGGGCCGTTACCAGGATGAAACATATCTCGGGCCTTAGTTGGCCCACTGATATCATGGGCCTTTAAGAGGCCGAAACCTTAGTATTGGCATCAACGGGCCGAATTACGCGACAGGCCTTTAACAGGCCCAAAGTCACATTGGGCTTAACTGTTGCCACCTTTAGCACGGGCCGTTAGTGGGCCCGATGTCCTGTTGGACCATATATGGCCCATGGGCAGCACGGCCCATTCCCAGGACGAAAGTCACACCGGGCTGAAATGGACCCATGTCTACATCAGGCCTCTAACAGGCCGAAAGTCACTGGGCTGTAGTTGGGCCCAAATATTCGGTGAACAATTAACGGGCCAGATCTGGCTTCGGGCCACAAATGGGCCCAAATATTGGGCGAACAATTAACGGGCCAGATCCGCATCGTCGTAAATGGGCCCAAATTTTGGGCGAACAATTAACGGGCCGATCCGCTTCGCTATAAATGGGCCTTTATTACAGGCCGTTATTGGGCTGGCCCACTAGTACCGATTAAGTTCTACGGCCTTTGATCGGGCCGCCTTTTAACCTATATGGGCCTCTGTTGGGCCCAGCCACGGTCGACGATTATAGGCATGTTCTCCAATGGACAAAGCGACATCCGCCCATCGACGAGTGACAGTGTTCCTTCGCCAATCGAATTTCACACGGAAATTTCCCATTGGTCGTGGTTGTTAACGGTTATCGGATCCAAAATCCGACCCGATAGCTTAACGGTGTTCTCGTTACGGTGGATGCCACGTGTCGGTCACCCTTGACGAAAGCACTTCGCGGACGCTGTGATTTATCGTCATGGAAGTGGACACTTCCGTGATGATAATTTTGGTAATGTCATGGAACACTTCTATGACAGCACAGGTATGACTATCTTGATTCTGTCATAAATTTGTCATGGATGTACATGCATGACAAAAAACGCGACCTACTGTGACAAACACGTATCATCACGGAAGTGTATTTTTTTGTAGTGCATGGTTTGATCATTACGAGAAAGCCGAGCATAAAAATTCTGGATAATAATTTATCTTGAGAGCTCATGATTGGGGCATGAATATAACATTGACTTAAGCCTCCCCCAAGCTAGAGCGATACTTTATCCTTCACGAGGCAAAAAATTATATATATAATTCCGATCACGATGAACTAGATGCATAGGATAATTTTTTTTGGTGGAACTCCAATTTCAAACGATTCCAATTCCCTGATCCAATATCATCGTGATAGCCTATACCATGCCAATGCTTTTCCTTCAAAGATAAAGGAAAACCTTTTCATCACCTCATCTCCTGTAAACCCGCAAGCTTAAACAATCCGCAAATTTGTTCCACATATATCAAGTGCATATCAGATGTTTTGTTCCATCTCCGCATAAGGATTAGCTAGCGCTTGTTCTATCATACCCAAGGAATTTCATATTCAATATTTTTATTAGGTGCGAGGGTTGAGGGTAGCTAATTGTGCTTCCTGGACAAGGTGAAGATACCCCGAACAAACCCCTCAAAGGATTGTTTTCCATAGTAACAAGTGACAATAAATTTCAGCACACTATATAAATGTTTCCTTACCAAATTCCACTTACCAAAGGCGCTTCACTCCCGACAACGGCGCCTTTAAAATAGCCTTGATGACCCACAAGTATAGGGGATCAATTGTAGCTCTTTTCGATAAGTAAGAGTGTCGAACCCAACGAGGAGCAGAAGAAAATGACAAGTAGTTTTCAGTAAGGTACTGTCTGCAAGTGCTGAAATTATAAGTAGCAGAGTAGTTTGATAGCAAGATAATTTGTAACGAGCAAGTAACGATATTAGCAACAAGTATGAAACAAGGCATCCCAATCCTTTTGAGGCAAAGGACAGGCCAAAATAGTCTCTTATGATAAGCAAAGCGTTCTTGAGGGTACACGGGAATTTCATCTAGTCACTTTCATCATGTTGGTTTGATTTGTGTTCACTACTTTGATAATTTGATATGTGGGTGGACTGGTGCTTAGGTGCTGTTCTTACTTGAACAAACCTCCTACTTATGATTAAGCCTCCCGCAAGCATCCGCAACTACGAGAAAAGTATTAAGAATAAATTCTAACCATAGCATTAAACTCTAGGATCCAATCGGTCCCTTACGGAATAGCGCATAAACTAGGGTTTAAGATTTTGTCACTCTCGCAACCCATCATCTAGTTTCTACTCCACAATGCATTCCCTTAGGCCCAAATATGGTGAAGTGTCATGTATTAGACATTCACATGACACCACTAAGGGGATAACAACATACATACTATCAAAATATTGAACACATATCAAGTTCAGATGATTACTTGCAACATGATTTCTCCTGTGACCTTAAGAACAAAAGTAACTACTCACAAATGATAAACATGTTCATGATCAGAGGAGTATTAAATAGCATAATGGATCTGAACATATAATCTTCCACCAAATAAACCATATAGTAATCAACTACAAGATGTAATCAACACTACTAGTCACCCACAAGCACCAATCCGTAGTTCCGGTAACAAGATTGAATACAAGAGATGAACTAGGGTTTGAGATGAGATGGTGCTGTTGAAGATGTTGATGGAGATTGCCCTGCCCAAGATTGGAGAGTTGTTGGTGATGATGATGACGATGATTTCCCCCTTCGGGAGGGAAGTTCCCCCGGCGGAGTCGCTTCGCCGGAGGGCAAAAGTGCTCCTGCCCAAGTTCCGCCTCGAGATGGCGGCGCTCCGTCCCGAAAGCCTTCTCCTTATTTTTTGTAGGTCAAAATGACCTATATAACAGAAGATGGGCACCGGAGGTGGGCCGAGGAGGCCACAACCCACCAGGGCGTGCTAGGGGGGCCCTGGCGCGCCCAGGTGGGTTGTGCCCACTTGGTGGCCCCCCTCTGGTAGTTATTGGCTCCAATATTTCTTAAATATTCCATAAAAAATCCCCATCAAGTTTCAGCTCATTTGGAGTTGTGCAGAATAGGTAGCCTGACGTAGCCTTTTCAGGTCCAGATTTCCAGCTGGCGAAATTCTCCCTCTTTGTGTGCACCTTGTAAATTATGAGAGAAAAAGGCATTAGAATTACTCGAAAAAACATTATTATGGATAAAAACATTATAAATAACAGTAAGAAAACATGATGCAAAATGGACGTATCAGAGATGCATAGCAATGAGAGGGGGAGAGTGTGTCCATGTACCCTCGTAGACCGAAAGCGGAAGCGTTTGACAACGCGGTTGATGTAGTCGAACTTCTTCTCGTTCCGACCGATCAAGCACCGAACGTACGAAACCTCCGAGTTTAGCACAAGTTCAGCTCGATGACGTCCCTCAAACTCTTGATCTAGTAAAGTGTCGAGGGAGAGTTTCATCAACACGACGGCATGGTGACAGTGATGGTGAAGTGATCCGTGCAAGGCTTCGCTTAAGCACTAAGACAATATGACCGGAGGAGCAAACTGTGGAGGGGGGCGCCGCACACAGCTAACAGATGTTTTTCTGTCCTCTAGGCGCCCCCTCCCCACATATATATAGGTTTGAGGGGGGAAGAGGCAGCCTGGGGGGCACTAAAGTAGACCGAATCCTACTTGGGCTCCCACCCCAATTCGGCCCCCTTTCCTTGTTCTGGCACTGGGCGAAGCACGGAGGAGGTGGCGCCCCCCTTTCCTTTCTCCCTTGAGAAGGGGAAGGAAAGAGGGGCTAGTCCTCCTCCCTTGCCTTCCCTAGGGCTGGCTGACCTGGTGGAGGGGCGCGCCAGCCCCCTATGGGCTGGTCTGTCCCTCCCTTGGCCCATTAAGCCCATATAGCTTGCCGGGGGTTGCCCGGAACCCCTTTCGGTGACCTGATTCGTACCCGGTACCCCCGGAACACTTCCGGTGTCCAAATAATATCGTCCTATATATGAATCTTTACCTCTTGACCATTTTGAGACTCCTCGTCATGTCCATGATGTCATCCGGGACTCCAAACAACAATCGTTCACCAAATCACATAACTCATATAATATAAATCGTCATCAAACGTTAAGCGTGCGGACCCTACGGGTTCGAGAACTATGTAGACATGACCGAGACACCTCTCCGATCAATAACCAATAGCAGAACTTGGATGGTCATATTGGTTCCTACATATTCTACGAAGATCTTTATCGGTCAAGCCGTAATGACAACATACGTAATTCCCTTTGTCATCGGTATGTTACTTGCCCGAGATTCGATCATCGGTATCTTCATACCAAGTTCAATCTCGTTACTGGCAAGTCTCTTTACTCGTTCCGTAATGTATCATCCCGCAACTAACTCATTAGTCACATTGCTTGCAAGGCTTATCATGATGTGCATTACCGAGAGGGCCCAGAGATACCTCTCTGATACTCGGAGTGACAAATCCTAATCTCGATCTATGCCAACCCAAAAAACACCTTCGGAGATACCTGTAGAGCATCTCTATAATCACCCAGTTACATTGTGACGTTTGATAGCAGAAAAGGTATTCCTCCGGTATCCTAGGGTTGCATAATCTCATAGTCAAAGGAATATGTATAAGTCATGAAGAAAGCAATAGCAATAAAACTTAACGATCATTATGCTAAGCTAACGGATGGGTCTTGTCCATCACATCATTCTCCTAATGATGTGATCCCATTCATCAAATGACAAAAACATGTCTATGGTTAGGAAACATAACCATCTTTGATTAACGAGCTACTCTAGTAGAGGCTTACTAGGGAGACAATGTTTTGTCTATGTATCCACACATGTATCAAGTTTCCGGTTAATACAATTCTAGCATGAATAATAAACATTTATCATGATATAATGAAATATAAAATAACAACTATATTATTGCCTCTAGGGCATATTTCCTTCATAAAATAACAACCATGTGTGGGATCCCCTTGTGGGCTCCCCTCTCTCTCTCTCCCCTATGGCCCATGTTGGCCCATTACTTCCCCCGGGGGTTCCGGTGACCCCTCGGTACTCCGATAAATATCTGAAACGTCCCGAAACCATTCCGGTGTCCAAATACTATCGTCCAATATATCAATGTTTACCTCTTGACCATTTTGAGACTCCTCGTCATCTCCGTGATCTCATCCGAGCCTCCGAACAATCTTCGGTCACCAAAAACACATAACGCATAATACAAATCGTCATCGAACGTTAAGCGTGCGGACCCTACGGATTCGAGCACTATGTAGACATGACCAAGACACATCTCCGGTCAATAACCAATAGCAGAACCTAGATGCTCATATTGGTTCCTACATATACTACGAAGATCTTTAACGGTCAAACCGCAATGACAACATACGTTATTCCCTTTGTCATCGGTATGTTACTTGTCCGAGATTCGATCATTGGTATCACCATACCTAGTTCAATCTTGATACCGGCAAGTCTTTTTACTCATTTTGTAATGCATCATCCCGTAACTAACTCATTAGTCACATTGCTTGCAAGGCTTATAGTGATGTGCATTACCGAGAGGGCCTAGAGATACCTCTTCGATACTCGGAGTGACAAATCCTAATCTTGATCTATGCCAACCCAACAAACACCTTTGGAGATACCTGTAGTGCATCTTTATAATCACCCAGTTACGTTGTGACGTTTGATATCACACAAGGTGTTCCTCCGGTATTCGGGAGTTGCATAATCTCATAGTCGGAGGAATATGTATAAGTCATGAAGAAAGCAATAGCAATAAAACTTAACGATCATTATGCTAAGCTAAAGGATGGATCTTGTCCATCACATCATTCTCCTAATAATGTGATCCCGTTCATCAAATGACAATATATGTCAATGGTCAGGAAAATTAACCATCTTTGATTAACGAGCTAGTCAAGTAGAGGCATACTAGGGACTTATGTTTTTTCTATGTAGTCACACATGTATCAAGTTTCCGGTTAATACAATTCTAGCATGAATAGTAAACATTTATCATGATATAAGGAAATATAAATAACAACTTTATTATTTCCTCCAGGGCATATTTCCTTCGGTCTCCCACTTGCACTAGAGTCAGTAATCTAGATTACATTGTAATGATTCTAACACCCATGGAGTCTTGGTGCTGATCATGTTTTGCTCGTGGAAGAGGCTTAGTCAACGGGTCTGCAACATTCAGATCTGTATGTATTTTGCAAATCTCTATGTCTCCCTCCTTGACTTGATCGCGGATGGAGTTGAAGTGTCTCTTGATGTGTTTGGTTCTCTTGTCAAATCTGGATTCCTTTGGTAAGGCAATTGCTCCAGTATTGTCACAAAAGATTTTCATTGGACCTGATGCTCGAGGTATTACACCTAGATCGGATATGAACTCCTTCATCCGCATCTTCATTTATCGCTCAAGCAGCTATGTACTCGCTCACACGAGATCCCGCCAGACTCTCGCTTGAACCGCACTAACCGACAGCTCCACCATTCAATATAAATATGTATCCAGTTTGCGACTTAGAGTCATCCGGATCAGTGTCAAAGCTTGCATCGACGTAACCATTTGCGATAAGCTCTTTGTCACCTGCATAAATAAGAAACATATCCTTAGTAATTTTCAGGTATTTCAGGATGTTCTTGACCGCTGTCCAGTGATCCACTCCTGGATTAATTTGGTACCTCCCTGCTAAACTTATAGCAAGGCACACATGAGGTCTGGTACACAGCATTGCATACATGATAGAACCTATGGCTGAGGCATAGGGAATGACTTTCATTTTCTCTCTATCTTATGCAGTGGTCGGGCATTGAGTCTGGCTAAACTTCACACCTTGTAACACAGGCAAGAACTGTTGGTGTTCTGGGAACGGGGGTCCCTAGACTTGCCTGCCTGCGGCCCACGGCGTGGCTGCCCTAGCAGGCCTGTGCGGCCCATCCTCATCAGCGAGATATTCAAGACCCTCGCGAGGGGCTAAGCCTCGCGAGGCGGACGACACAAGACCTCCTCGGGAGCGGCCTCACCAGGCTGCCTCGCGAGGAGCGGAGATATCAAGGCAGGGCGAACCTCACAAGGCTCTTGTGACGTGAGCCATGACGATCAAGACCAGGCAGGCGCCAGGCATGCGCCAGCGCGCGCAGCGTCCTTGTTGCCTCTTTGGTGCTAAGGAGGCATGCGCAGGTGCGGAGTACCGAGGCATCAAGCAAAGGTTTCCATATCGGTGCAATGAGACCAAGACCAACGGGACGGCAGGATGGAGGTCACCATGGAGCCCAAGACGGCGTCACCACCAGAGCCTTTTTGCAGGCGAAGACCACTTTTGTCAGGATAAGCTGTACTAGTTGTCCCCTTTCAAATTGGCCATTGTTGGCTCCCTTCCCGCTCAATATTTGGGAAGAGGACCAGGGCCTATATAAGTAGAACTAGCCACCACCGTAGGGATAACGAAAAAAAGAGGCATCGCATTGGATCCTCACCCACACAAGCTCGCAGAGCACAAGAACACCTCTACCTAAGAAGGTTGTTCTTCCCCTTGTACTGTCCATCATCAGCCCAAGAGGCAATCCATCCACCACCACACTGGAGTAGGGTATTACACCACAACGGTGGCCCGAACCAGTATAAATCTTGTGTCTTTGTGTTGTGAGTTCTTCGAGTTCGTCCACGAGATCTTAGCGAGCTAGGGCGTAGATCGGAAGGGAGGAAATCTCCGCGCGCACCCCAGTGTTCGAACCTTGAGGGTTTTGCCGGAACCCTAGATCCGACATTTGGCACACCGTAGGTGCGCCGAACTTCCTTCCGCTGCTCAAGGCCCGCCTCTCTGTCGCCTCCATGGCGACGCCGCTGCGGCAAAGGATGAGCACCGGGCTGCCCTAGCCACCCGCGTCACTCGAACGGCTCCCGTCGGTGGGCCACCTCATCGTTCTCCGTCTCCCGCCGCCAACGCCGCCAACGGCCCGGCGCGGAACGAGCAGCGGGCATCCTCGTTGCACCCATCGGTGCGGCAGGACGGCCTCACCGCCACTCCATCGCTGACCCCGGCTGGTTCCTCATCCCACGCTCGTCACGCCCCCATGGACGCACGGGCCGCACTCCTCATGGTGCATGAACTCATGCGCTACCGCCCGGTCGACGACCTCTACGAGGACTGGCTCGACCGCAT
This sequence comes from Aegilops longissima, assembly GCA_021605205.1. NCBI lineage: Eukaryota > Viridiplantae > Streptophyta > Magnoliopsida > Poales > Poaceae > Aegilops > Aegilops longissima. The sequence continues at coordinate 619,415,534 of CM038677.1, read as the reverse complement.
CGCTGAGCTTGTCCGCGCCGCAGGGGGCTTCCCTGCGTCGTCCCTCTCTCTGCTTGGCCCTCCGCCTGCATCGGGCGACGTAGCTCACGGAGCTCCTCCACTGGCTCTACCCCAAGATGGCGCCTTGGCACCAAGGCGTGCGCCGCCGCGACGCAATCTGCCGCGTCCGGCGCCCGCGCTGAAGAAGGAAGCTGCCAAGATGTTCCTCCACCGCAAGAGAACACCCCGCCACTCCTCGCACCACCGCACCAGGATCGTCTGCCGCGGCAGGCCCCCGCACCGCTTGCCGTAGTGGCGTGGGCGTCAAGATCATGCTCCACCTCCAGGACAGGCCCCGGTGACCACGGCCGGTTGCCGCGCCTTCACCCCTGAGCTGCGTAGCATCGCCTGGCCGGGCAAGTTCAAGCCAGATTTGCCTCCTCGCTACGACGACACCCTCGACCCTGTGGAGTTCTTACAGCTCTACGAGCTGAGCATCGAGGCGGCCAACGGCGACGAGAAAGTCATGGTGAACTGGTTCCCTATGGCACTCAAAGACGGCACCCGTTCGTGGCTCTTGAACCTGCCTCAGGGCTCGATCTCCTCCTGGGACGAGATGCGCGACCGCTTCGTCGCCAACTTCCAGGGCACTCGCGACCGCCCGCCGGCCTCGGGTGACCTGCGCTGCATCAAGCAACAACCATGAGAGACCCTCTAAAAGTACATCCAACGCTCCAACAACACTCGCCTCAAGATCCCCAAGGTCACGGATGAGGCCATCATCTCCGCGTTCTCTGACGGTGTCCACGACATCAAGATGAAGGAAGAGCTAGCTATCCACGAGGAATTGTGCATATATCAGGAGCTGTTCAATCTGGCGACCAAGTGCGCACGAGCTGAGGAAGGGCGCCTCTCCCTCCTCGAGCTGCCAGCTGCAGGCTCGGAGGAGAAGAAAGCCAAGGCCAAGGACGTGAAGCACAAGGAAGCAGCCGTGCTCGCAGCGGAGCTGGACACCAAGCGAGGCAGAGATCAGCCAGAGTCGTCCAAGAGCAGCCGCCCATTCTGCGCCATCCACAACCTGAATACCCACAACACCAGCGACTGTCAAGAGCTCAGAGCCATTCGCGAAGGACGCTTTGGTCGACGCCCCGAGCGCAGCGACCGGGTGTACGGCCGAGGAGGAGGACGTGGAGGCGGGTGCTGGGACGACCGTGGCCCGCGCCAGGAGTGGCGCGACAGGCCTCGTGGAGGACCGCCGGCAGATCATCTCGCGAGGGCGCTCGAGGGACCAGCCTCGTGAGGATCGCCCTCAGGGCAACGCCGGTCTTCCCCGCTGCCGCCACCACCAAGAAGGAATGACGACCACCATCAAGACGAGGGGGCTGGGGGCTTCGAGGAGCCGCGCGCTATCGCTCAGATTTTGGGCGGAGCCCATGCCCCACCTCGCAGCTGCTTTCTTCAAACAGTTTGCTCGTGAAGTGAATGTAGTCCTCCCAAGCTTGAGGCCACACGCCCGCCAGTGGTCCCAAAGGCGCCATCACCTTCAACTCGGCAGATCAGCTCAAGTGCGCAGCCACCGCTGGCACCCTCCCAATGCTTTGTTCACTAGTCATCAGCAACGTGCAAGTTACCAAGACCCTCATCGACGGTGGCGCAGGGCTCAACGTCCTGTCCGTCGACACGTTCGAGAACCTCAAAGTGCCATATGACCAGCTTCAGCCTACCAAGCCCTTATCAGGAGTGACCGACGGTTCCACCACACCGATAGGGCAGGTCCGCCTCCCTGTCAGCTTCGGGGAACGCAAGAACTACTGCACCGAGCTCATCGACTTTGATGTTGCACACATCCGTCTGCCATAGAATACCATCCTAGGGTATCCAGCCCTGGCCAAGTTCATGGCAGTGACCCACCACGGCTACAACGTCCTCAAGATGCGAGGAAGCGGCGCGATCATCACGGTCCCATGCGATGAAAGGGACGTGGTGTGCTCCCTCGAGCACGCCTTTCAAGCTGCAGCAATCGACGACCCCGACAGCTAGGGCGATGGCCCTCCGGAGGCCATCCCCAAGAAGAAGAAGCAGTTGCGCCGTACCGGGCATCAGGAGGGTGGCAACACAGCTGGAACCTCGTCAGGATCAGCGCCCGCTCTAGGGGCGCCTCCCTCCATCGCATAGGAAGGCGCGCCCGGCACCCTCCTCGGGGAGGGCTCGGGGGCTCTCTCTCCTGAGGGCCTCAGACCTGCCCACGCCACGAGGGAGGCGCCGGCACCACTTGTAGGCGTGCTTCAAGGCACGCTTCCCGTGAGGACACAAGGCAAGGAGCGCCCAACTCGTGAGTTCATCACCAAGACCACTCAGAACTACAAGACGCAGGGCCATGCGCGCGCGATCGCTGCCATGAGGCGCAGCTCCCCATCCAGCGAGGATGTCGGGCTGCGCGTTCGCATGGACGCCCTGTGGCTCAACAGGCCGCTTCTCAGAGCTTTTCTCGCCATCGCTGGGGCTGGTGCGAGGGTCTGCAGATAGCTACGCTCAGATGCCATTTGGCTTGCTGAAGCGTGTCGCTCGCCCACCAAAGGTAACCTGCAGCGTGCGTGTCTCGGCGGCTCAGAGGCCGTGCACCACGCCGCCCCGGCAGAGATGGAGATGGTCTCGTGGAACCGCTGGCCCCTGTGAGCCTCTCGAGGCTCATGACCCTGGTGGCTCGTGAGAGGCGACCCCATCCCCGTGTACCTTCGGCTGCTCCCACATCTCTTCATCAACAAAACTAGGTGACATTTTCCAAGTTCATCCACTGGAGCGCCTCGGCTGCATCATTCCTGTGCCGCTGGGTCCGCCCCTCGTGGCATGTATCCCTTTTGCTTATGTCTTTAGCTTATGATGTCTGCTACGCAACCTTCTTCTTGTAAACGTTGTTGGGCCTCCAATTGCAGAGGTTTGTAGGACAGTAGCAAATTTCCTCAAGTGGATGACCTAAGGTTTATCAACTGTGGGAGGCATAGGATGAAGATGGTCTCTCTCAAGCAACCCCGCAACCAAATAACAAAGAGTCTCTTGTGTCCCCAACACAGCCAATACAATGATAAATTGTATAGGTGCACTAGTTCGGCGAAGAGATGGTGATACAAGTGCAATATGGATGGTAGATATAGGTTTTTGTAATCTGAAAATATAAAAACAGCAAGGTAATTAATGATAAAAGTGAGCACAAATGGTATTGCAATGCGTTGAAACAAGGCCTAGGGTTCATACTTTCACTAGTGCAAGTTCTCTCAACAATAATAACATAATTGGATCATATAACTATCCCTCAACATGCAACAAAGAGTCACTCAAAGTCACTAATAGTGGAGAACAAACGAAGAGATTATGGTAGGGTACGAAACCACCTCAAAGTTATTCTTTCCAATCAATTCGTTGGGCTATTCCTATAAGTGTCACAAACAGCCCTAGAGTTCGTACTAGAATAACACCTTAAGACACAAATCAACCAAAACCCTAATGTCACCTAGATACTCCAATGTCACCTCAAGTATCCGTGGGTATGATTATACGATATGCATCACACAATCTCAGATTCATCTATTCAACCAACACATAGAACCTCAAAGAGTGCCCCAAAGTTTCTACCAGAGAGTCAAGACGAAACGTGCCAACCCCTATGCATAGGTTCATGGGCGAACCCGCAAGTTGATCACCAAAACATACATCAAGTGAATCACGTGATATCTCATTGTAACCACAGCACGCACGGCAAGACATACATCAAGTGTTCTCAAATCATTAAAGACTCAATCCGATAAGATTACTTCAAAGGGAAAACTCAATCCATTACAAGAGAGTAGAGGGGAGAAACAACATAAGATCCAACTATAATAGCAAAGCTTATGATACATCAAGATCGTGCAAATCAAGAACATGAGAGAGAGATCAAACACATAGCTACCGGTACATACCCTTAGCCCCGAGGGTGAACTACTCCCTCCTCGCCATGGAGAGCGCCGGATGATGAAGATGGCCGCCGTGAGGGTTCCCCTCTAGCGTGGTGCTTTAACAGGGTCCCGATTGGTTTTGGTGGCTACAGAGGCTTGCGGCGGCGGAACTCCCGATCTATTCGGTTCCCCGATCGTTTTAGGGTATATGGGTATATATAGGTGAAAGAAGTACGTCAGGGGAGCCACGAGGAGCCCACGAGGGTGGAGGGCGCGCCCAAGGGGGGTGGTCGCGCCCCCCTGCCTCGTGCCTTCCTCGCTGCTTCCTTGACGTGGACTCCAAGTCTCCCGGGTTGCTTTCCTTCCAAAAATAACTTCTCTAGAAGGTTTCATTCCGCTTCAATTCGCTTGATATACCTTTTCTTCAAACATCAAACAAGGGAAAAACAGAACTAGCACTGGCTCGGGTCAATAGGTTAGTCCCAAAAATAATATAGAAGTGTAAAATAAAGCCCATAAACATCCAAGATGGATAATATAATAGCATGGAACAATCAAAAATTATAGATACGTTGGAGACATATCAGCTTACCTTGCTAGGGGCGCCCCTCGGGCTGCATCATCCCCAAGCCGCTTGGGCCTGACCCAAGTGGCATGCATCTTTCCGCATTTACCCAAGCTGATCTGCCTTTCATTCTTAAACTATCCATGATTGTCGCCTGCTCGACTATCACCTCCCTCAGGGGCTACTCACTTGGGCACGGCGCTGGTGCATGGGTCCGTCCCTGCCACGTCGACAAACCTGAGTGGTCGAGCTCTGGCTCGCGGAACGCTCCGCGCATGTCACCTCACCAGGCCCTCAGTGCCTCAATTTCTTCGGAGCAGCCGGTGGCAGGCCGGCAACCATAACAGCAAACTGTGTTTCTCCTTATGCTGGTTCGCAGGGATCTCGTGAGGAGGATAGCAGGAGGCACCACGAGCTTCCTCTTCTCCCGTGCACCCGCTATGCTGCTAAAAGGGGGCCTAAGCATCACGACTCAGAGTTTTATCGCTCTCCACCCTCACCCCGGCCTTGACCATGACATCGCGACCGCATACCAACAAGCGGCCGAGCTCACTCGAGGGCCGGACCGAGGACGAGAGCACTAAGGAGAGCACGGAGGAGGGAGACTCAGATGGGCCTGACCTAGCTATGCTAAGGAAGCTTGCGCTACCGCCCGGCGATCACAAGGAATCGACCCCAAACCGCCAAGACAAGTCTCAAGGCCAGATCGACCGATTGATGAAGCCTAAGGGTCATGCACGCCGAGTCTCTGCTATGCCACGCCGCCTCCTTTCTTGCCTCACCATGGCTGCTTGAGCGCTTAAAGGGGACCTCCCGAGCATCGCACCTCGGGGGCTCTTATCGACCTCGTGCCGCACACCTCCGGCCTTGACCACGCACGCGACCAGCATACCAAAGGATAGTTGTAGCCTCGCCTGGGACCGACTCACAACAGAGAGCAACAAGCTATCACGAGGATGGAAAGGGGAGACCGAGCCTTAACGGGACATGCATTCACAAATTTTCATAACAAGGAAGACGTACAGAAAAGACATTACATACCCTTTACACGCCCCCACGGGGTACTCCGTGATTCTTCGCAGGGTACAAAAGACTAAAACTTAGAGGAATCCTATCTACACCCTCCCGTGGTGGACTCCATCATCAACAGTGGGCCACGGGAGGCCGGCGCCAACCCCATCCAGATCAGCGGTGGCGGCGGCTGGACGCCGCAGCCCGGCTCCAGGCGCGACAGGAGCTCGGGAGGACGTAGTTGTCGTCGCTCGTCTCCGGAGTCTCGTAGAGCTCGGGAGAACTGCTGCACTCCCAGGGGCTGCTGCTGGAGTAGCCACGAGCGGAGCGCGCGTCATCCCGGTTGAGGGAGTCCTGGACTAGGGGGTGTCCGGATAGCCGAACTATCATCTTTGGCCGGACGTCGTCCCGTGTCCGGATAGGACTTTCCTTGGCGTGGAAGGCAAGCTTGGCGATACAGATATGTAGATCTCCTACCATTGTAACCGACTCTGTGTAACCCTAACCCTATTCGGTGTCTATATAAACCGAAGGGTTTTAGTCCGTAGAACGAACAACAATCATACCATAGGCTAGCTTCTAGGGTTTAGCCTCTCGATCTCGTGGTAGATCTACTCTTGTACTACCCATATCATCAATATTAATCAAGCAGGAGTAGGGTATTACCTCCATCGAGAGGGCCCAACTCGGTAAAACATCGTGTCCCTTGTCTCCTGTTACCATCCGCCTAGACGCACGCTCGGGACCCCTACCCGAGATCCGCCGGTTTTGACACCGACATTGGTGCTTTCATTGAGAGTTCCTCCGTGTCGCCACCTATAGGCCCGATGGCTCCTTCGATAATCAATAACGACACGGTCCAGGGTGAGACTTTTCTCCTCGACAGATCTTCAGATTCGGGCGGCTTTGCATCGGGCAATTCACTTGGCCATCTCAGAGCAGATCGAAGCTACGCCCGCCATCGGTCAGATTTGGAAGTTTGAACTACACGGCCGACATCCGCGGAGACTTGATCTTCGACGGTTCGAGCCACAGCCAAGCGCGCCAGACTGCCTCGATGGGCACGATCTAGCTCTGCCACGAACAAGGTCCTCGAGGCCGACCAGCGTCCCGCTCCGACCCTTAGCTCGGAGCCGCTCCCCGATCGAGGACGAGTGGTTGGACACCGCCGGGGCTACGATCTCAACGGCGATTGAGCCAACTCCATCCCTGTCCTTTGCGAAGATCTGTGACTCCAAGGTGCCGGACTCTCTCCGGACTCAACCTCCGCGCCGCCAATCGAATCCGATTGGGTGCCGGTCATGGAGTTCACCGCCATGACATCTTTCAAAGACTCGCCTTTGGCGACATCTTGAATTCACTAAAGTCTCTTTATCGAGAGCCTCGCCGACTACGGTCGAAGGTTGGGATGCGACGACGAAGAAATTCAACGCCCACCCACCACCCACTTTGTAGCCACTGTCGATGATTTAACCGACATGCTCGACTTCGACTCAAGACATCGACGGTATGGACGACGACGCGGAGACGCACCAAGACCCGTAACCTACATAGGCAATCGAAGGCCACCTCGCCATATGACATATACATGGTGGACACCCCAAAAGATGGAAATGGCGACGAACGCGGAGGATGACCCTCCAAGAAACAACCCAAGCGCCCGACGTCAACAAGGCCGTTTCTAAATCCCGCCACAAGAAACGGTGATTCCGACATCGAAGACAATAATACCCCGGACAATGCCGAAGACGCACCCTCCAAAGCAGGATTCAGCACAGGAGGAGGAGAAGCAAGTCTGCATTTACGCAAGCGTAAAGAGAGGTAGAGGACGATAATTATGCGCCTCTTCAAAACGAGGCAAGCCTCGACGGCGATTTAATTTGTCGTGCTCAAGATCCCGCCAATAGGAGCGCTTCAAACGCAGGCTTATGGCCACCGCAAGCAGCCTCAAGAAAGCAGCAGCAGCTTAGAGCTGACCAAGACTTGCTAGTCGACAGATGGATCAAGTCCTTGCACCAAGAGTATGAACTCGAACGCCTCCAAGAGATACCCTGAACGCAGGCTGCTACCCCAATTAGAGGAAGCAGCACCCAAACCTACATCACCAGCGATGATGCGGCCGACCGCCACCCTGCGGTCAGCGACAGAGGCCTCTGCATCCTCCATTCAAGCCGCACTCGAGTCGCCGACCAAGGCACGGGAAATGCGCCTGCACCTGCGAGACATATTGAGGACAAGACCAGCAAACAAGATCAATCTACGGATCGCGTATGCCCCACGACACGTGATGATAACCGCCACGCCGATACAAAGAACTCCGCCGGGCGAACACATGAGACAAAGCTCATATGATCTACGCCGTGATATAGCCCAATATGAGGTGCCGCACACCCACTATGCTTCACAGATGAAGTAATGGATCATCAAATCCTCGAGGGCTTCAAACCCGTAAACATCGAATCATACGATGGTACCACAGATCCCGCGGTCCGGATCGAGGACTATCTCCTGATATCCACATGGCCCGCGGTGATGATCTACATGCCATCAAATACCTCCCACTCAAGCTTAAAGGACCAGCTCGGCATTGGCTCAACAGCTTGCCAGCCAGAATCAATTGGTTGTTGGGAGGACCTCGAAGCCGCATTCCTTGATAACTTCCAGGCACATATGTGCGACCACCGACGCCAATGACCTCAGCCACATAATTCAGCAGCCGTAAGAATCGCCGATAATTCCGACACGGTTCCTAACCAAGAAAAATCAAACCGCTGATCGTCCGGATGCATAGGCCCTGCAGCCTTCAAACATAACATCCGCGACGAGTGGCTAGCCCGCACCTAGGACAAGAAAAGCCAAATCCATGGCAGCCCTCACCACACTCATGACCCGCTTTTGCGGAGAGGACAGCTGGCTAGCTCAGAGTAACAACTTGACCAAAAACCCGGTAGTTCGGATACCAAGGACAGCAATGGCAGGTCGCTTGCAACAAGAACAAGCGCCGCGTTAACGGCGATAATGATGAAGATACGGCAGTCAATGCCGGATTCAGAGGCTCTAAACCCGTCAGCGGAAGAAGCCATTCAAAAGAAATACCAGGGCCCGCCCAACTTGGAACGAATACTCGATCGCTTGCGCGATACATGGCACCCTGAAAACCAGCCAACCACACCAACAGGGATGGTTGGGTGTTCAAGCAAGGCAAGTTAAGTGCCGAACTCAATGACAAGGGGCTGCATAGCGATGACGAGGAAGAGCCCCGCCGCCAACAATAGAGGATGAGGGCTTTCCCACACGTGTGGATTTATGAACATGATATACGCAACCCACATACCCAAAAGGGAGTGGAAGCGCACTAAGGGGCGATATGCGATGGAGCCACGTCGCCCAAGTTCAACCCATGGTCTTCCCGCCCGATCACCTTTGATCAAGGGACCACCCCACTAGCATCCGCCACGGAGGATTCGCCGCATTGGTTCTTGACCCAATCATCGACGGATTTCACCTCATTAGAGTCCCGTGGACGGCGGTAGCAGCCTGAACCTGCTCTATCGTGATACAAAGGTCAAAATGGGCATAGACCCTCAAGGATTAAACCCACAAAGACGACCTTTAAAGGCGCCATACCGTGTAGAGGCCAATTGTACAGTGCTCGCCACACTTGAAGTGGTCCTCGGATCCCGGATAACTTCCGGCGCGAAGAGTTAATCTTCAACATAGTACCGCTCAAGCAGCGGCTATCACGCATCGCCGGACGAACCGCAGCGCAAAAATTCAATGCGGTGCCGCACCACGCGCATCTTCAAGCTCAAGATGTCGCCTCGAGGAGTAATCACGGTCAATGGAAACACCGAACGCTTCTCCGAACGGAGGAGCACACGGCGTTCTTCCGCGGAGGTGCAAAGCAGCCTCTCACAAGAATTCTCGAGTCCGCCATTAAACGTCCGGACACCGCTGCTGCGCCCGAGTAACCTACAACAAGACCGCCGCACGATCCAAGCGCCAGAGTAATCCGCCCCAACCCCAGCCTCGCGAAATTGTGAAGCCAAGATTACACGCACATAACTACGCCCGAGATACCATGGGCATAAGGACGGGCCACGACCACGGCACGCCTGTAACGCGCTAAACCGCACTGTGGGCCCCGATTGTGTCACTCTTTTTCTTTTCTTCTTTTTTCTTACTTTCGTGACTCTGTTTTCAGAAGTCCCGTCCGCACTAGAATTGCCGAACTCACGATACAACAGCCGTGGAAGCGTAAAGCTACGCCGAGTGTCCAGTGGTCTCTATTACGAGCATTATACCTGCTTTTACATACCACCCGCAGCTTACCCCCGAGGGGACATGTTAAATAGTTCCATCCCTTGCTTATCGCACAATTTGTATCGCCCGCTTTTATTTGCGCTTTTTTTTAATAAACAATACATAGCTTTTGCCTATTATTGCACTCCTTTCTTTATCTATATATATGTTCATTTCATGACATGTTGCACCAGACACTTTGGTACGGCCAATACACCAGGGCTTAAGTACCCCAAAAGTATGGTGTGATAAGTCCAACACTTTCACAAGTGCGGCACCTCAACTTATAGCATTATATGCATCGGCTTCAATCATGTCTTGGGTCAATAGTTGGGTTTGCCTGCCCCATGTTTTGGTACCTTACGCCCGCTGTATCGGCTAAGGTAGCACTGGGAGAACCACCGCGATTGTGCCCCTGCTGAGCTGGGTTGAGCACCTCGGTGGAGAAAGCTAAAACTGACCGCCATGATAAGGCAAGAGCCGGTCGCAGTTCGAGAGGTTTCTTTGAGTCCCTAAAGACTTATGCCGCTTAGAGCGAGGAACCGCATTGTCCGCCAAGGCGTGATAGCGCCTCAACTCGGTCTTCCGAATACTAGGGGCTTCACTAAATTTAAAATTATAGAATTCTATGGCTAAGTGAGAGTGTTCAAGCACTATAAGTCCGATTGCCTTGTCCGCTATGCTGAGCGCCTCGACGGACCCAAGAATGGGAACAAGAGCGCTCAAGTTTATCCCGAACACCCCAAAGACTGTGGCATGGGGGCTGAAGCCAACGACTTGCCATCTCTCAAGTTTGATAAACGGCCGCATGTAAGGTAATATTTTAAATTAACAAGCGTTGCTTAGCGATATGAACAAGTTTTCAGCGATGTGATAACAAATGCGAGTCTATTAAAAATTACATCTTTGAGCACTCATCCGCTATACGGCGGGCACCCTTCAGACGCCTCATAGTACATTTCGGCTTATGATGATCCTTGCCCTTCGGTGGCCCGTCTTCTACGAAGCTTCTCCAAGATCCAGCTTGCCCCAAAGGCACTTTAGCACGGGCAAGGCCCGACGGGCACCTTCAATGCAGACGGAGCGCTTGATGACTTCAATCTAGGCACAAAGGCCCACCAGCCGCTGCACTAACCCGAAGTAGCTCCTGTGCATGGCTTCCAATGGCCACAAATTAACTATGAGGCCCTTCATGGCCTGTTCGGCGACCTTGTGGAGCTCGACCAGCTGCTTCACTCGTCGCTCGAGGGCACGGACGGTCGGCCTCAAAGATACCGAGACCAGAACACCTTCTCCGCCGAGCTCCCTCCTTGGCGCAGTAGAACGCGGCAAGATCCGGACACACTACGGAAGATCTACGAACGCCCCGAGAGCTCCGGATTCGTAAGTACTAGATAATTGACTTTACATTCTTGCTCGCATAAAGAATGCCTTACCCGTCGCGATCTTCTTTATTGCCTCAATCTCCGGAGGGCTTTTTGGGCCTCGGCCTTAGCAGCTTTGGCACTCTCAAGAGACGAGGAAGCTCGACTCGGTCTTTGAGTCACGCCCCAACCCTCATGTTTTTCCACGAGAGCCTGGGCTCTTGCCGTACCTCCGCCAGCTGCGCCCCCCCTTCTCTCGCTCGGTGCGCCTGGCAGCCGCTTTGTTTTCGGCCAGAGACACCGCCTCCTTCGTGGTCACCACCTCGCCGTGGCCCCCGCAGCACTCCATGTTATTCCTGTTATCTTTGCAACCAAATCCTTTCTATAAGGTATTTCTTTAAAAGGTATTACTTACCTTCCTTGTCCTCGAGCTGCTTCTTGGCAAGGCCGAGCTCGTTCTCGACCGCCGAGGCTCGCTTCAATGCATTGACCTCCGCAGATCAAGTCGGCAGAGGTCAAGCAAGGCCAGCCTGCATTCCCATATTGACATACTTATGTTAGACTCCTGTATATCTTTTTAGATCCTTAGTCCGCTTTTCTTTCCTAACACCGAACTAAGCATCAGGCTACTGCCTATGCGGTAATATTCTTACATATTCTAAACTTACCTCAAAGCCTGTTAGAAGGCTGGTATAGCTTGACCAGCCCGCTCTTGGCGGATCGAACTTCTCGGATCACCACACTCATAACAAGGCGGTGCTCCTCCTCGATGGAGGCGCCTGTTAAGCGCCCAAAGAAGCTATCCGGTGCCTATGGTTGGATGGAGGACACCGCGCCTTACCCTTCCTACGAGGGACCGCTTGCCGGACTTCGAACCACCAAGGTTCCGTATGGAGTCCGGACGAGGGTCGGGCTTAGAGCCCCGGGGTCTCGCCCCACGCTACTCGAGTCCGGAGGTTGCCTTGCGGCGCCTCCCGCGCCACCTCCTCTTGACCAGGCCCCCTTGGGGCCCCACCTCAAGGCTGCCGTCTGCAGCGTGAGGTGAGGAGGCGGCCGAAGTGAAGTACTCTCCATTTCCGACGACCAGGGACCCACTGGACGGCGGCGAACTCGCCCTTGGGCGGGCTGCATGATTGTTCGGCATTAGAGAACACTATGCAATGAAAAAAAACCATGGGTATCCGGACACTTACGAGCTCGCCAGGGGCTTGGCCCTTATTGGCTACTCCTCCTCGTCATTGTCGGCATTGGTGGAGAAGTCCGGATGAAGGGTCCTTCCCTTCTTGGACCCTTCAGCCTCCCCAGTTGGGGCGGCCTTCCTTTTCTTCTCTCCCCCCGCTGGGAGAGAGGCTTCTTTTTCCTCCTCCTCTTCCTCAGAGGAGGATTCCGCCTTGGAGTTGTCGGGCGGTGAGTCCGATAGCACCTGGCGCCGGGAGCTCTTTCGGGTTCCCGTGACCTCCTTCTTGGCCTTCTTCTCCGGCACCACATGAGGTACCGGAGCCAAGAGCCTTCCTAATCCAAGGCGTCCACTGGTCTTCGGCAAGGGGCCGACAGTTAATCTGTCCGGACGCCTTCAGCCAGTCTGTCAAAGGTTAGGGAGTTTTAGATCCCGATAGAGTCAAACTATGAAAAAGAGTCCCATAAAGGGTAAAATAACTTACCTCGCTGGCTTGACGCCATGAGCTGAATCCGCGATCTTCGGCGGATGTGGAGCCTCAAGACTTTGAACAAAGACTTTCCGGGCATCTTCGCACGTAGTGTCAAGAGCCTTTTCAGAGTTGAGTGTTGTGCCGATCGAACTCCCACAATTTGAAGGCCCGTTGTTGGCATGGGAGAATCCGCGGATGAGCATCACTGGATTACGCTGACAAGCCCGAGATTCTTGTCCACCGTGTTTCAGACGCAGGTTTGAGTCCGGATAGCTCGTCCGAATTCCCCGCCAGCCCGCTCTCTTTCCATGATGAGAGCCGTGGGGAAGCCAGATCGAATTGGGGCCCGCCATTGAGAGTCGCGCAGCTCGGTGACGAGAACCACCCGATTGCCACCCCTTTATGGTCTCCACAAAGGAGCCTCGAGCCATAGGATCTGGGCCATCTTGCCAACCATGGCGCCTCAAGACTCCGCTTAGCGGCCGCCCACTACCTTCGGCTTGACATTGAAGATCTTCAGCCATAAGCGAAGTGGGGCTGATGCAGAGGAAGGCCTCACACACGACGATGAACGCTGAGATGTTGAGGATGAAATTGGGGCCAGATCGTGGAAGTCCAGTGCCATAGTAGAACATGAGCCCCTGGACAAATGGGTGAAGTGGAAAACCTAGTCCATGGAGGAAGTGGGGAGAAACACCACCTCTCATGGGGCCCGGGGTTGAATGAGCTGCCCCTCGCCGGGTAGCCGGTGCGCGATGTTGCTAGACAAGTATCCGCCTCCCGCAGCTTTCGATGTGCCCTCCGTGACGGAGGAGGCCATCCACCTGCCTCCCGCTTCGGACATAGTTGGAGATGGTTGAGGTGGGATGTGCGGACTTGGGCGCTGGAGCTCGAAAAGGAAATGGATGAGCAAAGGAGGAAGAAGGCATAGGTGAAAAGGTGGATCCTTATCCCCTTATATGGACGGACGGCTATGCGCCCCCGCCACCGGGTAAAACTCGCTTATCTCCCAAGCGCCATAATCAATGGCCCGGATGGGTTACCCACGTCCGTATTGATGAGAAACCCGAATAAGGGGCACGATCTCCGCTTTGATAAGACGTGCCAAGAAACCGCCGCTAAACGCTACCGAGGTGGGACAAAAAACGATTCAGATAAAAGCTTGGCTGTGGTGTGATGTCACGCCATGAATACGCCAGCAGATCTGTGCAAAATTATTCTCTCTACGGTGGTATGTGGAACTTGTTTTGCAGAGCGAACACTATCCTTGTGTTCAAAACCTTCTATGAAGTATTCGAGGAGGAACCCGCCTTGCAATGCCAAGACAATATGCGCGCCGGACTCGTCGTCATTGAAGCCTGGTTCAGGCTCCGAGGAGTCCTGGTCTAGGGGTGTCCGGACAGCCAACTATCATATTTGGCCGGACTCCTAGACTATGAAGATACAAGATCAAGACTTCGTCCCGTGTCCGGATAGGACTTTCCTTGGCGTGGAAGGCAAGCTTGGCGATACAGATATGTAGATCTCCTACCATTGTAACCGACTCAGGTAACCCTAACCCTATTCGTGTCTATATAAACCGAAGGGTTTTAGTCCGTGGGACTAACAACAATCATACCATAGGCTAGCTTCTAGGGTTTAGCCTCTCGATCTCGTGGTAGATCTACTCTTGTACTACCCATATCATCAATATTAATCAAGCAGAGTAGGGTATTACCTCCATCGAGAGGGCCCGAACCTGGGTAAAAACATCGTGTCCCTTGTCTTCTGTTACCATCCGCCTAGACGCACAGTTCGGGACCCCCTACCCGAGATCCGTCGGTTTTGACACCGTCACCGGTGCTCCCCTCCAACACTCCAGGTGGCCGCCCTGTGCGTCGAAGACCTTGAAGAAAAGCGTGGAGGCGCCGTCATACTCGAAGTGGATTGCGAGGGCGCCTCTCGCACGGCAAACCCGCACGATCTCACCCCAGCTGTGGGTTATGAAGTTCTTGCCGGTGGGGACCGTTTCGATCTCCGCTCCGGTCACCGGAGCGTTGCAGTTAGCTTGCTGCAGCCAGAGCTCGAGGGGCCCCCTCGGCGGCATAACGTCGGAGAAGAACCACGGGAAGTGGATCCAAGAGCTTGGGGGCATCGGCACTTGATACGTCTCCAACGTATCTACTTTTCCAAACTCTTTTGCCCTTGTTTTGGACTCTAACTTGCATGATTTGAATGAAACTAACCCGGACTGACGCTGTTTTCAGCAGACCTACCATGATGTTGTTTTATGTGTAGAAAAGAAAACTTCTCGGAATGTCCTAGAAATCAACGGAGGCACTTTTGGAATTTATAAAAAATATTGGGCGAAAGAAATACACCAGGGGGCCCAGGGCCTGTCCACGAGACAGGGGCGCCCCCTGTGGCACGCCCCTATCTCGTGGGCCCCTCGACCTCCTCCGACCTCAACTCCAACTCCATATATTCTGTCTCGGGAGAAAAATCAGAGAGAAAGTTTCATCGCGTTTCACGACACGGAGCCACCGCCAAGCCCTAATCTCTCTCGAGGGCTGATCTGGAGTCCGCTCGGGCCCGAGAGGGGATTCGTCACCGTCGTCATCATCAACCATCCTCCATCACCAATTTCATGATGCTCACCGCCGTGTGAGTAATTCCATCGTAGGCTTGCTGGACGGTGATGGGTTGGATGAGATTCACCATGTAATCAAGTTAGTTTAGTTAGGGTTTGATCCCTAGTATCCACTATGTTCTGAGATTGATGTTGCTATGACTTTGCTATGCTTAATGCTTGTTACTAGGGCCCGAGTGCCATGATTTCAGATCTGAACCTATTATGTTTTCATGAATATATGTGTGTTCTTGATCCTATCTTGCAAGTCTATAGTCACCTATTATGTGTTATGACCCGACAACCCCGAAGTGACAATAATCGGGATACTTCTCGGTGATGACCGTAGTTTGAGGAGTTCATGTATTCACTATGTGTTAATGCTTTGGTCCGGTTCTCTATTAAAAGGAGGCCTTAATATCCCTTAGTTTCAGAAGGACCCGCTGCCACGGGAGGGTAGGAAAAAGACGCCATACAAGTTCTTTTCCATAAGCACGTATGATTATTTACTAATACATGCCTACATTACATTGATGAATTGGAGCTAGTTCTATATCACCCTATGTTATAACTATTGCATGAGGAATTGCATCCAAGATAATTATCCATCATCGATCCATTGCCTACGAGCTTTTCATATATTGTTCTTCGCTTATTTACTTTTCCGTTACTACTGTTACAACTACTACAAAAACCCAAAAATATTTATCTTTACTTTCGCTACAGTCACTATTATTATCATACCACTTTTGCTACTAAACACTTTGATGCGATACTAAGTTATCCAGTGTGGTTGAATTGACAACTCAACTGCTAATACTCAAGAATATTCTTTGGCTCCCATTGTGTCGAATCAATAAATTTGGGTTGAATACTCTACCCTCGAAAGCTGTTGCGATCCCCTATACTTGTGGGTAATCAAGACTAATTTCTGGCGCCGTTGCCGGGGAGCATAGCTCTATTCTCTGAGTCACTTGGGATTTATATCTGTTGATCACTATGAAGAACTTGAAAGACTCTAAGACAACAATTTATCCCTCAACTACGAGGGGAGGTAAGGAACTGCCATCTAGCTCTGCACTAGATTCTCCTTCCGTTATTAGTAAGCTTGCCACACCTAAACCTGCTACTGCTATGAGTTCTGATATGTCGCATGTTATTGATGATGCCACTTCGCTATGCATGATGAAACTACTTACATGCGTGATACTACTTTGCCATTAGGTGAATTTCTAGATGAACAACTTGCTAGAGTTAGAGGGGATGAAATTACTGAAGATCCTATTACTGATGATAGTGATGATGAAGGTTCCCCCGATGATTATGTTTTACCTGTTGTTCCTAAGGGTTATGTTATGAATGAAAAAGCTGCTCTGGAAATCCTTGCTTGCAATGATAGAAATGATCTTAAGAAATTATTAGCTAAATGGAAGCAGCAGTCTCTTAATGCTAGAATGAAACCCGACCCTGCTTTTGCTACTTCACCTATTTGTGTTACTGATAAGGATTATGAATTCTCTGTTGACCCTGATATTATTACTTTAGTTGAATCTGATCCTTTTTATGGTCTTGAATCTGAAATGTTTGTGGCACATCTTACCAAGTTGAATGATATAGCCACCTTATTTACTCATGATGAGAAGTCTCGCTATTTATATATCCTTAAGATATTTCCGTTCTCATTAAAGGGTGATGCTAAGACTTGGTATAATTCTCTTGCTCCTGGTTGTGTGCATAGTCCCTGTGATATGATTTATTATTTCTTCGCTAAATATTTCCTGCGCATAAGAAACAAGCTTCCTTATGGAAATATATAAATTTGTGCAAATCAAAGAAGAGAGTCTCCCACAAGCTTGGGGAGGCTTCTCCGTTACTTAATGCTTTGCTGATCATCCTCTTAAGAAAAATGAAATACTTGATATCTTTTATAATGGACTAACCGATGCTTCCAAGGACTACTTGGATAGTTGTGCTGGTTGTGTTTTCGGGGAAGAACAATGATTTAAGCTGAAATATTGTTGAATAATATGTTGACTAATGAAAATAATTGACTCTTCCCGAGCCAGCCTCAAGTAATTCCTGAACCAATTGAGCCAACCCCGAGCCTATTCCTAAACCCAATTCAAGAAGAGAGGTGTTTTATTTCTCGATCTGAACATATGCAAGAGGCAAAGAAATCAATGAAAGAAAAAGGTATTAAAGCTGAAGACGTTAAGAATTTACCTCCTATTGAAGAAATACATGGTCTTAATTTACCGCCTGAAGAACCACATGGTCTTGATAACCCGACACGGGTAGTAAAGGTAAATTCTCTCTATAGATATGATGAAGTTGAAATACCCTCTACTAAATTTCATAGCCCATGCTTAGATGAATTTGATGACTTTAGGGCTAGGCAAGAAAGTATTAATGCTTATGTTGGTAGAGAGTTAAAGAATAATGCTTTTGAAATAGGACGGGTAGGTGATAATCTTGCTAGAGTTAAAGATGAACTTCACCGCGTTAGCAAATATGCTTCTATGGTTGCTACTCAAGCTGAGCAAGTACTTAGAGCTCAAAATGATTTGCTTGATGAATTGAATAATAAAAATGACTTTGCTGTTAGAGTGGCTACTAGAACTGGTAGAATGACTCGGGAACCTTTGTATCCTGAAGGCCACCCTAAGAGAATCGAGCAAGATTCTCAGAGAAATAAGTTAGAGGCACCTAGTTCTTCTAAAAAGAAGAAAAAGAAAAACGATAAAACTTTGCATGCTTCTAGTGAACCTATTGTAGACACACCTAAGAATCCCAATAATATTTCTATCTCTGATGCTGAAACTCAATCAGGTGATGAACATGAACCTAGTGATAATGTTAATAATAATGTTCATGTTGATGCACAACCTAGCAATGATAATGATGTAGAGATTGAACCTGCTGTTGATCTTGATAACCCATAATCAAAGAATCAACGTTATGATAAGAGAGATTTTGTTGTTAGGAAGCACGGTAAAGAAAGAGAACCATGGGTTCAGAAACCCATGCCCTTTCCTCCTAAACCATCCAAGTCAAAGGATGATGAGGATTTTGAGCGTTTTGCTGAAATGATTAGACCTATTTTCTAACGTATGTGCTTAACTGATATGCTTAAAGTAAATCCTTATGCTAAGTATATGAAGGATATCATCACAAATAAAAGAAAGATACCGGAAGCTGAAATTTCCACCATGCTTGCTAATTACACTTTTAAGGGTGGAAGACCAAAGAAACTTGGAGATCCGGGAGTCCCAAGTATACCTTGCTCTATTAAAAGAAATTATGTTAGAACTGCTTTATGTGATCTTGGAGCCGGTGTTAGTGTTATGCCTCTCTCTTTATATCGTAGACTTGAATTGAATAAGTTGACACCTACTGAAATATCTTTGCAAATGGCTGATAAATCAACTGCTATACCTGTCGGTATTTGTGAGGATGTGCCTGTTGTGGTTGCAAATGTCACTATTTTAACGGACTTTGTTATTCTTGATATTCCCGAGGACGATAGTATGTCTATTATCCTTGGTAGAACTTTTCTTAATACTGCAGGGGCTGTTATTGATTGCAACAAAGGCAATGTCACTTTTCGTGTTAATGGTAATGAGCATACGGTACACTTTCCGAGGAAACAATCTCAAGTTCATAGCATCAATTCAATTGGAAAAGTTCCAACTATCATTTATGGAGGTTTTGAATTTCCTCTCCCTACTGTCAAGAAAAAGTATGATATTCTTATTGTTGGGGATTTTCAGATCCCCATTGAGGTAACTTAGTGTTATTCGAAATTTCTTCGGTTCCGTGTTATTCGGAATGAGTTCGTTAACAAGACTTGTTCAACCTTGTTAGTGGGTTCATTTTATCACGAGATGGATGAAATTAGAAGGCACAACCTTCTATACCCTCTTTTTACTTTCTATTATTTATATTAAATAAAGCAAAAATAGTATTATCCGTCTGTTTTCTGAATTATCCGTGCATTAAAAAATAGCCCGAAAATAAAAGTGCTCCAAATGCCCTGCAAATCTAGTATGATTTTTTCTGGAATATTTGAGGATTTTAGGCACTGAAAACACTGCAGAAGGGGCAAGCACCAGGCCACGAGAGAGGAGGGCGCCCCCTGTCTCGTGGGCCCCTGGTGGCCCCCCTCCACTTATGCTAGCACCCACACACTTCATCTTCTACCCAAAAAAATCCCCATCCAGCTCAAGCACGAGTTCTAGCTCTTCTTGCTGCATAGGTGACCATGTTCTTGAGCTTGCATGTTAAATTTTTGAGGTCCCAAGCAATTCCAATGCATGATATACGCTCTAGGCACTTGTAGGAGTAGTTGCTATCAATCTTGTTTAGTTTTATGCACTTTTATTTTGAAGTTACTAAAATTTCAGAAATTTTCAGAAAAAGAAATATGCTTAGAAGAATGTACCAAGGAGGTTCCTCGGCAAAGAAAGGGCCAAGAACTGCTATACGTGAGCAAGATGTTGAATTGCCGAGGGACGCAAATGTACGGGCTTGTGAGTGGCCATCCGATGATTTTATGGTCGAAGCAGGCTTCAAGGAGGAATTTGACGCATATGTGCGTAATGCCGAGCTGGAGGACTTCTTACAAGATAAGTGTCCGCAATACTATCGATTGATGATTCTTTTGGGCGGAGGTTTAGATACAATTTATGCGTAATTCTCCTAGTGTCATGTTTGATATTTATGATACATCTTATACCATGGATTTAGAGGATTTCACAACTGCTTGCAAACTCCCGCAGTGGGGTAATATTAATGATCCTCCCAAATATGAATTTAGAGTTTTTCTCGCTAGTATTACTGTGGGAGAATCTAGGGACGTAGCACAAGCTACCATAGGGAGCATTCATTTTCCTGCTATGCATTACTTTGCTCTCTTTATTGGTACATGCATTAACGGTAATGACGAAGTATGTCACATGTGTGCTCCTGATCTTGCTGTCCTCAAGAGTGCTGTGTCAGGTTATAAAGGTTATAACTTGGGGCAATAGTTGCACGAGGTTGCGAATAATAGTAGAAAGGAGATTTATTTGGAGGAATTTAAGCAACCAGTGTAGCTAACTTTCTTAATATAGCTCCACGAGAGGGGGATATGATTTTACCTCCTGTTTATTTGGATAAAGAAGCTATGTTCCAACATCATTTTATTGAGAGGAATGAACAATTCCTTCATTATCGGCTAATCTATGGCAGACGCAACATCATCCCTGTTACTCTTCCTGCCCCCTACCTTTTTGATTATCAGGCAAGAGGAAGATACGTTGTCACCAGGGAGGAAGCAACTGAGTATGAGAGAGGAATGGAGGCAGCTCGCCAACACGCTGCAGCTCAGAGGCGATCGCCTCCGATCTCAAGACAACCCAGCTTCACTTATGGATATCAGCCAGACGGTCCATGGTACTAGACCAACTTAGGCCAAAAGCCTAAGCTTGGGGGAGTACGTACTTATCACCGACTTTACATTCATGTTCACACACTAGTCGTCGGTGCTCATACTCTTTCATTGTATTATCCATGTTAGTTTAAATTTCTTTTTTTTTCTAGTTTTCTTCTTGTGTGTTTGATAAACCTTAAGAAAAACCAAAAAAAAATAGTTAGTTTAATTTCCATGCTTGTAGTAGAATTAAAATGAAAACCCAAAAAGATTTCTAGTTCTTCTTCTTACTTGTTGGGAGCTTTCCCGTGTAAATAGTTTTATTTTCTTTTCTTTCTTTTGGGGGTCGAGAAGACCGTATTGAAAATGCTTAGTGGCTCTTATATGCATGAATGTTATTTAACTTAGAGCCCATATTACCTTGTCTTCTCTCTTGAGTTGAATGCTTGCAGATTCCAGCTTAGTCCAATGCATGTGCACTCTTATTATTATACACATCGTTCGGTCGTGCGAGTGAAAGGCAATAATGACGATATATGATGAACTTATTGG
This sequence comes from Aegilops longissima, assembly GCA_021605205.1. Classification (NCBI taxonomy): domain Eukaryota; kingdom Viridiplantae; phylum Streptophyta; class Magnoliopsida; order Poales; family Poaceae; genus Aegilops; species Aegilops longissima. Next base: position 619,394,162 of record CM038677.1, on the reverse strand, counting down.
GATGAGAAAAGCTGGTATGAACTCGACCTCTCTTGTTTTTGTAAATATGATGATTCATCGTTCCTGAGCCAGCTATTATGAAGTAAACATATTTGCAATGACATTTAGAGATTATAGTTACTTGTGCTATGCTTGATCAGCTATGAGTTATAATGGGTTACCTTGCGTGCCAACATGCTATTAGAATGATTATGATAAGATATGATGAGATGGTATCCTCCTTGGAATGAATTGAGTGACTCGACTTGGCACATGTTCACACATGTAGTTGAATCAAATCAACATAGCCTTCATGATATTTATGTTCATGGTAGATTATATCCTACTCATGCTTATACTCGGTGTGAATTAATTTTAATGAATGTTTATGACTGTTGTCGCTCTCTCAGTTAGTCGCTTCCCAATCTTTTGCTAGCCTTCACCTGTACTAAGCGGGAATACTGCTTGTGCATCCAAACTCCTTAAACCCCAAAGTTGTTCCATATGAGTCCACTATACCTTCCTATATGCGGTATCTACCTGCCGCTCCAAGTAAATTTGTATGTGCCAAACTCCAAATCTTCAAATGAAATTCTGTTTTGTATGCTCGAGCAGCTCATGTACAACTAGGGCTGCCTATATCTTCCATGCTAGGTGGTATATTCTCAAGAGGAGTGGACTCCGCTCCTCATTCCCGAGAAAGGTCCGGTAATCGGGATGCCCAGTCCCATGCTTTATGCAAACTAAATCAAAATAATTGCAAACAAAACTCCCCGTGGGACCCGTTGAATGTTGGAGGCACTCGTTGTTTCGAGCAAGCCATGGATTGGTGCTTGTGGAGGAGGGGGAGTATAAACCTTTACCATTCTGTTTGGGAACTCCCTATAATGCATGTAGTATGGAAGATACAACCATCTCATAGTTGTTGCGTTGACAGCGAAAGTATGCCGCTCTAAATGTTATTCAATCTCTATTTTAAAATCGAGCTCTGGCACCTCTACAAATCCCTGCTTCCCTCTGCGAAGGGCCTATCTATTTACTTTTATGTTGAGTCATCACCCTTCTTATTAAAAAGCACCCGCTGGAGAGCACACTGTCATTTGCATTCATTACTATTGGTTTATATTGGGTATGACTTGACTGGATCTCTTTTACCATGAATTATAATGTTTAGTCAGTCCTTGATCTTTAAAGGTGCTCTGCATTTATGTTTTGCGGTCTCAGAAAGGGCTAGCAAATACCATTTTGTTATATCATGTTATGATTATTTTGAGAAAGTGTTGTCATCCGAGTTTTATTATTATGGCTCGCTAGCTGACTATGTTATTGATATGAGTAATTGTGAGACTTACGTGTTATTGTTAGTATGGTTAGTTCATAATACTTGCTGAAACTTGAATGCTGGCTTTTCATGTTTACAACAACAAGAGCAAATAGAGTTTGTAAAAGTTTTTCTTTATCACTTTCCGTTTATCAACTGAATTGCTTGAGGACAAGCAAAGGTTTAAGCTTGGGGCAGTTGATACGTCTCCAATGTATCTACTTTTCCAAACTCTTTTGCCCTTGTTTCGGACTCTAACTTGCATGATTTGAATGAAATTAACCCGGACTGACGCTGTTTTCAGAAGAACTACCATGATGTTGTTTTATGTGTAGAAAAGAAAAGTTCTCGGAATGTCCTGGAAATCAACGGAGGCACTTTTTGGAATTTATAAAAAATATTGGGCGAAAAAAATACACCAGGGGGCCCAGGGCCTATCCACGAGACAGGCGCCCCTGCATGCCGCCTCTATCTTGTGGGCCCCTTGGACCTCCTCCGACCTCAACTCCAACTCCATATATTCCGTCTCGGGAGAAAAAATCAGAGAGAAAGTTTCATCACGTTTCACGACACGGAGCCGCCGCCAAGCCCTAATCTCTCTCGGGAGGGCTGATTTGGAGTCCGTTCGGGGCTCCGGAGAGGGGGATTCATCACCGTCGTCATCATCAACCATCCTCCATCACCAATTTCATGATGCTCACCGCCGTGCATGAGTAATTCCATCATAGGCTTGCTGGACGATGATGGGTTGGATGAGATTCACCATGTAATCAAGTTAGTTTAGTTAGGGTTTGATCCCTAGTATCCACTATGTTCTGAGATTGATGTTGCTATGACTTTGCTATGCTTAATTCTTGTCACTAGGGCCCGAGTGCCATGATTTCAGATCTGAACCTATTATGTTTTCATGAATATATGTGTGTTCTTGATCCTATCTTGCAAGTCTATAGTCACCTATTATGTGTTATGACCCGACAACCCTGAAGTGACAATAATCGGGATACTTCTCGGTGATGACCGTAGTTTGAGGAGTTCATGTATTCACTATGTGTTAATGCTTTGGTCCGGTTCTCTATTAAAAGGAGGCCTTAATATCCCTTAGTTTCCGTAAGGACCCTGCTGCCATGGGAGGGTAGGACAAAAGACGTCATACAAGTTCTTTTCCATAAGCACGTATGATTATTTACGGAATACATGCGTACATTACATTGATGAATTGGAGCTAGTTCTATATCACCCTATGTTATAACTATTGCATGAGGAATCGCATCCGGCATAATTATCCATCACTGATCCATTGCCTACGATCTTTTCACATATTGTTCTTCGCTTATTTACTTTTCCGTTACTACAGTTACAACTACTGCAAAAACCCAAAAATATTTATCTTTACTTTCGCTACCTTCACTATTATTATCATACCACTTTTGCTAATAAACACTTTGCTGTAGATATTAAGTTATCCAGGAGTGGTTGAATTGACAACTCAACTGCTAATACTCAAGAATATTCTTTGGCTCCTCTTGTGTCGAATCAATAAATTGGGGTTGAATACTCTACCCTTGAAAGCTGTTGTGATCCCCTATACTTGTGGGTTATCAGCACCAATAGCACAAGCTCGCACGAAGAATTCGCGGCGTGGACTCTGGGAGCAACAGTGCGTGCCGCCATCGCACGGCGACCGCGGACGCGGAGCGGGCGGGGCCGCTCGTCGCTCCTTCCTCCTGAGCCCTCGGCTCGGGCGTACAAGGGTAGCGGATACCCAGGAGGAGGCCGCTTGCACCAGGGCCTCGTCACCACCTCCATCGCCGCTTCATCACGAGGGTGAACCGACCTATTCTTCGGCGGAAGCAGCCTTGGATCATCACGGGAAGTTTTTCCTTTCTCTTCAGCGGAAAACCTTCGGATGGCCGCCATTGTTGCTAGCAGAGGAGCAAGGAGGTAGAAGCAAGCGAACCGCGAAGAGATGGGCGACGGGGGCTTTGCCCCCCTCCCCATTTATAGCAGGGAAGGCTGCTACCTCTTGAGCACTGCGTTGGTTTTCCCTTGAAGAGGAAAGGGTGATGCAGCAAAGTAGCGTAAGTATTTCCCGCAGTTTTTGAGAACCAAGGTATCAATCTAGTAGGAAGCCACGCACGAGTCCCTCGCACCTACACAAACAAATAAATCCTCGCAACCAACGCGATAAGGGGTTGTCAATCCCTACACGGTCACTTACGAGAGTGAGATCTGATAGATATGATAAGATAATATTTTTGGTATTTTCATGATAAAGATGCAAAGTAAAGAAAGTAAAATAAAAACGGCATCAGAAATAGCTTGTTGTCGGGAAATTAATATGATGGAAAATAGACCTGAGGACCATAGGTTTCACTAGTGGCTTCTCTCATGAGCATAAATATTACGGTGGGTGAACAAATTACTGTTGAGCAATTGACAGAATTAAGCATAGTTATGAGAATATCTATGTATGATCATGTATATAGGCATCACGTCCGAGATAAGTAGACCGACTCCTGCCTGTGTCTACTACTATTACTCCACACATCGACCGCTATCCAGCATGCATCTAGAGTATTAAGTTCATAAGAACAGAGTAATGCCTTAAGCAAGATGACATGATGTAGAGGGATAAACTCATGCAATATGATATAAACCCCATCTTGTTATCCTTGATGGCAACAATACAATACATGCCTTGCTGCCCCTACTTTCACTGGGAAAGGACACCGCAAGATTGAACACAAAGCTAAGCACTTCTCCCATTGCAAGAAAGATCAATCTAGTAGGCCAAACCAAACTGATAATTCGAAGAGACTTGCAAAGATAACCAATCATACATAAAATAATTCAAAGAAGATTCAAATATTATTCATAGATAAACTTGATCATAAACCCACAATTCATCCGTCTCAACAAACACACCGCAAAAGAAGATTACATGGAATAGATCTCCACGAGAGAGGGGGAGAACATTGTATTGAGATCCAGAAAGAGAGAAAAAGCCATCTAGCTAATAACTATGGACCCGAAGGTTTGAGGTAAACTACTCACACATCATCGGAGAGGCTATGGTGTTGATGTAGAAGCCCTCCGTGATCCATGCCCCCTCCGGCGGAGCTCCGGAACAGGCCCCAAGATGGGATCTCACGAGTACAGAAGGTTGCGGTGGTGGAATTAGGTTTTTGGATCCGTATCTGGTAGTTTGGGGGTACGTAGGTATATATAGGAGGAAGGAGTCCGTCGGTGGAGCAACGAGGGGCCCGCGAGGGTGGAGGGCGCGCCCTGGGGGGTTAGGCGCGCCCCCTACCTCGTGCCCTCCTGATTGATGTCTTGATGTAGGGTCCAGGTCCTCTGGATCATGTTCGTTCCAAAAATCATGTTCCCGAAGGTTTCATTCTGTTTGGACTCCGTTTGATATTCTTTTTCTGCGAAACTCTGAAATAGGCAAAAAACAGCAATTCTGGGCTGGGCCTCTGGTTAATAGGTTAGTCCCAAAAATAATATAAAAGTGTATAATAAAGCCCAATAATGTCCAAAACAGAATATAATATAGCATGGAACAATCAAAAATTATAGATACGTTGGAGACGTATCAAGCATCCCCAAGCTTAATTCCTGCTCATCCTCGAGTAGATAAGATAAAAACAGAATTTTTGATGTGGAATGCTACTTGGCATAATTTCAATGTAATTCTTCTAAATTGTGGTATGAATATTCAGATCGGAAAGATTCAAGACAAAAAGTTTAATATTGACATAAAAATAATAATACTTCAAGCATACTAACTAAGCAATTATGTCTTCTCAAAATAACATGGCCAATGAAAGTTATCCGTACAAAATCATATAGTCTGGCTATGCTCTATCTTCACCACACAAAATATATAAATCATGCACAACCCCGATGACAAGCCAAGCAATTGTTTCATACTTTTGACATTCTCAAACTTTTTCAATGTTCACGCAATACATGAGCGTGAGCCATGGACATAGCACTATATGTGGAATAGAATGGTGGTTGTGGAGAAGACATAAAGGAGAAGATAGTCTCACATCAACTAGGCGTATCAACGGGCAATGGAGATGCCCATCAATAGATATCAATGTGTGTGTAGGGATTGCCATGCAACGGATGCACTAGAGCTATAAATATATGAAAGCTCAACAAAAGAAACTAAGTGGGTGTGCATCCAACTCGCTTGCTCACGAAAACCTAGGGCATTTTGAGGAAGCCCATCATTGGAATATACAAGCCAAATTCTATAATGAAAAATTCCCACTAGTATATGAAAGTGATATCATAGGAGACTCTCTATCATGAAGATCGTGGTGCTAATTTGAAGCACAAGTGTGGTAAAAGGATAGTAACATTGTCCCTTCTCTCTTTTTCTCTCGTTTTTTTATTTGGGCCTTTTCTTCTTTTTTTATGGCCTCTTTTTTTTCGTCCGAAGTCTCATCCCGACTTGTGGGGGAATCATAGTCTCCATCATCCTTTCCTCAATAATGCTCTAAAAATGATGATCATCACACTTTTATTTACTTACAACTCAACAATTACAACTCAATACTTAGAACAAAATATGAGTCTATGTGAATGCCTCCGGCGGTGTACCGGGATATGCAATGAATCAAGAGTGACATGTATGGAAGAATTATGAACGGTGGCTTTGCCACAAATACAATGTCAACTACATGATCATGCGAAGCAATATGACAATGATGGAGCGTGTCATAGTAAACGAAACAGTGGTAAGTTGTAACATCCCAAATTTTCAATTTGGAATGTTATACATTAGATCATCATGCATATCATATTTTCTTGCATTTTGTTGATCCTAGAAATTTCACGCAACTCAAGGACCCTCGGAGAGAGTTGGAGATTTCGAAATTTTCATAATTGAGTTCTCTCAAAACTATGAAAAGAGGATCATTGGATTTATTTATTTTATCTTCAAATATTTTTCCAATATCAAAAATAAGAGAGGGAATAATATGACTTTCCCAAAATTTAGGAAAAATGAAGATTTAATAAATAAATCAAATTTAGGATTCTTCTCGGAGTTTATTTGCCTTAGGGAAAAATGCGTGTTTTCAAAAAAATTGCATTTTTGGCCCGAGTAAAGTTCATTTTGTTCGAATCATTTTTAGGAGTCGGGGAAAGTTTACTTTATTAATTTTGGAGTTCGTTTAGATTTTTTTCTGTATTTTTTCTGCGCGCGAAACCGATTTTAAAAAAAAAAACCTCAGCGCCTTGGGCCAAAGGCCCAAGCCGCCAAGCCACCGGCCGGCCAAGGCCATCGCGCGCGCACCAGGGAGCCAGGGAGCCGCCGCTTCCTTTTTCCTAATCCTAGTAGGACTCTTGTCCTACTTCCGTTTATTCCGTATTTGTTTCTAGATCTTTTCCCTCTTTGTTTCCTAATCCTAGTCTATTTCTTGCCCCTACCCCAAGCAAAACCCTCCCTCCCCAATATAAATACCCAAGCACCCCCCTCTAACACATCAAACCCACACCTCTCCTCTCCTCTCTACACCGCCGCCTCTACACCGCCGCCGCCTAACCCGCCGCCGCCTCACCAGCCACCGCCACCCGCCGCCGCCGCCCTCGCCGCCGCCAGAGCCCCTCGCCTCTTGAGGTACTAGCCCAGCGCGTCACCTTTTTTCGTTCCGTTCGGTTTCGTTCCGTTTTCTAGATCGGTTTTCGTTTGGTTTTCTTTCCAAACCCTAGATCGGTTTTCGCCGGTTTTTCTTTCCGGTTTTGTTTAGCACGCGTTCGTCGGACCGTTCGTCCTAATGAACGTGATCACCAGTTTGCTTCGGTTAATGAACGTCCGCTCGCTCAACCGTTCGTCGTTACTTTCTCATCGGATTTATTCCGCTATTTTTCCGATAGCGATTTCGATCCGATTTTCTTTCTAGTCTATCTTCTCGCCGCTTATCGGAATCAGGTGATTCAAGCGCCTGGAGTTTAGTTTCGAAACCGCCGTTCCGACTAATCAACTTAAACAAAGTTTTGCTACTGTAAAATTTGACTTAGTTTCAACTTGCTATAACCGAGTTGTTTTCTTTTGTCGTTTGACTTTCGTTGCTTTATTTGATTCGATTCTTTTTGCAACCAGGGTTCTTAAGTTGAACTTTCTGGTTAGATCTTTTATCCGAGATTTACCTGCATTAGATGAGTACTTATTGTATGCTTGTTGTTTGTCTGCGATAGATCACCGGTGCGCCGCTTGTTACTTCGAGTCTCTAGGTTTCATGGATCGTCGAAGAAGGCAAGTAACACTTTGATCATACTTTCTCATACCCAGTTTTTATGCATTTGATCAATCCTCAAACACTTGCATGATTAGGACCTAAATAAATTGTGGGATGGGAAGTAGATGAGGTAGTACCTATTACCTGTTTTACTTATGAAACCTTGGGAGTTACTTCTACGTTTGCTTATTATGCTATGCTATGCTAGTAGACGTGGATTGGGTGAGTGTATTCCATGACAGATGTGAGATTGTTAAACTAATGGTTTATTTAAGGTGGCAACTTAAACACACATCTGGGTGGATTGAGGCACTGGTTTCTATCAGACTTGCCTGTTTTTCTTCGGACCGCCACCTGTGCTCAAAGGGATCATAAGATCATTCATGCTAGTAACTTCCGTGTGCAGCCACAAGCCATTATGGGCTCGCATAGTTGATTAAGTCGTGTGAACTCTTAAAGTGGTAGACTAGCTGATGTAGGGGTTGTAGGTGGTACGGTCTACCCATCGTAAGGTGCAAACGCTTCTGAAAGACTATGTCTCGGTCATCCGTCTCTCAAACACCATGTAGTGCGAGAAACCAAACGGAGGCGATCGAGTCTTGTGGGGAAAAGTGCGCAAACCTCTGCAGAGTGTATAAACTAATCATGATTAGCCGTGTCCCCGGTTATGGACATCTTGAGTATCTAGTACTTGAATATCATGTGAATCTCAACATGTTACTCTAATTAATATTGTTGGGTTTTTTATGAGTACTTTTAATTGGGATTGAGGATGCTGTCAACCATTCTCAATGTTTAACAACCACCATGATAGTTAAACAAATTTATTCCTTTGCGATAGGGAAAACTGGCTTTATGCAAAACAGTAATCAGAGAGCTTTACCACCAGCCACATATGCATGTAGTACAGGCTTATCATCCTTTATTCTCTATGTGTTACATTGCCAAGATATTCCATGTCTTGACCCGTTTTGGGCTGCAACTTTCATGTTGCAGATTTTTCGAACATTACAGTAAGGTGCTTTTAGGTCGTGGTTCTATACTCAGTGATGCCGCTGGAGTTGATGGACTCACTTATCTTCCAAGTCTTCCGCTGTTATCGTTACTAGATGGCCTTAAGCCATATTTATTGTAATAAGTCCTCTTTTGGGCAACGATGTAATAAGTGTGTGATTGCTACTCTGTTATAAATCCTTCGAAGTACTGTGTGGTGTCAGCATTACTGATCCAGGGATGACACCGGAGCACAGAGACTTGATCCATTCGGGTCGGGTCGCTACATAAGTTGCATGGCAATATATCTCGGAATGCCTATGGAAATGCCATGATAGGTAGGTATGGTGGCTGTTTTGAGGAAGGTATATGGTGGGTATATGATACCGGTGAAAAGTGTGCGGTATTAGAGAGGCTAGCAATGGTGGAAGGAAGAAAAGTGCGTATAATCCATGGACTCAACAGTAGTCATAAAGAACTCATATACTTATTTCACAAATCTACAAGTTATCAAAGCAAAGTATTACGCGCATGCTCCTAGGGGGATAGATTGGTAGGAAAAGACCATTGCTCGTCCCCGACCGCCACTCATAAGGAAGACAATCAATAAATAAATCATGCTCCGACTTCATCACATAACGGTTCACCATACGTGCATGCTACGGGAATCACAAACTTTAACACAAGTATTTCTCAAATTCAAAACTACTCAACTAGCATGACTCTAATATCACCATCTTCATATCTCAAAACAATTATCAAGCATCAAACTTCTCATAGTATTCAACACACTCATAAGAATTTTTTTTCTTTACTAATCTTGAATGCCTATTATTGTTAAAGCAAACTACCATGTTGTTTTGTAGGACTCCCAAAATAATCTAAGTGAAGCATGAGATAACAATAGTTTCTATAAAAGAAATCCACCACCGTGCTCTAAAAGATATAAGTGAAGCACTAGAGCAAAAACTATATAACTCAAAAGATATAAGTGAAGCACATAGAGTATTCTCACAATTTCAGAATCAAGTGTGTCTCTCTCAAAAGGTGTGTACAGAAAATATGATTGTGGTAAACTAAAAATCAAAGACTCAAATCATACAAGACGCTCCAAGAAAAACACGTATCATGTGGTGAATAAAAATATAGCTCCAAGTAAAGTTACCGATGGAAGTAGACGAAAGAGGGGATGCCTTCCGGGGCATCCCCAAGCTTTGGCTTTTAGTCCTTATATTATCTTGGGGTGCCATGGGCATCCCCAAGCTTAGGCTCTTGCCACTCCTTGTTCCATAATCCATCAAATCTTTTACCTAAAACTTGAAAACTTCACAACACAAAACTTAACAGAAAATCTCGTGAGCTCCGTTAGCGAAAGAGAACAAAAGACCACTTCAAGGTACTGTAATGAACTCATTCTTTATTTATATTGGTGTTAAACCTACTGTATTCCAACTTCTCTATGGTTTATAAACTATTTTACTAGCCATAGATTCATCAAAATAAGCAAACAACACACGAAAAACAGAATCTGTTAAAAACAGAACAGTCTGTAGTAATCTGTAACTAATGCAAACTTCTGGAACTCCAAAACTTCAGCCAAAATTTAAAGACCTAGAAAATTTGTTTATTGATCAGCAGCAATTGTAATCAATATTTTATCACGTTCTGGTGATTTTTAACAATTATTTTTGTGAACAGAAAGTTTCAGCAAGATCAAATAACTATCATCCAAGAAGATCTTATAGGTTTAACTTGGCACAAACACTAATTAAAACATAAAAAATACATCTAACCAGAGGCTAGATCAAATATTTATTCCTAAACAGAAGCAAAAGGCAAAAAAAACTAAAAATAAAATTGGGTTGCCTCCCAACAAGCGCTATCGTTTAACGCCCCTAGCTAGGCATAAAAGCAAGGATAGATCTAGGTATTGCCATCTTTGGTAGGCAACTCTTTAACAAGACATTTATCACCCTTAGGAGTTTCTTTCTTTTTATTAATTATAAAACTCCTAGGCACAAAATCGAAAAATTCATTTGTAGCAAATGGTTCCTTAATGATAGCAAAAAGATTGGGATGAATATTTATAGATTTGAGATCCGCAGTTTCCTGACTAGAGGATTCACCCTTGTTTTTAGGAACATACATAAGCTTGGCAATTTTAGTTGGAGGACTTGGAGTATTCTTTACGAAAGAAAAAGCGGCTCCCAAGTTTGTAACGATACCCTCAAGTTTATCGATTCTAGTGGAATCTTGATTCATTCTTTCATTAACTATGAGTTCCTTCTCCTTAATATTTTTCAAAGTGACTCCTACTTTAGATCCATATTGGGTAATTTGGTTGTGTATCTTTTTATCCAGATTTTCAATTAACTCTACAGTAGCAACTTTATTTTCAATAATTTCAAGTCTTTGCATTACATGCTCCAAAGCTAACATAGTTCCATTAACCAAAAGAGGTGGTGAGCCAAACAAATCTATCATAGCATTATAAGAATCAAAAGTATGGCCACCCAAGAAATTCCCTCCGGTAATGGTATCAAGGATATATCTGTACCAAGGAGTAGCGCCTACATAAAAATTGCGGAGAAGAACGGAAGTAGATTGCTTCCTAATAGATCTATTTTGAGCATTGCAAATTCTATACCAAGCGTCTTTTAGATTTTCTCCCTCCCTTTGCTTAAAATTTAGAACTTCATCCTCAGGAGAAAACGTAAAAGATAGAGGACTAGCCATAGCGACAAAGCAAGAGAAAAAGAAGCGAACAAAAAAGAGAGGGCGGATAAAACGGCAAGGGTGAAGTGGGGGAGAGGAAAATGAGAGGCAAATGGCAAATAATGTAATGCGGGAGATAAGTGTTTGTGATGGGTACTTGGTATGTTGACTTTTGTGTAGACTCCCCGACAACGGCGCCAGAAATCCATCTTGCTACCTCTTGAGCACTGCGTTGGTTTTCCCTTGAAGAGGAAAGGGTGATGCAGCAAAGTAGCGTAAGTATTTCCCTCAGTTTTTGAGAACCAAGGTATCAATCCAGTAGGAGGCCATGCACGAGTCCCTCGCACCTACACAAACAAATAAATCCTCGCAACCAACGCGATAAGGGGTTGTCAATCCCTACACGGTCACTTACGAGAGTGAGATCTGATAGATATGATAAGATAATATTTTTGGCATTTTTATGATAACGATGCAAAGTAAAGAAAGTAAAATGAAAACGGCGTCAGAAATAGCTTGTTGTCGGGAAATTAATATGATGGAAAATAGACCCGGGGGCCATAGGTTTCACTAGTGGCTTCTCTCATGAGCATAAATATTATGGTGGGTGAACAAATTACTGTTGAGCAATTGACAGAATTAAGCATAGTTATAAGAATATCTAGGTATGATCATGTATATAGGCATCACGTCCGAGACAATTAGACCGACTCCTGCCTGCATCTACTACTATTACTCCACACATCGACCACTATCCAGCATGCATCTAGAGTATTAAGTTCGTAAGAACAGAGTAACGCCTTAAGCAAGATGACATGATGTAGAGGGATAAACTCATGCAATATGATATAAACCCCATCTTGTTATCCTCGATGGCAACAATACAATACGTGCCTTGCTGCCCCTCATCACACCGGGAAAGGACACCGCAAGATTGAACCCAAAGCTAAGCACTTCTCCCATTGCAAGAAAGATCAATCTAGTAGGCCAAACCAAACTGATAATTCAAGAGACTTGCAAAGATAACCAATCATACATAAAAGAATTCAGAGTAGATTCAAATATTGTTCATAGATAAACTTGATCATAAACCCACGTTTCATCGGTCTCAACAAACACACCGTAAAAGAAGATTACATCGAATAGATCTCCACGAGAGAGGGGGAGAACATTGTATTGAGATCCAAAAAGAGAGAAAAAGCCATCTAGCTAATAACTATGGACCCGAAGGTCTTAGGTAAACTACTCACACATCATCGGAGAGGCTATGGTGTTGATGTAGAAGCCCTCCATGATCGATGCCCTTCCCATGAGTCCTAATAGGCCCCAAGATGGGATCTCACGGCATGTAAGGTTGCGGCGTTGGAATTAGGTTTTTGGATCCGTATCTGGTAGTTTGGGGGTACGTAGGTATATATAGGAGGAAGGAGTACGTCGGTGGAGCAATAGGGGGCCCACGAGGGTGGAGGGCGCGCCCCCCTACCTCGTGCCCTCCTGGTTGATGTCTTGACGTTGGTTCCAATTCCTATGGATCACGTTCGTTCCGAAAATCACGTTCCCGAAGGTTTCATTCCGTTTGGACTACGTTTGATATTCTTTTTCTGCGAAACTCTGAAATTGGCAAAAAACAGCAATTCTGGGCTGGGCCTCCGGATAATAGGTTAGTCCCAGAAATAATATTAAAGTGTATAATAAAGCCCAATAATGTCCAAAACAGAATATAATATAGCATGGAACAATCAAAAATTATAGATACGTTTGAGACGTATCAAAGGCCAACCGGGGCCACCCACGATCACAGGTAATGATGATTTTCCTTGCATGTCGCAGGGACTTGTCAAGTCGAGTAGTTGTCGGGCAGCGTGGGGAAGCGGAGACGCCCACGTCCAATCAACAACCACGCGTCGACCAAGGTCGCAGGCTTTTGGGGCTCGCGGCGCTCCGCGCTTGACCCTTGGCTTCGCCTCGAAGCCAAGCCCGAGCATGCCTTGGGCTCGGGGGCTACTGTCGGCGTTCTGGGAACAGGGGTCCCTAGACTAGCCTGCCTGCGGCCCACGGCGTGGCTGCCCTAGCAGGCCTGTGTGGCCCATCTTCTTCAGCGAGACATTCAAGACCCTCGCGAGGGGCCAAGCCTCGCGAGGCGGATGACACAAGACCTCCTCGGGATCGACCTCACCAGGTTGCCTCGCGAGGAGCATAGATATCAAGGCAGGGCGAACCTCGCGAGGCTCTCGTGACGTGAGCCATGACGAACAAGACCAGGCGGGCGCCAGGCGGGTGCCAGCGCGCGCAGTGTCCTTGTTGCCTCTTTGGTGCTAAGGATGCATGCGCAGGCGTGGAGTACCGAGGCATCAAGGCATGCGCAGGCGCGGAGTACCGAGGCATCAAGCAAAGGTTTCCATATCGGTGCAACAAGACCAAGACCAGCGGGACGGTAGGATGGAGGTCACCATGGAGCCCAAGACGGCGTCACCACCAGAGCCTTTTTGCAGGCGAAGACCACTTTTGTCAGGATAAGTTGTACTAGCTATCCCCTTTCAAATTGGTCGTTGTTGGCTCCCTTCCCGCTCAATATTTGGGAAGAGGACCAGGGCCTATATAAGTAGAACTAGCCACCACCGTAGGGATAACGAAAAAAAGAGGCATCGCATCGGATCCTCACCCACACAACCTCGCAGAGCACAAGAACACCTCAACCTTAGGAGGCTGTTCTTCCTCTTGCACTGTTCATCATCAGCCCAAGAGGCAATCCATCCACCACCACACTGGATTAAGGTAATACACCACAACGGTGGCCCAAACCAGTATAAATCTTGTGTCTTTGTGTTGTGAGTTCTTCGAGTTCGTCCGCGAGATCTTAGCGAGCTAGTGCGTAGATCGGAAGGGAGGAAATCTCCGCACGCACCCCAGTGTTTGAACCTTGAGGGTTTTGCCGGAACCCTAGATCCGACAAGAACCCTTTCTTTGAGTGATCCATTTTGAACTTCTTCAAAACTTTATCAAGGTATGTGCTTTGTGAAATTCCAATTAAGCGTCTTGATCTCTCTCTATAGATCTTTATTCCCAATATATAAGCAGCTTCACCGAGGTCTTTCATTGAAAAATTCTTATTCAAGTATCCTTTTATACTATCCAGAAATTCTGCATTATTTCCAATCAACAATATGTCATCCACATATAATATCAGAAATGCTACAGAGCTCCCACTCACTTTCTTGTAAATACAGGCTTCTCCAAAAGTCTGTATAAACCATATGATTTGATCACATTATCAAAGCGTATATTCCAACTCCGAGAGGCTTGCACCAGTCCATAAATGGATCGCTGGAGCTTGCACACTTTGTTAGCACCTTTAGGATCGACAAAACCTTCTGGTTGCATCATATACAACTCCTTTTTAATAAATCCATTAAGGAATGCAGTTTTGACATCCATTTGCCAAATTTCATAATCATAAAATGCGACAATTGCTTGGACAGACCTAAGCGTCGCTACGGGTGAGAAGGTCTCATCATAGTCAACTCCTTGAACTTGTCAAAAACCTTTCGCAACAAGTCGACTTTTGTAGACAGTAACATTACCGTCAGCGTCAGTCTTCTTCTTGAAGATCCATTTATTCTCTATGGCTTGCCGATCATCGGGCAAGTCAACCAAAGTCCACACTTTGTTCTCATACATGGATCCCATATCAGATTTCATGGCCTCAAGCCATTTCGCGGAATCTGCGCTCATCATCGCTTCCTCATAGTTCATAGGTTCGTCATGGTCTAGTAACATGACTTCCATAATAGGATTACTGTACCACTCTGGTGCGGAACGTACTCTGGTTGACCTACAAGGTTCAACAGTAACTTGATCCGAGGTTTCATGATCATCATCATTAACTTCCTCACTAATTGGTGTAGGTATCACTAGAACTAATTCTGTGATGAAATACTTTCCAATTCGAGAGAAGGTACAACTACCTCATCAAGTTATATTTTCCTCCCACTCACTTCTTTCGAGAGAAACTCCTTCTCTAGAAAGGATCCATTCTTAGCAACGAATATCTTGCCTTCGGATCTGTGATAGAAGGTGTACCCAACAGTTTCTTTTGGGTATCCTATGAAGACACATTTCTCCGATTTGGGTTCGAGCTTATCAGTTTGAAGCTTTTTCATATAAGCATCGCAACCAAGAACTTTAAGAAACGACAGCTTAGGTTTCTTGCCAAACCACAGTTCATATGGTGTCGTCTCAACGGATGTAGATGGTGCCCTATTTAATGTGAATGCAGCCATCTCTAAATCATAACCCCAAAACGATAGTGGTAAATTGGTAAGAGACATCATAGATCGCACCATATCTAATAAAGTACGGTTACAACGTTCAGACACACCATTACGCTATGCTGTTCCAGGTGGCGTGAGTTGCGAAACTATTCCACATTGTTTCAAATGAAGACCAAACTCGTAACTCAAATATTCGCCTCCACGATCAGATCATATAAACTTTATTTTCTTGTTACGATGATTTTCCACTTCACTCTGAAATTATTTGAACTTATCAAATGTTTCAGACTTATGTTTCATTAAGTAGATATACCCATATCTGCTCAAATCATCTGTGAAGGTCAGAAAATATCGATACCCACCGCGAGCCTCAACACTCATAGGACCGCATACATCAGTATGTATTATTTCCAATAAGTCAGTGGCTCGCTCCATTGTTCCGGAGAACGGAGTCTTAGTCATCTTGCCCATGAGGCATGGTTCGCAAGCATCAAGTGATTCATAATAAAGTGATTCCAAAAGCCCATATGACCTAAACGGTAGTGCCACAAATAAGTTGCACTATCATTATTAACTTTGCATCTTTTGGCTTCAATATTATGAATATGCGTATCACTACGATCGAGATTCAAGAAAAATAGACCACTCATCAAGGGTGTATGACCATAAAAGATATTACTCATATAAATAGAACAATCATTATTCTCTGATTTAAATGAATAACCATCTCGCATCAAACAAGATCCAGATATAATGTTCATGCTCAACGCTGGCACCAAATAACAATTATTTAGGTCTAAAACTAATCCTAAAGGTAGATGTAGAGGTAGCGTGCCGACGGCGATCACATCGACCTTGGAACCATTTCCGACGCGCATCATCACCTTGTCCTTAGCCAATCTTCGTTTAATCCGCAGCTCCTGTTTCGAGTTGCAAATATGAGCAACAGAACCAGTATCAAATACCCAGGCGCTACTATGAGCATTAGTAAGGTACACATCAATAACATGTATATAAAATATACCTTTCTCTTTGCCATCCTTCTTATCCGCCAAATACTTGGGGCAGTTCCGCTTCCACTGACCAGTCCCTTTGCAGTAGAAGCACTGAGTTTCAGGCATAGGTCTAGACTAGGGCTTCTTCCCTTGAGCAGCAACTTGCTTGCTATTCTTCTTGAAGTTCCCCTTCTTCGCTTTGCCCTTTTTCTTGAAACTAGTGGTCTTGTTAACCATCAACACTTGATGCTCCTTCTTGATTTCTACCTCCGCAGCCTTAAGCATCGCGAAGAGCTCAGGAATTGTCTTTTCCATCCCTTGCATGTTATAGTTCATCACGAAGCCTTTATAGCTTGGTGGTAGTGATTGAAGAACTCTGTCAATGACACTATCATCAGGAAGATTAACTCCCAGCTGAGTCAAGTGGTTATGGTACCCAGACATTCTGAGTATGTGTTCACTGATAGAACTGTTCTCCTCCATTTTGTAGCTATAGAACTTGTTGGAGACTTCATATCTCTCAACTCGGGCATTTGCTTGAAATATTAACTTCAACTCTTGGAACATCTCATATGCCCCATGACGTTCAAAACTTCTTTGAAGTCCCGATTCTAAGCCGTAAATCATGGCACACTGAACTATCGAGTAGTCATCAGCTTTAGCTTGCCAGACGTTCATAACATCCTGAGTTGCTCCTACAGTAGGCCTTGCACCTAGCGATGCTTCCAGGATGTAATTCTTCTGTGCAGCAATGAGGATAATCCTCAAGTTACGGACCCAGTCCGTGTAGTTTCTACCATCATCTTTCAACTTAGCTTTCTCTAGGAACGCATTAAAATTCAAGGGAACGGTGGCACGGACCATTGATCTACAACAACATAGATATGCAAAAACTATCAGGACTAAGTTCATGATAAATTAAAGTTAAATTAATCATATTACTTAAGAACTCCCACTTAGATAGACATCCCTCTAGTCATCTAAATGATCACATGATCCATATCAACTAAACATGTCCGATCATCACGTGTGATGGAGTAGTTTTCAATTGTGAATATCTCTATGTTGATCATATCTATTATATGATTCACGTTCGACCTTTTGGTATCAGTGTTCCGAGGCCATATCTGCATATGCTAGGCTCGACAAGTTTAACCCAAGTATTCTGCACGTGCAAAATTGTCTTGCACCCGTCGTATGTGAAGGTAGAGCTTATCACACTTGATCATCACGTGGTGTCTCGGCACGACAAACTATCGCAACAGTGCATACTCAGGGAGAACACTTATACCTTGAAATTTAGTGAGGGATCATCTTATAATGGTACCACCATACTAAGCAAAATAAGATGCTTAAAAGATAAACATCACATGCAATCAAAATATGTGACATGATATGGACATCATCATCTTGTGCCTTTGATCTCCATCTCCAAAGAACCGTCATGATCTCCATCGTCACCGGCTTGACACCTTGATCTCCATCGTAGCGCTGTTGTCATCTCACCAACTATTGCATCTACAACTATCATTACCGCATAGTGATAAAGTAAAGCAATTACATGGCGATTGCATTTCATACAATAAAGCAACAACCATAAGGCTCCTGCCAGTTGCCGATAACTTCTACGTAACATGATGATCTCATATAATAATTTATATCACATCATGTGTTGACCATATCACATCACAACATGCCCTACAAAAACAAGTTAGATGTCCTACTTTGTTGTTGCAAGTTTTATGTGGCTGCTACGGGCTTCTAGCAAGAATCGTTCTTACCTACGCATCAAAACCACAATGATTTTTCGTCAAGTGTGATGTTTTAACCTTCAACAAGGACCATCCGTAGTCAAATTCGATTCAACTAAAGTTGGAGAAACAGAGACCCGCCAGCCACCTTTATGCAAAACAAGTTGCATGTCTGTCGGTGGAACCGGTCTCATGAACGTGGTCATGTAAGGTTGGTCCGGGCCGCTTCATCCAACAATACTGCCGAATCAAAATAAAATGTTGGTGGTAAGCAGTATGACTATTATCTCCCACAGCTCTTTGTGTTCTACTCGTGCATATCATCTACGCATAGACCTGGCTCGGATGCCACTGTTGGGGAACATAGCATGCAATTTCAAAAAAATTCCTACGATCGGGCAAGATCTATCTAGGAGCTGCATAGCAACGAGAGGGGGAGAGTGTGTCCGCGTACCCTCGTAGACCGAAAGCGTAAGAGTTAGTATAACGCGGTTGATGGAGTCGAACGTCTTCGCGATCCAACCGACCTAGTACCGAACATACGACACCTCCGAGTTTAGCACATGTTCATCTCGATGACGTCCCTCGAACTCTTGATCCAGCAGAGGGTCGAGGGAGAGTTTCGTTAGCACAACGGCAGGGTGATGGTGATGGTGATGTGATCGGCGCAGGGCTTCGCCTAAGCACTACGACGCTATGACCGGAGGAGTAAACTGTGGTGGGGGGCACCGCACACGGCTAAGAGAATAACTGTTGTTCTTTGGGGTGCCCCTGGCCCCGTATATAAAGGAGGGGAGAAGGAGGCCGGCCACCAAGGGGGCGCGCCAAGGGGGGGAGTCGTACTAGGACTCCACTCCTAGTATGATTCGCCCCCCCTTTTTCCTTCTGATGGAGGGGGGAAGAGGGAAGGAGAGGGAGAGGGGGAAAGGAAAGGGGGGCTGCGCCCCCTTCCCCTTGTCCAATTCGGACAGCCCATGGGGGGCGGGGCGCCACCCCTTGTGGGCTCCCCTCTCTCTCCCCTATGGCCCATGTTGGCCCATTACTTCCCGGGGTCCGGTAACCCCTCGGTACTCCGATAAATATCTGAAACGTCCCGAAACCATTCTTGTGTCCAAATACTATCGTCCAATATATGAATCTTTACCTGTCGACCATTTCAAGACTCCTTGTCATGTCCGTGATCTCATTCGAGACTCCGAACAATCTTAGGTCATCAAAAACACATAACTCATAATACAAATCGTCATCGAACGTTAAGCGTGCAGACCCTACGGGTTCGAGAACTATGTAGACATGACTGAGACACATCTCTGGTCAATAACCAATAGCGGAACCTGGATGCTCATATTGGTTCCAACATATTCTACGAAGATCTTTATCGGTCAAACCGCAATGACAACATACGTTATTCCCTTTGTCATTGGTATGTTACTTGCCCGAGATTCGATCATCGGTATCATCATACCTAGTTCAATCTCATTACCGGCAAGTATCTTTACTCGTTCCATAATGCATCATCCCGTAGCTAAATTATTAGTCACATTGCTTGCAAGGCTTATAGTGATGTGCATTACCGAGAGGGCCCAGAGATACCTCTCCGATGGAGTGACAAATCCTAATCTTGATCTATGCCAACCCAACAAACACCTTCGGAGACACCTGTAGAGCATCTTTATAATCACCCAGTTACGTTGTGACGTTTGATAACACACAAGGTGTTCCTCCGGTATTCGAGAGTTGCATAATCTCATAGTTAGAGGAATATGTAAAGTCATGAAGAAAGCAATAGCAATAAAACTTAACGATCATTATGCTACGCTAATGGATGGGTCTTGTCCATCACATCATTATCCTAATGATGTGACCCCGTTCATAAAATGACAACACATGTCAATGGTCAGGAAACTTAACCATCTTTGATTAACGAGCTAGTCTAGTAGAGGCATACTAGGGACTTACGTTTTGTCTATGTACTCACACATGTATCAAGTTTCCGGTTAATACAATTCTAGCATGAATAATAAACATTTATCATGAAATAAGGAAATATAAATAACAACTTTATTATTGCCTCTAGGGCATATTTCCTTCACATTATGCTAGTAAAACTCTAGACTGTGCCCAACGGAATTATGCAACTACTAAAAAAGAATTCCTAGCAGTGGTGTTTGCTTGTGATAAATTTAGATCTTACATTGTTGACTCTAAAGTTATCATTCACACCGACCATGCTTCTATTAAATATCTTATGGAAAAGAAAGATGCTAAACCTAGACTTATTCGATGGGTTTCTTGCTACAAGAATTTGATTTACATATCACTGATAGAAAAGGAGCTGAGAACCCCGTAGCTGATAACTTGTCTAGGCTTGAAAATGTGCTTGATGACCCACTACCTATTGATAATAGTTTTCCTGATGAGCAGTTAGCTGCAATAAATGTTTCTATTAACACTCCTTGGTATGCCGACTATGCTTATTACATTGTTGCTAAATATTTACCACCTAGCTTTACATACCAACAAAAGAAAAAAAATATTCTATGATTTAGGACACTACTTTTGGGATGACCCACATCTTTATAAAGAAGGAGTAGATGGTATTATAGATTTTGTGTACCTGAGCATGAACAGGGACAAATCCTACGGAAATGTCACTCCGAAGCTTATGGAGGGCGTCATGCTGGAGATAGAACTGCTCACAAGGTATTGCAATCTGGATTTTATTGGCCTACTCTTTTAAAGGATGCCCGTAAGTACGTCTTATCTTGTGATGAATGCCAAAGAATAGGTAATATTGGTAAGCGTCAAGAAATGCCTATGAATTATTCACTTGTTGTTGAACCATTTGATGTTTGGAGATTTGATTACATGGGACCTTTTTCTTCCTCTAACAGGTATACACATATTTTGGTTGTTGTTGATTATGTTACTAAATTGGTAGAAATTATTCCAACCAATAGTGATGATCGCAAAACCTCTATTAAAATGCTTAAGGAATTTATTTTCCCAAGGTTTAGTGTCCCTAGAGATTTAATGACCGATGGTGGTTCACACTTTATTCATGGTGCTTTTCGTAGAATGCTTGCCAAGTACGATGTTAACCATGGAATTGCATCACCCTATCATCCTCGGTCTAGTGGTCAAGTTGAACTTAGTAATAGAGAAATAAAACTAATTTTGCAAAAGACTGTCAATAGGTCCCGGAAGAATTGGTCTATGAAATTAGATGATGCACTTTCGGCTTACAGGACAACATATAAAAATCCTATGAGTATGTCTCCTTACAAAATGGTTTATGGAAAAGCTTGTCATTTACCTCTTGAGTTAGAACATAAAGCATATTGGGTAATCAAAGAACTCAACTATGATTTCAAACTTCCAGGTGAAAAGAGGTTATTTGATATTAGCTCTTTAGATGAATGGAGAACCCAAGCTTATGAAAATGCCAAGTTATTTAAAGAAAAATTTAAAAGATGGCATGATAAAAGAATCCAAAAGCGTGAGTTCAAGGTCAGAGAATATGTTCTTTTGTACAACTCTCATTTCAGATTCTTCGCAGGAAAACTCCTCTCCAAATGGGAAGGACCCTATGTTATCGAGGAGGTTTATCGGTCTGAAGCTATCAAAATAAATAATGCCGAATGTACTAACCCAAAGGTTGTTAATGGGCAATTAATAAAACATTACATCTCAGGTACGCCAAGTAATGTTGAAAGTAATATTATCCGAACTTTGACACCGGAAGAACACATAAAAGAGTCCTTCTGAAACACTCCAGAATCGTGAAAATAAGAAGGTACGTGATACGGTAAGTAAATGGACTCCAAAAAATCCGCAAAAATATTTTTTGTTAGTTTCGGAATATTTAGAAAATTAGGAAAATAAGAAACTTCCCGGAAGCGTACCCTGGTGGGCACAAGACACCAGGGCGCAGGTGGGTTGTGCCCACCTGGGACACCTTTCGGACTCTGTTTTTCTCAAGTTTGCTTGTCTCCCAAGATAAAAAATCTTTATATACCCCCGAACCTATTGACCACCGTATCGCGGAGAAATTTTCTGTCTTCTTTTCTTGTTGTTCCTCTGATAGATCTGGAAATATGTCGTCTCAAGAATCTGAGGGTGAGAGCTATGTTGCTAATTTCATCACAAACCCCAAGTCCTATGGGGATGTGGAGCACTATGGCTGGACCACGAAGGAGGAGGAAGACTATTATCCTAGGGAGAAGGAGGAGACGAGCTCAGATGAGGACGAAAATCCGTTGCCTCAACCAGGGGACATGCATGTGGAATTCAAGAAGTCAAGCCTCCCAAACAAACCAAAGAGGCCTAAGATTCAGTTCATACCCTTCTGTCTTTACAGGAAAATAAGCAAGATCTTTGGAAAAAAGTACTGGAGCTTGAACAAGAGATCGTTGAATTGAAGGAGGAAAATTCTATCCTAAAGCGTAAGCTGAGGAAGAAGGACAAACCCTCTACTCCACCACCACCACCTTCTTCTACATCACCAAAGGAAAATTGAGTATCGGGTATGGGCACTCCCCTTGGCTTCCGCCAAGCTTGGGGAAGGTGCCCCGGTATCGTATCGTCCCTACTATCTTTTTGCCTACTTATTTTAGTTCGATCTTTTGCTTTAGATGAATAAAAGTTGAGTTCGATCCTTTCTTTTCGAGAGCTTGCTTAGTGATCTATCCTTGTAATCGTGTGCAAGATATATAATAAAGTTTAGTTTGAGTTTTTGCTTTCTTTACTTTCAAGTTGCAATAAAAAGAATGGATATAAATAAAAAGAAAGGAAATAAATGAAAAAGATCATATGCTAATCTTATGGTAGGTGATGGCACCACATAAGGAAAAGTATAAGTAGAAAATTTTATTAGAGATTGACAAACATAGCATTGGTCAATGATGCAACTCATGAAAGAATTAATAAGGGAAGAGAAGATTCACATATAAATATAGTATACTAGAAATCTTTTGTGATTGTGAGCCCCCATCAAAATATTATATGCCAAAAATTGTTGACGTTGGACAAGGAAGACAACATAATGATTTATGTTTGTTCATATTCACATAGAAGTTATATTGTCATAGATCCTTCAACATGT
Source organism: Aegilops longissima (assembly GCA_021605205.1). NCBI lineage: Eukaryota > Viridiplantae > Streptophyta > Magnoliopsida > Poales > Poaceae > Aegilops > Aegilops longissima. The sequence continues at coordinate 619,370,779 of CM038677.1, read as the reverse complement.
GGTGCTTGCCCCTATCTTTGCTAGCCAAAGATTCCGCACTAAGTAGAGATACTACTTGTGCATAAAAACCCCTTAAACCCAAATCTTATTTTCAAGTGTCCACCATACCTACCTAGGGATTGAGCAAGAACCCTCATGTAAGTTGTCGTCGGTGCAAAAAGGCAATAAAAATTGATTCTAAATGTGTGAGATCATTTAGTGGAAGAGAAATTGAGCGTTGCACGAACTTGTGATGGTGAAGAATAAAAGCGACAGACTGCAAAATAAAGGTCGCTATCACAAGGAGCAATGCAACGTGATGTTGTTTTGCACTAAGGGGTTGAGCATACAAACAAATAAGTGCATGGAAACCTCTGCTTCCCTCTGTGAAGGGACTATCTTTTACTTTTTTGTATTTACTTTTCTGCAAAGAGTCAAGGTTTTTCCCTCTATTCCTTTTTATTTTTCTCCTTTGGCAAGAATCATGTGGTGAGGAAAGATCTAGGCACATATGTCCAGTTGAATATGGGTGGCGTAAGTTATTACTGTTGACATCACCCTTGAGGTGAATACGTTGGGAGGAGAAACTATAAGCCCCTATCTTTCTTTGTGTCCGGCTGAAATGTTTTGCTCATGTGTATGCGATGAGTGTTAGCTATCATAGAAGACTATATGATGGTTGAGTATGTGGACTTTACTAAAGGCTCCGATACGTTACCCTTCCTAAAAAGATGATGAATTGTAGTTGCAAAGTTGACTGAGAACATAGTTTGTTGGTTTCTAATAGAGTTTATGCTTTATACTTCGATTGTGTGATGAACGGTTACTTATTCCTGAGAAGTTTATGATAAAAGCTCTATGATAAAAGCCTTATGTTTATATTTGTTGTTGTTATAATAATCTACACGATGCTTCTATGTCCGTATTTTGTTTTTATCGACGCCTCTCTCTCTCTAAGCATGTGGACATGTTTTTCGATTTTGATTTTTCGCTTGAGGACAAGCGAGGTCTAAGCTTGGGGGAGTTGATACGTCCATTTTGCATCATGTTTTCCTACTGTTATTTATGATGTTTTTATGAATAATAATGCTTTTTGGAGTATTTCTAATGCCCTTTCTCTCATAATATGCAAGGTACACACAAAGAGGGAGAATTCCGACAGCTGGAAATCTGGACCTGGAAAAGCTACGTCAGGCTACCTATTCTGCACAATTCCAAACAAGCTGAAACTTCACGGAGAATTTTTATGGAATATATGATGAATATTGGAGCAAATAAGTACCAGAGGGGGCCCACCAGGTGGGCACAATCCACCTGGGTGTGCCAGGGAGCCTAGGCGCGCCCGGATGGGTTGTGCTCACCCAGACCCACCTCTGGTGCCCATCTTCTGGTATATAAGTCATTTTGACCTAGAAAAAAAATAAGGAGACGACTTTCGGGACGGAGCGCCGCCGTCTCGAGGCGGAACTTGGGCAGGAGCACTTTTGCCCTCCGGTGGAGCGATTCCGCCGGGGAACTTCCCTACCGGAGGGGGAAATCATCGTCATCATCATCAAACAACTCTCCCATCTTGGGGAGGGCAATCTCCATCAACATCTTCAACATCACCATCTCATCTCAAACTCTAGTTCATCTCTTGTGTTCAATCTTGTTACCAGAACTATAGATTGGTGCTTGGGGGTGACTAGTAGTGTTGATTACATCTTGTAGTTGATTACTATATGGTTTATTTGGTGGAAGATTATATGTTCAGATCCAATATGCTATTTAATACCCCTCTGATCTTGATCATGATTATCATTTGTGAGTAGTCACTTTTGTTCTTGAGGTCACGGGAGAAATCATGTTGCAAGTAATCATGTGAACTTGACATGTGTTCGATATTTTGATAGTATGTATGATGTGATTCCCTTAGTGGTGTCATGTGAACGTCGACTACATGAAACTTCACCATATTTGAGCCTAAGGAAATGCATTGTGGAGTAGTAAGTAGATGATGGATTGCGAGAGTGACAGAAGCTTAAACCCCAGTTTATGCGCTATTCCGTAAGGGACCGATTGGATCCAAAAGTTTAATGCTATGGTTAGAATTTATTCTTAATACTTTTCTCGTAGTTGTGGATGCTTGCGAGAGGGTTAATCATCAGTAGGACGCTTGTTCAAGTAAGAACAACACCTAAGCACCGGTCCACCCACATATCAAATTATCAAAGTAGCGAACACAAATCGAATCAACATGGTGAAAGTGACTAGATGAAATTCCTGTGTAGCCTCAAGAACGCTTTGCTTATTATAAGAAACTGTTTTCGCCTGTCCTTTGCCTCAAAAGGATTGGGCTACCTTTCTGCACTTTTGTTACTACTATTGTTACTTGCTCGTTACAGATTATCTTGCTGTCAAACTACTCCGCTACTTACAATTTCAGCACTTGCAGACATTACCTTGCTAAAAACCACTTGTCATTTCCTTCTGCTCCTCGTTGGGTTCGACACTCTTACCTATAGAAAGAGCTACAATTGATCCCATATACTTGTGGGTCATCAGTGTTTAGATTGGATCTGGTGGTTCTGGAACTTGCGGCGGCTAGAATTGATTTTCGTCGACTCTCCTAGGGTTTCTGGAATATTGGGGTATTTATAGAGCAAAGGGGCGGTGCAGGAGGCCACCAAGGTGGGCACAACCCACCTGGGCGTGCCTGGGCCCCTAGGCGCGCCCTGGTGGGTCGTGCTCCCCTTGGAGCACCCCTCAGGTACTTTCTTGGGCCATCGGATGTCTTCTGGTCTGGAAAAATTCCACAAAAAGTTTCGTTGTGTTTGGACTACGTTTGGTATTGATTTCCTGCGATGTAAAAAACAGCAGAAAACAACAATGGCACTGGGCACTATGTCAATAGGGTAGTCCCAAAAAATGATATAGAGTTGCTATAAAATGATTGTAAAACGTCCAAGAATGATAATATAACAGCATGGAAAAAATTATAGATACCATTGGAGACGTATCACCAGTGAAGTTCAAAACCAGCAGTATCGATATTCCTTGGTGGGGTGTATTGGAATTAGCCAAATTGCAATGCCACGCGGTGTCATACGTGCCACTCAACAGCGTACACACATAACAATGGGACAATAGCTCACCAGATAAGCCTGTCCCAAGTGCACACCTCGTTCATCTTGAAACCCTAGTCTCTCTCATGATATGGCCACTAATTAACCTGTAGAAAGATTGGTAAGTAACAGTGAAAGTGGCTACGAGAAAACACCAGCAAGTAGTTTACCTGGTGATATGTCAGGTTGTCCAGTGATACGTCCATTTTGCATCATGTTTTCTTACTATTATTTATAATGTTTTTATCCATAATAATGCTTTTTGGAGTAATTCTAATGCCTTTCCTCTGATAATTTACAAGGTACACACCAAGAGGAGAATTCAAATGGAAATCGGACACGAAAAAGCTACGTCGAGGCCACCTATTCGCACAACTCCAAATGAGCTAAAACTTCACGGAGATTTTTTATGGATTATTTAAGAAATATTGGGGCCAATAATCACCAGAGGGGGGCCACCAGGTGGGCAACACACTTGGGCGCGCCAGGCCCCCCAGGCGCGCCCTGGTGGGTTGTGGCCTCCTTGGTCCACCTCCGGTGCCCATCTTCTGGTATAGAAGTCATTTTGACCTAGAAAAAATAAAGAGAAGGCTTTCGGGACAGAGCACCGCCATCTCTAGGTGGAACTTGGGCAGGAGCACTTTTGCCCTCCGGTGGAGCGATTTTTCCAGGGGAACTTTCCTCCCAGAGGGGGAAATCATCATCATCATCATCATCACCAACAACTATCCCATCTTGGGGATCGACATCTTCAACAGCACCATCCCATCTCAAACCCTAGTTCATCTCTTGTGTTCAATCTTGTTACCGGAACTATAGATTGGTGCTTGTGGGTGACTAGTAGTGTTGATTACATCTTGTAGTTGATTACTATATGGTTTATTTGGTGGAAGATTATAGGTTCAGATCCATTATGCTATTTAATTCCCCTCTGATCATGAGCATGTTTATCATTTGTGAGTAGTTAGTTTTTTTCTTGAGGTCAAGGGACAAATCATGTTGCAAGTAATCATGTGAAATTGACATGTGTTCGGTATTTTGATAGTATGTATGTTGTGATTCCCTCAGTGGTGTCATGTGAACGTCGACTACATGACACTTCACCATATTTGGGCCTAAGGGAATGCATTGTGGAGTATCAATTAGATGATGGGTTGCGAGAGTGAGAGAAGCTTAAACCCCAGTTTATGCGATATTCCGTAAGGGACTGATTGGATCCAAAAGTTTAATGCTATGATTAGAATTTATTCTTAATACTCTTCTCGTAGTTGCGGATGCTTGCGGGGGGTTAATCATAAGTAGGAGGTTTTTTCAAGTAAGAACGGCACCTAAGCACCGGTCCACCCACATATCAAATTATCAAAGTAGCGAACACAAATCAAACCAGCATGATGAAAGTGACTAGATGAAATTCCCGTGTACCCTCAAGAACTCTTTGCTTATCATAAGAGACCATTTTGGTCTGTACTTTGCCTCAAAAGGATTGGGCTACCTTGCTACATACTTATTGCTACTATCATTACTTGCTCGTTACAAATTATCTTGCTATCAAAATACTTGTTACTTATCAGCACTTGCAGACATTACCTTACTGAAAACTACTTGTCATTTCCTTCTGCTCCTCATTGGGTTCGACACTCTTACTTATCGAAAAGAGCTACAATTGATCCCCTATACTTGTGGGTCATTATCCAGCTTGTTGGTGAAGGCCTTGTACAATATAGTGGCCTTGTCTGTGAAGACTTTAACCCTGTCCCTAGATTATGCGATGGTCGAGTATCAAGTACGATCGCCTTCTTCGCCATAATCTGTCCATGGACGTCGTCTAAGTTTCTTAGGACGACCCGCCCACCGGCAATCGCTTCCACATCCAAATCGAGAGGGCCCAGGCACATCCACACATACAGGCCGTAGCTCCGGTCCCCTGACATGCGTCGTCGAACTACAAATGCCAATTCATGATTAGATAAACACAATTCAAAGAAGCATACATACATTCATAAACGAATGTTGAGATAACTTCTTACCGAACGGTATAGGTAGGCGAGGCCGTCATCCCCCCAGTTGTACCCTGTGTCCTAGGTGGCCAGGAACTCCAGATACATCAATAGGGCAGTGTCCCCCAAGCAGTATGGAAACATGACCTCTGTAAGGAGATACCACAAGTAGGCCCTCGCGTACTACTCCAAGGTCCACGTTTCGGGACCATGTGGGCATCCAGACCAGTTGACAAATAGCCATATTATAGGTATACCTGATGTTCGATTATCCAAGATGTTGTGGGCCTCACCACAGAAAGAGGCAGGAAATCACCGATGAGGGTCATGACCCTCTCCCGCCAGTTGTTCCTCTCCACTCGCCGAGTGGGAGCCTGGCCCTGAAGCGGTAGGGCTGTGATCATGTCGAAGTCCTCGAGGATTATGCATTCTTCATTCTTCATTCTCCATTCATTCATCAAATATGCATATATGGGTATGTAACATTTATCAACATTGGAATGTCCATCATATTCAAATGTTCCAAATATAGCAGGGAAGTATGAGTGTAATTTATCCTTGATTGAAATACTTCTCGTTATCCGGATCGGGGGCGCGCGATGGTTAAGTCCTACCAACCTCCTCCCTAGGGGCATGTGAGTAGTACTTTGCTTCAAGGGATTTTCAATTTTCACAATAAGTATTTGAGTTCTTTATGACTAGAGTTTGTGGACATAAGCACTCCCACCTATCCATAATTTTCTAGCCTTTTCGGTACCGTACATTGCCCGTTCTCACCTCGACAAGTGCTGCAAATTTCGCCAGTGCATCCAAATCCCGTGATATGATACGCTCTATTACACATAAGCCTTATTATATCCTTTCTCAAAACACCCGCCATATCTACATATTATGGCATTTCCATAACCATTTCGAGATATATTTCCATGCAACTTTCACCGTTACTATTCACATGACTTGAGTGTTCACTGCCATATTGCTTTGCATGATCATATACAGTTGACATGATATTTGTGGCACATCCACCATTCATCATTGTTATACATGTCACGCTAGATCATTCCACGTCTTGATACACTATGAGAGGCATTCATATAGAGTCATATTTTCCAATTTATCGAGTTGTAAGTAACTAAAAGTGTGATGATTATTAGAGCAGTGTCCAAGTGAGGTAAAGAATGATGGAGACTAATGAGTCCTCAAAAAAGTGGGGATGAGGTTCATGATATTGTTATAAAAAATGAAAAAATGAGAGAAAAAGAGAGAAGGAGCAATGTTACTATCCCTTTTCCACACTTGTGCTTGAAAGTATCACCATGTTCTTCATATAGAGAGTTTTCTTTATTTGTCACTTTCATATACTAGTGGGTATTTTTTTACATTATAGAACTTGGCTTGTATATTCCGATGACAAGATTCCTAAAATGCTCGAGGTCTTCATGACCAAGCAAGTTGGATGCACACCCAGTTAGTTTCATATAGAGCTTTCAACCACTTATAACTCTAGTGCGTCTGTTGCATGGCAATCCCTATCAATTGTAAGGCCTCTCCACTACCTAACGATTCGCCGAGTCGATGCGAGACTTTTGCAAACTTTGTCTTCCCCTACACACCTCTACCATCATTATTTTTGCCACCTGTAGTGCTAAGTCCATGACTCATGCTCATGTATTGAGTGAGATTGAAAAATCTGAAGTGAGAAAAAGTAAGATACACTTGCTTGGTTTGGCATCGGGTGCTCATGATTTATACTTTATGCTAGGAAGACAGAGTTATGCCATGCTTACATGATTAAATGAGTGGGGATAACATTCTTTATTTTGAAGAGTAATGATTACTTTCTAGCATTCATAAATATTATCACTTTTGATATCGAACAAATCATCGCTTCCCAATATTCATGCCATAAAAGAGTTACATGATAAGACGTGTTAGGTAGCATTCCACATCAAAAAATATGTTGTTATCATTCATCTACTCGAGGACGAGCATGAATTAAGCTTGGGGATGATGATACGTCTCCAACGTATCCATAATTTTTAATTGTTTTCATACTACTAGATTACCAATTTTGTATACTTTATATGGAATTTTATATCATTTTGGGAACTAACCTATTTGTTGGGGAACGCAGTAATTTCAAAAAAATTCCTACTCACACGCAAGATCCATCTAGGTGATGCATAGCAACAAGAGGGGAGAGTGTTGTATACGTAGCCTCGTAGACCGAAAGCGGAAGCGTTAAGTAACGCGGTTGATGTAGTCGAACGTCTTCGTGATGCAACCGAGAAAGTACCGAACGCACGGCACCTCCGCGATCTGCACATGTTCAGCTCGGTGACGTCCCTCGAACTCTAGATCCACCTGAGGCCGAGGGAGAGTTCCGTTAGCACGACGGCGTGGTGACGGTGATGATGAAGTTACCGGCGTAGGGCTTCGCCTAAGCACTACGACGATATGATCGAGGTGGAAATCTGTGGAGGGGGCACCGCACACGGCTAAGACAATGTCAACTTGTGTGTTTATGGGGTGCCCCCTCCCCCGTATATAAAGGAGTGGAGGAGGGGGAAGGGCCGGCCCTCTATGGCGCGCCCTGCAGGAGTCCTACTAAAACCGGGAGTAGGATTCCCCCCCCCCTTCCCTAGTTGGACTAGGAGAGGAAGGAAGGGGGAGGAAGGAGGAAGGAAAGGGGGGGCCGTCCCTCCACCCAATTCGGATTGGGCTTGGGGGGGGGGGCGCTCCCTTCTCCTCTCCCACTATGGCCCAATAAGGCCCATGTACTTCCCGGGGGGTTCCGGTAACCTCCCGGTACTCCGGTAAATGCCCGATCTCACCCGGAACCATTCCGATATCCAAACATAGTCATCCAATATATCGATCTTTATGTATTGACCATTTCGAGACTCCTCATCATGTCTGTGATCATATCTGGTACTTCGAACTACCTTCGGTACATAAAAACACATAAACTCATAATACTGATCGTCACTGAACGTTAAGCGTGCGGACCCTATGGGTTCGAGAACTATGTAGACATGACCGAGACACATCTCCGGTCAATAACCAATAGCGGAACCTAGATGCTCATATTGGCTCATACATATTCTATGAAGATCTTTATCGGCCAAACCGCATAACAACATACGTTGTTCCCTTTGTCATCGGTATGTTACTTGCCCGAGATTCGATCATCGGTATCCTCATACCTAGTTAAATCTCGTTACCGGCAAGTCCCTTTACTCGTTTCATAGTGCATCATCCCGCAACTAACTCATTAGTCACATTGCTTGCAAGGCTTATAGTGATGTGCATTATCGAGAGGGCCCAGAGATACCTCTCTGATACACAGAGTGACAAATCCTAATCTTGATCTATGCCAACCCAACAAGAACCATCGGAGACACATATAGAGCATCTTTATAATCACCCAGTTATGTTGTGACGTTTGATAGCACACAACGTGTTCCTCCGGTATTCGGGAGTTGCATAATCTGATGGTCAAAGGAACATGTATAAGTCATGAAGAAAGCTGTAGCAATGAAACTGTAACGATCATAATGCTAAGTTAACGAATAGGTCTTGTCCATCACTTCATTCTCCTAATGATGTGATCCCATTCATCAAATGACAACACATGTCTATGGTTAGGAAACATAACCATCTTTGATAAACGAGCTAGTCAAGTAGAGGCATACTAGGGACACTTTGTTTTGTCTAGGTATTCACACATGTACTAAGTTTCCGGTTAATACAATTCTAGCATGAATAATAAACATTTAGCATTAAATAAGGAAATAAATAATAACTTTATTATTGCCTATAGGGCATATTTCCTTCGGTCTCCTACTTGCACTAGAGTCAATAATCTAGTTCACATTGTCGGATTCTGAGTTCCGGCAAAACCCTTGAGGTTCGAACACTGGGGTGCGCACGAAGATCTCTCCTCCCCCTAGCACTCTCCCTCACTGCGATCTCAAGGCTTAGCGCGTCAAACTCGCGGAACAAAGGGACACAAGATTTATACTGGTTCGGGCCACCGATGTGGTGTAATACCCTACTCCAGTGTGGTGTGGTGGATTCCCTCTTGGGCTTGAGGGGGAATAGTTACAAGGGAAGAACAGCCTCCTGAGGAGAGGTGCTCTTGTGCTTGGTGAGTTTGTGTGGATGGGGATGATCTGGATGGCCCTCGATCAGTTGCCTCCTACTTTGGTGGCTAGCCCTATTTATAGAGGCCCTGGTCCTCTTCCCAAATGCTAGCGGGAAGGGATGCCACAACGGCCAAATTTGAAGGGAGACAACTAGTACAAGTTATCCTGACAAAAGGTGGTCTTCGCCTGCCAAAGGCTCTGGTGGAGACGCCATCTTGAGCTCCACGGTGACCTCCGTCCTGCCGTCCTGCTGGTCTTGGTATCGTTGCACTGATATGGAAACCTTTGCCTGATGCCTCGGGACTCCTCGCTTGCGCCTGCCTCTTTAACACCAAAGAGGAAACGAGGACACTGCGCACTGGCGCCTGCCTGGTGCCCGCCTGGCCCCGGTCGTCATGGCTTGCGTCACAGGAACCTCGCGAGGTGTCCCTTGCCTTGATCTCTCGGCGCCTCGCGAGCCAGCCTGGTGAGGCCGCCCCCGAGGAGGTATTGAGTCGTCCGCCTCACGAGGCTTGGCCCCTCGCGAGGGTCTTGAGTGTTTTCTGGTGAAGATGGGCCATACAGGGCCGCTGGTGGAGCCGTCTTAGTGGGCATGACGAGCAAGTCTGGGACCCCATTCCCAGGACACCGACAGTAGCCCCCGGGCCCAAGGCGCGCTCGGACTTGGCTTTGAGGCGAAGCCAAGGGGCAAGTGTGGAGCGCCGCGGGCCCCAACCGCATGCGGCCTTGGTTGACGCGTGGCGATTGATGGGACCTGGGCGGCCCCACTTCTCCACGCAGCCTCGATATCCGCCTGGCTAGGCGGCCACGGCGTCCTACAAGGTTATTTCCCCATTGTTGGCGGCGCACTCCCCCAACTCTTCCGCCTCCTCAAAACTCAGCCTCTTCTCCCAATCCTACCCGAGCTCAACCCTTCCCATCACCATGGCACCGAATCGAACAGAGAAGGGAAAGAAGCCCCTGTCCTCAGCCGGACCACCTCCAACCATTGAGCCTGCCGTCGGTCGATCGCTGGTGCTCAACCAGGAGGCCATGGATAAGGTCCGCCCAGCGCTCGCCATCGGCTTCAACGAATGGGGAGGAACGGTGGCCTGGCCTGTGTCCCGAGCTTCTGTCGACAAGACAACCACCAAGGTCCAATTCTTCATTGACGCCCTGTGGGCCGGCTTGGTTCCTCCCTTCTCTGCCTTCTTCAACGCCGTGCTCTCCCACTATCCGATCCATATGCTGCACCTAGATCCCAAATCCGTTTCCCTTCTTGCCATCTTTGCCTTTGTCTGCGAGGCCATGGTGGGCATTGCCCCCTCCGTGGCCCTCCTGCGCCATTTCTTCTCACTGCACCTGACCGACCCCCGGAAGTGCTTGGGGTGCCTGAGCTTCCAGGCTGTGGCGGCGACGGCCGGCTCGGGGATCGACTTTGAACTCCCGCCGTCTGTGAGCGGGTTTCGGACACGATGGGTGTATGTGGATATCGGAGTGCTCAGCCCCCTGCTCTCGCCCCCTTCGGGGCCCGTCGTTCCTAGCTCCGGCTAGGGCCACGAGAAGCTCGCGGACCCCCGCCTTGCCTTCGTCTGGCTCCGGTTGAAGAGGCTGAAAGATCTCGGCGTGACTGCGCCCATGGTGATGAAGGAGTTCCTCCGACACCGCATCACCCCTCTCCAGCGCCATTCCCGGCCGATGTGGGCCCTGTCCGGCAACTTGGACCGTATGAGGCTGCAAGAGTCTGGGCTTCCCCTTGAGGCGCGACGAACGGTGCTCGAGGTCCTGACAAGCGACCCTTCACCAGCAGACATGCCACTGGAAGGTTGTCTTCTGTACTGCTGCTCGAACAGGGTGGAGTTCTTGAAGCAGATGCCCCCTTTCGACGAGTGGGGGCTGCATCCGACCGGCCTTGAAGGGCCTCGTGAGAACCCTGTCCCCGTGATTCCCCTCCTTGCCGCCAGCGCCGAGCTCACCCCAAGAGTGGATGCAGGGGGCGAGCACTGCTGAAGGCTGGAGGCGCGGCTGCTGCGGCGCCAACACCGCTCGAGACTCCTTAGGCGCCATCCCCTGGAGCTCATGACTTTCACCTCGAGGTGGCGGTTGAGGGGGCGACACGACCTGCTGCTCCTGAGGCCGAAGCCCCCGAGGCCTCACTAGGTCGACATGAGGCGGAGCCCGAGGGCACCCCTCAGCCCAGTAGTCCTGAGGTCGTCTCCTCGGGCGCCTCACCAGCTGTGCCCTGCGCTGTTCTCCGCGTCCAAGGCTTCGGTCGGCTCCGTCTGGACTTCGATGCGCTCCGCAAGAGGAAAGGGTCTCCAAGCTGCAGCAGTGATGCCTTCCGGGCGTTGAAGCATAGGAAGTATATCGCCACGGACGAGTGAGTACCTTATCTTTGTAATTTCTTTGAGTGCTGCTTCCCCTCCTGACTGTGGCTCCTCAGGGTCCCTTCTGCCAAGGCGGCGAAGTCTCCCGGGAAGCAACCTCCTCCTGCCTCGAGTCCCCCGCTGGCCTTGAGCGCCCCAAGCCAGCATGCCGCACCCGGCGCGAGGTCGGTCGGAGAGGCAAACACGCTAGCCTGGCGCCCCGAGCCCGCGCCTTTGCCGTCTCTCCTTCGTGGCCTCGCCTGGGGTGCAGCGAGCATGCCAAGGGCTCCTCCTCTGGTTATGGACGGCGGCTGGATGGCCTTGATCCTGGCTTCTTCTTCGAGCAATGAGCCCCCACCTGTCCGGCCCCCTGCCGACGCCCGGACGGTGACTGGGGAAGCGCCATCCCCCAGCCCCCGCTGGAAGGGAGTGAGCCGCTTCGGATCTCTTCGGCAACCACCGCTGCAGGGGATGGGCCTGGTCGCACGCTTAAGTTTGCGCACGAGCGGAGTGTCGTCTGCCACGAGCTCTTTCAGGAGGCGATGGACGCACTTAGCCGACTCGGTGGAGAACTCGTGGATGTTGACGCGCGCCTTGAGGCCGAGGGCCTCCGGCTGGTGGAGGAGTGGCATCAGCTGAAGGTGTCTACCAGCCTCGCGCGCCTTCAGCGTGAGCACGCCAATGCGAAGGCCGAGGCATCCCTGGCAACCTCGCGCGAGGCCAGCACCCAAGCCTTGTAGGAGGCTAGGGAGGCAGACTGTCACCGCGCGATTGCCAAGGAGCGTAGGCGGGAGCTCTAGGCCTTGAACGCCTCCTTGGAGCAGCAGGTGGAGGCGCGCAAAGCCGCCTTAGCGTCGATGAAGGGCACGCTTGTCGGATGTTGGGTTCCAGCAGACCCTTAACGCTCGAACTCTGGGGTGCGCACGAAGATCTCTCCCCTACCGATCTACGTCTGATCGCCTCGTGAGATCTAAGCTGAAAACGATGAACAGCACAAGGGACACAAGATTTATACTGGTTCGGGCCACCGTTGTGGTGTTATACCCTACTCCAGTGTGTGGTGTGGTGGATTGCCTCAGGGGCTGATGATGAACAGTACATGGGAAGAACAGCCTCGCGAGAGGTGTTCTTGAGCTGGTGCGATGAACTGCTTGGGTGAGTTCGATCGCCTCTCTCTCTCTCTAATGAGCACTCGATCTGTCTGTCCCCTTCCTCGGTGGTGGCTAGTCCTATTTGTAGAGGCCCTGGTCCTCTTCCCAAATATTGAGCGGGAAGGGCGCCAACAACGGCCATTTTGAAGGGGAACATCTAGTACAAGTTATCCTGACTAAAGTTGGTCTTCGGCTGCCAAAAGCACTAGTGATGACGCCGTATTGGGCTCCACGATGACCTCCATCCTGCCGCTCGCTTGTCTTGGTCTCGTTGCACTGAAATGGCAACCTTTGCCTGATGCCTCGGTACTCCACGTCCGTTCTTGCCCCCTTTGCACCAAAGAGGAAACAAGGACACTGCGCAGGCCGGCGCCCGCCTGACCTCGATAGTCATGGCTTGTGTCACGAGCACCTCAGGAGGCCTGCCTTGATCTGTCCGCCTCCTCGCGAGCCTGCCTGGCGAGGCCGTTCCTGAGGAAGCCTAGTGTCGTCCGCCCCGCGAGGCTTGACCCCTCGCGAGGGTCTTGAGTCTTGCTCTGATGAAGATGGGTCGTCTTGGGCCACCACTTGAGCCACGCCGCGGCCGCAGCGAGCAAGTCTGGGACCCCGTTCCCGAGCGCCGACATAGCCCCGGGCCCAAGGCACGCTCGGACTTGACTTAGCGGAGAAGCGAAGGGGCAAGTGCGGAGCGCCGCGGGGCCCATCAGCCTGCGGCCTTGGGTGCCACATGGCAGTTGATTGGACATGGGCGTCTCCGCTTCCCCACGCTGCCTTGGCAACCGCTCGACTTGACAAGTCCCTGCATACTGAAATGGGTCCTGATTACCTATGATCGTGGAGGCCGACGGTTGGCTTCCTTCCGGTTATAAATGCGGGAGGGCGCAAGCCTCCGCTGTACATCTCCCTCCTTGCTTCTTTCTTTCTCCCCATCCCAGCTACTCGCCATCTCCCATGGCGCCACCGAAGAGGTTCTCGGCCGCAGAGAAGGGAAAGGCTCGTCGGGAAGGGCCTGACTCGCCCCCACCCAAGCGTGGCTGTGGTCGTCCACGCAAGCATCCTGTGGCCCCCGCGGTGGCTTCCCGTGGTCGCAGCGGTGATCCCCTGCGCGGCTGTGGGCGCATGGTTGGCGAGGGAAGGCGTGCCGTGGCTGCGTGGCCTCCCAGGCCGCGCTTCCACTCGGCGAAGGTGCTGCCGGAATTCGTCGTGTGGTCGGCGGACTCAACCAGCACCTAGCTCCAGCTTCCTCGCTTATTTGCAGGTGAACTTCCGGCCGGTGCTCCGGGCGGCCTCTGGCTTTAAGCGGACGGTTGCTGCAGCAGGGCCTCCTGGGCTTTGCTGGAGTTCTCCGTCGCCGGGAATGTGGCCCTGACCCGCGGCTGGCAAACGTTTGCCCGCGCGTGGGGCTTGAGCCAGTGGTGCACCCTGCACTTCAATTTCGATGGCGGCGCCACCCTCTACGTGAGGGTGTTCGGAGAAGACGGTCGTCGCGCTGGGTGCTGCCCCGAAGGAGATGATCGGGATGAAGATGATGGCAGGCGCATGGTCGGCGGCGTTCGTGGCTCGCCAAGCTTCGGCGGCTCTCCTTCGGACAGCAGCTCATCCAGCGTTGGGCGTGACCAGCCTCCGCACCGTCGCGCTCACCTTTAGGGGGGTAGCAGGTCAGTCCACCGTCGCGCCTCGGTGAAGCGCGAGGAGGAGTCGGCCGAGCTCGGGCGCGCGACGAGCCCTCGCCATGCGAGTTGGTGCCGAGCAAGCCGTCGCGTGTTGCTTTTCTCCCTTCCTGCGCAAAGAAAGTAGCGTAGGGCCCGTGAAGCGTCTTTGGACTATTCTGTTTAATTATCATGATGTTTTCGTTATTTCTGTGCTGTGTTTTGGTGCTGCATGCCCGCGTGCAGGAATTACTTAGCTCGGGGGAACTTGTTGCAGTCTTCGCTTCCCGAGGCTGAGGCCTCGCTGTGCGCTTCATGTCCTGCAAGGATTAGTCAGGAGTGCTAACTTCTGGTCTTGGTCGCGGAGGCGACCGACTCAGGTCCTGTGTTCGTGTCGCGATGCCCATGGGGCACGGACTGGGAGGGGTGCTCCCATAGTGGACTTGGATAGGAAAACCTCACATGACTGGGGCATAAAACACTCGCGAGGGCGCCCGCGTAGCCCCCTCGCGAGACTTGCGTGAGAGAAAACGAGGCAAGTAGGCGAAAAAGACAGAGAGTCACAAGTCAAGGACGGCAACAATTCCAATAAAACTTCAAATAGGGACGAACAAGCCAACTGCAGAAAGCAAATGAAAAAGCCGCGTCCGGCACCTAATCTAGTCTTCGACGTCTTCTCACCAGCGCGGAGCTAAGTGCTTCCACTGGGCATGGGCGGGAGCCCCCGAGGCCCGAGGGCGGCTCTCCGGAGACTCCGGGGCATGTACAGCCCCAACTCATTATTACGTGAGAGTGTCACGGGCGGCGAGCTTCACCGGCATTGGCCTTCTTCAAAGGCTCCGGGCCTTTCTCAGGGAAATGAGCTTCACAGGCGTTGGCCTTCTTCACAGGCACCGGGCCTTTCTTAGGGAAATGAGCTTCACAGGCGTTGGCCTTCTTCACAGGCACCGGGCCTTTTTTGGTTCGTCTAGCTTCATAGACGCCGGGCCTTCTTTACAGGTTCTGGGCCTTTCTTCAAGGGTAGAACTTCCGAAGGTGCTGGATGTTCCACGCGTTCGGGATGGGCACCCCCTCCTGACTCTCCAAGCGTGCGGCGCCAGGCCTAGAGACATGAACAACCTTGAACGGGCCCTCCCACATGGGCGAGAGCTTGTGCAGCCCCTCCCGGGAGAGCACCCGTCTGAGAACGAGGTCACCTACCTCGAGGGTCCTGAGGCGGATGATGTGGCAATGGTACCGCCGCAGTGCTTGCTGGTATCTCGCAGCCCAGCCTCCCGACGGCGTTCCTCCCCAAGCACGAGGTCCATCCCCCGCATGGCGTCCCGGCGTGCCGTCCGAAAGCCGGGACCCGCGGGCGATGCGACCTCGTGAGGAAGGACCGCCTCGGCACCATAGACGAGGAAGAACGGGGTTTCGCGGTCGACTTGGTAGCGGTAGTACGGATGGACCATAGCATGGGTGAAGCTTCGTCGTGCCAGCCCCGCCGCGGGCCTCCGACTTCTTCTTGAAGGTTCGAGTTTTGAGGCCTTCGGGACATCTGCGTTGGCGGCGCTCGGCTTGGCCGTTGCTCGAGGGTGTGCCAGCGGCGTAGCATATCTGCGTTCAAGGTTAGCACAATATGTTTTGAAGAGATTGCTGGTGAACTGCGAACCTTTGTCGGTGATGATGCAATTGGGTACCCCAAACCGGTCATGAGGCCCCTGATGAACTTGACTGCTGAGCCAGCCGAGATGGTGCGGACAGCTTCCACTTCTGCCAACTTGGTGAATTTGTCAATGGCGACGTAAAGGTAGCGGTAGCCCCTGGCGCCCGAGAAGCGGGCGAGGATGTCGATCGCCAAACAATGAACGGCCACGAGAGGAATGGTCTCGAAGGCCACGAAATGGCCGGTGAATCTGCTGGCGTGGAATTGACAGCTTCACAAGCCTTCACCAGCTCGATTGCATCGTTGAGTCTTTGTTGGCCAATAGAAACCGATCGAAACGCCTTGCCGACGAGTCTTGCGAAGACGAGTGGTGCCGCAGCCTCCGCCGTGAATGTCATCGGTAGCTCTTTTCCTTGCTCCACGAGGATGCAACGTGAAATGCGTCATTCGGCCGCTTCCGGTAGAGCTCTCTGTCTTGGATCACGATGAGCCATGGCTCGCCAGCGCCACGCGCGTTCGCGTCCTCCTCCTTTTCCGCGGGATCCCTTGCACCAAGTAATCCTTGAACTCCGTGGTCCAACATCCCTCCGAGGCTCCGGCACCGGGCGGCGTGCCACGAGGTCGGGCCACGGTAGGGGCTCCCGTGCGAGCGGTTGAGGAGCTCCTCCCGAGGCTGTCTTGTGCTTGATAGTGATGGTGTCGTTGAAGGTTTAAAGTCGTTCTTGAAGACGCCAGAGCTCTGGGCAACCGCTGGGCGCCCTTTGGCGATGTCATCGGCCTCTTGATTGGTGCCGCGAGGCTGTGCTGCAACTCCAGCCCCAAAACTGTTTCTCCATCCTGCGGACCTCCGCGAGATATGCTTCCATGTGTTCGTCCTTCGGCTCGTATACCTTGTTGGAGAAGTTGACGAGGAGTTGTGAATCGCCCTTGATGGTGAGGCGCTTTACCCCAAAGCGATCGCAGCTTTCAAGCCCGCCTCGAGCCCTCGTGATTCGCTATGTTGTTGAAGACCTTTTCTCCATGCTGGAAGCAAAGTTGAACGGCATAGTAGAGCTTGTCCTGAGTAGGAGATATAAGCACTGCGCCAGCCCCCGCCACTACTAGGAAAAGGGCTATAGATAGGATGGACACTAATGGCGCATTGTACATGTGGTGCGCCATTACTAAATACTAATGGCGCACCATGTTTGGTGCGCCATTAGTGTGCAAATACTAATGGCGCACCACATCCCACGGTGCGCCATTAGTTAAATTTTTTTTAATTTTTTTCAAAACTACTAATGGTGCATCGTGGGAGTGGTGCGCCATTACTAGTTCACATAGTAATGGCACATCACACCCATCGTGCGCCATTAGTAGTTTTGAAAAAAAATAAAAAAAATTGTTAGTAATGGCGATGGTGCACTGTCCACTGGTGCGCCATTACTAAGTTTTTTTCAAAAAGAATTTAAAAAATTCAAATTTTCTTATATTTTTTTTTCAAAACTACTGGCTCACCACACCCCCGGTGCGCCATTACTAGTTTGCCCAACTTCCACCGAATGCACCCCACCCCCCCAGTGGACCGCCTTTTCAGTTTTAAAAAAATAAAAGAAAATGATAAAAATGTCAAAAAAATAAAAGAAAATAAGTTTCCCATGTGATATGTGGTCTAGTTGTTGGGAAAATTTACAAATATAAATTTCGACTTTATTTGCAAAATCTCTCTGGAAATTTGTAAAATGGGCATAACTTTTGCATACGAACTCGGATTAAAAAGTTTTATATATGGAAAATCATCTACTCAAAAAGTTACATCCGAATTTAACTGGGGGAACCCCGTTAAACATTTTCAAAATCCCCAAAAACCTAACAGAAAAAAGGTTACGGGGTCTAGAGGCAAAAAAATTCAAAAAAATTGATTTTGAATTTTTTTTGAATTGTTTTTCCAAAAATGATACGTAATATGACCGGGAAGTTTGAAATATTTTTCAAAATTTCATCATAGTCATGAACATGAACAAAGTCCTAGACATCAACAAGGTATAATAGGATTGATATGCTACATATATCAACAAGGGCCTGTGAAGTGAGTTGTTGTTGGGGTTGGATAGAACTCTGAAGTTAAGCGTGCTTGGGCTGGAGTAGTGTGAGGATGGGTGACCTTTCGGGAAGTTTGACCACGGAGGGCGATTTGACCTGAGTTTAAGCATGTTGACCCGAGATTAAGCCATAGTGACCTGAGACTAAGAAAAAAACGAAAAAAATTTGAAAACAAATAAAAAAATTTGAAAAAAGAAATTAAAAAAATTCTGAAAAAAATTTGAAAAACAAAATGTTACTAATGGCGCACTTCTATGTGGTGCGTCATTAGTATACCAGATACTAATGGCGCACCGTGGGCTATACTAACGGCGCACTGCGTGGTGCGCCATTAGTATACCAGATACTAATGGCGCACCAGTGGTGCGCCATTAGTAAAAAATACTAGTGGCGTGATAGTAATGGTGCACCGGTAGTGCGCCATTAGTAGGCAAAACCGGTGCGCCATTAGTAGGCCTTTTCCTAGTAGTGCGCGCCATGTCGGGAGAACGCCCCGTCGAAGTACATGACCCAACCGTCTGGTGCTTCGCTTCCCGGGGAAAGCGACCGGTCCTCGCCCGCTTTGAGCCCCGGCGCCTCCGCCCATTCTGCCACGAAATCTGCAAGCCCGGCTCCTTTGATGACTCTGGTCGTGTTGAATTCCAGCTGAAACGCTTGCAACTCGATGTTCCATTCAGCGACTCCTCCGGATGAGTTGGGGCTCCTGAGTACCCTTTCCAAGGGGTATGTTGAGACGACCTTGATGGGATGGCCTTGGAAGTAGTGTCGCAGCTTGCATGAAGCCACTAACAAAGCAAGGAGGAGTTTTTAGGGCATGGGGTACCACGCCCTCGCGTCCCGTAGCACCGTGTTGATGAAGTACACAGGGTGCTCGACGAGGTTAAGGAGTCTTTGGCGCGGCAGCGTCTTCCATAGGTTGGGCGCCTCGAGGGCAGCGGAGCCCCCAGTGGCAGTCGCTGGCGAGGCTTCCTCTGCTCCGGGTGCGTCCCCCTACTAAGGCTGTTCCTTATCTGCTGCGGCCGTGGTCTTCGCGAGGCTTTCTTGGCTTTGCTCTGCTTTGGCCGGGGCGACGGCTGGCACGGCCTTGGCCCGGCGCTCCTCTCTAACCGCCACCAGGGTTGGGCTGGCGGAGTAGGGGGTGGTTGCAAGGTAAAGCACCAAGGGCTCCCGAGGGCGCGGAGCTGCCATCACCGGAGGGCTGGTAAGGTACTTCTTGAGATCTTGGAATGCCTTGTCGGCCTCTTCAGTCCATTCGAACGGGCCCTTCTTCTTCATCAGCTTGAAGAAGGGCAGTGCCTGCTCCCCCAGCTTGGAGATGAACCGTCCCAGAGCGGTTACATGCCCGGTGAGCTTCTGCATTTCTCTGAGGGTCTTCGGCGGACTCATGGCTTCGGCTGCCTTGACCTTCTCTGGGTTAGCCTCGATGCCCATGTGGGACACGAGGAAGCCCAAGAGCTTGCCCGAGGGGACTCCGAATACGCACTTCTCCGGATTGAGCCATAGATCCACTTCGCGGAGGCTCGCGAAGGTTTCTTCCAGGTCCTGTATCAGGGTTTTTGCCTCACAAGACTTCACCACAATGTCGTCGACGTAAGCTTCAGCGTTTCTCCCCAGCTGCCGGTCCAAGGCAATGTGCATCAGCTGCTGAAAGGTCGCACCTGCGTTGCGCAACCCAAATGGCATGCAGGTATAGCAGTACACTCCACACGGGGTCGGGAAGGCCGTTTTCTCCACGTATTCTACCGCCATCTTGATCTGGTGATAGCCCGAGAAGGCATCCAGGAAGCACAATAGGTCACACTCGGCGGTAGAGTCGATGATCCGTCGATCACGAGGGAGCGGAATGGATCTGCGGGCAGCCTTGTTGAGGTTGGTGAAGTCGCCGCACATGCTTCCTTTCCTCCCTTTTTGGCACAACAACGAGGTTGGCCACCATTCGTGATAGCGGACCTCGCGAATGGCGCCCGCTGCCTCTAATTTGTGGGTTTCTTGGGCGATGAAGGCACGCTTCTCGATGGTGTCGCCTTGCCTTCGCTTCACAGGCGCGTTGGGGGCACACGTGAGATGATGCTCAATCACATCCCTTGGGACCCCTGCCACCGATCAGTTCCCACGCAAACACCTCCTTGTTTATGCGGGGAACTTCACCAAGGCCTCCTCCTGCTTTCGAGGTCGAGGTTGGCGCCTATGGTGAAGGCGGCGCCCATGGATCCATCCTTGTCGACCGGTACCTGCTTGGTCTCCGCCTTGTCTTGGGTGAATAGCCGCTTCTTCTTAGCCGGCGCAGCCCCCTTGGGCTCGAGGGCATCTGCGCTGGCGGGCTGCGCCACTGCGGCCGCCTTGAAAGTAAGCTTAAGCGCCTGCAGCGCATCCCTTGTGTCTCCGGACACGGCAAGGACGCCGCTGCTCCCGAGCATCTTCATGAGGTTGTACGCCGGGTGAGTCGCTGCCATGAACTGGGCCAAGGCTGGGTAGCCGAGGATGGCGTTGTACGGGAGGCCGATGGGGGCGATGTCGAAGTCGATCAGCTCCGTGCAGAAGTTGTCGTGGGTGCCGAAGGTCACCGGGAGGCGGATCTGCCCCAGGGAGCCGGTGGAACCGCCTCCGACGCCCGAGAAGGGCCTACTGGGTTGAAGCCTCCCTAGCGGCACGTGGAGGAGGCTGAAGGCCTCCACCGAGAGCACGTTGACACTACAAGAAATATGTCAACTAGTGACCTTCTGTCAGTGACCCTGGAAGAATTGGTCATAGATCTATGACCATTTCAGACCAATTGGTCAAAAGTGTTGGGGCTCCAAACCCTAAACTACAACGCGACCATTTTGGTCGAAAGGTCGTAATTTCCTTACATGAAATGGTCATAAACCAGATAGCACTTGTCCGCTGCCTTATTTCTAGCTGATCATGACCAATATAGATGGTCATAACCTTGTAAGTTGTGGTGGGTTGCTATGACTAGGCGCCACCTCATCAGTTTTGCCTATGTGTCATGTCCATGTGGTAGTTTTTGCCCTAGGTTGTGAAGCAACCTATATTTCTCATTCCCAAAATTCCCAAAAAAAATCTCATAAATTCTTTGGGTCATATCTTCACAAATATGTAAAAAACCTTCCTTGCCTAGTTCAAAAATAATTCAAAAATATTCATTTTCCTATTCATTCGTAAAAACACTTTATGAAGGAAGTACCACCTTGGCATGTCCAAATGGTATCCATTTTCTCAAAGATGCTTTCCTATGCCCAAATAACCATGCTCCACCAAATGCCAGCTCAATCCATTCATTATTTTGAGCCCGACTTCAACATTCAGATTTATGTCGATGTGGTACTTTGCAAAGCAAGTACCACCTAGGATCCTCCTTTTGAGCTGAAAATTTGTGAAGACGGTCTTCTTAATGGCATCATCCTCACCAAAACTCACGCCCATTAGCCATGTGCATTTCCCGTACCGCTAGTCAATCACTTGGCCGCTTATTCATGTTTGAGCATCGATCGGTCTCCTCGTGAGAACCTTATGTTGTGATTTTCTTCCTAGCACCTACCTGGGGAGTGCCCAACCCGCTAGACATGCCTAGGCCGCCCAGAACACAAGGCAACGCCACGGTCATGCGGTGACCACGCGGCGGGCATGCGAATTTACGCGCCCTAGAGTTGGGGCCCTCGGCAACCGTCCAAACCTCGACGTATCGCCACCAAACCATGTATTTATGATTGAATAGGTACTTATGTAACTATAAATGATTTTTGGAAAAATAAATAGCAAACTATGAGGCAGTTGTAGTTCAAATTTGACCCGCTTCCTACTGAATTGGCGGGAATTTGTCTTTTTCACCAGAGGTGGATCAAAACTTTTGACACCCAACCATTTTTTCAATTGTGCATTAAATATGGCCTAGTATTTTATAAAATTGATTTGGCCCTATTTTGCAACAAACATATGGTAGGTCCTTCACAAAAAAAACTCATTTCAGGCACTCGGAAAATGGAAAATGAATTTTCCGTGCAAAGAAAATGAAAACTCCCTTAGGCAACATTGTATGGAATTCCAAGATGCACCCTTGTGCAAAATATGAGATCATTTCAACAAACTATGCCATGAATGTGGCCATAAGATCGATCATTTGGCTTGAAAGCCATGAATCTTCATGCATGATAGCTAACTTTTTAGAACACTTGGTCACGTATAATGACACAATGCGAAGGTTTTCCAATTTTTTGATTTTTTTAATTTTTTATACCCGTTTCAAAATGCGGTCAAAACGGCGGGAATGTCCGTTCCTAGCTAGTGGTTGAATCTTAGAATTTTTTGGTGTTTCTCTGATTAAATAGATACTTATGTACCTAGAAATGATTTTTGGAAAAAAAATAAAGAGCAAACTACGAGGTAGCTGCAGTTCAAATTTGACCCGCTTCCAACTGAATCGACGGGAATTTGTCTTTTTCACGAGAGGTGGATCAAAACTTTTTACACCCAACCATTTGGTCAATTGTGCATTAAATATGTCCTAGTATTTTCTAAAATTGATTTGGTACAATTTTGCAACAAATATATGGTAGGTCCTTCACAAAAAAACCTCATTTCGGGCACTCAAAAAATGGAAAATGAATTTTCCGTGCAAAGAAAATGAAAACTCCCTTAGGCAACATTGTTTGGAATTCCAAGATGCACCCTTGTGCACAATATGACATCATTTGAACAAACTATGCCATGAATGTGGCCATAATATTGATCATTTGGCATGAAAGCTATGAATCTTCACGCATGATAGCTAATTTTTTAGAACACTTTTTTAAAATAATTGCTGTATTACAAGTTTATTATTTTTCCTGGAAACTTGGTCACATATAATGACACAATGCGAAGGTTTTCCAATTTTTGATTTTTTGAATTTTTATGCCTGTTTCAAAATGCAAAGCAAACGCGGGCTTGACTGTTTCTAGCTAGTGGTTGAATCTTGGAATTTTTTTGCAGTTTCTCTGATTAAATAGATACTTATGCACCTAGAAATAATTTTTTGAAAAAATAAAGAGCAAACTACGAGGTAGCTACAGTTCAAATTTGACCCGCTTCTAGCTGAATCGGCGGGAATTTGTCTTTTTCACGAGAGGTGGATCAAAACTTTTTACACCCACCATTTGGTCAATTGTGCATTAAATATGTCCTATTATTTTAGAAAATTTATTTGGTACAATTTTGCAACAAATATATGGTAGGTCCTTCACAAAAAAACCTCATTTCGGGCACTCGAAAAATGGAAAATGAATTTTCCGTGCAAAGAAAATGAAAACTCCCTTAGGCAACATTGTTTGGAATTCCAATATGCACCCTTGTGCACAATATGTGATCATTTGAACAAACTATGCCATGAATGTGGCCATAAGATTGATCATTTGGCTTGAAAGCCATTGATCTCCACACGTGATAGCTCGTTTCTGAGAACACTTTTTTAAAATAATTGTCGTATTACAAGTTTGTTATTTTTCCTGGGAACTTGGCCACATGTAATAACACAATGCGAAGGTTTCCCAATTTTTGATTTTTTTGAATTTTTATGCCCGCTTCAAAATGCTACAAAAGCGGCGGGAATGACCGTGCCTAGCTAGTGGTTGAATCTTGGATATTTTGGTGTTTCTCTTATTAAATAGATACTTATGTACCTAGAAATGATTTTTGAAAAATAAAGAGCAAACTACAAAGGCACTCTGATTCAAATTTGACCCGCTTCCAGCTGAATCGGTGGAAATTTGTCTTTTTCATGAGAGGTGGATAAAAACTTTTTACACCCAACCATTTGGACAATTGTGCATTAAATATGGCCTAGTATTTTATAAAATTTATTTGGTCCAATTTTGCAACAATTATGTGGGATGTCCTTCACGAAAAACCCTCCTTTTGGGTACTCGAAAAAGGAAAATGGTTTTTTTGTCCAAAGAAAATGAAAACTCCCTTAGGCAACATTGTTTTCGATTCCAATATGCACCCTTGTGCACAATATGAGATCATTTGAACAAACTATGCCATGAATGTGGCCATAAGATTGATCATTTGGCTTGAAAGTTAATGATCTCCACACGTGATAGCTCGTTTCTGAGAACATTTTTTTAAATAATTGCCGTATTAAAAGTTTGTTATTTTTCCTGGGAACTTGGCCACGTATAATGGCACAATGTGAAGGTTTCCCAATTATTTGATTTTTTGAATTTTTTATGCATGTTTCAAAATGAGGTCAAAACGGCGGGAATGACCGTTCCTAGCTAGCGATTGAATCTTGGAAAATTTTTGATGTTTCTCTGATTAAATAGATACTTATGTACCTAGAAATGATTTTTGGAAAAAATAAATTGCAAACTATGAGGTAGCTACAGTTCAAATTTTACCCGCTTCCTACTGAATCGGCGGAAATTTGTCTTTTTCATGAGAGGTGGATCGAAACTTTTGACATCCAACCATTTGGTCAATTATGCATTAAATATGGCCTAGTATTTTCGAAAATTGATTTTGTCCAATTCTGCAACAAATATATGGTAGGTACTTCACAAAAGAAATTCATTTTGGACACTTGAAAAATAGAAAATGAAATTTCCGTGCAAAGAAAATGAAAATTTCCTTTGTCAACATTATTTCTCATTCCAAGATGCAAACTTGTGTAAAATATAATCTCATTTGAACTATTCCAAGATGCAAACTTATGCAAATATTTTTTTTAATTTCTCAGCTCATAAAATAGCTGACATGATTTTAACACATTATTTTTAGTCAACTACGACCAATTCAGATGGTCATAACGTCCTACTACATTCTGATTGGTCCGTGGATGTCTCACGCGGACCGTGCATCAAACACCGTTGGATGCTCGCGGATCCAACGACGGTGCTGAACCCTTCCACACCAACCCTAGCCTGGTCATTTTCCATCCACCCCCACCTCCTTTCTTCCCCACATCCATCCATCGATCCCACCGAATCGCTAGAACCCTTCCAGATCAAGACAAAACGAGAGCTCGCCTCCTCCTTTCCAGATCGTCGCCGCCACCTCCCTCCGGTGGAGCTCGCCGCCGTCCATGGCCTTCTCCACGCCCTCCTCTTCTCACCCCTCCTCTTCCCTCACCATAAGGGAGAGAGGAACCCGAGGGAGGGAGATCCAACGCGATCCAGCCTCGGCCTTCAAGAAACCCAATCCCACCACCGCCTGCTGCTGCTGCTGCTCCGCGATCGAGGCGCACGTGGCGGCGATGGAGATCGAGAAGAAGGGGATGTCGGCGTACGAGGCAGAGCGGGAGAGGACGGTGGAGGAGAACAAGCGCAAGATGGAGGCGCTCAACCTGCGCCACCTCTCCGCCGCCGTCGCCACCTACGCCCCCAAGACCCCCTCCCCCATGGTACCACCCTCCTTGCCGCCTTCTATTTCTGCTCCAGCCGTCCCGTTCACCGAATCGGTCGCTCACTGCCATTAATCGAGCATTTCCCTTTCTTGTTTTCGCGCCTGAGCAGAAGCACAAGCGGCGCAGGATCATCTATGCGGCGACCCCCGTCCCGTCGCCGCCGAGGAGGTCCCGTCGGCTCGCCCACCTCCCCGAGGTCAAGTACGCCGATGCCTGCACGGAGGTATCCATCCGTCTGTCCATCTCGTCCTGCTCCCTTGCCTGATCTGTACCAAGCTTCTGAGGGAAATGCTTATAATGAATGAATGCACCTGTTTCTTGTGATTTTTGCGTACACAAGGTTTCTATTTCGTCCCTTGCGCGGCTAATTTGCCTTTTGCCACGAGATGCGACTGATTTTGTCCATCTTTTAGTGTGAGATGGTAACCGATTTTGCCTCTTGCTTGCCGTTTTTTTACTGCCTATTGCTGCTCATACTGTAACTGCAAGTACACTGTTGAACTGCAAGCTGATGTTTACTTCACATTTTTATCTGTTGATGATGAGTTGTCTTGTCCCAGATTATGTCAATTTATTACGAACTAGTCTAAGAGTTAAAGCAACTAATTTGACCTTTCCTCGCTGTTTTTACTGTCTAGTGCTGCTCATACTGTAAGTGGTACAGCCTGTTGCTCAACTGAAGATGATATTTGCTTCATGTTTTTTTCTATTGAACTGACCCAGATTATGTAAATTTAGTACTCCTAAAAGTATGAACCAGTAAGAGTTAAATCAAGTATAGGGGCAGCATTAGCATAGGTGCTCTAGAACTGCTCTGCTTCTGTTCAGAGGCATCTGAACAGAAGGCTTTTAATGGATGCCTGGACTATTTTACAAGGATTCCTTTTTGCGCACCTGTACTGAACTGCCTGATTGCTTTCAATTCAGTACCAATTTGTCTTACCACTCGTAATCTACGTTGCACATTGCACTGCTGTATGAGATAAACAAACTATGCATCTAACAGATGCTTGTACTGGATACTCTAATACTAGTATTTAGCGAACCACTTCGCTGTCGAAATTGTCTTATGATTCTTACGGCCCTACTCAGGGTTGGGCTCCAAACTGGATGCGGCTGTTCAATACAATTAGATTTTGACTTTATGGCAGAATTTAGTAATGGTAGTATCTTAGTCGCATAGATTTACGTCTTGGCATAGATAAATGGCATTCTTTTGGTAAAATGTAACAATGTTTTTCAAACTATATTTGCAGGAAAAACGATCTTATATTATTTACAGGGGTCAATCTCAACCATCATGATGCCTAAGCTAATAAGGTTGGTTGTGTGCTCTCCTTGCAGCAGCCTGAGCTCCGGCGAGGTTGATCTGGACGGCTCGGTATCGTCACCGGTGGTGAGAACCCCCCTCCCTCCGCAGCTATGGACGAACTGGTTTGCGTGTTGCCTCCTGCCTTTTGTGCTCGCGTTGCGGTGGTTAGGTTAATGAACCATAGTTTAGCTGCTTCAGATAACTACTACTTCGGTTAATAACAATTACTAGGACTTTGAATCTGAAATAAAAATTACCAATATACGTATAACTTAATAACACATAGATGTATAACATCATCCATGTGTCAACTCACTGGTCACAAGAGGCAATGTTCACTGATCTATGTGGCTGTCGTTATCAATCTTATTATACGCTTGCGAACATTATTAAAATGAGGTTTTGCCAGCATCATCAATTCCTTTTATGCACCGGTTCAGATCACTTGTTGAATAAACTTGTGCAATCCTATTCTAGTTCGAATAGAAATGCTAAAGATATCATAGATGATGCACCTTTTGCATTCTTTCAGTCTTGTATTTCTAGGAAGCATTTTAAAAAGACGAATCATGTAGCCCCCACATAATGTTGTCTAACAGATTGCATTAGAAATATACTGTTCTTCCTTGCCTAATGTTCTTGTTGCCGATAATAGGGCCTGTAGATAGCAATTTATTTTCCTAGTGGTTACTTATGCTTATTGTGTATCACATTGAAAAAGAAAATGCACAATAAGCTTGTTTGATCTTTTTTATGCTTATGTATACTTGATCAGGGTAGTCCTATTTCCTGTGATCTTTCCTATCATTTGCTAGTGTGATGCTTCAAGATGACAAATTTTAAAACCCAAACTAGCGTAAACAAGCTTTCTTCATCTTGAGAATTAATTGTTCATGATAGCCGAATAGTGTAGTTGATCATCACTATTGCTAAATGCTATTGCCTGCTATAATATAAGATGAGCACTCAACCATTGTACAACTATTTGCATATTTGTTTTTTATATTTTACAAATGATGATAGTTTGTATAAGATGTTCACATGTTTTTTTTTTACTAAAATCTCTTATGCCCTTGACTTAGCTTAACCCAGAATAGCAGCATCCTTGATGCGTACTGACCTTCACCTCGTTCTTTCTCTTGCAGACTCGAAGGAGACCATATGCAAGGCACCTCCTCTTCGGCTGTGAGAGTGTCCAGGGGTCGTGGGTGCGGCTAATGCCTATGTCTGTGGCCGCACTTGACACTGCCCTCTCTTTAAGGGCACATATCATTTTTTATAACTCTGCTATCTTTTCCCAAGTCTTTATTATCTTGCCTAGTCTTGTACTGATATGTATTGTTTGATGCTAATTACCCAAGTTAGTGCATGATGTTAGGGATAACCTGAGAACACTTGCCTAAGTTTATAAGATATGACATGTGACAGTCCAAGCCTGATGCTCTTTCAATGCTTTTGCTGCTGTACTGTGTTTCTCTAGTTGTTTGAATGTTTCTGCTTCTTTTGGAGCTGATGATAAGGACCTTTCTTTTCTCCTGTTGGTTAAAATAATGGGAGTTTGCGTGGAAGGTTCTCTCGCTGTATGTGAACAGCAGTATGTTGTTACTTGGCAAATGTTTTTTCTATGACATGAGGGAAGAGCTACTATCATGTGCATGGAAGGTTTTCAAGTGAGCACTTGTTAGTTTTTTTAGTACTTATGTAGTATGGGAAATATGCATAGGTATGTCCATGTGATTTTTGAGCATGCTTACTGCCTACCTGATACAGAGTTCTGTAACTGATGTTCTTTATTTGACAGTCTATAGCCTCTTATAGTTGAAAACTTGAATAGTTACATTATGTGTGCTGCTATGTCTCTTATAGTTTCAGAAAAAACTTTAATTTATCTGTCCTGTTCTATTAATCTTGAAGATCAAACTGAAATGCATATGTTGCTTAACCTGACTGGCTTGAGTATTGTTCCAAACGAATTATACTACAGATTCCCTTCACTGTTTTTCTTCTAGTTATCTCATAGGATTACTCATGAGGCACATCTATTCTCTCCATTTTTTAAAACAAAAATGTGATTAATTCAGCATGCTTATGAGGAATGTTGAATATTTTTGTGCATTAGCTTCTGTTGGGATTTTTTTTGGTCGATTTATACCCTGGTGGTGATCCTCTCTCCACTTTTTAGAACCAAAATGTGATAAATTCAGCATGTTTATGAGGAATGTTGAATATTTTTGTGCATTAGCTTCTGTTGGGATTTTTTTTGGTCGATTTGTACCCATTGGTCCATTATGGTGGTGATCCTCTTTACTTTATTGGTTGAATAAGCGTGATCTTGGACTGATCGTGTATATTGGAACGTACAAGAGTCATGTGGAATTAGTTAAGTTGATATCAAATACATTTGTTGCATGCTCCATTAGTGGTTTATACTTGAAATGTGGCTTGTCATTTTTAGTAAATATTACATCATCAAAGTTCTTTTATACATGCTGTTGGTAACTGTATACTCTCCTAACAGTTTTATTGCTTGTTGTATGCAGGCTGATTGGAGCCTATTTTTTCCTTTAAAATCCTATTTTTGATAGCAGGTGCTCATTGAGCTGTCTAAGAACAAGCAGATCATCATTTCACCATTTTTGGCTGCCCCAGGTTATGTCATCTCTCTGGCCTATTCCAGCCAGCGCTATCTTCTTTATTCCTGACTATAAAAATTGATGCATGTGTCATGTTCTAAAGTGGAAAATCATCGTTAGCTTGTACTGTCCATCTATTTTGTTAACTTGTATTGTGCTGGTACTTATTGTTTGCAAAATATATCTCAGTTTTTGCTGTTATGAGAATGTTATATGCATGGTTTCCTATTAAATCTAAAGTTCTGCAGCAAATTTTCATCGTTATGAGAATTTTGTATTCACGGATTCACTTGATTATTTTTCTAACTTTTCATAATTTATTATTTGCAGATGTCGGCCTTCATTCTTCAAAAGTTGGGTGTACATGAGCTGTAGGAAACGAATCCTGAAGAAAACCACACCCAGAATGCGTTTTAGCTCACTGGAGCTAGTAGTGTGTATATTTAGTTGTATTTTATAGCTGCATACCAGATTTGTACTATGTACTCTGCTTGGTTGTTGTAATGTACTATATCAGTTTTGGGTGTACATGATTGTAATGTACTTTGGTTGGCTGTTGTATGAAATATTATGCCTTATTGGCTCTTTTTGAATCAAATTATTTAATTGCACAAATATAGTATTGACGTGTGGTAATTGGTTCCCAATTGACTAGTGGGACCTACTTTAAAATGGAAAAGAAACAAAAGAAAATGAATAAATGGGCTGGAAAAAGGCTAAGGCCCAAAAAGTGTGGACTGTAAAAGGTTGTTGCCCAAAAAATAAGTCTGTTGGGCCAGGCCCATGTAGCCGACCAAAAATTCACATGAAAAAAACAATAAATGGGCTGAATTGTTGGGCTCGGCCCATATAGACACCTAATCAGACCGGGCTGATTTTAACCAATGACCTTTTCAATTCGTCGCAATTTTGCCACGTTAGATTGCCACGTCGGATCCGACGTGGCCTGGGGAGAGAACTAGCGACCAAAACAGAAGGTCATAGGATCAACGACCTTTTGTTAAAGGTCGCTAATTTCAGTTTACGACTGCCAGCTTTTGACCTTCTGTTTTTGGTCACAAAAAGGTCACAAATGAAACACTATGACCTTTCAGCGGCCAATAGTGAGGGTCGCAAGTTGACATATTTCTTGTAGTGTGAGGCCGGCACCACCATCGATGAGGGTCCTGGTGACGGCCACCTGGCAGATGGTCGGGGTGCATAGCATCGGGAGTGCGCCTGAACAGGCGGTGTTGGAGGGGTGATCATCTGAGCTGAAGGTCAAATCGGCCTTGGTACCACCGGCCGGGGGTTTGACGGCGCTTGAGGACGGCGCCGATCTGGCGGGCGAACGGCTTGACGTGGCGGCTCGAAGGTGGTTCCTGCGATCCGCCCAGGATGACTGCGACGAATGGGGGTGCCAGCGCGAGCATGATGGGCGAGGAAGAGGTTGCACAACTCCTCCCAGAGGCCCTGAAAGCCGCCGGCGAGTGGAAGCGATCCACATGCGCGGGGCCGGTGAGGGCCATGGGCAGCCAGTTCGCCATGACCTTGTTGTCGCCTCGGCCTTGAGGACCGCTTCTTCATATGCCAGCAGGAAGGCCAGCGGGTCGGCCACCCTGTTGTAGCGCGGTGGCATGTCCGTCTTGAACTTGTTCGGCCACTGCACCCTGCCTTGATCTCTCCGCCTCCTCGCGAGCCTGCCTGGCGAGGCCGTTCCTGAGGAAGCCTAGCGTCATCCGCCCCGCGAGGCTTGTCCCCTCGCGAGGGTCTTGAGTCTTGCGCTGATGAAGATGGGCCGTACTGGGCCACCACTTGAGCCACACCGCAGGCCACAGGCAGGCAAGTCTGGGGACCCCCGTTCCCAGAACACCGATAGCGATGTACGACGAGGAGGAGATCTTGAGGCACGAAGAAGCACTACTGCTGGAGGCCACGGAGCGCAGCGATTGGAGACGAGGGAGCGCCAGGTCGCCCAAGTAGAGGATGTTGTCGCTGTGCGCGAGGCCAAGGCTCAGGAGGAGGTCGACCGCCGGGTGGCCGAGGCTCGCGCGGTCCTTGTTGGCAGGTACGACCTGAAGTTGACGCTCACGGAAGCCGAAGCTGTGGGCAGGACCACTGCCCTCAAGTCAGCGCTGGCTGAGGCGGAACAGCGCGAGAAAGCCGCCTCGGCCGCCCTGACCTCTGTGCAGGTCGAGCTGGCCTCCGCCCGTGCCGAGCTGCTCTCTCTTCAGCAGCGGGTTGCCAGTGCTGAGTCCTTCGCGCAGCAGAGTAGGGAGGAGGCACTTTGCCGGTAGACGCTACTGCGCGAGCACGTTCCCATGCTTCGGGACCTCAGGACGAAGGCCAACCAGGTGCTTGGTACCATCTGTGATGAGCATGCCCCTCATCCCCACGCCGAGGATTACGCCAGCCATCTCTGCTTCTTCACTAATGTTGTGACATGCCTGGAGAGCCATGCTGAGAGGGCTCGCGAGCTCGTGGATGAAAAGAGTCGAGGCCTCCTCGGGCGTGCGTTCTCTCGCGTCTTCAGCCACCTTTTGAACACCAATCCTGACTTCGATTTCGACGTCGCCATTGCCCTAGTGCCTGAGGTCATCAGAGACAACCTAGCGCGCTGGGTGGACGACAATGTGGATGCCCTTGTTAGGGCCTTTGCTTCTGATGACAACGCGGTGGTGGTCGCAGCGGATGAGGGCGACGTGGTTAATGGCGGTGGAGACAACGACAGCGACGGCGCCAGCAGCCTGTCCGAAAGCGATTTGGGAGATGAGGCGAGCGAAATGTCCGACTGAGCCCGTGCTCCCTTATTTTGAACCTGCACGCAAAAGCTTGGGTACGGACCCTCACGATGTAAGAGTATTTTGTGGAGGGGGAGCCCCTCATGTAAATAGACCACTGCTTTATTCCCTAGGCTAGGCTTAAAGTGTGCTTTTGTGTGCTGGCGACACCCCTTGCGGGCTTGCTGCCGTAACTTACCTTGGTCCAGTCGAGCTTCAAACTGGTTCGGCGGCTGCGAACGTGCATTCCTTCTGAGGGGATCCCCTCACGAGCTCGCGAGGTTTTGGTTTCCTGAGGGGTCCGCCAGTCCACCCGAGAGGGCCTCGCGAGAAGCGAGCACTAGATATGGTGAGGTGCGCGCATAGCGTGTGTACGCCGCTGCCAGCCCCCGCTCGCGAGGTGCTAGGGAGGAGCGAAATAGCGGATGCAAATCCCAAACAAAACACGAATCCAGAAACTCATGAAATCAACACGAACGAGAAAGAATACCCTCCCCGTGACTGCTAATGGAAACGCGGGTTCAAGTCCAAGATCAAAAGCTGCAAGTCGAGCTACAGAAAAGCGAGCAAAAGCAAATGGCCGCGTCCGGCGCCTATCTAGTCTTCTTGTCTTCCCACCAACGTGGAGCTAAGTGCTTTCACTGGTTGTGAGCATAGTCATTGGGGGACAGTGTCGACGGCCAGCGCGGAGCATGGTGCTTCCACTAGGACATGGGCGGGAGCCCCCGAGGCCCGAGGGCGGCACTCCGGAGACTCCGGGGCATGTACAACCCCACTCATTATTACATGAGAGTGTCACGAGCGGAGACCTTCACAGGCGTGAGCCTTGCTTCATATCGCCAGACGAGGGCACCGCCTTGCGCCACCCTCGACCACCGTTGGGGGTGTCCGGAAACCAGGACGATGCCAAGGGGCAAAGGGGATGCTAGCGGCACCCTCGGCGACCACGGGCCCTCTGCCGGGGGGAAGGCTCGCCAGCGCCTACCCGGCAGAGGGCCTACCTCCGGGCAACGCCTTGCTCCGTGCGATGCGGGGAGGGGCCTTGCTCCCGGCTCCTCCCATGCAGCCCCCAGTGCACTTCCCCTGGTGGAGGGGGACTACCGTGCTGGGGCCGTCGTCCACCACTATGACCTGATTCACTTGCGACCCATGGTTAGCATAAGCCTGCTCCTGAGAGATTAGTGGTACCCTGTAGCTGTTGTCGCCAACGTGGTCGGCGAGGCCCCTGGGTGGCTCCTGGAAGGCCTCAACTTCCAGCGTCTCCTCTTCCCAACCCGGCTCGAGGAACGAGACGGGGTCATCTTCCGGCGTGTACTCCTGGTCCATCATGCGGGGCACATAGGCCTTCGGAGCCGTCGCCCCAGAAACCTCGCTGAAGTGCCCCGCGCTCCACGCTACCCGGCCCGGTGCGCCGCTCTAAGGATGGTAGGGCGGCATCCTGCTGGGACCGTGGGTGGCAACACTCACGCCTGCGCCCATCGAGGAAGGCATAGGTGAAGTTGGGTGGACGGCGTCGCTGGCTACGCCGATAGCGACGAAACCTCCTGGTGCACCCGAGGGCGTGCGGGTGCGTCGAGGCCCACCGTGCGATCCGGCCGCAGCCTGAGGTGTAATCAAGGAGCAGAAAGGCGGTGTACCCCTGGCTGCGGCGTCCAATAGCTCGGCAACGTACTCCAGCAATGCATCTCGGCCGCTCTCCATCAGTCGGCACCGCAGCAGCTCCCTCGCCACTGTGAGCGCGGCCCTCGTGTTCGCATGTTCCCATAGGGTGTGCGGCGTCGTGGCGGCAGCTGAGCTTGAGGCCCTTGTGGTGGCCCGCGCGCGCCGCGGGGCAGGGTGAACGGTGTCTGATCGCGCCGCCCGCGCCCCGCAGTGTTTGGCGGCGTGCGTGCCGCCTGAAGTGCGGAGTTGAGGTCTTCTTGGGCGGTCGATGCCGCCCGGGCTGGCCAAGCCGTCCAATGGTCGGCATCGGCCCTCAGGTCACCGGACATCAGCGTCGCAGAGCGCTGGCGCGTCTGCTGATGGAAGAGAGACTTCGGCCCACCCCTACCTAGCGTGCCAAATGTCGGATTCTGAGTTCCGGCAAACCCTTGAGGTTCGAACACTGGGGTGCGCACAAAGATATCTCCTCCCCCTAGCACTCTCCCTCACCGCGATCTCAAGGCTCAGCATGTCAAATCGCAGAACAAAGGGACACAAGATTTATACTGCTTCGGGCCACCGATGTGGTGTAATACCCTACTCCAGTGTGGTGTGGTGGATTGCCTCTTAGGCTTCAGGGGGAATAGTTTCAATGGAAGAACAACCTCCTGAGGAGAGGTGCTCTTGTGCTTGGTGAGTTTGTGTGGATGGGGATGATCTGAATGGCCCTCGATCAGTTGCCTCCTACTCTCGTGGATAGCCCTATTTGTAGAGGCCCTGGTCCTCTTCCCAAATGCTGGCAGGAAGGGATGCCACAACGGCCAAATTTGAAGGGAGACAACTAGTAAAAGTTATCCTGACTAAAGGTGGTCTTCCCTGCCAAAGGCTCTGGTGGTGACCATCTTGGGCTCCACGGTGACATCCGTCCTACCGTCCTGCTGGTCTTGGTCTCGTTGCACTGATATGGAAACCTTGCCTGATGCCTCGGGACTCCTCGCCTGCGCTTGCCTCTTTAACACCAAAGAGGAAACGAGGACACTACGCGCTGGCGCCCGCCTGGTGCCTGCCTGGCCCCGGTCATCATGGCTTGCGTCACAGGAACCTCGCGAGGTGTCCCTTGCCTTGATATCTCCGCCCCTCGCGAGCCATCCTGGTGAGGCCACCCCCGAGGAGGTCTTGCGTCGTCCGCCTCGCGAGGCTTGGCCCCTTGCGAGGGTCTTGAATGTTTGCTGGTGAAGATGGGTCGTACAGGGCCGCTGGTGAATCCGCGCCGTGGGCCGCAGGCAGGCAAGTGTGGGGACCCCCGTTCCCAGGACGTCGACACACATCGCCATGTGATTTAACACTAATAGTTCACATCACCATGTGATTGACACCCATAGTTCACATTGCCATGTGACCAACACTCAAAGGGTTTACTAGAGTCAGCAATCTAGTTCACATCGCCATGTGATTAACACCCAAAGAGTACTAAGGTGTGATCATGTTTTTCTTGTGAGAGAAGTTTAGTCAACGGGTCTGCCATATTCAGATCTGTATGTATTTTTCAAATTTCTATGTCAACAATGCTCTGCACGGAGCTACTCTAGCTTATTCCTCCCACTTTCAATATGTATCCAGATTGAGACTTAGAGTCATGCGGATCAGTGTCAAAACTTGCGTCGACGTAACCCTTTACGACGAACTTTTTGTCACCTCCATAACCGAGAAACATATCCTTATTCCACTAAGGATAATTTTGACCAATGTCCAGTGATCTACTCCTAGATCAAAATTGTACTCCCTTGCCAAACTCAGGGCATGGTATACAATAGGTCTGGTACACAACATGGCATACTTTACAGAACCTATGGCTGGGGCATAGGGAATGACTTTCATTCTCTCTCTATCTTCTGGCGTGGTCGGGCTTTGAGTCTTACTCAACTTCACACCTTGCAACACAAGCAAGAACTCTCTCTTTGACTGTTCCATTTTGAACTACTTCAAAAACTTGTCAAGGTATGTACTCATTGAAAAAACTTATCAAGCGCCTTGATCTATCTCTATAGATCTTGATGCTCAATATGTAAGCAGCTTCACCGAGGTCTTTGTTTGAAAAACTCCTTTAAAACACTCCTTTATGCTTTCCAGAAATTTCTACATTATTTCTGATCGACAATATGTCATTCACATATACTTATCAGAAAGGCTGTAGTGCTCCCACTCACTTTCTTGTAAAGACAGGCTTCACCGCATGTTTGTATAAAACCATATGCTTTGATCAACTTATCAAAGCGTATATTCCAACTCCGAGATGCTTGCACCAGTCCATAGATGGATTGCTAGAGCTTGCATATTTTGTTAGCACCTTTAGGATTGACAAAACCTTCTGGTTGCATCATATACAACTCTTCTTTAATAAATCCATTAAGGAATGCAGTTTTGTTTATCCATTTGCCAGATTTCATAAATGCGGCAATTGCTAACATAATTCGGACAGACTTAAGCATCGCTACGAGTGAGAAAAACTCATCGTACTCAACACCTTGAACTTGTCAAAAACCTTTCGCGACAAGTCGAGCTTTGTAGATAGTAACACTACCATCAGCGTCCGTCTTCCTCTTGAAGATCCATTTATTCTCAATGGCTTGCCGATCATCGGGCAATTCCACCAAAGTCCATACTTTGTTTTCATACATGGATCCTATCTCAGATTTCATGGCCTTAAACCATTTTGTGGAATCTGGGCTCATCATCGCTTCCTCATAGTTCGTAGGTTCATCATGGTCTAGTAAAAATGACTTCCAGAGCCGGATTACCATACCACTATGGTGTGGAACGTACTCTGGTTGACCTACGAGGTTCGGTAGTAAATTGATGTGAAGTTTCATAATCATCATCATTAACTTCCTCACTAATTGGTGTAGGCATCACTGAACTGATTTCTGCAATGAACTACTTTCCAATTTGGGAGAAGGTACAATTACCTCATCAAGTTCTACTTTCCTCCCACTCACTTCTTTCGAGAGAAACTTCTTCTCTAGAAAGAATCCATTCTTAGCAACAAAGATCTTGCCTTCGGATCTGAGATAGAAGCTGTACCCAACATTTTCTTTTGGGTATCCTATAAAGATGCACTTCTCCGATTTGGGTTCGAGCTTATCAGGTTGAAACTTTTTCACATAAGCATCGCAACCCCAAACTTTAAGAAACGACAACTTAGGTTTCTAGCCAAACCATAGTTCATACGGTGTCATCTCAATGGATTAGACGGTGCCCTATTTAACGTGAATGTAGATGTATCTAATATATAACCCCAAAACAATAGTGGTAAATCGGTAAGAGACATCATAGATTGCACTATATCCAATAAAGTATGGTTATGACATTCGGACACACCATTATGCTGTGGTGTTCCAGGTGGCATGAGTTTGTGAAACTATTCCACATTGTTTTAATTCAAAACCAAACTCGTAACTCAAATATTTGTCTCCACAATCAGATCGTAGAAACTTTATTTTCTTGTTACGATGATTTTCCACTTCACTCTGAAATTCTTTAAACTTTTCAAATGTTTCAAACTTATGTTTCATCAAGTAGATATACCCATATCTGCTCAAATCATCTGTGAAGGTTAGAAAATAACAATACCCACCGCGAGCCTCAACACTCATCGGACCGCATACATCAGTATGTATTATTTCCAATAAGTTAGTTGTTTGCTCCATTGTTCCGGAGAACGGAGTCTTAGTCATCTTGCCCATGAGGCATGGTCCGCAAGCATCAAGTGATTCCAAAAGCCCATCAGCATGGAGTTTCTTCATGCGCTTTACACCAATATGACCTAAACGACAGTGCCACAACTAAGTTGCACTATCATTATTAACTTTGCATCTTTTGGCTTCAATATTATGAACAT
This sequence comes from Aegilops longissima, assembly GCA_021605205.1. NCBI lineage: Eukaryota > Viridiplantae > Streptophyta > Magnoliopsida > Poales > Poaceae > Aegilops > Aegilops longissima. The sequence continues at coordinate 619,333,055 of CM038677.1, read as the reverse complement.
GTGTATCACTACGATCGAGATTCAATAAACCATTTATATTCAGTGTATGACCATAGAAGGTTTTATTCATGTAAATAGAACAACAATTATTCTTTGAATTAAATGAATAACCGTATTGCAATAAACATGATCCAATCATATTCATGCTCAACGCAAACACCAAATAACATTTATTTTAGGTTCAACACTAATCCGGAAGGTAAAGGGAGTGTGTGATGTCTACTACGCAACCTTCTTCTTGTAGACGTTGTTGGGCCTCCAAGTGCAGAGGTTTGTAGGACAGTAGCAAATTTCCCTCAAGTGGATGACCTAAGGTTTATTAATCCGTGGGAGGCGTAGGATGAAGATGGTCTCTCTCAAACAATCCTGCAACCAAATAACAAAGAGTCTCTTGTGTCCCCAACACACCCAATACAATGGTAAATTGTATAGGTGCACTAGTTCGGCGAGGAGATGGTGATACAAGCGTAATATGGATGGTAGATATAGGTCTTTGTAATCTGAAAATATAAAAACAGCAAGGTAACAAGTGGTAAAAGTGAGCCTAAATCGTATTGCAATGCTAGGAAACAAGGCCTAGGGTTCATACTTTCACTAGTGCAAGTTCTCTCAACAATAATAACATAATTGGATCACATAACTATACCTCAACATGCAACAAAGAGTCAATCCAAAGTCACTAATAGCGGAGAACAAACGAAGAGATTATGGTAGGGTACGAAACCACCTCAAAGTTATTCTTTCCAATCAATCCGTTGGGCTATTCCTATAAGTGACACAAACAGCCCTAGAGTTCTTACTAGAATAACACCTTAAGACACAAATCAAACAAAACCCTAATGTCACCTAGATACTCCAATGTCACCTCAAGTATCCGTGGGTATGATTATACGATATGCATCACACAATCTCAGATTCATCTATTCAACCAACACATAGAACCTCAAAGAGTGCCCCAAAGTTTCTACCGGAGAATCACGATGAAAACGTGTGTCAACCCCTATGCATAGGTTCATGGGCGGAACCCGCAAGTTGATCACCAAAACATACATCAAGTGAGTCACATGATATCCCATTGTCACCACAGATACGCACGGCAAGACATACATCAAGTGTTCTCAAATCATTAAAGACTCAATCCAATAAGATTACTTCAAAGGGAAAACTCAATCCATTACAAGAGAGTAGAGGGAAGAAGAAACATAATATCCAACTATAATAGCAAAGCTCGCGATACATCAAGATCGTGCCAAATCAAGAACACGAGAGAGAGAGAGAGAGATCAAACACATAGCTACTTGGTACATACCCTCAGCCCCGGGGTGAACAACTCCCTCCTCGTCATGGAGAGCGCCGGATGATGAAGATGGCCACGGTGAGGTTCCCCCCTTCGGTGGTGCTTAACAGGTCCCGATTGACTTTTGGTGGCTACAAAGGCTTGCAGCGGCGGAACTCCAGATCTATTCTTGTCTTCGATGTTTTTAGGGTATATGGGAATATATGGGCGGAAGAAGTACGTCAGGGGAGCCATGAGGGGCCCACGAGGGTGGAGGGCACGCCTGGGGGGGGGGGGGGGGAGGGCGCGCCCCCCCTCGTGGCTCCCTCGTTTCTTTCCTGACGTGCACTCCAAGTTTATCCGGTAGCTTTCCTTCCAAAAATAACTTCTCCAGTTGGTTTCATTCTGTTTCGACTCTGTTTGATATTCCTTTTCTTCGAAACACTGAAACAAGGGAAAAAACTGGAAATGGCACTGGGCTCTGGGTCAATTGGTTAGTCCCAAAAATAATATAAAAGTGTTTAATAAAGCCCATAAGCATCCAAAACAGATAATATAATAGCATGGAACAATCAAAAAATTTAGATACGTTGGAGACGTATCAGCATCCCCAAGCTTAATTCCTGCTCGTCCTCAAGTAGGTAAATGATAAAAAAGATAATTTTTGATGTGGAGTGCTACTTAGCATAATTTCAATGTAATTCTTCTTAATTGTGGTATGAATATTCAGATCCGAAAGATTCAAGACAAAAGTTAATATTGACATAAAAATAATAATACTTCAAGCATACTAACTAAGCAATCATGTCTTCTCAAAATAACATGGCCAAAGAAATTTATCCCTACAAAATCATATAGTCTGGCTATGCTCTATCTTCACCACACAAAATATTTAAATCATGCACAACCCCGATGACAAGCCAAGCAATTGTTTCATACTTTTGACATTCTCAAACTTTTTCAATCTTCACGCAATACATGAGCGTGAGCCATGGATATAGCACTATATGTGGAATAGAATGGTGGTTGTGGGGAAGACAAAAAGAGGGAAGATAGTCTCACATCAACTAGGCGTATCAACGGGCTATGGAGATGCCTATTAATAGATATCAATGTGAGTGAGTAGGGATTGCCATGCAACGGATGCACTAGAGCTATAAGCATATGAAAGCTCAACAAAAGAAACTAAGTGGGTGTGCATCCAATTCGCTTGCTCATGAAGACCTAGGGCATTTTGAAGAAGCCCATTATTGGAATATACAAGCCAAGTTCTATAATGTAGAATTCCCACTAGCATATGAAAGTGACAACATAGGAGACTCTCTATCATGAAGATCACGGTGCTACTTTGAAGCACAAGCGTGGTAAAAGGATAGTAGCATTGTCCCTTCTCTCTTTTTCTCTCATTTTTTTGTTTTTTTATTGGGCCTTTTCTCTTTTTTATGGCCTATTTTTTATTTTATTTTATTTTTCGTCCGGAGTCTCGTCCCGACTTGTGGGAGAATCATAGTCTCCATCATCCTTTCCTCGTTGGGACAATGCTCTAAAAATGATGATCATCACACTTTTATTTTCTTACAACTCAACAATTGCAACTCGATACTTAGAACAAAGTATGACTCTATATGAATACCTCCGGCAGTGTACCAGGATATGCAATGAATCAAGAGTGACATGTATGAAAGAATTATGAATGGTGGCTTTGCCACAAATACGATGTCAACTACATGATCATGCTAAGCAATATGACAATAATGGAGCGTGTCATAATAAACGGAACGGTGGAAAGTTGCATGGCAATATATCTCGGAATGGCTATGGAAATGCCATGATAGGTAGGTATGGTGGCTGTTTTGAGGAAGGTATATGGTGGGTGTATGATACTAGCGAAAAGTGTGCGGTATTAGAGAGGCTAGCAATGGTGGAAGGAAGAAAGTGCGTATAATCAATGGACTCAACATTAGTCATAAATAACTCATATACTTATTGCAAAAATCTACAAGTTATCAAAGAAAAGTATTACACGCATGCTCCTAGGGGGATAGATTGGTAGGAAAAGACCATCGCTCGTCCCCGACCGCCACTCATAAGGAAGACAATCAATAAATAAATCATGCTCCGACTTCATCACATGATGGTTCACCATACGTGCATGCTACGGGATTCACAAACTTTAGAACAAGTATATCTCAAATTCACAACTACTCAACTAGCATGACTCTAATATCACCATCTTCATATCTCAAAACAATTATCAATCATCAAACTTCTCATAGTATTCAACACACTCATAAGAAAGTTTTACAAATCTTGAATACCAAGCATATTAAGATTATTTACGTAAATTACCATGCTATTTAAGACTCTCAAAATAATCTAAGTGAAGCATGATAGTTCATATATTTCTTCAAAATAAATCCACCGCCGTGCTCTAAAAGATATAAGTGAAGCACTAGAGCAACAACAAACTACTCCGAAAGATATAAGTGAAGATCAATGAGTAGTCGAATAATTATGCAACTATGTGAAGACTCTCTAACATTTAAGAATTTCAGATCTTGATACTTTATTCAAACATCAAGCAAATCTAAAGAAAATAAAATGACATGACGCTCCAAGCAAAACACATATCATGTGGTGAATAAAAATATAGCTTCAAGTAAAGTTACCGATGAACGAAGACGAAAGAGGGGATGCCATCCGGGGCATCCCCAAGCTTAGACGCTTGGTTATCCTTGAATATTACCTTGGGGTGCCTTGGGCATCCCCAAGCTTAGGCTCTTGCCACTCCTTATTCTATAGTCCATCGAATCTTTACCCAAAACTTGAAAACTTCACAACACAAAACTTAACAAAATATCTCGTGAGCTCGGTTAGCGAATGAAAACAAAACACCACTTCAAGGTACTGTAATGAAATCATTATTTATTTATATTGGTGTTCAAACTACTGTATTCCAAATTCTCTATGGTTTATAAACTATTTTACTAGCCATAGATTCATCAAAATAAGCAAACAACACACGAAAAACAGAATCTGTCAAAAACAGAACAGTCTGTAGTAATCTGTAACAAACGTATACTTCTGGAACTCCAAAAATTCTAAAATAAATTGGTGGACCTGAGGAATTTGTCTAGTAATCATCTTAAAAAGAATCAACTAAATAGCACTCTCCAGTAAAAAGTTGAAGCTAATCTCGTGAGCGCTAAAGTTTCTGTTTTTTACAGCATGATCATAAAGACTTCACCCAAGTATTCCCGAAGGATCTACTTGGCACAAATACTAATTAAAACACAAAACCACATCTAAAAAGAAGCTATATGGATTATTTATTCCTAAACAGAACCAAAAAGTAAGAAACTAAAATAAAGTTGGGTTGCCTCCAAACAAGCGCTAACGTTTAACGCCCCCAGCTAGGCATGATGATTTCAATGATGCTCACATAAAAGATAAGAATTGAAACATAAAGAGAGCATCATGAAGATTATGACTAGCACATTTAAGTCTAACCCACTTACTATGCATAGGGATTTTGTGAGAAAACAACTTATGGGAACAATAATCAACTAGCATAGGAAGGGAAAACAAGCATAACTTCAAAACTTTAAGCACATAGAGAGGAAACTTGTTATTATGGCAATTCCTACAAGCATATATTCCTCACTCATAATAATTTTCAGTAGCATCATGAATGAATTCAACAATATAACCAGCACCTAAAGCATTATTTTCATGATCTACAAGCATAGAATTTTTATTACTCTCCACAAAAGCAAAATTCTTCTCATTCGGAATAGTGGGAGTATCATAAGAGACTTGAATACTATAAATTGTTTCCACATTAAAAGAGTAATGTTCAGAAAAAGGGTAATCATAATAATGACAAGTTTTATAAATATAATCATCACTACTCTTTATAGCATAAGTTTCATCACAATAATCATCATAAGTAGCAACTTTGTTCTCATCATAATCGATTGAAACCTCTTCCAAGATAGTGGACTCGTCACTAAATAAAGTCATGACCTCTCCAAATCCACTTTCATAAATATTATAAGATTCAACATCCTCCAATATTGTGGGATCACTACTTCCTAAAGTTGACACTCTTCCAAACCCACTTTCATAAATATAATCATCATAGGTAAAAGGCATGCTATCATCATAACAACTTTGCATATCAAAACTTGGGAGGCTAAAAATATCATCCTCATTAAACGTAGCATCCCCAAGCTTGGGACAAACATTAATTGCAGCAAATATATTCTCAAAAACATCATCTTCATCAAACATATCATCCCAAAGCTTGGGCCTTTTCATATCATAAGCATAATCACTCTCATCATTAATAGTATGGATAGCACCAATAGTATAGCAAATATCATATTCTTCCAAACAAGTGCCAAAAAGATTTTCAAGATCATAAGAAATATCATTATCTTCCCAATCATAATCATCACAACAAGCAATAGGCATAACGAGATCATCAACAAGTGCATCATCTTCCACAATTATTTTTGATTCATTTTCATGAGGCACAACAATAATAGGAGCAACATTATTTGGGAGAGATACCTTTTCACCTCTCTTCCTTTTTCATTTCTTCTTCTTCACCACATCATGTGTGGGTTCAATCCTCTTTTTGGAGCTCCTTATTAATGAGATTGGTTGAATAGAAGGCTCCTCCTCGTTACCTGATTCATAATAAGAAATAATAGGAGGATATTGGGAAGTCTCTTCCCTTTCGTTAGTATTATCTTCATCTTCTATCTGTTTTCTTCTCTTTATGTAATTGGCAATATAAGGATTTTCAATGCAATTCACCACACAATACATATAAATCTCTTCTAGATCAATATCGAGGAATTTCTCAAGGTTATATTCTAGAATATGCTTAGTTTGACGTTTCGTTTCTTCATAACCCAAAAGTAAACTAAGTTCATTATGATGTGCAAGGGAAATCAAGTCATCACAATTTTTGGACACGATTCGATCATGAAACAATTTGCAATTGATATTTAAATGACCATGTTCATTGCAAAATTCACATGTACGGTAAAGATATTTTAAATTTTCAGCACTCGCATTTAGCCTTTCTTGCAACCATTTAGTTTCCAAGTACTTATGCCTCTTGCAATATCTATCTTCCCTATTTGGTGTGTACTTGCAAACCCAATATACTCCACAAAAATCGACATGCTTATAAGAGATATTTTCATCATGACTAGTGCAATCATCATTAGTACTATGGATATTCAAGGAGTTCATACTAACAACATTGCAATCATGCTCATCATTCAAAGATTTAGTGCCAAACATTTTATTGCATTCTTCTTCTAACACTTTGGCACAATTTTCCTTCCCATCATACTCACGAAAGATATTAAAAAGATGAAGCGTATGAGACAAACTCAATTCCATTTTTTTGTAGTTTTCTTTTATGAACTAAACTAGTGATAAAACAAGAAATTAAAAGATTCGATTGCAAGATCTAAAGATATACCCTCAAGCACTCACCTCCCTGGCAACGGCGCCAGAAACTGCTTCATGTCTACTACGCAACCTTCTTCTTGTAGACATTGTTGGGCCTCCAAGTGCAGAGGTTTGTAGGACAGTAGCAAATTTCCCTCAAGTGGATGACCTAAGGTTTATCAATCCGTGGGAGGCGTAGGGTGAAGATGGTCTCTCTCAAAAAACCCTGCAACCAAATAACAAAGAGTCTCTTGTGTCCCCAACACACCCAATACAATGGTAAATTGTATAGGTGCACTAGTTCGGCGAGGAGATGGTGATACAAGCACAATATGGATGGTAGATATAGGTCTTTGTAATATGAAAATATAAAAACAGCAAGGTAACAAGTGGTAAAAGTGAGCGTAAATCGTATTGCAATGCTAGGAAACAAGGCCTAGGGTTCATACTTTCACTAGTGCAAGTTATCTCAACAATAATAACATAATTGGATCACATAACTATCCCTCAACATGCAACAAAGAGTCACTCCGAAGTCACTAATAGCGGAGAACAAACGAAGAGATTATGGTAGGGTACGAAACCACCTCAAAGTTATTCTTTCCAATCAATCCGTTGGGCTATTCCTATAAGTGACACAGACAGCCCTAGAGTTCTTACTAGAATAACACCTTAAGACACAAATCAACGAAAACCCTAATGTCACCTAGATACTCCAATGTCACCTCAAGTATCCGTGTGTATGATTATACGATATGCATCACACAATCTCAGATTCATCTATTCAACCAACACATAGAACCTCAAAGAGTGCCCCAAAGTTTCTACCGGAGAATCACGATGAAAACGTGTGTCAACCCCTATGCATAGGTTCATGGGCGGAACCCGCAAGTTGATCACCAAAACATACATCAAGTGAGTCACGTGATATCCCATTGTCACCACAGATACGCACGGCAAGACATACATCAAGTGTTCTCAAATCATTAAAGATCAATCCAATAAGATTACTTCAAAGGGAAAACTCAATCCATTACAAGAGAGTAGAGGGGAGAAGAAACATAAGATCCAACTATAATAGCAAAGCTCGCGATACATCAATATCGTGCCAAATCAAGAACACGAGAGAGAGAGAGAGAGAGAGAGATCAAACACATAGCTCTTGGTACATACCCTCGGCCCCGAGGGTGAACTACTCCTCCTCGTCATGGAGAGCGCCGGATGATGAAGATGGCCACGGTTAGGGTTCCCCCTTGGCAGGTGCTTGAACAGGTCCTGATTGACTTTTGGTGGCTCTGAGAGGCTTGCGGCGGCGAACTCCCGATCTATTCCGTCTTGATGTTTTTAGGGTATATGGGAATATATAGGCGGAAGAAGTCGTCGGGAGCCATGAGGGGCCCACGAGGTGGAGGGCGCGCTGGGGGAGGGCGCCTGCCGCCTCGTGGCTCCTTGTTTCTTTCTGACGTGCACTCCAAGTTTATCCGGTAGCTTTCCTTCCAAAAATAACTTCTCCAGTTGGTTCCATTCCGTTTCGACTCCGTTTGATATTCCTTTTCTTCGAAACACTGAAGCAAGGGAAAAACAGGAACTGGGACTGGGCTCTGGGTCAATAGGTTAGTCCCAAAATAATATAAAAGTGTTTAATAAAGCCCATAAACATCCAAAACAGATAATATAATAGCATGGAACAATCAAAAATTATATGTATGTTGCAGACGTATTAGTGTGCGATGGTGACCTTATCAACCTTGGAATCACTTCCAACACACATCATCGCCTCGCCCTTAACTAGTCTCCATTTATTTCGCAACTCCCGTTTCGAGTTACTACTCTTAGCAACTGAACCAGTATCAAATACCGAGGGGTTGCTATAAATACTAGTAAAGTACACATCAATAACATGTATATCCAATATACCTTTGTTCACTATGCCATCCTTCTTATCCGCCAAGTATCTAGGGCAGTTCCACTTCCAGTGACCATTTCCTTTGCAGTAGAAGCACTTAGTTTCAGGCTTGGGTCTAGCTTTGGGCTTCTTCATGGGAGTGGCAACTTGCTTCCATTCTTCTTGAAGTTCCCTTTCTTTCCTTGCCCTTTTACTTGAAACTAGTGGTCTTGTCAACCATCAACACTCGATGCTTTTTCTTGATTTCTACCTTTGCCGATTTCTGCATCGCGAAAAGCTTGGGAATCGTTTATGTTATCCCTTGCATATTATGGTTCATCACGAAGTTCTAGTAACTTGGTGATAGTGACTAGAGAACTCTGTCAATCACTATCTTATCGGGAAGATTTGAAGGAAATATGCCCTAGAGGCAATAATAAAGTTATTATTTATTTCCTTATTTCATGATAAATTTTTATTATTCATGCTGGAATTGTATTAACCGGAAACTTAGTACATGTCTGAATACATAGACAAAACAAAGTGTCCCTAGTATGCCTCTACTTGACTAGCTCGTTTATCAAAGATGGTTATGTTTCCTAACCATAGACATGTGTTGTCATTTGATGAACGGGATCACATCATTAGCAGAATGATGTGATGGATAAGACCCATTCGTTAGCTTAGCATTATGATCGTTACAGTTTCATTGCTACTGCTTTCTTCATGACTTATACATGTTCCTCAGACTATGAGATTATGCAACTCCCGAATACCGGAGGAACACCTTGTGTGCTATCAAACGTCACAACATAACTAGGTGATTATAAAGATGCTCTACAGGTGTCTCCGATGGTGTTTGTTGAGTTGGCATAGATCGAGATTGGGATTTGTCACTCCGTGTATCAGAGAGGTATCTCTGGGACCTCTCGGTAATGCACATCACTATAAGCCTTGCACGCATTGTGACTAATGAGTTAGTTGCTGGATGATGCATTACGGAACGAGTAAAGATACTTGCCGGTAATGAGATTGAACTAGGTATGAGGATACCGACGATCGAATCTCGGGCAAGTAACATACCGATAACAAAGGAAACAACGTATGTTGTTATGCGGTTTGACCGATAAAGATCTTCGGAGAATATGTAGGAACCAATATGAGCATCCAGGTTCCGCTATTGGTTATTGACCAGAGATGTGTCTCGGTCATGTCAACATAGTTCTCGAATCCGTAGGGTCCGCACGCTTAACGTTCGATGACGTTTAGTATTATGAGTTATGTGATTTGATGATCGAAGTTTGTTCGGAGTCTCGGATGAGATCGGGGACATGACGAGGAGTCTCAAAATGGTCGAGAGGTAAAGATCGATATATTGGAAGGCTATATTCAGACATCGGAAAGGTTCCGAGTGATTCGGGTATTTTTCGGAGTACCGGAGAGTTACGCGAATTCGCCGGGAGAAGTATTGGGCCTTATTGGGCCATATGGGAATAGAGGAGGCAGGCTAAAGGGAAGGAGGCGCCCCCCCCCCATGAGTCCGAATTGGACTAGGGGAAAGGGGGCGACGCCCCCTTGCCCTTTCCTACTCCCTCTCTCTTTCCCTCTTTCTTCTCTCCTACTCCGGAAAGGAAAAGGGGAATCCTACTAGGACCTCGGAGTCCTAGTAGGACTCCCCACAATTGGCGCGCCCCCTCTAGGGTTGGCCTCCTCCTCCCTCCTTTATATACGTGGGCAGGGGACACCCCAAACACACAACAGACAATAGTTTTAGCCGTGTGCGGTGCCCCCCTCCACTATAATCCACCTCGGTCATATTGTCATAGTGCTTAGGCGAAGCCCTGCGCCGGTAGCTTCATCATCACCATCATCACGCCATCATGCTGACGAAGCCCTCGCTTGACACTTAGCTGGATCGAGATTTCGCGGGACGTCACCGAGCTGAATGTGTGCAGATCGCGGAGGTGTTGTACTTCCGGTACTAGGATCGGTCAGATCGTGAAGACGTGCGACTACATCAACCATGTTGTCATAATGCTTCCGCTTTCGGTCTATGAGGGTACATAGACAACACTCTCCCCTCTCGTTGGTATGCATCACCATGATAGATCTTGCGTGTGCGTAGGATTTTTTTTTGAAATTACTGTGTTCCCCAACAGGGGCATCAGAGCCAGGTTTATGCGTAGATGTTATATGCACGAGTAGAACACAAATGAGTTGTGGGCGATAATAATCATACTGCTTACCAGCATGTCATACTTTGATCCGGCGGTATTGTTGGATGAAGCGGCCCAGACCGACATTACGCGTGCACTTACGCGAGACTGGTTCTACCGATGTGCTTTGCGCACAGGTGGCTGGCGGGTGTCAGTTTCTCCAACTTTAGTTCGAATCGAGTGTAGCTACGCCCGGTCCTTGTTGAAGGTTAAAACAACACACTTGACAAAAAATCGTTGTGGTTTTGATGCGTAGGTAAGAATGGTTCTTGCTAAGCCCGTAGCAGCCACGTAAAACTTGCAACAACAAAGTAGAGGACGTCTAACTTGTTTTTGCAGGGCATGTTGTGATATGATATGGTCAAGACGTGATGAGATATAAATTATTGTATGAGATGATCATGTTTTTGAAATTATCGACAACTGGCAGGAGCCTTATGGTTTTCTCTTTATTGCATAAGATGCAAGTGCCATGTAATTGCTTTACTTTATTGCTATGCAATAGCAATAGTTGCAAAAGCAATAGTTGGCGAGACGACCATATGACGACATGTTGATAGAGATCATGGTGTCATGCCGGTGATGATAGAAATCATGACAGTACTTTGGAGATGGAGATCAAAGGCACAAGATGATGATGGCCATATCATGTCACATATTTTGATTGCATGTGATGTTTATCTTTTATACATCTTATTTTGCTTGGTTCGGCGGTAGCTTTATAAGATGATCCCTTACTAAAATTTCAAGGTATAAGTGTTCTCCCTGAGTATGCACCATTGCGACAGTTCTTCGTGCTGAGACACCACGTGATGATCGGGTGTGATAAGCTCTACGTTCACATACAACGGGTGCAAGCCAGTTTTGCACATGCAGAATACTCGAGCTAAACTTGACGAGCCTAGCATTTGCAGATATGGCCTCAGAACACTGGAGACCGAAAGGTCGAACGTGAATCATATAGTAGATATGATCAACATAGCGATGTTCACCATTGAAAACTACTCCATCTCACGTGATGATCGGACATGGTTTAGTTGATATGGATCACGTGATCATTTAGATGACTCGAGGGATGTCTATCTAAGTGGGCGTACTTAAGTAATATGATTAATTGAACTTAAATTTATCATGAACTTAGTCCTGATAGTATTTGCATATCTATGTTGTAGATCAATAGCTCGCAAATAGCTTCCCCATTTTATTTATGATATGTTCCTAGAGAAAACTAAGTTGAAAGATGATAGTAGCAATGATGCGGGCTTGGTCCGTGATACGAGGATTATCCTCATTGCTGCAGAGAAGAATTATGATTTTGATGCACCACTAGATGACAGACCTATTGCAGGAGCAGATACAGACGTTATGAACGTCTGACAAAGCTCGGTATGATGACTACTTGATAGCTTAGTGCACCATGCTTTACTGCTTAGAACCGGGACTTCAAAATGTTTTGAACGCCATGGAGCATATAAGATGTTCCAAGAGTTGAAATTGGTATTTCATACTCATGCACGTGTCAAGAGGTATGAAACCTCTGACAGTACTTTGCCTACAAAATGGAGGAGAATGGTTCAACCAGTGAGCATGTGCTCAGATTGTCTGGGTACTACAATTGCTTGAATCAAGTGGGAGTTAATCTTCCAGATAAGATAGCAATTGACAAAGTTCTCTAGTCACTATCACCAAGTTACTAGACCTTCGTGATGAACTATAATATGCAAGGGATGACGAAAGTAATTCCCGAGCTCTTCCCGATGTTGAAATTGGCGAAGGTAGAAATCAAGAAAGATCATCAAGTGTTGATGGTTTACAAGACCCCTAGTTTCAAAAAAAGGGCAAAAGAATAGAAAGGGAACTTGAAGAAGAATGACAAACAAGTTGTCACTCCCATGAAGAAACCCAAAGCTAGACTCAAGCCTGAAACTGAGTGCTTCTACTTCAAAGGAAATGGTCACTGGAAGTGGAACTGCCCCTAGATACTTGGCGGATAAGAAGGATGGCAAAATGAACAAAGGTATATTTGATATACATGTTATTGATGTGTACTTTACTAGTGTTTATAGCAACACCATAGCCTCTCCGATGAAGTATGAGTAGTTTACCTCAGACCTTCGGGTCCATAGTTATTAGCTAGATGGCTTCTTCTCTCTTTTTGGATCTCAATACAATGTTCTCCCCCTCTCTCTCGTGGAGATCTATTCGATGTAATCTTCTTTTGTGGTGTGTTTGTTGAGACCGATGAATTGTTGGTTTATGATCAAGTTTATCTATGAACAATATTTGAATCTTCTGAATTCTTTTATGTATGGTTATCTTTGCAAGTCTCTTTGAATTATCAGTTTGGTTTGGCCTACTAGATTGATCTTTCTTGCAATGGGAGAAGTGCTTAGCTTTGGGTTCAAACTTGCAGTGTCCTTTCACAGTGACAGTAGGGGCAGCAAGGCACGTATTGTATTGTTGCCATCGAGGATAACAAGATGGGGTTTATATCATATTGCATGAGTTTATCCCTCTACATCATGTTATCTTGCTTAAAGCGTTACTATGTTCTTATGAACTTAATATTCTAGATGCATGCTGGATAGCGGTCGATGTGTGGAGTAATAGTAGTAGATGCAGGCAGGAGTCGGTCTACTTGTCTCGGATGTGATGCCTATATACATGATCATACCTAGATATTCTCATAACTATGCTCAATTCTATCAATTGCTCAACAGTAGTTTGTTCACCCACCATAAATACTTATGCTCTTGAGAGAAGCCACTAGTGAAACCTATGGCACCCGGGTCTATTTTCCATCATATTAATCTCCCGACAACAAGCTATTTCTATCGCCGTTTTTATTTTACTTTCTTTACTTTGCATCTTTATCATAAAAATACCAAAAAATATTATCTTATCATATCTATCAGATCTCACTCTCGTAAGTGACCGTGTAGGGATTGACAACCCCTTATCGCGTTGGTTGCGAGGATTTATTTGTTTGTGTAGGTGCGAGGGACTCGTGCGTGGCCTCCTACTGGATTGATACCTTGGTTTTCAAAAACTGAGGGAAATACTTACGCTACTTTGCTGCATCACCCTTTCCTCTTCAAGGGAAACCAACGCAATGCTCAAAAGGTAGCAAAAAGGATTTTTGGCGCCGTTGCCGGGGAGTCTACGCAAAAGTCAACATACCAAGTACCCATCACAAACCCTTATCTCCCGCATTACATTATTTGCCATTTGCCTCTCGTTTTCCTCTCCCCCACTTCACCCTTGCCGTTTTATTCGCCCTCTCTTTTCCCATTTGCCTCCCTCTTTATTTTTGCTCGGCGCACTTTCTGCCGTTATGTCTGAAACTGGGGAAATTATTGTTGATAATAATAATATCATGGAAAATTCTGATGCTCCTGCTAAAGAATCCCCTACCTTACATACAAAAAAATTCCGAATTGGTAGTGGTAACATTATTGGAAAAGGAGTTATCCAAGATTTCTTTACTTGTGTCGGTGCTTTGCCTTCTATGGGTAGTTCTATTCTTCATAGAACTAGTAGTCTTGCGGACGCTATTGCCATGCTTGTAGTTGAACTTGAAAGACAATTTATGCACATGCATCCCGGCATACAGAGAATTTTCCTAGAATTTTCTAACATTGAGCATTCTTCTGTTAAGCGTGCCGCTACTATCTTTTTGGCTCATGAGTTCAGATTTATTATAAAAGAGGCCAAAGAAATCTTTGCGCATTATAGGGTGGACGCTGGACACCCTCCCATAGAAACTATCTTATTTGATCAAGAGGAAATAATGCGTTTTCAATCTCTAGATTATGTTGCTTTTAATGAAAACCTTAGAAAAAAGGTTCCTACCAATATTCTAGTTAATAGAATTTATGAACTTAATGATGATTTTTCTATTCGAAATAATGAGCTCGGATATTCTCTCGAATATAGGCTCACCAAGTTCTGTCAAAAGAATGCCTATAATGATGAATTGGTTGTGCAATATGAAGGGCCGAGGTAGGAACCTATACCTCCTAAGGTTGATCTTGGGGATTTTTGTCCCATTAAATTTAGCCCTTTTGATTACTTTTGCTTGCCACAAAGAAAGCTTGCTGCCGAACGTAGAGAGTATGAAATGAGTTTTAATGATCTATCTTATTATTATTGCAGTACCTAGATCTATCCTTGCTTTTATGCCTAGCTAGGGGCGTTAAACGATAGCGATTGTTGGGAGGCAACCCAATTTTATTTTTAGTTTTTTTTTATTTTTGCTTCTGTTTAGGAATAAATCTTTGATCTATCCTCTGGTTAGATGTCTTTTTATGTTTTAATTAGTGTTTGTGTCAAGTTAAACCTATATGATCTTCTTGGATGATAGTTATTTGATCTTGCTGTAAATTCCAGAAACTTTCTGTTCACAAAAATAATTGTTAAAAATCGCCAGAACGTGATAAAATATAGATTCCAATTTCTTCTGATCAATAAACAAATTGTCTAGGTCGTCCTATTTTGGCTGAATTTTTGGAGTTCCAGAAGTTTGCGTTAGTTACAGATTACTACAGACTGTTCTGTTTTTGACAGATTCTGTTTTTCGTGTGTTGTTTGCTTATTTTGACGAATCTATGGCTAGTAAAATAGTTTACAAACCATAGAGAAGTTGGAATACAGTATGTTTAACACCAATATAAATAAAGAATGAGTTCATTACAGTACCTTGAAGTGGTCTTTTGTTTTCTTTCGCTAACGGAGCTCACGAGATTTTCTGTTAAGTTTTCTGTTGTGAAGTTTTCAAGTTTTGGGTGAAAGATTTGATGGATTATGGAACAAGGAGTGGCAAGAGCCTAAGCTTGGGTATGCCCATTGTCGGTGTCAAAACCGGCGGATCTCGGGTAGGGGGTCCCGATCTGTGCGTTTAGGCTGATGGTAACAGGAAGCAAGGGACACAGATGTTTACCCAGGTTCGGGCCCTCTCGATGGAGGTAAAACCCTACTTCCTGCTTGATTAATATTGAAGATATGGGTAGTACAAGAGTAGATCTACCATGAGATCGTAGAGGCTAAACCCTAGAAGCTATCCTATGATGGTATGATTGTAATTGTGATCGGCCTTCTAAGGACCAACCTCTCCGGTTTATATAGGCATCGGAGAGGGCTAGGGTTTACATGGAGTCGGTTACAAGGAATGAGACACGATATATACAGTTCGTCTTGCCTTCCACGCCAAGGAAAGTCCCATCCGGACATGGGTCGAAGTCTTGAGTCTTGTATCTTCACGCTTCAATAGTTCGGACGATGTATACAATCCGGCTGTCCGGATACCCCCTAATCCAGGACTCCCTCACCCATGGCACCCCCAAGATAATCTAAGGACACCTAAAAGCCAAAGCTTGGGGATGCCCCGGAAGGCATCCCCTCTTTCGTCTACTTCCATCGGTAACTTTACTTGGAGCTATATTTTTATTCACCACATGATATGTGTTTTGCTTGGAGCGTCTTGTATGATTTGAGTCTTTGTTTTTTAGTTTACCACAATCATCCTTGCTGTACACACATTTTGAGAGAGACACACATGATTCGGAAATTATTAGAATACTCTATGTGCTTCACTTATATCTTTTGAGTTA
Organism: Aegilops longissima; assembly: GCA_021605205.1. Lineage (NCBI taxonomy): Eukaryota > Viridiplantae > Streptophyta > Magnoliopsida > Poales > Poaceae > Aegilops > Aegilops longissima. Next base: position 619,316,597 of record CM038677.1, on the reverse strand, counting down.
TATAGTTTTTGCTCTAGTACTTCACCTGAGAGGGCTAGGGTTTACATGGAGTCGGTTACAAGGAAGGAAACACGATATCCGGATCGCCAAGCTTGCCTTCCACGCCAAGGAATGTCCCATCCGGACACGGGTCGAAGTCTTGAGTCTTGTATCTTCACGCTTCAATAGTCCGGATGATGTATACAGTCCGGCTGTCCGGATACCCCCTAATCCAGGACTCCCTTAGTAGCCCCTGAACCAAGCTTCAATGACGATGAGTCCGGCGCGCTGTCTTGTCTTTGGCATTGCAGGGCGGGTTCCTCCTCCGAATACTCCAAAGTAATTATCGAACACTTGAACCGTGTCCGGATCCACAAAATGATCTTCACATGCCACCATAGAGAGAATGGTATTTCACAAATGCAATCTGCTGACAACTTTTTAGGCAACGCGACGTGTCATTATAGTCGGGTCATTACACGAACCGTTTTCCCACAACCAGCCACAGCGCATATTGCGAGGCAGTTTCCTTGACACGTCTTGTCAAAGCAGAGATCGTGTCCCCTTATCACGGGATTCTCATCAATACGGGTACGGGTAATCCCACCACATCATCAATCGTGGCGCTTGGGAAGCAAGCGATTCCCTACGGGCAAGTGGGGAGGCGCACCGCTTTTGTTGCCTCTATAAAGGGATAAGATTTCTCCATTTTACCCACGCCTTCTTCCTCCTTTGCCCATTCTTGCCTCCTCAAGCTCCAGCGCCCAAGCCCAAGTCTTCTCCGCACAGCCAAACATGTCCGGAGCAGGAGGCAAGTGGGTGGCTTCCACCGTCAAGGAGAAGCATATCGCAAATCTTCGGGCGACCGGATACATGGCCGCAGACATAGCGCACCGGCTACCGGACGTTGGGCAGGTCATTCCGACCCCGGGACCCCACGAGAGGGTCGTGTTCGTCACCCACTTCATCCGTGGACTGGGGTTTCCACTTCAACCCTTCGTCTGCGGGCTCATGTTCTACTATGGGCTAGATTTCCATGATCTAGCCCTGAATTTCATCCTCAACATCTCGGCGTTCATCGTCGTATGTGAGGCTTTCCTCCGCATCCGGCCTCACTTTGGCCTGTGGCTGCAAATCTTCTGCGTGAAGCCGAAGATTGTACGCGGCCAGCAAGCGGAGTGCGGAGGGGCCATGGTGGGCAAGATGCCTAACGTCACCTGGCTGGACGGCTCCTTTGCGGAGACCGTAAAAGGGGTGGCAATCGGGGTGGTTCTACATCACTGAGCCATGCGGCGCCAACTGGGCGGCGGCCCCCGAGTTCTGATCCAGAGCCCCATGCGGCTCACCTCACAGGAAAAGAAGGGCTGACTTGGGGTGAACCTCTGAGCTGACCGGACACCAAACCTGCATCAAGAGCATGAAGGACAAGAACATCAAGCTTGTCAACGTGATCCAGGTCATGCTCGTTCGCCGGATTCTGTCGTGCCAAAGGCGGGCATTCAATCTGTGGGAGTTCGTCCCGGCCGAACACCAGACGCTTAAGAGGCTCTATGGCATGAAGCACAAAGACGCGTGGAAGGAGTTGTTTAAGGCCTCCGAAGTACCTCCTCCCACATCCGAGGACCGTGGACTTCATGCAGCGCGGCCCTCGCGTCCGGTGAGTTTTGGGACTACCACCGGGTTCGGTTTTTCCGAATACATTCATGGGGGAGTCTTAAGTATTTTGTGTATATTTGATCAGGACTATATGGAGACAGCGAAGCAAATTGACTGTACGACTCTGCTGCCAGAAGGCCCAGCTGATGCTCTCTTGACAAAGATGCTGATCCCGGCGCCCTACAAGGCACCGGAGAAGAAGGCCGCAAAGAAGGCCCTGGGGACCAGGAAGAGTCTCCGGCGTAAGGTTGTGCCAGAAGCCTCGTCCGAAGACGACGAGGCGCACTCCTCCCTTGAAGAGGAGGAAGAAGAAGAAGAAGAAGAAGAAGCCGCCCCATCCGGAAAGGATGAGAGGCCTGATGAGACGGGCCATGGGGCCGGGAGAGGCCCTCGACACAAGGCCGTCATACCCACGTCGTCTGATGACGACGAAACATATTCCTCCCGCGGAGGCGGGGGGAAGCAATAAGAAACTCTACCTCCCTTGCACCGGGAGGAGAAAGAGGAAAGCCGCCCGAGGGGAGGCTGGTGACGTGTCTGGACTAGGGGTACTCACCACGTCGTCTGCCGATCAGTTGGATTGGGCGAGGACCCCATGGCCAGATACTCATGGGCGATCCGGACGGTTGCCGCATACAAGGAAGATTCCACAAGACTTGGCGATCAAGACAAGGACTCCTCCCCACCGGCGTATTCGGCTAGGGCTCTTGTTATCCTAGGCCTCTGGTGCATTATATAAACCAAGGCCGGGCTAGTCGATAGAGATATACAACAATCATACCATAGGCTAGCTTCTAGGGTTTAGCCTCTACGATCTCGTGGTAGATCAACTCTTGTAATACTCATATCATCAAGATCAATCAAGCAGGAAGTAGGGTATTACCTCCATAGAGAGGGCCCGAACCTGGGTAAACATCTGTGTCCCTTGTCTCCTGTTACCATCATCCTTAGACGCACAGTTCGGGACCCCCTACCCGAGATCCGCCGGTTTTGACACCGACATTGGTGCTTTCATTGAGAGTTCCGCTGTGTGTTCGGCAAAATGTCGATGGCTCGCCTGCAGATCAACTGCGACTTCGGCATCTTCATCACCAGCTCGACTGGTCACCATGGTTCGACCAAAGACTGCACCCTACCTCCGATCGTCATGTTCGGATGAGGGCCTTCATCAACATCAGCTCTGATCTCTATCAAGATCATGGAGGAATCATCCAGGGAGCCCGGGGGCTCAACGTCAACATTGCCCTCGGGCGACCGTGCTGTTTTTCTGGACAGCGAACTTATGTCCGCCGCCACCGCCTCCTCAAGTGTCGTTTTAACGATTGCTTCAGTGGAATTGTGCGGAATTGAGTCTACAACAACCCTGGAAAATTTCGTCGAGTTCCGATGGAGGAATCTATGGCAATTCGCGATATACCGGAGCCCTGTTAAATCTGGACGAGAATCTGGATGAGTTTAGGGCATGGTGTCCAGATTCTAGCTCGGACGTCCTTTGGAAGATCCAGCCGTTGATCGGCTGCGGAATTCCTATATCTACCACCCCTCAAAATTTCAGCTCAATCCGACCGTCCAAACTCCGGGAACCTTCCGATTAGTGCATCACTTTTCAGATCTATTTTCTGCGAGAAAACGAATCCGACCCGAGTTCGTCTTTTTTATGAACGGGATTTCGGACATCCTTTTTGAAGGAAGTTTTGTATGGGGTATTGTGTTTTGTTTCCTAACACATCCCACTAACTTTAAAATCTTTTGAACATGATCTTCAACATCATGCTGGTGTCAAACCAGTCCGGCAATATTGCTCCACGGCCGCCGACCTGCGCTAAACATGTCGTCACTTTGTTAAGCCGAGCTCAACTTCTTCAGATCATCATCTCGGCAAGCCGAACAAGAGTTCGGCATCAGAAAGGATAAATCATCACCAACATCGCCGCCCCATGGATTACACGGAGCAGGCACACCGGCATCGCCGCACGGTCACTTCATCAAGCCAGCATTGACCACGTCACGACCTGCATCGACATGGCCGCACCATTGCTCCTTCGAGCCGGTGTCCATCACGTCAACCTACTTCGACTCATCGGCTGACATCGAGGCTCCGACATCTCGGCTGGACCGGGGGCTTCGCCATCTCTTCATCAACCTATACTCCAGAGACTTCGGCGTCACTGGCCGACCAGCTCCGTCACGTTAGCTGGACCGAGGGCTTTGCCTTGGCGAGCCAACCTTTGCCAAGATTGCCATGCCGTCGCTTTATCACCCGTCGGAAATGGGTGTCGGATCGAGTCCCAATTTTGGGAATCACCTTTCTTGGATTGCTACAATAAATAAACCAGGTGCTATTAATCCTAGTATTTTTTGCTTGTTTGGGTTCATTTTTCCCAAGGAATAATTACTCTGGTTTGTCCATCATATGTACGCAGGTCTATCAAATGGTGGCCGCATTAACGACGATCGCATGGTGGTTCGGTCAGTTCCCGTACATAGTCCGGCGAATGCCGCATCCGGAACTCGGACCGACCTGTGAATTCAGGCTCGCCACGCCTTTACCGCATCACGCGACGCCTGCGCCGACATTGACTTGGCGCCAGCCATATTTCTTTTATTACTCACTTTGCATAAATTATTTATTATGCAACATTTTTTATTATTATGACTATTATCCCTGGTTTGCACTATTTTTTGTACACAGGAAAATGATCCAGCCGGACTATATCCTTTGGCGTCACCTCGGCTGGACGGGGGGCTTCGTCAACACTTCATTACCCCATGCCGGGGTCTTTGGCATCACTCTACTGGCCTGCATTGGCCGTGCTATGTCACCACTTCGCAGAGCCGAGCTCTTTGCTCCGCCACCTCAGGACCGGCTTGGGGGATGGAACCTTGTCCCACATCAAGCTCGGACCGCGTCATCAATACCGAACACATTAACCAGCTAAGTTGCCTTCATGCTCAAAGTTTTAAAATTTTAATTTATGTTCGGTTCGCTCAAGCATTATACTTTTTTTGGAAAAAGTAGCTTGTAAATTTGTTTCCTTGTCCAAACTTTGTTTGTGACGCACAAATTCTAATACCCCGTTTACTTGGGGGCTCCCTTGCTGGAGCTTTTCCTCTTGCATATGATTATACTTGTACGGCTTCATTCCTGGTTCGTGTATTACGCCACAATATGCACCATATTGACCTAAGTGATTTGCAAGTTGGGTTGCCTTGCTCCTGTGTTTACCCCTACGTTCCCGATTGTTCGGCTAGGGAGTAAAGGGAGCACCTCTGTGACTGTCACGATCTGGTCACCCGAGCCGGACCTCAGACTGGGTGAAGCCGAAAGCTAGCGCTCTTACTGTTTCCAATTATGGTCGGCACACAACGGAACTCATGATTACAAAAAATCTATTGCAAAAGGCTCATATCACTACAAAAAAAATACACTTCCGTGATGATACGTTTTGTCATAGTAGGTCGCGTTTTTTGTCATGCATGTACATCCATGACAAATTTATGACAGAATCAAGATAGTCATACCTGTGCTATCGTAGAAGTGTTCCATGACATTACCAAAATTATCATCACGGAAGTGTCCACTTCCATGACGATAAATCGCGCGTCACAGAAGTGCTTTCGTCAAGGGTGACCGACACGTGGCATCCACCGTAACGGAACGCCGTTAAGCTATCGAGTCGGATTTTGGATCCGTAACCGTTAACAGCCCGACCAATGGGAAATTTCCGTGTAAAATTTTGATTGGCGTCGATGGGCCGATGTCGCCCGTCCATTGGAGGAGACATGCCTATGGTACGTCGACACGTGGCTGGGCCCAACTGAGGCCCATATAGGTTAAAAAGGCCGGCCCAGTCAAAGGCCCGTAGAACTTAATCAGGTACTAGTGGGCCAGCCAAATAACGGCCTACTTAATAAAGGCTCATTTACAGCCCGAAACCAGATCTGGTCCGTTAATTGTTCGCCCAATATTTGGGCCCATTTACGGCCCGAAGCCAGATCTGGCCCGTTAATTGTTCGCCGAATATTCGGGCCCAACTACAGCCCAGTGACTTTCGGCCTGTTAGAGGCCTGATGTAGACATGGGCCCATTTCATCCCGGTGTGACTTTCGGCCTGGGAATGGCCCGTGCTGCCCATGGGCCATATATGGTCCGACGGGACATCGGGCCCACTAACGGCCCGTGCTAAAGGTGGCAACAGTTAATCCCAACGTGACTTTGGGCCTGTTAAAGGCATGTCTCGTAATTCGGCCCGTTGATGCCTGTACTAAGCTTTCGGCCTCTTAAAGGCCCATGATATGTTTCGGCCTGGTAACGGCCCGTGAGCTAACTGGGCCCATAATGGCCCGGTCTACATTTCGGCCTGCTGAAGGCCCGTCGACTACTAGTGAAAATGGAGGCCCAACATGCATTTTGGCCTGCTAAAGGCCCGTGGTTTCATCTCGGCGTAATGAGCCGATACAATATCCACTGTTAATGGCCCAACGCTACTGGGCCAAACTAAGCTACTGGTCGACAAAAGGCCCAACTAAAATATAGGCCGGTGTAAGTTTGGGCATGGCGCAATGTGTGAAGGCCCCAATCATTCGGGCCCAAGAAAGACGCAGGCCGGCCCAATTGTGGCCCGCTAAAAACCTGGCCCGTTATCGAATGTTTCGGCCCGGTCGACTACATCTGATTTGTTTTAGATAGCGAATGATGGCACTAACTAGTAGGGATTAAGAACAAACCTACTCTATACAATAAAGAAATTACGGCATAGTAACTAAGAATAAACCTACACTATACAATAAAGGATTTAAGGTATATTACATCCATTTGGGCATCAAGTTCGCCACGGTGATCATAAAGCGCAACGAAGAAGCAGATTACAAAAAGCTGGGCACCATTGCAACGTAACAAAATAATCTTGAACCGAGACCACTTCTAAGACAGTTCAAGAAAGGTTAGCCTTGCGAGAGGGAACTGCTGCAAGTCAGCTCTTGAAAGCAAAGGCTGTGAGATCGGCCTAGCATGTCGGTCATAGCTTCCTGTGTAGATGTTTAGCGATGAGGTTCTCATTGGTGTTCTCATGCAATCTTTCTTAGAGATAGGACTTCAAGTCAAAGTTGAGTTGCGAATGCCTTTTGCTAGAACTTGGGACTCAAGAAGTCGAACCGATTCGGAATAACTAATTACGTGAGCTTGTCTCGACCGTTAGTCTCAAGTAACTTGAACACTGCATCAAGACAAGACTTTGGGGTTGTCTCGCTATCTTCAAGATGTTTTGCCTTCTTTGTTGCAATATATGTTCGGTTTGTCTCACAGCCTTCACAGACTTGTGCATGCCATCGTGCATATCACCTGAAACAAAGCGAGAGATGACAGGTTTTGCACGTGTATAAACAAAGATGATAACTGCTCATCAATTCTATCCAATTTCAAATTAGAAAATAAAGAGTAAGTTCAAAATATCAATAGCATAATTTGGCATTGTTCATAATGTGGGGAGCTTCACCACACTCTTTGGATTACCATGTCAACATAACAAGCATAGATGAAGGGCAAAGAAAATCATTGTATCTATTTTGGATAATGTGCATGGCATGTTGTTCATATCATCACCACATCAAGAAGATAAAACAGAGATGACAAGGTGCAAACATGGGCTGCTTCACCACACACTAGATTATAGATCCACAAAACCAAGCATACATATAGGGAGTATTAAGTAATGTGCATGGTATGAATAATAAATTTGGTTTTACAAGTAAAACTTAGAACTTACGGTTTCTTACGAACATGCATTTTGGTAGAAACAACAAACTAAACAGCAGTAAACGATAGGGAATATGAGCAAATTAAGCAGTTGAGGATAAAGGCTTTAGAAGGACTGACTTACATTAACAGTTAACACCGGCTTTATAATGCCCTTCTCCATGTCAAGGGAAGGATAACTCAAGAATTTCAGCACAAAATCTTCTTCATAAGCATTGCATGTACTCTACATTTTGTAGAGAGTAATTATAGATATGATAATACTGGAAGGGATGGAGGATAATGAAGATAAGATGCAGATTGATGCTACATAATCAACTACCAATCCACGAAGTACAAGCGTTACAGGACAAAATGTCTTGACAAGAGCGATGGGCTACACTTCTCACGACTGGCATTGTCTGTGGTATTCTACTTGTTGGTAAGATTAAACATAGATCTGATCTTTTTAGTAAATGGTGGGCGAGGAGATAAGATGCGAGAATGCTACAAAATGAACTAATCCTCGTTCCCATAATACAAGAGTGTTTTGAACACCGTGTCTTGTACAAAATGTTCTTATATTATGGGACGGAGGAGTAGCTATTAATGTAAGTACAAGATAGACCACGCCACCTTACAAGAGGACTGCAGAGCTAAACCTCTTCAAAAGCATTGGGTTGATTCTAAATTTGTGTAAGAGTCCATATGGATCTTATAATGTCCACCAAATGGACGATTCGAGGCTAACATGTGCAAGTGATGCTACATGATCAAACAGCTATGAAAGTAAGTATGGTCATACAGGCAAGAGGTACTCACAAGAGCAATGCGATGCAGCAATATAGTTGCGAGATTCTGTGGTCCCTTGAGAATGAATGTTCTTCTACTAACAGTTTTCATACAAGTGAGACGTTAAGGCAAATGCAGAAATGTAGTTCAAATTGTGATGTGATATCATAGATGTGACCTTACTGCTGCAGCGGGACCAATGTGTAACAAGATTATTCCAGTCACCGTCGGATAAATGTAGCACCGGAGACTTTACAGAATTTTCGTTCAGAGGCTTGCCATCGAAGTGCGCTTGCCTCAGGTAGGAGCGATACTTCATCAACGAGTGCTTGAAAAGCGCAACCAACTCTTGCTCGTCATCACAATCCAGTTTGCTCCTCGCCTATTTAAAAGAATGAAATCTTGTGTCTTTTGTTAGCAGAAACATATGCAGTAATGACCATGAATAACATTAGTACATTACTTACACGTAAGTTGCGGAGGAAGACTGGAAATTGTTGTGTGTCTGCGGTATAATCTTTCCATGAAGGAAATATGCGCTCAAAGTTCCTGACAACAACATAAGCTTCATCTTCTAAACTGGGAAGAAATGGAACAGGGGTCCTATTTGCTGCAATTGGGGCTCTCTCTGGTTCGAAAAGGGATTTGGCAACTGGACTTGGTGTACTCTTTCTTTGGAATGGGGTTTTGCGTCATTACAACTGGTGTTATGTCAATGGCATAATCATATTGTTTGCTGCGCTTGGGGTCTGCTGAGTTGGGGCATCGAAATGACCAAAGGTAGTAGGGCTAGAGTCTGCTAGAGTTGGGGTATTTTGTGGGTCGGTGATATTGCAACTACACCTAATGGGCTATTTGATTTATCGGTACCACTACCTTTTCCAAATATTTTGCTTGTGCTCCTCCATGATCAGCAATCGCCTCTTCCTTTTGAACGTCGATACACAAGAACAACATTTGAATGGACAAATATGGTATGATGACAGATGGAATATGTCTTGAAAATGGATAGGCGGTATGTATTCACATACACGATGTGTAAAGTAAGCTAATGGCAGTTCAACAAAGTAGAAGCAATGCAAAGCATCGCTTGCAAGATATGTGCGAGCAATGTAACCTTGGAAAGTTAGAGCAAGTACCTTGATGGGTGAATAAGATAGGGCATCTTCCTCGACTCCTCCACTAGGGAGCTACATTGACTTAGGTCTCCCTCTAGCTCGTAATCCTTGTTAGGATCATATTACGAGCATGAATCAGAGGTGGAGAGCGTTTGCATTGCATTGCATCCAGACTTGATTTCAGTCCCTTAATGCCAATTTTGACAGCCATGGCATTGTTACCTTTTATTCTTTTCATGCCGCAAGCTCATAATCATTATGATGCTGTTTAGAATCTGAGATTCATGAAAACATAAAAAGTAGTCAGATTATCTATGGAATGCATTGCATTCAAATCGGAGAGTGTCTCCTATAAACCCCTGCATATGCAAAGTTCACCTCCCCAACCGTCTTGACAGGACCACACGAAATACAAACCCCTTATGTCTCTATAACAGGCAGGCACACATTTCAAAACTGAAGTAGGAACATTAGAATCATATGAAATTCGTATTTGAACAAATAAACTAAGCAATTATGAGTGGCGTAATGTTTAGCTTCAAGGGTGGAGTGTTGGTAGTTTCTGATACATCTGAACCATTAAGTGTAGGTAGCACTGAGCCTAATGACAGTCCTGCCTAATGAGTAATGAATCAATTAGAAAATGGGTGATGAGGAGTGGCTGCTGAGTGTTGAGGACGTATCTCGGGATAAATTGGGTTGGCTTGGTGGGTGCTGCATGCACGAGCCTGAACAGACCGGGAAGGTAGGCACGGCGGCGCGCCTGGCAGCGGTGACGCTGTTAGGCGGCGGCTCCTGGCCTCCTGTTAGTCCGCGTCTCCTCCTAAAGTCATGTAGTCCGGCACGGCAAGTCACCGGCGGCAAAGCGGCTGGGGGAGTAGAGATCGAAAGGCCTTGCAGAACAGAGGGGAATCGGGGCTGGGGCGACCCAAAATCCTGTGGTGGGTCGGCCCACCGTGGCACCTCAGTATAGATACACACCGAGCGGCGAACATGCATTTTCAAACTAATTTAGGAACATTTAGCCGACCAATTAAACAACTCTATTTTAATAATATCAGATTCAGATTTGAACATCTAAGCTTGTTTAGCTTGATGCGTGGGCGATGTTATTATGACACGAAGCACGTATTCTGATCGTATAGTGATCATAAAAGGGGAAACTCTAAGCATATTTATTTAGCAAAAGAGGGTTTCCCCTCCGATTTCTATTAAAGAAACCACCACGGAACCAACATGATCAATTAAACCCTAAGCATGATCAATTAAACCATATTATGGCTGTGCCATGGCAGATTTGAAGCTGCAAATCGGAGAAATGATATTTAGCATCCATTGTTTGCTTCGAACTAAGAACTAAATTCTAAGAGCTGAAAAGAAAGTAGAGTAACCAAGTTAAGATCTATTTTCTGGTTGAGATCAAAAAGTTGAGGAGATATGAAGGACCACCTCTCTTGCGGCTGTGTAGGCATCGAAGTGCGATGGCTGTCGGTGCCGTTGAAGCAATCTGCTGACGGTGAGCGGGTGCATCGGGGATAAGTCCGTTGCGGTGGAAGAGAAGGTCGTGTGAGCGGCCCCGGCAAAGAGGACGACGGCGCCGATGAAGCGAGAGGACACGATGCAAGGCTATTGGTCCGTCGCCGTGGATGAGAAACGTCCATCGCTAGCAGTGGACGACGCGGTCTTGGTAGGCGCTCCGTCATGGTGGAGGACGGTGGCGATGGATGTGGTGGAGGACGGCAGCGATGGATGGGGTGGCGGACAGAGGTGTTAGAAATATGAGCAAATTACTACGAGATTTAATCCGAATAAACAAAAGATAAATCATGACAACAATAGAAGAGATTAAACTAATCATGTGAACTAGCATAATAGATGAACAGATCACATCTAGGGCACATACTAGAAACATGAATTCTACCACGATCTCGAACAGGAAGGATAGAATCACATACGGTGCAGTGGGAGCAGCACTGCCGGCGTTGACGTTGTCGCCCATGTCGTCGAGGATGAGGTTGTCGAGGTTGGGGAAGAAGTCGTTGTTCACGAAGTCGTTATCGCTTGCCCGGCCGATCAGCGAGTCGCTCCTCAAAACCTGATCGCCCCTCTCTCCGTGACAGGATCATGAGAGGCGGGTTAGGAGGCCTGCTGTCCCTTCTCGTGGTGCATGCGGAAGGAGGGATGGAGAAGACTTGCTTGGCGGGGCAATGATCTGGAACGGTGGTGAGAAACCATACGAAGCGGCGGCGGCTAGGGTAGACGTCTGCCTGACTATATAGTGCGGGCTGGGTAGGTCGTGGGAGTAAACCCCACGTCCGAGTCGTCACGATCCAAAAGAATCAGAAACGGTTCAGTAATTAACGCATCCGTTTTTTCCCGTGCAGCAAAAATATAGACAACATGCATAGCTCTGTCCTCGACTCGGCTCATCCCGCAACCCGCGGCACGTCGTGACGAGGCGTGGCGTGGAAAGACAAGCGAGGAGGAGGAGCGCGCGTGTAGGTCTCCTCTTCTCATGCTCATACAAGTGGTAGAAGAGCCCACCTTATAAAGAGGTGCAACTCTCTCTCAACTTATGAGGTGGGACTAAACTTTAGCCTCACTCACTCCACTCACATGTGTGCATGAATGGGCCAAGAGAATTTCAGAATTTTAGTTGGGCTTTGGGCCAAAGGCCTATTAGCAAAATTCCAACAGGAGACTGGTGTGGGGATGGGGTGTTCTAGCGCGGACGGTGTATGAATGGGAAAATGGAGGAGAGAATGCGGGAACCATGTTTTTGGGACGCTTTATCTGAAATATGGGAAAGTTCTGAACTTAGCCCCCGTTTAAAATTTGGACGTCTCGTCGGTTGGGGATAGGACGGTAATCTCGCATCTCGCCAATATTTGCCCAGAGCGATTTCGGGCGAGGAGAGGGTGTTTGGCGCCCATGGTTGGCGCCCATGGTGTATGAACGGGGCTGACAGGTAGGGCGGTTGTGTCATGTCTGAGTGAAGTTACAAACCTGCCCCTATTGAAAATATTTTCCTACATCGATTTCGGCCGAGTCGAGTTTGTTTTGCCGCCCATCGTGTATGAATGGGTAATGGAGGCAGAAACAGAGGTCTTTCGGACGAGCTTGAATCAAACGTGTTTTGCCGCCCATGTTTGACGCCCACCGTGTCGGAATGGGCTCAGAGGCGGTCGTGTCACGTCTAATTGAAGTGACTAACCTACCCCTATTTAGAGAAGTGGAAATCGGGCCGATGGATTGTCCGTGTAATGGGTAGACAGTAATTTCCATCTCCCAAACACTTGGCTTCGCAGCCGACGTGGGAGTGGACATTTTGCTGCTTCTTTCAATTTTGGGACAATAGGCATCCACGTTTACCACAGCAACTAAATTGAATCCATTTTGTATTCCAATATGAATCTTTATAAATCATTCTATGTGTTTTATATATCTTCAAAAGGACGACAAAGATGTATTCCATCATCATATATGAATATGGGTTACAAATGCCGATACTCAAATTCAGAAACTAGTATCCAGTTTAAGGTGAATTCGAATATTTGGAACACTTCATGTCCAACTCAAATGTCACACGCAACATAATGTGTACTCCCATTTAGATATGTACACAAGCGATGTATCAAGATTCAAATACCGAGTCAATCAACCAAGAATGTACAGAACTAACAGACATATAAACACTTATAGAGTATATGGATCAATAATATCAACTAACATACATAAGCCAGGCATTGTACTTTTTTGGCTACAACAAGATCCTTTTTTAGCCAACATCTTGGCCCTTTCCGACGCGTGCCACTTATGGTCCATCTATACTACTACTATTGTTGAATGCACATTCAGCCCGATTGGCATATTTGTAGGTCTGGCACAGCAATCAAAACGAAATGTCTCCAAGTCTTATCAATTAATACAGACTTGTGCTCAAATAAAATTACAAACCAAAAAACAAAAAAAAATTATTACATGAGCTCTAAAACAAATGATTTGATTGATTACATGTACAGACAACACAAAGGTTATTCAACTATGGAAAGAACATTTCACCTATGATTTACCAAGTAGGAATTTAATTTCCTTTTTTCCTTCAGGACCTTAACAATCTGATCAGTCTCAGCTTGCTTCGTTTTGAAGTCCACCAAATATTTAATGGTTGTCTTGAGTACTGCTTATGATTGTGTTGTTTGCTTCCTCAACATGTCAACTTCATCTCTAAGTGCAGAAGCAGAATCTCTTTCTACCACTAGTTTAGCCTCTAGAGCATCAGCACTTGGCAATTCATAATGCACGATTGGGCCGGTGCCACTGCTGTGGGATGATGCAACGTCCATGGGGACCTCGCTCTTTGATCTTGGGCTAACCTGTTTTGCCATTAAAGTTCCGATTGGATTTAGAAAAGTTGAAGTTAACAAAACATCTCAACTGGGAGTTATAACAGCAAACCAGTTAAACAAACAAGGAATTAAAGAGTCTCAATTGGATGCTGAAAAGTACTAGTTATTAACATCATTGTAACCCGTTGTTGCAGCAGCAAAGTAGTTAAACAAACAAGTAGATATTTAAGTTAAGGCAAACAGGTAATTCTTAACAGTAAGTATCAAACACATAGATAGGCGCAGTCTACAATATGATTAACAGACTGTGCCATTATGTAATCAGTAGCAAACTAAATTAAGCCAAGAACGTAATTGAACAATTTTGCAATAAGTGGCTAACTAAAATTCTGAGAAGCAGGTAACTGAACTTACGCTAGTTATTTGTACAGGCACACTGCAACTTCTTTTTCGCTTACAAGGTTGTACAAAGGAGTCCATGGCATCAATTGCTTGGATACGCAGTCCCAATACTTCTTTCTTCCCACACTGCATGGGTAAGTCGAATGGTTAATCTGGTAAGATGGTGCGTCCTTGATATGTTATATGAGGACGTGTAGTCAGACTAGTTGTAGCCAAACACATCACACTGGCTTTTATCAGATATTTCATGTGATTACTTTTGGCATATTGAGATCTAAGCAATCTACAATAGGATGAAAAGATCGCATCCTTCACATTATTGGCGAACTCAGTTCATAGAAACAAGCAATTCAACCATTCGTGGGTAAATCAAAAGCGCCTCGAATATTTTTCACTATCCAATCATACATGCAAAAAGGGGCGACGCCACCATAGGGGCTGGTATGGGCGGCCGCCTCAGGTGGCTGGAAAGTGTGCACCTAGTTTGAGTCGTCCAGGTTGGCCCACGCTAGTTTTGTTCGTCCCAACGCACGAGCAGGCAATGTAAAAAATGAAGAAAAATGTTTCAATTTGGATGGGCCAATAACATAAGTGCAAGGCAGGCCCTATAGCAGGCTCGCGGCCCAAACAAGCGCCTCCCATATCGATCGACGGCAGGAAAAATCCCAATTCATTCGCTCCAGCCTCCAGTCTGGTTCGCTCCTAACCTAGCCGCCGCTGGACAGACCGACACAGCACTTCCTCGCGCCCTCGTTGGAGGGCGGTCGCCGGGCTTCAAATGAACGGAAGGACAAGAAGATGAAGATCCAACCCTGGGTGTAGCGTGCGTGGGAGGCAGCGGCGGCAGCACGGGCATGGCATCGAGCTTGCGCAAACGGACAGTCGCAGCTTGCAAGAGTAGCATGCGCAACGAGCAGGTACATCACATCCCTAATTATATCTAATTCAACTCTTCAATTTCTGGCCAATAGTTAAACCTGACGGTGTTATAAAACTGCTTGTATGTAGGGAATCTATGAGAAAATGAAACCAATTTCTACTTATTTTTAACTCCCCAATCAATACTTTGAATCGATCAATCTGATGTATCTAATCAAGTTTCCGTGCAAACATACAAGCTCATGTTGTTCTTGAGCCTCAAGTGTCTAATGAACAGATCGCTAATGAAGGATTTGATGCAAACATTTTACATGCTCCTCGGTGATGAACATATAGTGTCTAATGAGGTATCTAATGCAAGCATTTTGCAAGCTCATTGAAGGATTTAGTGTCTAATGATGATCTACTATGTTGAGAGAGACAGAGATTTGCAGCATTGATGACAAGCAAATTATAGTGCATTTTCATAGCTTGAGGAAACGTCGAGGCCATCTACCGTAAAGTCCCCATATCATGACAACATAGCATAAATACTTTTCTAATCCGTTGTTTGAAACTATTGGCATACTTGTGCAGGATAGATATATTGATATGCAGTTTATGACTTGGTTATACGTGCAATTACACTTCGATATTTTCAGCCAGAGAACGAATAATTCAAGCAGGTACATACCATGTTTGTAGTCCTTGTACACCATGTTGCATTTTGTGTTTTTTGGTGCTTACATCATTTAGTTTTTATAATCTGAACTACTTTGGATCATTAGCTGGTTTTCAAAGTGCATGTAGCTTCACATTTCTCAAGTTATGTTGATTTCCGGAGTGCAAGTGCCTTCGTATTTTTTAAGTTAAATGTTCACCCCTGGTAACTTGAATTAGTGGATCAGCCACTCGCACACAAGTCATACACGAATGCCAAGCATGAATTAAATGAAATGCGGGGACTTACGCTAGCTCGTTATACAGGCTCACTGCAGCTCTGCTTGCGCTTGGGATGGTCCATGTACAAGTCCATGTTACCACTTACTTGGATGTGTAGGCCTTCTGCTCCTTGCATCTCCCTCTGCATTTTTGACACGGTGAATGGTTGATCAAATAAGAGGAATCGACCTTGATGTTGTACCGGAGGACAAATACTTACAAGGTTATACGGGTGTGCAGGATGTGTACCAGATCCCGTAGCCCCGTCATGCTTCGCTAAAAATGGATTTGCTTGTTTCAGATGATATCTCTAGAAGAAATAAGAGTTAAAGTCAGAGTTGCATAGGCGTGTAAGCTAAGAGAGCAGTGAAAGGATATCCAAACATCATCGAAACAAAGCACAAGGGAGTGATGTGTGGATACCTAGTTCGGTCGGCGTTTGGGCATGCTCGCTTAGCTAGAGTCGGGTCACTTGAGCCGTTGAGGGTGATCTTGCGGCGTTGGCTGGCCGTGCACGGATGCAGATCTTGAGTGGCAGCGGAGCGCTACGATGCGGTGGACGAGACCGTTGGTGAAGCCCCAACGGCCTCGAGGGGCGGAGGTGCGACGATGTGCTCGGTGAAGTAGGCTTGGTGAGCTGGGAGACGCGTCGGTGAAGCGCACCTGATGCGGTGGAACTCGGTGTCTGTGAGGCACGTTGGTTGCGGCGGCCGACGTTGTCGGTGGGCCACCCGGTGCGGTGGACGAGGGCGTAGATGAGGTAGCTCCGGTGCGGTGGTGAAGCGCGACCGTCGTCTTTGTCGTCGTCGTCCGGCACAGAGGTGGGGAACGGTGGGGAAAGAGATGAGACGAGGGGCAATTCGAGGGATGGCGGCGAATTAGGGATTTGAGCAATCTGGCGCGAAGGGGCGGTGGAGAAGAGAGATTTTGCGGGGCTGGAATTGGGGCGCCAGATATTTCAATCAAAACATGGAAGCGCGAACTTATGTTGTCGTCGTCCTTTTTTGGGGGGGGTGGGTGGCTAGGTGCTACTGCGTCCGTCCGACACACGCGACCACCCGGCAGACTATGCTTGGTGCCTTAAGGCACCTGCCTTTGTGTCCATGACATGTGGGCCCAACAGGTGGCTGGCCCACATGTCGATCACCCAAGGGCGTTGCCTTTAAGGCACCGAAGCAGGCATCCACCCCGACACGACCCTGGTGCACAGGTGCGCCTACATTTGAGAATGCAAACGAATCTTCTTTCATTTGCAAACGAATCTGTATGTATTACCATGCCCGTGTTTTCCTTGCAATAATTAGTCATTCGAAACGAGATACTCCATCCGTTCACTTTTGTAAGTCATTTCAGACAACTTAAAATGAACTGTTTTGCACATTGTCTGAAATATCTTCAAGGTCTTATAAAAGTGAATAGAGGGAGTACAATAAATTAATTAATGAGGAGTTATTTGAAAAAAAATCAAAACGGTACCCACGCGAACGTGGATTAGAGTGTGTCTCACATAATTAGTTATTTGAATTAGAGTGTGTGTCACGTAGTTAGTTATTTGAATTAGAGTGTGTGTCACGTAGCGATCTCCAATTCTAACGTGGATTTCGCATTTCACTTTGTATCCACGCTACTTTTTAATACAAATTCATATGTATATTATGAACACCATGGTAGTGAGAAAACTTTTGGATGGATTCAAACATATGACCTACAAAATAGCACAACAAATTGAGCCAATGTCAACTTTTCGAAACTTAGTATGGCACGAATTCGAAATAATTACCCGTATGCCTGGTCCTTGGTTCAAATCTTACAATGTACACCGAATTGAAACATCGATATTAAGTCTCGTACTATGTACATTCAAATGTTTTTTAGCCCCCCCTGCACAAACGCTACATACTTCCTGTATCGGTCAATCTTCCTCTCCTAACCACCTTAGCAAGCTATCGATTTCTAACACACGTTCATTCTTTCTCTCCATGTTTCGATATCTAAGTCTCTCAACTACACAACCCCTTTTTCCACTCCTGTTACCAAATGTATTTACCTTACACACCCGCCATTGCACCCCATGCCGAGCTCTCTCTCTCCCCCCCTCCCTCTCACCCTCTCGCGCTAAATACATGCATTGCCTATCTAGCCCCCCCAACCTCTCGTGCGCATTTAACATACGTTGTATATCTAGGTCACTCCATCGAGACTGTCTCACTCTTTCTTCCGCACGGCGGGCCACACTCGCTCAATCTAGCTCTCTTTATCCGAGTCTCGTTTAACCTCATTTTCTTTTACACACAAATGATATATCTCCCTGTTCGGGCCTCGATCGACACACTCTATACTCTCTCACGCAGATTGTCTATCTAGGTCAGTCCATCCAAGCCACCGCCATTCTTTCGACCTCATGGTGGGCCACGCTCACTCAATCTCTCTCTCTCTCTCTCTCTCTCTCTATCTATCTCTATCTCTCTCTCTCTCCGTATGTCTTGGTTTACCTCGCTCTTTCTCGGACAAAAACGATATATCACCATGTTTCAGCCCAATTCGACCTATTCACATTGTATACTCTCTCACGCACATCGTCTATCTAGGTCACTCTCTCCAACCCGTCTCACTCTTTCGATCGCACGGTGACCCTATGTGATCGGTTGACCTTGCTTCCTCCCACGCACAAAATATATCTACACGCCTGTGACTGGATCATCTCTCAAGCTCTATCTTACAGCCCTCACCCTTACCAAAAGCTCAATCGGACAATATCTCTCCGGAGCATATATATTTGTTCAATGAATGTCGGACCACACTCACTTTGTCTCTCTATCTATATGTCTCTCGATTGACCTCGCTTTCTCATACCGTATCTTCCACGCGTTGAAGCTACTACCTCTCCATCCCTCGCAAGCGGGGCTATTTACATTCGAGGGCACTCCAACCTTGGATTAATTTGTGTAGGCATTTATTCGGTCGGTTTAGATTATATTTTCGTAGCATTCGCCCACAACTACTCCAAACGCCGTTGCAACCCACGCAACTCCCTAGTTGATTTCCTCTGCTCGGTCATCGCTCTCTCGCACGTCCTTTCTCGCCTTCAACGTCGCACCATGGTATTATTGAAAAACTATGTTGTTCTCTTTAATTATTATAAATAAGCTACAAAACTACACACCGATAGTCCACTTGGAATGGAACAAATTTCGACCCACAAATTAAAGTGCTACAAACTACACACCAAGGGGCCCACATGTCATGAAACAAATTTGGGCCCATATACAAATTAAAAAATAAAGGACGAGGATCGAACATGCGACCGGGCCTTCAAGCCGCACGTCAATAGGCAACATACGTAGAATAGCAATGTTTGTTGTACCCCCTTTATTCACATAATGTTTTTATATTACCACAGCCTAATTAATGGATAACATGTAATATTATTTTTAGTATTATTCTCCTTCACTTACTGGTGGGTTCCATGTGTGCTCTTTCTCTCTCCTCCCCTTCTGCGTTTAGATGCATGGGCAAACAGGAAGAACTCGCGGGCGATGTTGCCGTTGACCATATCTGGACGCGTTCACAAGTCTCGGCACCAGTTTCACGTACTAGCAGCACTAGTCAGTGTGTATGTGCAATGCACGTTAATTTGGAAGTATATTAAGTGCATGCGGATATTAACTACTATGATATTATTTGCGTGTTGTCATGTGATTAGCACTAATTTTTGGCATGAAATTAACTGCACGCTAAACGTGTTGAGCGCTCGACATTGAAGCAGTCTAGGTCGTTGGATGACAAGGAATACATGTGGCTTGATGACATTTTATATTTAATTTGATACGGCTCTAGCAGAACATTCAATTGATCAAACAATACATTTCGTTCAGTCTGACTCCGACTTTAAATTATACGACGATCGATATAAAATAAACGGAAATGATAAGCGTTGGATTTTAATCATGGCAATCCAAACGTTTTCATGGCAAATTTAGATTACGGCGGCGCGGGTGGCGTCTCGCTGATGGGAAGCGACTCCTCTGCGTGCTCGTGTGTCGTCGGGCCACCGACCGATGGCGACAATGGCGTCTTGCACCGTTGTTGGCGTACTCTGGGCGTTAGCCTAGCTTCAAGGAAGGCCAAAATGTTCGGACTTGAGCGAAGTCAATCTGGCGGAGGAGGCGACGGCGTTGGTGCAAGGAAGCGGTCGACAGCGGCCATCCATGCCGCCGAGGGGGGCACCGCACCAGCGAGGACGGCGCTATCAACGGCGCGGCGGAGACATTCGTGTGCACGAGCACCGCACGCGCAGCGCCGCGTCGATTACCAGCAGCGCATGCGCTGGCAGGTGCACGCACCGGCGCATGGGCGTCTTGCGTCGATTCACGCAGCGCGCATCTTGTTGGCAGGTGCACGGCGCGTGAAAGTTGGCGAGGACCTCGTGGAACCCGTGGCATCAAGCTCGGCGATAATGTGCGGCTCCCAGCCCATCAATGCCACGGGATGGGCGCTGGCCCGATCGGGCGGCAGGAGCGGAACAGGAGCGGGATATGCGCGGCGTCTTCCGCAAGGCGGTTCAAGCTCGTCCCAAAGCGCCTTATGTTCTTGAGACTCCGGCTGGGTGTCTTCCTCATGAAACTGGAACACTAAGGGCAGACCATCGTGATGCGGCATGGCGTATGTTTAGGTCAGGCTAGTTGGAGGTAGACGACATGAGAATCGGAGAGGAAGAGAGAGGATTGTCGCGATACCGGGTAGTGCGGGGTTGATTTTAAACTATGGCGCCGGCGACATTAAAAGTGGGAGCAGTTGGGACGACGGTGGGCGGCGGAGCTGGTCAAAGGGCTCGCCTCCGGTGAGTCTGCACGGCGATCGCTCGCGCCTCCTCGACAGCCCGGCGCGGCGATCGCTCGCACGCCTCCCGTCGACTCATAGGCTTGCTGGGACGGCACCTGCCGATGAGAAGCAGGGACTCGTGGCGGCACGTAAACGCCCACGGTTTCAATAGTGAAAGCGGTCGCCTTAATGTGACAGGTCTTTGTTCCAAAATACCTTGGCTCTTCATTTGTGCAACTTGTCATAAGCAGCTTGTCTCGAATTGAAGAAAAAACTTATGAAGTAATATTTGTGCCATATCACGTGACCATGCTCAGTTTCAAGAATTTATGCTCACTTTTGGATTTTCTGAAATTTAATCCAGGATTCGAAACAATATCATAACCTGCATCATGCAATAAATTTTCAAGCCGTACATCTATCCTGTTGTATTTCTTAAGAAAGGATTTGGTCAAACATTTTGTAGTTAAACCTCCTTTCCGGTTTATAGGGCTCAATTCAAAATCTCACCAACCAAGGTAGATGGTGAGTGGTGGAACAATTGTTGTAGTTTGCAAAACCACTCAATTAATGCGCTTGTTTTCCTCAAAATTGTGTTTACTGAATGCATTAGTTGCAATGCATGCATGCATAAAGTACATGCATTGGTCAATTTTCTCCTAATACTTGCATGTAATGATTTATTGCACCTTGAAATCTGAACATGTGATGGGGAACAACCAAATTGAGACTTATAAAATGGGAAAACTAAAATTTTGAGATAAGCCCTATAAACCGGAAAGGAGGGAGTAAAGGATAATCCCTCCGTGCCAGGCATTGCGATATATTAACTCAAGTACTAGGCACGAACAAAGAGGCTCAATTCTGTGCTCATCCTGGTGTAGTAGTAGTAGTACTAGGCAATGCAGTTGACGGGTGACCTTGACGTGCGGCGACTGAGGGAATTGAACCGTGCTCGGCACGGTAGGTAACGTTGTCTAGATACTAAAGCATCCCTCCGTTGTTCATCGGTAGTCATTATGGACCGGGGACATGAGGGAAATTTCCTAGGGCTGGAATTCTGGCCGCCAGATATTTCGACTTGAAACGCTGAGGCTCGACTGGTTGGGGTTGCATAATGTGCGTACCACGCACGCCACCGAAGGACACGAGCGCGTTTTATTTTTAGGATCAACACGAGCCAATGTCTGGCTGGTACGCCGTTGGGTCCTACCATTTGAAAATACGAAAGGAACCTTTTAAATTGCCGAACGAATCTATGTGTATTACAATACCCATATTTTCCTTGCAAATACTAATCTCAACGTGGTAATTGATTTATGATGAATTGTTGAATTAGAGTGAATTTGTGATATAGTGATCTCAACGTGGATTTCACATTTCATGGTATCCCTAGTAAGTTTTCCAATGCAAATTCAAATTTAAAAGATGAACAATATGGAGGTGAGAAAACTTTGTATGTATCAAGCATATGACCACACACACACACACACACACAGACACACACGCACGAACACAACAACAATCCAATAAGTATAGTGCATCTATTTTTCCAACCCATGCATGTATGACACGAGTTCAAAAATACTCCTTCTATTCCTAAATATTAGTCTTTTAGAGAGTTCAACAAGTGACTACATACGGAGAAAAATGAGTGAATCTAGACTCTAAAATATGTCTATATACATCCGTATGTGCCAGTCCATTTGAAGCCTCTAAAAAGACTAATATTTAGGAACGAAGGGAGTAAAATGTAAGACATCCATGGTCCTCAGTTCAATATTTAAAATGAACATGAAACTGAAACATGAATATTAAGTCTAGTACTACTGTACATGCAAATGTTGTGTTTAGGCGGAGCTATGATTGTCGGGGTCAACCCTAGACCTTAGATAAAATTGTGGAGCTCTGTTTAGGGTTGTTTAGATTATATTTGTCCCCACCCACCCAACCACCGATTGGTTGTGCACCCCACCCCTCCTCCCGGGAGAATATCATGTGCCCCATACCTTAGATGCTATATGCCGTCTGAGTTGCTTGGAGCTTGTAGATCTAAGATATAGCAGCTCACATGATGTGTCTTAATTTTTTTGCAGGAAACCTTGATGAGTTTGAGAATTGCACACAATTTGTACAAAAACTACTTAGATGCCCTTTGATCCCATATCCAATGACCTCGAAGCTCGTATCACCGTAGCATCTAAGATGAAGGAGGACATCATATTCTCATGTATGTAAGAATATCATGTGCTACCACACCTTAGATGCTTTGGTGATACAAGCTCTTCGGAGGCGTTGGTTTGTGACCCAACACCTCCTCGGTGGTTGAATGGTTTTTGCGTAAAAGCCCCAAAAGAGTTCGCCCACTTCTTACAAGCACAAAGACTGCTCGAGATGCCATTGGATCTCGGATCAAGCGACCTCCAAGCTCGTATCACCGTAGCATCCAAGCTGTGATAGCACCTTATGTTTTCTCGCGGGAGAGTATGAGGTGCTCCCACACCGTAGATTCTATGGTGATCTGAGTTCACCGAGATCTAACGGCCCACAATAGGAGGTTTGAATGTTTTTGCAATATCTGGTGATAGAGTTTGGGAAATGCGAGAAAGTACAAGTACTATCCATGTGCCATCGATCACTAATCATCGACCTAGATGCTCATATCACCGTGGCGGGTAATTAAGCTACGAGGAGCACCTAATATGAGCACCGGGAGGCGTTGGATCGAAGATGCAGCGGCACACGAGGCCTGAATGTTTTATTTGCAAAAAAAACTTTGGAGAGTTTGGAAAGTCGCATAATTACAAAGACTACTCCCAAGCCATTGGATCTCACTTCCAGCGGTGTAAAACTTCGTATCACCATAGTATCTAAGCTGCGGGGTGGATGTGATATTCTATGCATTGTCATTTTGTTAAATAAACTTGCAAAATACGTGTAACTCGTGCGTTACTTGTCTAACCGCCAAAGTGTTTGTTCAAAAAACCATCCTACACTGAAATATCGGAACAACACAGGGGTCCCACTTGTCATTAATCAAATTTGGACCTAAAACTAACAAATCTGAAAGGCGAGATTGAGGCGGCAACTGGAATACAAAGCGTAAGTCGATAGCCTGAAAAAACGAATGGTTGTTGGCTTTGTCCCATAGCTTGATTTTATAAAGTACTTGCGTTGAGTAGAGTGGAGGGAGTGCCTCGTCAACACGTGCATGACCGTTGTCTCACTTACGGGTGGGTCCCAGGTCTGTGATCTCAATGTCTCTTCTCTCCATCGTCTAACCTTTGCACGGGCACACACGAAGAGCGGCGCTAGCTTGCCTTGGTGTTATTACAACTAAAAAAAGCTTGGAAAATAGGAGAATCGCCTAGAACAAGAGACGTTGTGGCTGGTCGAGACGGAGCTAACCGTGCCACGTTTGCATGATGAAGTTGTGTGGCTAGTGGGGTGTTTTCGACCGACTGGCTGGGTCTCGAGTCGAACCATAGGTACCACGTCGTCTGATATATTTTACACGCACATTTTCCTCCGTGCGAGGGCGTGGCACACCCTACATGTGGTTTGAGGTCCTCCGGGTGGTGCACATATATTCTTCTGACGGGGCGCCCTACAGCGCGTTTCAGGTCCTCCTCGGTCGTGGCGCCAAGCAAGTAAATGAGTCATCAAATCACGAAAGACCACCTTTCCCGCCGAGTACATCAGTGAAGCACGGTGGCTAGCTAGTTGGGCTAGTTCGACCGATTAGCTAGGCCACCGCCACATTTGTTTTTCACCCCTTTTTTTATCTACTTGTCGGCAGGTAAATTTAAATATCCACCGCGGCGTTGCTCTGGTGTTTGGAGTGCGGCAGGATTTTTAATTTTTAATTGCCAGGGAGCAGTAGCGTAGCAATTAGTCATGATGACTCCGCTGTAAAACCCACCGCTCCACGATGTGAGAAGTCGTCGATTGGTGTTTTACCGTGGTGAAACCAAAAGATTCCCGCTCCTCGGCTGGCTCCTCCGCCTTCCGTAGATGCATTGCCTTTCAGCCGTTTAGCCCCTTTGCTTCCTCTCCCCATTGCTTCTACCGGTGCCATGGCGGCAGCAGATCCGGAGTCGAGGTGAGGCGCTGACACGGAGCTCCATGCCAGGATCACGAGCTCGGGGCCAGGGCGTGGAGCTCCGTGAGCTCAAGGAGGAGAGGAGTGCCATGCTCCTCCGTTATGTGCGGGAGTTCACGGAGCTTCAAAAGCGGGCGTCCACTACAAAGATGCTCGGCGTCGTGGCGTTGCTGCGAAAGCGGGAGATCGATAGGCCGTCGGGGGGCAGCTGGAGCCGGCGGGCCGATCGTGGCGAGGTCGAGATCGCCTCGGCCACTTGGTGAACGGTTGCCACGCGCGTGTTGCGGCTGTCGCGATGCCTACCGTCGTGCCGGTAGCGGCGATGCCGGCCGTCGGGCTGAACCCGTTCGACCACCGGTCGACTTCAGCGAGCCGCGGCTTCGACTTGGTCTCCTTCTTCACCTATATCTCCGAGGAGCTGAGCCGTCTCGGTGCGATGGTGGGGGTGAGCTGGACAAGGAGGGTTGCCGCGCTGCCGTCGCTGTTCTTTGGCGAATCCTTCGAGGCTCCGTCACGGAATCCATTACGTGCCATTGGGCGCCGTGTTGTGAGTTGGCTCCCGTCGACCAGGAGCGGGCTCTGCGGGCGGTTGCACCCTGCATCACCAACGTTGCGCGCCTAGAGAAGCAGAGGGACTTCGGTGGTGTTTAGGCGCCCTCTGCATTGGCATGTCCATGTCTCGATGCAACATGACCGTTGGATCAAACTCAGACGGTGAAGATCAGTCACTGTAGCACAAAGCGTGTGGGTGTGTTTGGTTGCATTCTCATCTCAATATAGTTGTTTCCTCTTCGTGTATTTTTGTCAACCTACTAGTGTGGACTCATGCACCCTTCATGCACTCTGCCAAACACCCAAAAGTGGGTGGAGAAGGGAACTTTTGCTCCCATCCCGTGCACCCTTCATACACCCTGTCTAACACTATAGGATGTGCTTCATATGGTTCATGTTTCATGGAGTCTTTGTAGCACCGTACTCTCCGTCTTGTTGTGGATCTAGTTACGTTAACATTGATCTCACCGTTCATTCTCGACCGGACAGTCGAAAAAGCGGTACTATGTTACATATAGGAGTAGTTGACATGCGCACACCATCATTTGTTATCGTCATATCTTACTACACTAGCAACAAGATTGTGTAGTACTACTGACGTATGAACCACTGCACATGCCTAGTAGTAGTAGCATTGTCTATGTTCAAGTGGCTGCCGTGTTTCGCACTCCTCCGTCGTAAGAGTGGAAACGCTTGCTGTAATAATTTTTTTCTTCAGAATGAAAAACAGTGGACACGCTCTACCGTGCGGATCCTCCTCCAGCCATGCACTAAATTACTCACTTTCACCGATGTGTGGGACAGCCAGTACCTGGGTCCACCAGCCATGCACTAAATTACTCCGTAGTAGAGTGACAGTAGACTACCCCGATCGAACCGCCGCAGTAATGCCCAATGAGCCGTCAAATCACAAAACCCCTCCTTTCCAGCAGATAAGTTGGACTGGACGAAGCAACCATCATTTCACTCTTCTCTCTCGGCTTCCTCTCTTGAAGAAAACCCCCACTCGCCGCTTCTCCCTCATCTCGTTCCTCCTTTAACTCTTCTCTCTCAGCTTCCTCTCTTGGATGGGCCTTGAGCATCGACCGACGTGATGTCTATGGCTCTGCCAAAACCGTCGAGGCTCATAGTACGAAGAAGCGCAAGCACCCTGCTGAGACTACATGAGACAAGCTCAAAGCCATCGCCTGTCCAAGCCCCCTCTCCGGGATCCCTCATTAAGCAAGTCCGGTAATGTCTCTTGTTGGCGATCTTTTCTCGATCTTGATTGTGTTTTTCATCTAACACGAGTACTAGTCTTGGTAGTACAACTTTCGGGTGATCTTGCATGTGATTTTTGTGTGCCAAATGACGGTTCTAAATTCCTCTTTTGACCAAAACATGCAAGAGGTTGACACTGATTTCTTATAGATTACTTTCAACTACTCCCTCTGTCCCAAATTTCTTGTCTTAGATTTGTATAGATACGGATGTATCTAATACTAAAATGTGACTTGATACATCCGTATCTAGAAAATCTAAGACAAGAATTTTGGGACGGAGGGAATACTATAATTTATCAATGCTACCTTTTAAGAGGGTATATTTGCCTCGATAACTTGTGTTATGGATATTGCATGTAATCCATCTGCTCTCATGCCTTTGAAGACATGTTCTAGTGTCTTTGTTCACTCATTTAAATGCGTATATGTAGTCATATATGGAGTATAATATCGAAAATCATCTTATATTTCTGAGCGGAGGTAGTAATGAAATATGGTTTCTGTTTGAATTAGAACGAGGTCCATGGTGGAGATGAATTTCTCAAAGTCATGCCATGTGAACTGAAGACACGATGATGAGTTCTCTTGCTGAACTATCCATTCTTTGTGTCCTTGTCATACGTTTCCTGAACTAGTGTTTTCCTCTGAGCATTATTGCGAGCGTGTTCTCGAGGCTGTACTTGACCACAACAATTTCCTGGCTGTGCCTTCGATTACGAAGGGTGTGGTTCTCGTAAAGCTTCCCAACAAATCTGATGTGGCCTGTCTTCATCATCATGTTTATGAGTGGAAATACCACTCTGTTAGGTTCTCCAAGGTTGAAAAGATGGTGATGGAGCATGTAGACATCTCACACGAAGTCCATGGCCTAGTTAGTTATGTGGGGTTCATCCCGTAGGTCGGTGGCAAGAAATAGTCTGCATAGTTTAGTTAGTGCAACTTTGCTTATCATAGTAAGTACTATTGTTCGATTACTTGATTTGTGTTTGTGAACCTGTATTGTTTATTAGTCTTTGCCGCTTTTGGTGTGTGGTCAGTCCGAGAGCGGTCTATGTTAATGTCATCCACTCAATTCATCTGTACATTTTGAAGTATCCAGATCATATTTTTTGTGAGGACGGTTTATCAATTATGGTTACACTCCAATATCGTATGCATTGCAGGGTTTATCGCACCCACCAGGATTTCCAGTCCATGGATGTTCGGTCCATACGATTTGTCACGACCTTTGGACTATCACCTTGTGGGAGTAAGCGGGGCCCCTGCATGCCACGCAGCGTAGTTGGACGATCAATCTTACATTTAGTACTTCAACATAGTGATTTCCTGGTAAGGATTCACTCGTGTCACATCAAGTAAATCTTATTGATTCTTGTCTAAATCTTATTGATTTAATGTCATGTTTTCTTTCTTTTCCTACAATTTTATGATTTAATGTCATGTTTTCTTTGCCATGTGACATTCATCACAGAATAAACCGTTTGGTTTGCTCTAAGATGGCTATTTTTGCAGGTTTCACTTATTATGTCGTGTCGATGTTGAAGAACTGCCCATCACTTATATTCTTGGAAAAAATTGGATCGATCATTGTGCGAGTACAAGCTGAATCCCTATGATGAACTGCAGTTTGGTTTAACAAAAGCATACAATTAGTCCTTCTCGCATTTAAAAGAAATGAAGAAAAAAAACTGAATCACGGTCACGGATCCTAGTCAAGTTAGAAAGCTGATCATAGCGGACCGGACACGATCGCCGCTGTCTCGCATGGATCGAGCACCGCAGCGTTGCTCTAGCACGGCAATGGCGGCAGCTTAGTCTGATCCAGCTGAGGATTGGGCACCGACCGCGTCAGCGGATCAGTCTGATCTACCGGAGGATCGGGCATCGACACCGTCACCAGCTCTACAAGGAGCACCATCTCCGGCGATGGCAATGACCGGCACCTCCACCAACACTTGCACTTGCATTTGGTCCGGCCCGTGCGGTTGCACCGCAACAGATCTGCTGCGATTCGCACTTCATATACCAAAGTCCTTACACAAACCGATATGTCCACCTTCTTGGTAAGCATTGGCCGCCCAAGTGCATCGTTCTTTTTTCTTTCCATGTTGTTTCACATGATTCACTGTGCTGATCTAACTGTTTGGGTATGTCTTCTTGTTTGCAAACAGAGAATTCCTAGAGCAACGAGGGAGTCGTTCAACTATCCGGGCGACCACAGCCAAGTTTCTCTTACCATGCGCAGCCTTGGTGTGAATGAACCTGCTCATATACCATAAGTACAAAGGATGGTCGCATGATGATTGATGCTAAAGGATGGTCAAGGTTCAAATCTAAATCATATCTTGCGGTAGGAGATGATGTCAAAATCGAACTTTCTCGGCAAGGAGAGCTGGTCCAAATCAACTTTGAAATTCTTGATGGCAACGCATATTGCCGAACTGATCTATCCTCCGAGAGATTTTGATGTAATAATCGGCATGGTGAAACAAGTGTCCTGTGTGTATAAGTAGTCTGACAAGGTATTATTTATCACATGGTATATCGATAAATTGCAACTCGATTGCTGGTTAGGAAGCTGTCGTTCGATTTCATTCCAACAGATGCCATGCTTTATTCAATTTTGTGTATTAAGCCTTGCGTGACATCTAAAACCAGCGCAGCATCCGATCGCTTGCAATATGAAAAGCGCTGAGGTAGAACACATGGGCCCCAAACATGCGAGGGTCGGCTGCGGCCCAAAGTCGAGACCGTGAGCCTATCTGAGTAAAAAATCTGAGTATTATATTCTCAGTGAACCCCATAAAAAAAGCTGAACCCGATAATGCCGTGCGTTGCGGAGGGAGTATATTTCTCGGCAAGGTGATCTGTGATATAAAAGATTTGTATATTTCTTTCTGAGAGGAGTATCTCTTTGTCAAAAATAATATTTATGTGTAACTAGTTACTCCTGTCTTTGTACTTCCTTTCGCTGATATGTGGGGCAACCGCAATGGGGTCCACGTGCCATATGCACAAATTAGAGTGCACAACTTCACGGTAGACACACCCGGTCGTGGCGCCCGCAAGATAATGCCAATGAGCCATCAAATCACAACCCCCCCTTTCGGCTTTAGCGATGGTACTGGACCAGACGAAGCGGCAATATTTCACTGGGCCTAAATCCCTCCTCCCTCGTCGCTGTTCAGAGAAACCCCGCTCGGTGATTGCATAGGGTTTTCTCATGGAGAACCAGTGCAAATTCTTCATCCATCCCCAATAAATCCAAGTCCCTTGGTCGCGAGGTAATCCTAGGATGGCAGCCGCCGCCGTTGATGCATTTTCTTCGTCTTGAATCTAGTGTGTTTGATTCACGATTGCCCAAAGTGCGAGTACCCTATAGATTTCTGCGCCCTCGGCGAGCCACACTTGTTCCTTCTCATCCTACCACAACATTTTGAAAGCAGCACAGTATGTTCCTAGAATCCTCTTCTCTATCCGGGAGGGTGGGTTTTTTGAACATCTTTGTGTTGTCATATTATTTTTCCTGCAGTGTATTATTTGCTCTGCCAGAACACATGTACTCAAGATGCTCGGCCTTGCCATAACTGAATACACTAGTTTAATGGTCACAGTGAAGACAAGCCATGGATATTACTTCCGAGTTGGGTTCATGAACCAAGAAGATCGCTGCTTTTGTTATGGTCGAACTTGGATAAACTTTCTCAAGTGTTACGGACTGAAAGTTGGCGCATGAATGTTGATGGAAATAGCAGAACCTGCTCTCATCTTCACTGTGATCTTCCACCCCGACGTCGTTCCAATTGTTCATCCATGTTAGTTTTGTATCGGTTCTTGCTTGTTGCCTCGATTACTTCTTAATCCACCTATTACATCTAACTAATCACAATTTAACTTTAGAAGTAGCAACAAATCTCTCACGAAGATGCTACTTCTAACTAATATTTTCTTATAATTGGTGGCACGTGTAGGTTTTTTGAGTTAAGCGGTCTGCTCGTTTGTTACTCTGTAATAACTCGGCTGTTACTAATGGGCTGAAGTAGGTGGATCGACATCCACAAGTTCCTACAACTTATTGATCGTCTTGAGGTCCTTGTGGGGCGTTTCAATGGTGGAAGTCCACGTGGGATATGTGCGCCTTCTGCACTCCTTGAACAGGTCCAAGCGTAATAGAGAAACTTATAGTGCGAGCTGTTTTCTATTATATATGTTGTTCATAAACTATTGCTTATACACAGTTTCAGCTATGATCTTCTTGAAACAGAACTGCCGAGTTCTATTGTTCCTATCTGAGATGCGACCATGGTCGAGGTTAGACTTCTTGCTTGGTCACAACATGATGTTTATGTCGACCTACTCAATTCCCCTTGGAGGTGAAAAGATACTTATTCGTGGGTGTTCTCAGATAATGAAGGCCCGTCCATCTTGGAGAATGGGACAGAAGATTATGTTCATGCTTTTCCATGGCTCTAAAACGAATATCCTGTTTATTGACCACGTTGCGAGATGAAGCCGCTTTTAGAAGGTTGTGGATGCGCGGAGTGGCGCCTGGGCCTTGGCGGCCTCACCCTTGGTTAACTGTAGGCAAAGTAGCCTTTGCTCGGCGTGCTTTATGCAGTTGAACCTGTATAAGTACTCATCTGCTTTCAGCTTTGGTTGTTAAGTGCCCTGCTGGTTTGATTAATGTTGTTAAGTACTCCTGCTGCTTTTATAGTCTGTCATGTTTCATCGATCTGTCTTCCTCCAGCCGCCAAAACCAAACCAGCGCCGTGAGCTGCACCTTCCGCCTCCCACGGTGGCTGCGCCTCGGCGACGCATCGTCGCCCCCGTCTCCTAAATCGTTAATGTCGGCGTCCTCCGTGCACTTTGTGCGCTTCATTGGCGCGCGCCCTCTCGCGTTGTCAACATGGTCAACAAAGAACAGGAATCGGCAATGCGTGGAGAGGATGACGGTAAGGGCCACCGTTAGCATATGGAAAAATAAAATGCTTCCTCCTAGTGTTTTCGACATCCGGGACCCACGACATTGTGGCGTATATAGTCAATAGACAAGAGAACAGCACAAGATCGGTGACACAGGGGCGTAGCTAATCGAGCGATAGTTTTTTGTTTGGTATTGTTGAGGCGGGCGGGGATTGAACTGGGTTGTGGCCCGTCTAGCTCAGAGCTTATATTTTATTCACCGTGTGACCAGCCCAGCTATTTTTCTTTGTGAAAATGAGCCCGATTTATTTTTTTCGAAGAATACCAATCCAGGCCTACTTATTTTCTACATACGATGGGCTGCAACTCTTTCAAGGCGCCTACAAATATTGAAAGTAATATGAAATGGGTTGTAAATATAAAAGCAGATGACAAATTGGCAATTACTTTATATTTTCTGATTTTTTTCACATTTTCAGATTCCTATTTCATCGGGCATTAACCTAATTCAAATATATCTTCACGAGTACTTTAAATCTGGCTCGACATTTCGTATTAAAAATAGCTTGGAACCCACGAAATATCGAAATTGGCCCTGCCAACCAAAAACGATCGCAATAAATTGCATAAGAAGTTGCCATGAGCTATATATGAATTATTAAAAAAGAGGGAGTGGTCGACTAGTGGTCTGTTTAGTTGGCGCGTATGCAAGATTTTTTTAGTTATTATATACTACGTCAACAAAGGATTCTAGCAGACGTAACCATTGGATGTCAATCCAACGGCCATCGTATTTCTTCAATCTCTGATCTTCTTGCTCCAGCCGCCAAAGCAGCCTCAAGCGGACCGCTTCTCCGCCTCCGTGGCGGCTGTCTTTGCCCAGAGGCCTCGGCACCCCTACTACTCCCATCGCTGGCGGGGCATCCCTCTACTCACCCACATCCCCTGTTATCTCTGCGGCGGCAGCCTCACACCGCAGCCGAACCGGTGAACCCTCGTACTCCTCTCCGCGCGGGCTTCCACTGTCGCGTCTTCCCCGGCTCCGCGTCGTCCCCTTCCTAGGCCTCGCCGTCGTCCACCGCCGTGGTGCTCTTGGCGCGGCGTGGTCAATATGGTCAACGACCGACTTCCATCGGAAGAGTACTGTATGTGGAGAGGCTGACAGCTGGGTCCACGGGAGCCGCAAGGAAGTGCCTCCTTATTACGAGGAAAATAATTATTCCTCCACCTGACAGCTGGGACCCACTCGACGGGCCACCAGTATTTCACGAAAAAACATTTCCCCCTGACTGCTGGGACCCACAGTTCAGGCCCCCGTATTTCGCGAAAAAAACGTTCCCCCCGCCGTCAGCTCGGACCCACCGGAAGTGCCTCCTTATTATGCACAAAAATGAATACCCCCCCTTCTAGCCGGGACCAACCTTGGTGGGAGGATGACTTGTGGCCTACTAAGTTGGTGGGGCGGAGGCCTTTGTCAACTTTAGTCAATATATGAATGATTCTAGCTCCAAAGGACCGTCGATGTCCATCCAGCGTCAGTAGTGCTTCTTCAACCTCTGGTCTTCTTGCTCCGGCCGCCCAAAGCAGCGCCGGTCGTGTCGCTTTGCTCCCCGCCCGTGGCGGCTGTGATGTCATGAGGCCTCACGCCCCTACTACTCCCACGCTGGCGGGCCATCCCTCTAGCACCCACACCCCTATTATTCTGCGGCGGCGGCCTCACATCGCAGGCCGAGCAGGTGAACCCTCATACTCCTCTGGCGTGGGCATCCATTGCGCGTCTTCCCGGCTCCACATCATCCCTTTCTAGGCCTCGCCATCGTCCACCGCCTGGTGCTCTCGGTGCGGCGTGGTCAAGGTGGTCAAGAATGGCTTCCATCGGACGTGGA
Organism: Aegilops longissima; assembly: GCA_021605205.1. Lineage (NCBI taxonomy): Eukaryota > Viridiplantae > Streptophyta > Magnoliopsida > Poales > Poaceae > Aegilops > Aegilops longissima. Next base: position 619,283,221 of record CM038677.1, on the reverse strand, counting down.
TGTGCGTGGAGAGGCCGATAGGCTGGTCCACGACCGCGGCAAGGAAGTGCCTCCTTATTACGCGCAAAATAATTATTCCTCCACCTGACAGCGGGGACCCACCGGATGGGCCACCGTATTTCGCGAAAAAATGTTTACCCCTGTCTGCTGGGACCCACCAGCTACATCTTCGCACGCAAGGAAGTGCGTCCGAAAAAAAACGATTCGCCCCCTGACTGCTGGGACCCACCAGCTACATCTTCACACTCAAGGAAGTGCATCCGGGCAAAAAAAACCAAAACAATTCGCCCCCTTACTGCTGGGACCCACCAGCTACATCTTCGCAGGCAAGGAAGTGCACGGCGGTGAGGACCCACCGGTCGATGCATACGTGGCGTTGTCATTCGGTGGCGAACATATGCGTACATACTGGTCATTGTAGAGGCGTGCGTGTCGTAGTAAAGCGCCGCACATAGCATGTACGTCACGCATAATGGCGAGTGCAAGAAAGAAAATCTGGTCACGTATGTGTACATCTGGTGGGGTCTCGAACGCCTAATCGCGCGCTCGTCTGGCGAGGCTCGTGTAAATGGTTGGGTTGGAGCGGAGAAACAGCGTCGTCGTCGTGTTCATGGGGAGCCAAACCGGCTGGGTCGGAGCGAGAATGCGTGGTCGTGTTCGCCGGGAGGCTTGGGCGGAACAGGCGATGGAAGCGAGGCTGGCGTACCGCTGGCGGAGAAGCGGCCTTGTGTTCGACCGGCCACATTAAAACAGGATCCTGTTCGCCGAGGGAAGTGCAGCGTACCGCCAAAGCGGAGAAGCGGACCTCCTACGGTCGAAGCAGGAGTCCTATTGATCGGGAGGGTGTGGCGTACCGCAAAAGCGGAGAAGCGAACTTCCTACGGTCGAAGCGGGGTCATGTTGATCGGGAGGGTGTGGCGTGCCGCCAAAGCGGACAAAGCGGACCTCCTACGGTCGAAGCAGGGGTCCTATTCGCCGGGAGGGTGTGGCGTACGCAAAAGCAGGACTCCACGAGATCTTTTCATCTCCATCGTCGACCTCCTCCGGCCTCCACGGGCTCTGTTCATCCAGCCTCCACCGCCGCTTTTCTCCACCGACTCTTGTTCAACCACCCCTCCACGGGCACCCCTCCACCGTCTCTGTTCATCCGGCCCTCCACACCACGGGGTCTGTTCAACCACCCTCCACGGCCACCCTCCACCGTCTCTGTTCATCCAGCCCTCCACACCACGGGTCTTGTTCATCCGAGGCAACGCCACCGCTCACTATTCATCAACCCCCCATAGCGCTCACTGTTCATCAATCGATCGGCTTGATTAGCGGCGGCAGCGGCGAATCGCTCCATCGGGTTCGATTAACAGCCATCGATCGATCGCTCGGGTTCGATAGCAGCGTAACTGCGGTCTGTCGCTCGGGTTGATTAGAGCCCAACGCATTGCTCGGGTTCGATTAGAACCAACGCCTACACACGCCGCAGCAGCGTCGTCGAGAGAAAGCAGCGCGCGCTCGCCCCCGACCTCCCACCGTGAACCGCAACTCCCGAAATTTTCCTCCCCTTGCTTCTACCACGGTTTTTTCCGTCATGGGCGGCCCAAAGAATGTCATGCAACTTCGTCTCCAAAGACGCCCAAGGCGAAAAGCCCATTTTACATGATTTTTTCATAGAAGTAAGAGCCCACCACATCTATGATGATACCGAGTTTTGTCACAATTATCGTCATAGAAGTGTCATCTGTATGACAAAAAAAAATTCGTTCGGCCCAAAATGTCATGGATGTGTCTTTTTTTGTAGTGTATTAATAATGAGCACCGAGAAAGGTATCGGTGGGGGTACCATTTTCTTCGAAGATGCTTCTTACACTTTGTCAGTAATATAGCATAAGTTCCACTGGCGCTTTATGCATTACTGACCTTATGACCTGATTGCACGGTTATCGGAAACACCGTCGATATTCTCGGCGGTGGAGTACATAACACTTTTGGTCCTTGACCAAAGAGGAAGAAGCCGACGATCGGTTAAGGCGCGTTTAAAGTTCGGGTGAACATAGATATGATATAAGTACTTGGTACATACAATCATTCTTTTACCCAAGTCACTCGGGGGCTCTTAAATTTATGTGAGTTGTTTTATAATAAGTGTTCTTCTTCTTAGTCGTTGCCAAGTCTTTTTTCTATCACTCCTTTTTTCGACACGAGTGTGCGCTCAATAGCCGGGGCGCCTAATTTCTCTCTCAAAGCCGCTAAAGTTTGCTAAACTGGCCTAACGAGAAGTACTCCGCCTTCGGGATAGGAGGTTGAAGCCATAGGCTGACCCGCTTGAAGTCTCGAGATTGGATGTGTCATGTTAAAGCACGACAGAAACACCTTTTTTTTCTAAGACCAATTTTCAATTTGGCACCGAACACTTGATCTAGTTCGGACATTAAACTTTTTAATAAGTTTTTTGGCTTTTCGAGCCTATGGCACTTTTAAACTATTTGTGTGTTTCCAGCATTAGTCTCACAGTGCAACTCCGGACACCTTTAGGGATTCGGCAAAAACATTCTCGGATATTGCTATATATGCATCGGTTTCGAATTGTGTCTTGATCAATAGTTGGGTTGCGGCTCCTGTGCTTGCCTCCTACGTTCCGCTTTGTTCGCTAGGTGTGCCAAGGAGAACCATCTGCGATTGTGCTTCCAGCTCGCATGGTCAAGCACCTAAGTGGAGAAAGCCAAAACTGACTATCACAATAGGCGTAAACTGGTCAGCGATCCGATGACTATGTTAAATGACGGGCCGTTCATAACATTGGCCGAAGTGTTTACGGCTTGACCTCAGATGTCGCCGAACACTAACCGGGGGCTCATAGCTAGCTTCCCCCGTTTAAAGCTCCTATGACTAAGCGAACGCTATAAAGCCCGCAAATCTGATTGCCTCGTTTCTGTTAACACAACCGCCTTCGGGCACTGAGACGTCGGCTAAGGGTTGTTTTGTTAGTACGGAAACACCCTGCGTAGTATCTACCAAGGGGTAGAAGCCGACGATGGGCCACTTTCAACTGATAAACGGTCACAATGGAGTCAAAATAATGATGTGAAGTACTTGGATACACAGAATCATTACACACAATCTGTGATTTTACTCGGATATCAATCCTTAATTGACCACCGTGCCCACATTAAGGCTCGGGGCTACCTTGGGCTCGTGCTCATTATTTACAAATAGTAAAGGGCACATTGATCCCCGATACGGTGTTGCCACCCGACCGGTGTCTCAAGGGCTCTTTGCATTGCCTATTCAATGCGAGAAAATTCAAAAGGCTCAATGTTGGCGTGATCGAACTATGGGAGGCGCGTCTTGAGCAGCAATAAGTACCATCTGGACCTATCGGCATCAAGCTATATATCACGGCGACTTCTCACGACCCTCTCTCAGGGGCCCGTTCACTGATCACTATTATCTCTAATATATTACACTGCGTTTTATTCCTATGTATGATGCCGAGCTAGAATTGATCCTCGGGCCGATTTCGGCGCATCGACACGAGTCTCGAGGGCTCTTGGGAACAGCGGTTTTATGCTTGCCTTCGGTGCATCTCGGGTTTTAGACTGATACACACCTTGAGGGCTTTGGATATACATTGGCGAGAATAAACTGCACGATTAAAAATATTCACAAAAATCAGCCCTTGTCGGGTGGTGCACCACCTTGGAAGCAGTCCGGCATAAAGCTCGGGCGCTAGCGGCTAGCTCCATAGAAAGCATTTCCAGTATTAAGCTTAGTTAAACTCTTTCAACTTTTTGAATCAAGGTGATCTATGACACCTCGAATATAATTCGGCGTTGGAGCTCGGATACAGTCCGGCGTTGGAGCTTGGACACAGTCCGGCATTGGAGCTTGGACACAGTCCGGCGCTGGAGCTCGGATATAGCCCGACATTGGTGCTCGGCTGCCAAAGATACCTCGAATGCAGTCCGGCGTTAGAGCTCGGACGCAGGAGGACACTGCCTCCCGGGAACAACTTCAAACTCGAGGCATGGCATAAAAATAACAAGGCATTGATAAATGCCGGAAACTTAAAGGGGCTCCTCGGATACCCGAAGTGTAAACTCTTCGGATGCACTTCAGCGATCCTCAAGATCAAAGATTAGAGATTTGTTGAACCAGTTTTCAAGACCGACGACCGAAGATGAAGAATAGTTCGGAAGAATCGAGGCGTCCCTAACGAAGACCGGTTCGAGGGGCTCTTGGCGGTGTCTGGACTAGGGGTACTCACCACGTCATCTCCCGATCGGTTGGATTGGGCGAGGACCCCCATGGCCGTATACTCATGGGCGATCCGGACGGTTGCCACATACAAGGAAGATTCCACAAGACTTGGCGATCAAGACAAGGACTCCTCCCCACCGGCGTTTCGCTGGGGCTCTTGTTATCCTAGGCCTCTGGTGCATTATATGAACCGAGGCCGGGCTAGTCGATAGAGATATACAACAATCATACCATAGGCTAGCTTCTAGGGTTTAGCCTCTACGATCTCGTGGTAGATCAACTCTTGTAATACTCATATCATCAAGATCAATCAAGCAGGAAGTAGGGTTTTACCTCCATAGAGAGGGCCCAACACTGGGTAAACATCATGTCCCCTGTCTCATGTTACCATCATCCTTAGGCATGCGAGTTCGGGACCCCCTACCGAGATCCGCTGGTTTGACACCGGCAATTTGGGGCCCAAGAAGGAAAAGCGTCCCTTAGGAATACTCCACGGCCGCTCATAGCAAGGAAGAGTGGCTTCGAGAAGCCCTAAGCGATCGTAAGTGAGGGAGTCACTGATTAGGGGTGTCCGGATAGCGAACTATCACCGTTGGCGGACTCTGGACTATGAAGATACAAGATTGAAGACTTCGTCCCGTGTCCGGATGGGACTTTCCTTGGCGTGGAAGGCAAGCTTGGCGATCTGGATATGTAGATCTCCTACCGTTGTAACCGACTCTGTGTAACCCTAACCCTATCCGATGTCTATATAAACCGGAGGGTTTTAGTTAAATGGGGCGAATAACAATCATACCATAGGCTAGCTTCTAGGGTTTAGCCTCTCTGATCTCGTGGTAGATCCACTCTTGTACTACCGATATCATCAATATTAATCAAGCAGGAGTAGGGTTTTACCTCCATCAAGAGGGCCCAACACAGGTAAAAACATCGTGTCCCTTGTCTCCTGTTACCATCCGCCTAGGCGCACAGTTCGGGACCCCATACCGAGATCCGCGGTTTGACACCGACATTGGTGCTTTCATTGAGAGTTCCTCGTATGCGTCATCCTTAGGCCCGATGGCTCCTTCGATCATCAACAACGCCGTGGTTGTAACGCCCCAGATTCGATGCGCCAGGTGTCCGCCAATTATTCGCCGTCTTTGCCATGTCATGTGCTTGCGTGTTGCACTTTGCCATGTCATCATCTGCAATTCATCTGCATGTTTTTCAAAACTTGCATCCGTTTGGGTTCCGCCGGTTCTCTCCGTTGTCCGTTCGAGCGAGACACTCTGCACGCTTTCGCTTGCACCTTCTTGAAATATTATTTTATAAGTGGCATAAAAATGTTCTCGGAATGGGTTGAAACTTGGCATGCGGTCTTATATTAGTGTAGACAGGCGCTGTCAAGTTTAAATCGCATTCGAGTCCATTTGATAGCCCAACCGTTAAACCTACAACCGCAATATAGCCGGTCTGTCGTCGGACGTTTTCGGTATCCGGAAACTGCTGCCGGGCCTCTCTCTCTTCTCTCCCGCAGCCCATGGTCTCTCCACAGCCCACTAACCTCCCCCTCCGAGCGCATCCGTCCGATCGCGATCGTACAGCTCGTAAACCCTCCTAACCCCCAAACCCTAGCAATTTTTGCTATATATGGACACCCCTTGTCCATTTTGGGCAGCCTAACCCCCCCCACCTACCTCTAGCCTTCCCCTCCTCAGAATCCGCGCCACCCAACCTGCAGCCACTCCGCCCCCACGTACCTTCCCGCGCCTCCGGCCGCGCGGCCATGCCGGGCGAACCGAACCCCTTGCCCCGCGCCCTCGCCACCGCCCGCTCCTCCCTCGCGTGGATCGGCGAGCTCTATCTCCCGCCGCCGCCGTCGCCATCCGTGACCGATCCCCGCTGCCGACGAACTCCCCGCCAGGCCAGAGCCTCGCTATCCCCTGCTCCCTCTTCCTCCCTGCGTCTCCTCCCTCTCTCACCCGGCTCCTCTCTCTCTCTCCTCTGCAGATCGCGCCGCCGGCACCGTCTTCGCCCGGACCGGCCGGAAACCGCCGGGAACGGAACCCCGATGCCCGGATCCGGCCTCCCCTCGCCGGATCTTGCCTCCTCTGCCTCCCCATCGCCGAGACCCGCCGTCCTCCGTCGTCGTTGGCTGCTGGCGCCGCCGGTCTCGTCCCCGTTCAGGAGAGACGACGGCAGGCGTCACCGGCCACGTGGGCCGCGCCCCCCTGCTGGCCCAGCTCCCTCTGGCCCAGCCCAGCTCCGACCGGCCCAGGCCGGCCTCCTTCCCGCAACCTGGGCCGAACCCACTAGGTTGACTTTCCCCCCGTTTTTTTTTCACTAAGTCCCCGAAGTTTTGACATTATTTTGCCATATTCATCCTGCCATAACTCCATGATAGCTGCTCCGTTTTGCGTGCATAATATGTCAAATTGTTCGTCTCGACGAGTACATCATTTCGTTCCATTGCATCATTTTCATTTCAGCTCATATTGATGCCCGAAATGCTGTTGGAAGAGTGCTATGTGATGTTGGTTTCAGATTCTTATCAGAACATGCACTTTTGTCATTTTTGCCATGATTGATGTGTGCACCCTATGAACTTGAGTCCTACATGTGTTTTGTAATATGCCATACCATCTTTACAGGGGTGTATGCCATGTATTTTTGTGATCTCTGTGGTTACTAGCACAAGCATGCAAACTAGGCTTCATGATGTTGTTGTTTTCAGCCCCTGTTCTACTGATATTTTTATGCTATGTAAACTTGATGCTACCGAGAGATCCATGCTTATTTTGAGATGCTTCAGTAAGGATGTTTTGAACATATGGTTATTCTCTATCCATCCATGCCCTTGTTTGCAATTATGGAGTGCCATAGCTTGAGTCAATCGAGCTCTACTTTTGCTATAAAATGTTTCCTGGCAGATTGTTTACATGTTATTCAATTTTGCCAAGGTTGTTGTAGTTGATCCGTGTATGCTATGATGTTGTTCTTGCCATGTATAGCTTATATGCCATGTCTTCTTAATGGATGTATGCTTAGTTTATCATGTATTGCTCTGTGGTGAGTGATTCAAGCTCACCAACATGCCTACTTATTGTTGTTCCTGCCATGTATGAATCTGTAATATAACTTGCCATGTTTACATGGGTGCCATCATATTTTCTGATCCTTTTTGGCTTATGGTCAGTAAAGGACTTTTGTTCTATGCATTTAGTAGATTCATGCCATGCCTTTGTTTGCCATGTTAAGTTCCTGTAACGTGTTGTTTGATAGCTCTAAACATTGCAACCTGATGTTATTTCTGCAAAGTCTGAAACTGTTATTATTTGCAATCTTGCCATGTCATTTTGAGCATGTTCTAGTTGTTTCTGGAGATAGCTCAGTGTTCATCTTTTGTCATGCTTTACCTGTACATCATGCCCATGCCTTTTGTTTTCATATTGAGGTCCTGTAGCATGTTGTTTTGATGCTTGCAATATGCCTAGTTGCTGTTTTGGACAGCTTGTCCTTTAAACTTGTATAGAGTGTATGTGTTGAACCGTTGCTCCGTTTTGAGTGTGCTCTATATGAAACGTGCTTGATTTTGCATGTAGCTCCATATTATCATGTTGCATCCTTGTTTTGAGGTGTTTTCTTGATGTTTGTATGCATTTTGCATCAATGCCATGCTTAACTTGTTTTGCTCATATCTTCTAGGCCGTAGCTCCGAATCTAATGAACTTTATATGTAACTTGACTAGAATTTCGTGTAGATCATCGTGGTGCATCTTAAATTGCTGTTTAAAAACTTGAACATAAGGTTTATTCAGATCTGGACCAATTTCGAAATATGAATATGAGGACTTACCGGAACTGTTATGTGTTGTTTCCGGCCTCATTTAAACTTGCTTTGATGTGTTGGTCTTGCATGCATCATCTCTTGCCATGAGTAGCTTCATGTAGCTTTGTCATGCATCATGCTTATGTGCATCATGTCTTGTTCATGTGTGGTGTGTTTACCATGTTGTGTGCTTCTTCTCGATAGTTCCCGTTTCGTTGCGATCGTGAGGATTCGTTCGTCTACGCTTGGTTCATCTTCGTGGCTTCATCTTCTTCTTGAACTCGTTCTTCTTCCTTGCGGGATTTCAGGCAAGATGACCGCTACCCTGGATCTCACTACTATCATTGCTATGCTAGTTGTTTCGTTCTATCGCTATGCCGCGCTACCTATCACTTGCTGCTCAAGCCTACCTAACTTGCCATGCCAGACTCTATCCTTTGACACCTTTCCTATGCAAACCGTTGTTTGGCTATGTTACCGCTTTGCTCAGCCCCCTCTTATAGCGTTGTTAGTTGCAGGTGAAGATGAAGTTTGTTCCTTGTTGGAACATGGAGATGTTGTTCCTTGTTGGAACATGTTTTACTTGTTGGGATATCACAATATATCTTATTTAATTAATGCATCTATATACTTGGTAAAGGGTGGAAGGCTCGGCCTTATGCCTGGTGTTTTGTTCCACTCTTGCCGCCCTAGTTTCCGTCATATCGGTATTATGTTCCCGGATTTTGCGTCCCTAACGCGGTCGGGTGATTTATGGGACCCCCTTGACAGTTCGCTTTGAATAAGACTCCTCCAGCAAGGCCCAACATTGGTTTTACCATTTGCCTCACCTAGCCATTTTTCCTTGGGTTTCGGAGCCCAAGGGTCATCTTTATTTTAGCCCCGGGCGATTGCTTCTCTAAGTGCTGGCACGAACCGAGCTGACTGCTGAGGCCACCTTGAGGCAACCCGAGGATTGGTTTTACTCGTAGCTAGTCTCATCCGTGTTGCCACGAGAACGAGATATGTGCAGCTCCTATCGGGATTGTCGGCGCATCGGGCGGCTTTGCTGGTCTTGTTTTATTGCTGTCGAAATGTCTTGTAGCCGGATTCCGAGACTGATCGGGTCTTCCGGGAGAAGGAATATCCTTCGTTGATCGCGAGAGCTTATCATGGGCTAAGTTGGGACACCCTGCAGGTGTAAACTTTCGAGCCGTGCTGCGGTTATGTGGCAGATGGGAATTTGTTAATATCCGGTTGTAGTAAGCTTGAAGCAAACTCTTCTAAAATACACCAACCGTAAAGCGTAACTGCGTGAGTGTCTCTTTTCGGGTTGATCGAGAGGAGAACACGGTTTCTGGGTTATGTTTGACGTAAGTAGGAGTTCAGGATCACTTCTTGATCATTACTAGCTGACGACCGTTCCTTTTGTTTCTCTTCTCGCTCTCATTTGCGTTAGTTAGCCACCATATATGCTTAGCCGCTGCTGCAACCTCACCACTTTACCCCTTCCTTTCCCATTAAGCTTTGCTAGTCTTGATACCCATGGTAATGGGATTGCTGAGTCCTCGTGGCTCACAGTTTACTACACCACCAGTTGCAGGTACAGGTTTGCGATGATCTTGGTGTGAGAGCGATGCTTGCTTGCGTTGAGTTCTTCTTCTGCTTCTTCGATCAGGGGATAGGTTCCAGGTCGGCAGCCTGGGCTAGCAGGGTGGATGTTGTTCGAGTTTCTGTTTATGTTTCATCCGTAGTCGGATGTTGAGCTTGTATGTGATGTTGATGTATTCTTGTGGCATTTGTGCCTTATGTATGTATCCCCATCTATTATGTAATGTTGATGTAATGATATCCACCTTGCAAAGCGTTTCAATATCGGGTCTATCCTTGGTGGGACCTTGAGTTCCTTTTGGATAGGGTCGCATATTGGCGTAATGATGGTCGGGTGAGACTTTTCTCCCGGACAGATCTTCGTTTTCGGCGGCTTTGCCTTTGCGGGCAATTCACTTGGCCATCCGGAGCAGATCGAAGTTACGCCCGACCATCGAGTCAGATTTGGGAGTTTGAACTACGGCCGACATCCGCGGAGACTTGATCTTGACGGATTGAGCCACACCAAGCAGCGCCCGCCTTGTCTTGATGGGCACGATCTAGCTCTGCCGCTGAGCAGTGCCTCGAGGCCGCACCAGCGTCCGCTCCGACCCTTAGCTCGGAGCTGACTCCGCCGATCGAGGATGAGTGGCTGGACACGCCTCGGGGCTCACGATCTCTCTGGCGATTGAGCGAACTCTATCCTGTCGCTGCGAAGATCGTGACTCCAAGGTGCGGACTCCTCTCCGGACTCAGACCCTACGCGCCCCCGCCAATCGAATCAATTGGGCGCCGGTTATGGAGTTCATCGCGGACATCTTTCAAAGACTCGCCCTTTGGCGACATCCTGAATTCACTAAAGTCTCTCTCTTTATCGGAGAGCCTGGCGGACTACTGTCGGGAAGGTTGAGATCTGCAGACGACGAAGAAATTCAACGCCCACCCACCACCCACTTTGTAGCCACCGTCGATGATTTAACCGACATGCTCGACTTATTGCGAAGACATCGGCGGTATGGACGGCGATCTTTGGAGACGACCAGAACCAACGCCTCTGACAGAGGCACCGGAAGGCCACCTCGTCATCGACATATACATGGTGGACATCCCAAAGATGGGACCGGCGATGGAACAGCGGAGTATGACCCCTCAAGAAACAGCCCAAGCGCCGCGTCGGGGCGCCGCTCTAAATCCGCCACGGCAAAAGCGGTGATTCCGCACGAGAGATAATAACACCCGGACGGTCTTGAAGACAACCTCCTCGGCAGGATTCAGCACGGGAGGAGGGAGAAGCCAACCCTCATGATAGGCGCGGGCGGGGGAGGTGGAGGGCGATAATTATATGCCTCCCTCCGAAGATGAGGCAAGCCTCGGCGACGATTTAATTTGTCGTGCACGAGGATCCCGCCAACAGGAGCGTTTCAAGCGCAGGCTTATGGCCACGGCAAGCAGCCTCAAGAAAAGCAGCAGCAGCTTAGAGCTGCCCAAGACTTGCTAGGCGACAGATGGATGAAGTCCTTGCAGCGAAGAGTATCGAACTCGAGCGCCCCTCCAAGAGATACCCAAAACGTAGGCTGCTACCCCAATTAGAGGAGGAAGCACCCAAACCTACATCACCAACGCATGATGCGGCCGACCGGCCACCCCGAGGCCGCGATAGAGAGGCCTCTAGGCCCTCCATTCAAGCCGCACCCCGGCGTCGCTCGAAAAGTACCAAGGCATGGGGAAACGCGCCAGACCTGCGAGACATATTGGAGGACAAGGAAAGGCAAACAAGATAGGTCTATGGATCGTATGGGCGCCCCACGACACGTGATGATAACTGTCACGCCGGATACAGCAACTCCGGCCGGGCGAACCTGATGAAGCGAAGCTCATTTGAGCTGCGTCGTGATATAACTCAATACGAGGCGCCAAGACACCCACTATGCTTCACGGCGAAGTGATGGATCATCAAATCCTCGAGGGTTTCAAACCTGTAAACATCGAATCATACGATGGCACAACAGATCCTGCGGTTTGGATCGAGGACTACCTCCTCCATATCCACATGGCCCGCGGTGATGATCTACACGCCATCAAATACCTCCCACTCAAGCTTAAAGGACCAGCTCGGCATTGGCTTAACAGCTTGCCAGCAAAATCAATTGGTTGTTGGGAGACCTGGAAGCCGCATTCCTTGATAACTTCCAGGGCACATATGTGCGACCACCAGACGCCGATGACCTCAGCCACATAATTCAGCAGCGAGAAGAATCGGCCAGACAATTACGGACACGGTTCCTAACCAAGAAAAATCAAATCGTTGACTGTTGGGATCACGAGGCCCTTGCAGCCTTCAAACATAACATCCATGACGAGTGGCTTGCCTGGCACCTAGGACAGGAAAAGCCAAAATCCATGGAAGCCCTCACAACACTCATGACCTGCTTTTGCGCGGGAGAGGACAGCTGGCTAGCTCGTAGTAACAACTTGACCAAAAACCCTGGTAGTTCGGATACCAAGCACAGCAATGGCAGGTCGGCGTCGCAACAAGCACAAGCGCCGGATTAGCGGCGATAATACTGAAGATCTGGCGGTCAATGCGGATTCAAAGGCTCTAAACCGGTCAGCGGAAAAGCCGTTCAAAATAAATAGTCGAGGCCGTCAATCTGGACCGAATACTCGATCGCTCGTGCCAAATACATGGCACCCTCGAAAAACCAGCCAACCACACCAACAGGGATTGTTGGGTCTTCAAACAGGCAGGAAAGTTAAATGCCAACGACAAGGGGCTGCACAACGATGACGAGGAGGAGCCCCAGCCGCCGAACAATAGAGGATAGAAGGGCTTCCCCCCCACAAGTGCGGACGGTGAACATGATATACGCAACCCACATACCCAAAAGGGAGCGGAAGCGTGCACTAAGGGACGTATATGCGATGGAGCCAGTCGCCCCAAAGTTAAACCCATGGTCCTCCTGCCCGATCACCTTTGATCGAATGGACCACCGCACTAGCATCCGCCACGGAGGATTCGCCGCATTGGTTCTTGACCCAATCATCGACGGATTTCACCTCACTAGAGTCGTGATGGACGGCGGTAGCAGCCTGAACCTGCTCTATCAGAATACAGTGTGCAAAATGGGAATAGACCCCTCAAGGATTAAACCCACAAAGACGACCTTTAAAGGCGTCATACCAGGTGTAGAGGCCAATTGTACAGGCTCAGTTACACTCAAAGTGGTCTTCGGATCCCCGGATAACTTCCGAAGCGAAGAGTTAATCTTCGACATAGTCCCGTTCCGTAGCGGCTATCACGCCTTTGCTTGGGCGAACCGCATTTGCAAAGTTCAATGCGGTGCCGCACTATGCATACCTCAAGCTCAAGATGCCAGGCCCTCGAGGTAATCACGGTCAATGGAAACACGAACGCTCTCTCGAGCGGAGGAGCATCTGGCGGATGCTTTCATGGCGGAGGTGCAAAGCAGCCTCTCATAGCAATTCTCGAGTCCGGCTACTAAATGTCCGGACACCGTCAAGCGCGCCCGGAGTAACCTACAACAAGACCGCCTGGCACGATCCGAGCACGCGTAACAATCCGGCCCCAACCCCAGCCCTCGCGAAATTGCGAAGCCAGTACTACGCGTACATAACTACGCTCTGGAGATATCATGGGCATAAGGGGAGGGGCACAACCACGTCACGCCCAGAATGCGGCTCAACCGCACCAGGGGCTCCCGATTGTGTCATTCTTTTTCTTTCTTCTTTTCTCTTACTTTCAAGACTCCGTTTTCCAGAAGCCATGTCCGCCACTAGAATTGCCGAACTAACGATGCAACAGCCAGGGAAGCAGAAAGCTACGTCGAGTCTCCAGGTGGTCTCTACTACGAGCATTATACCTGTTTTACATACCATCCCGTAGCTTACCTGAGAGGACATGTTAAATAGTCCCATCCCTTGCTTATCGCACTATTTGCATCGTTACGCTTTCATTGCAATACCTTTTTAATAAACAATACATAGCTTTTGCCTATTATTGCACTCCTTTCTTTATCTATATATATGTTCATTCATGACACGTTGCACCCGTACACTTTAGTGCGGCCAATACACCGGGGCTTAAGTACCCCAAAATATGGTATGATAAGTCCGAACACTTTCACAAGTCGTCACCCGAAGTTATAGCATTATATGCATCGGCTCGAATCATGTCTTGGGTCAATAGTTGGGTTTGCCCGGCTCCCATGTTTTGGTACCTTACGTTCCGTTATATCGGCTAAGGTAGCGCTAGGAGAACCACTGCGATTGTGCCCGGTTGAGCTGGGTTGAGCACCTCGGTGGAAAAGCTAAAACTGCCCGTCATGATAGGGCGAGAACCGGTCCTGTTCGAGAGGTTTTTTCGGTCCCTAAAGACTTATGCCTCTTAGAGCGAGGAGTCGGCATTGTCCGACCAAAGGCGGGATAAGCGCCCGAACTCGGTCTTCGAATACTAGGGGCTTCGCCGAAATTTAAAATTATAGAATTCTATGGCTAAGTGAGAGTGTTCAAGCACTATAGTCCGGTTTCCTTGTTCGTTGTGTTGAGCACCTCCCTCGAAGGACCCAAGAATGGGAACAAGAGCGCTCAAGTTTATCCCGAACACCCAGCACTCGTGGCATGGGGGCTGAAGCCAACGACTTGCCATCTCTCAAATTTGATAAACGGCCGCACAGAAGGTAATATTTTAAATTCACAAATGTTGCTTAGCGCATATGAACAAGTTTTCAGCGTACAGGATAACAAATGCGAGTCTACTCAAAAATAATATCTTTGGAGCATTCATCCCCTATAAGGCAGGCACCCTTCAGGACGCCCTCATAATACATTTCAGGCTTACGATGCTCCTTCTTCGGTGGTGGTCCGTCCGTCACAAGCTTCTCAGCGTCCATCTTGCCCCAGTGCACCTTAGCAAGGGCAAGGGCCCTACGGGCACCTTCAATGCAGACGGGGCGCTTGATGACTTCAATCCATGGACAGGCGTCCACCAGCCACCGCACTAGCCCGAAGTAGCTCCCAGGCATGGCTTCCGTAGGCCACAGCTGAACTCTGAGGCCCTTCATGGCCTGTTCGGCGACCTTGTGGAGCTCGACCAGCTGCTTAAGCTGGTCGCTCAGGGGCACCGGATGTCCGGCCTCAGCATACTAAGAGCAAAACACCTTTTCCGTCGAGCTCCCCTCCTCGGCGCGGTAGAACGCGGCAGCATCAGACACACTACGGGGCAGATCTGCGAATGCTCCTGGAGAGCTCCGGATTTGGGTAAGTAATAGATAATTCACTTTCACATGCTTGCTTTGCATAAAGAATGCCTTACCGCCGCTATCTTCTTTAATGATTCAATTTCTGGAGGGCTTTTGGGCTTGGCCTTAGCGGCTTTGGCACTCTCAAGAGCCGAGGCAAGCTCGGACTCTCGAGTCTCAGTCACGCTCCAAACTCTCGTGTTTTTCATGAGAGCACGGGCTCTTGCCGCACCTCCGCCACCCGCCTCTCTTCTTCTCGCTCGGTGCGCTCACGGCCGCTTTGATTTCGGCCGTGGACACCGCTTCCTTCAGGTCGCCACCTCGTTCGTGGCCCCTACAATACCCACGTTAGTCCTATCATTTTGCAACCAAATCCTTTCTATAAGGTATTACTTTAATAAGGTATTACTGTTGGGGAGCGTAGTAATTTCAAAAAATTCCTCGCTGCATAAGATCATGGTGATGGCATAGCAACGAGAGGGAGAGTATTGTCCACGTACCCTCGTGAGACCGTGGCGAAGCGTTATGACAACACGGTTGATGTAGTCGTGCGTCTTCACGACCCGACCGATCCAAGTACCGAGCGTCACGGCACCTCCGAGTTCAGCACACGTTCAGCTCGATGGCGATCCCGGACTCGATCCAGCAAAGTGTCGGGGATGAGTTCCGTCGACCTGACGGCGTGGTGGCGATGATGATGCTCTACGGCGTGGGCTTCGCCTAAACTCGCGACAATATGACCGAGGTGGAATATGGTGGAGGGGGCACGCACACAGCTAAGGAGCGATCCATAGATCAACTTGTGTGTCATGGGGTGCCCCTTGCCCCGTATATAAAGGAGCAAGGGGAGGAGGCCGCCCTAGGAGGGGCGGCGCCAAGTGTGGAGTCCTACTAGGACTCCCTAGTCCTAGTAGGATTCCACCTCCTTGTTGAAGTAGGAGAAGGGGAAGAGGGGAGATGAATAAGGAAAGGGGGCTGTGCCCTTGTCTAATCGGACCAGGAGGGCGCAGGCCTCCTTCTTTTGGCCTCTCCTCTATTCCCGTATGGCCCAATAAGGCCCATATACTCCCCGCGAATTCCGTAACTCTCCGGTATCCGAAAAATACCGAATCACTCGGAACCTTTACGAACTCGAATATAGTCGTCAAATATATCGATCTTTACGTCTCGACCATTTGAGACTCCTCGTCATGTCCCGATCTCATCCGGGACTCCAAACTCCTTGGTACATCAAAACTCATAAACTCATAATATAAGCATCATCGAAACCTTAAGCGTGCGGACCCTACGGGTTCGAGAACTATGTAGACATGACCTAGAACTATTCTTGGTCAATAACCAATAGCGGAACCTGGATGCCCATATTGGCTCCTACATATTCTCTGAAGATTTTTATCGGTCAAACCGCATAACAACATACTTTGTTCCCTTTGTCATCGGTATGTTACTTGCCCGAGATTCGATCGTCGGTATCCAATACCTAGTTCAATCTCGTTACGGCAAGTCTCTTTACTCGTTCCGTAATACATCATCTCGTAACTAACTTATTAGTTGCAATGCTTGCAAGGCTTATGTGATGTGTATTACCGAGAGGGCCGAGAGATACCTCTCCGACAATCGGAGTGACAAAACCTAATCTCGAAATCGCCAACCCAACATGTACCTTTGGAGACACTGTAGTACTCCTTTATAATCACCCAGATTCGTTGTGGCGTTTGGTAGCACCAAAGTGTTCCTCCGGTAAACAGGAGTTGCATAATCTCATAGTTACAGGAACATGTATAAGTCATGAAGAAAGCAATAGCAACATACTAAGCGATCAAGTGCTAGGCTAACGGAATGGGTCATGTCAATCACATCATTCTCCTAATGATGTGATCCCATTAATCAAATAACAACACATGTCTATGGTTAGGAAACATAACCATCTTTGATTAATGAGCTAGTCAAGTAGAGGCATACTAGTGACTATATGTTTGTCTATGTATTCACACATGTATCATGTTTCCGGTTAATACAATTCTAGCATGAATAATAAACATTTATCATGAAATAAGGAAATAAATAATAACTTTATTATTGCCTCTAGGGCATATTTCCTTGAGTCTCCCACTTGCACTAGAGTCAATAATCTAGTTCACATCATCATGTGATTCAACACTAATATTCACATCTGTATGTGATTAACACCCATAGTTCACATCGTCATGTGACCAACACCCAAAGGGTTTACTAGAGTCAATAATCTAGTTCACATCGCTATGTGATTAACACCCAAAGAGTACTAAGGTATGATCATGTTTTGCTCGTGAGAGAAGCTTAGTCAGCAGGTCTACATCACATTGAGCCGTATGTATTTTACAAATATTCTAGCTAATTGCTCCCACTTTCAATATGTATCCAGATTGAGACTTAGAGTCATCTGGATCGGTGTAAAAAGCTTGCATCGATGTAACTCTTTACGACGGGCTCTTTTATCACCTCCATAATCGAGAATTATTTCCTTAGTCCTCACTAAGGATGTTCTTGACCAATGTCGATGATCTACTCCTAGATCACTATTGTACCTCCTTCCAAATTCAGAGCAAGGTATACAATAGGTCTGGTACATAGCATAGATACTTTATAGAACCTATGGTGAGGTATAGGGAATGACTTTCATTCTCTTTTCTATTTTCTGTCATGGTGGGATTTGAGTCTTACTCAATTTCACACGTTTGCAACACAGGCAAGAACTTTTCTTTGATTGTTCCATTTTGAACTACTTCAAAATCTTGACAAGGTATGTACTTATTGAAAAACTTATCAAGCGTCTTGATCTATCTCAATAGATCTTGATGCTCAATATGTAAGTAGCTTCTTGAGGTCCTTCTTTGAAAACTCCTTTCAAATACTCCTTTATGCTTTGCAGAATAATTCTACATTATTTCCGATCAACAATATGTCATTCACATATACTTATCGAAATGCTGTAGTGCTCCCACTCACTTTCTTGTAAATCTGGGCTTCTCCAAAAGTCTGCATAAAACCATATGCTTTGATCAACTCATCAAGCACATATTCCAACTCGAGATGCTTGCACCAGTCCATAGATGGATCGCTGGAGCTTGCACATTTTGTTAGCACCTTTAGGATTGACAAAACCTTCTGGTTGCATCATATACAACTCTTCTTTAATAAAACCATTAAGGAATGCAGTTTTGACATCCATTTGCCAGATTTCATAAAATGTGGCAATTGCTAACATGATTCGGACAGACTTAAGCATCGCTATAGTTGAGAAAATCTCATTGTAGTCAACACCTTGAACTTGTCGAAAACCTTTTTGCGACAAGTCGAGCTTTAATAGATAGTAATACTACTATCAGCATCCGTCTTCCTCTTGAAGATCCATTTATATAATATGGCTTGCCGATCATCGAGCAACTCCATCAAAGTCCACACTTTGTTCTCATACATGGATCCCATCTCAGATTTCATGGCCTCAAGCCATTTCGCGAATCTGGGCTCATCATCACTTCCTCATAGTTCGTAGGTTCATCATGGTCTAGTAACATGACTTCCGAACATGATTACCGTACCACTCAGTGCGGATCTTACTCTGGAAGACCTCACGAGGTTTGGTAGCAACTTGATCTGAAGTTTCATGATCATCATCATTAACTTCCTCACTAATTGGTGTAGGAATCACTGGAACTGATTTACGTGATGAACTACTTTCCAATAAGGGAGAAGGTACAATTACCTCATCAAGTTCTACTTTCCTCCCACTCACTTCTTTCGAGAGAAACTTCTTCTCTAGAAAGGATCCATCTTAGCAACGAATAACTTGCCTTCGGATCTGTGATAGAAGGTGTACCCAATAGTTACCTTTGGGTATTCTATGAAGACGCACTTCTCCGATTTGGGTTCGAGCTTATCAGGTGAAAAAAATTTCACATAAGCATAACAACTCCAAACTTTAAGAAACGACAGCTTAGGTTTACTGTTAAACCATAGTTCATACGGTGTCGTCTCAGCGGTTTAGATGGTGCCCTATTAAACGTGAATGAAGCTGTCTCTAATGCATAACCCCAAAACGATAGTGGTAAACTGATAAGAGACATCATAGATCGTACCATATCTAGTAAAGTACGATTACGACATTCAGACACACCATTACATTGTGGTGTTCCAGGTAGCGTGAGTTGCGAAACTATTTCACATTGTTTCAAATGAAGACCAAACTCGTAAATCAAAAATTCATCTCCACAATCAGATCGTAGAAACTTTATTTTTCTTGTTACGATGATTTTCCACTTCACTCTAAAATTCTTTGAACTTTTCAAATGTTTCAGACTTATGTTTCATCAAGTAGATATACCCATATCTGCTCAAATCATCTGTGAAGGTCGAAAATAACGATACTTGCCATGAGCCTTAACACTCATTGGAGCGCATACATCGGTATGTATTATTTCCAATAAGTCAGTAGCTTGTTCCATTGTTCCGAGAGCGGAGTTTTAGTCATCTTGCCCAAAAGGCACGGTTCGCAAGCATCAAATGATTCATAATCAAGTGATTTGAAAATCCATCTTTATGGAGTTTCTTCATCGTTTACACCAATATGACCCAAGCGGCGATGCCACAAATAAGTTGCACTATCATTATTAACTTTGCATCTTTTGGCATCAATATTATGAATATGTGTATCACTACGATCGAGATCCAACAAACTATTTTCATTGGGTGTATAACCATCGAAGGTTTTATTCATGTAAGCAGAATAACAATTATTCTTTAACTTTAAATGAATAACCGTTTTGCAATAAACATGATCAAATCATATTCATGCTCAGCATAAGCGCTAAATAACATTTATTTGGCTTTTAACACTAATCTCGAAAATATAGGGAGTGTGTGATGATGATCATATCAATCTTGGAACTATTTCCAACACTCATCGTCACTTCCCTCAACTAGTCTCTGTTTATTATGTAACTCCTGTTTGAGTTACTAATCTTAGCAACCGAACAAGTATCAAATACTCAGGGCTACTATAAACACTAGTAAGGCACACATCAAACACACTGTATATCAAATATACCCTTGTTCACTTTGCCATCCTTCTTATCTACCAAATATTCAGGTTATTTCGCTCCGGTGATCATTTCCTTTGCGTAAAGCACTTTTCGTTTCAGGCTTTGGTCCAGCTTTGGGCTTCTTCATGAGTGACAACTTGCTTGTCATTCTACTTGAAGTTCCCTTTCTTTCCTTTGCCCTTTTCTTGAAACTAGTGGTCTTGTCAATCATCAACACTTGATGCTCTTTTCTTGATTTCTACCTTCGTCGATTTCAGCATCACGAAGAGCTTGGGAATACTTTTGTCATCCCTTGCATATTATAGTTCATCACGAGTTCTACTAACTTGGTGATGGTGACTAGAAATTCTGTCAATCACTATCTTATCTGGAAGATTAACTCCCACTTGATTCAAGCGATTGAAGTACCGGACAATCTGAGCACATTCTCACTAGTTGGCGATTCTCCTCCATCTTTTAGCTATAGAACTTGTTGGAGACTTCATACTCTCAACTCGGCTATTTGCTTGAAATATTAACTTCAACTCCTGGAACATCTTATATGGTCCATGACGTTCAAAACGTCTTTGAAGTCCCGATTCTAAGCCGTTAAGTATGGTGCACTAAACTATCAAGTAGTCATCATATTGAGCTAATAAGCGTTCATAACGTCGCATTTGCTCCTGCAATAGGTCTGTCACCTAGCGGTGCATTAAGGACATAATTCTTACATGCAGCAATGAGGATAAACCTTAGATCACGGATCCAATCCGCATCATTGCTACTAACATTTTCAATACAATTTTCTCTAGGAACACATATAAAAACATAGGGAAGCAAAAAAACAAAGGGAAGCAACAACGCGAGCTATTGATCTACAACATAATTTGCAAAATGCTACCAGGACTAAGTTCATGATAAATTAAAGTTCAATTAATCATATTACTTAAGAACTCCCACTTAGATAGACATCCCTCTAATCTTCTAATTGATTACGTGATCCAAATCAACTAAACCATGTCCGATCATCACGTGAGATGGAGTATTTCAATGGTGAACATCACTATGTTGATCATATCTACTATATGATTCACGTTCGACCTTTTGGTCTCCGTGTTCCGAGGCCATATCTGTATATGCTAGGCTCGTCAAGTTTAACCTGAGTATTCGCGTATGCAACTGTTTTGCACCGTTGTATTTGAGCGTAGAGCCTATCACACCGATCATCACGTGGTGTCTCGGCACGAAGAACTTTCATAGCGGTGCATACTCGGGAGAACACTTCTTGATATTTAGTGAGAGATCATCTTATAATGCTACCGTCAATCAAAGCAAGATAAGATGCATAAAGGATAAACATCACATGCAATCAATATAAGTGATATGATATGGCCATCATCATCTTGTGCTTGTGATCTCCATCTCAAAAGCACCGTCGTGATCACCATCGTCACCGCGCGACACCTTGATCTCCATCGTAGCATCGTTGTCGTCTCGCCAACTATTGCTTCTCGACTATCGCTACCGCTTAGTGATAAATTAAAGCAATTACATGGCGTTTGCATTTCATACAATAAGCGACAACCATATGGCTCCTGCCAGATTCCGATAACTTGGTTACAAAACATGATCATCTCATACAATAAAATATAGCATCACGTCTTGACCATATCACATCACAACATGCCCTGCAAAAACAAGTTAGGCGTCCTCTACTTTGTTGTTGCAAATTTTACGTGGCTGCTACGGGCTGAGCAAGAACCGTTCTTACCTACGCATCAAAACCACAGCGATAGTTTGTCAAGTTGGTGCTATTTTAACCTTCGCAAGGACGGGCGTAGCCACTTTCAGTTCAACTAAAGTGAGAGAGCAGACACCGCCACCACCTTTAAGCAGCGAGTGCTCTCATGCGGTGAAACCAGTCTCGCGTAAGCGTCTGCGTAATGTCGGTCCGGGCGCTTCATCTCACAATACCGCCAACCAAAGTATGACATGCTGGTAAGCGGTATGACTTATATCGCCCACAACTCACTTGTGTTCTACTCGTGCATATACCATCAGCGCATAAAACCAGGCTCGGATGCCACTTTGTTGGGGCGTAGTAATTTCAAAAATTTCCCTCGCACACGCGAGATCATGGTGATGGCATAGCAACGAGAGGAGAGAGTATTGTCCACGTACCCTCGTGAACCGTAAGTGAAGCGTTAACTGACAACGCGGTTGATGTAGTCGTCGTCTTCACGATCCGACCGATCCAAGTACGAGCGTCGACACCTCCGAGTTCAGCACACGTTCAGCTCGATGGCGATCCCGGACTCCGATCCAGCAAAGTGTCGGGATGAGTTCCGTCAACCTGACGGCGTGGTGGCGATGATGATGCTCTACCGGTAGCGGTGCTTCGCCTAAACTCTGCGACGATATGACCGAGGTGGAATATGGTGGAGGGGGCACGCACACGGCTAAGGAGCGATCCGTAGATCAACTTGTGTGTCATGGGGTGCCCCTGCCCCGTATATAAAGGAGCAAGGGGAGGAGGCCGGCCCTAGGAGGCGGCGCCAAGTGTGGAGTCCTACTAGGACTCCCTAGTCCTAATAGGATTCCACCTCCCTTGTTGAAGTAGGAGAAGGGAAAGAGGGAGATGAATAAGGAAAGGGGCTCGCCCCTTGTCTAATCGGACCAGGAGGGGCGCGGGCCTCCTTCTTTTAGCCTCTCTCCTCTATTCCCGTATGGCCCAATAAGGCCCATATACTCCCCGGCGAATTCCGTAACTCTCCGGTACTCGAAAAATACCGAATCACTCGTAACCTTTCCGAACTCGAATATAGTCGTCAATATATCGATCTTTCGTCTCGACCATTTGAGACTCCTCGTCATGTCCCGATCTCATCCGGGACTCGAACTCCTTGGTACATCAAAACTCATAAACTCATAATATAAGCATCATCGAAACCTTAAGCGTGCGGACCCTACGGGTTCGAGAACTATGTAGACATGACCTAGAACTATTCTTGGTCAATAACCAATAGCGGAACCTGGATGCCCATATTGGCTCCTACATATTCTCTGAAGATCTTTATCGGTCAAACCGCATAACAACATACTTTGTTCCTTTGTCATCGGTATGTTACTTGCCCGAGATTCGATCGTCGGTATCAATACCTAGTTCAATCTCGTTACGGCAAGTCTCTTTACTCGTTCGTAATACATCATCTCGTAACTAACTTATTAGTTGCAATGCTTGCAAGGCTTATGTGATGTGTATTACCGAGAGGGCCCAGAGATACCTCTCCGACAATTGGAGTGACAAAACCTAATCTCGAAATCGCCAACCCAACATGTACCTTTGGAGACACCTGTAGTACTCCTTTATAATCACCCGATTAGGTTGTGGCGTTTGGTAGCACCAAAGTGTTCCTCCGTAAACGGAGTTGCATAATCTCATAGTTACGGAACATGTATAAGTCATGAAGAAAGCAATAGGAACATACTAAACGATCAAGTGCTAGGCTAACGGAATGGGTCATGTCAATCACATCATTCTCCTAATGATGTGGTCCCATTAATCAAATAACAACACATGTCTATGGTTAGGAAACATAACCATCTTTTATTAATGAGCTAGTCAAGTAGAGGCATACTAGTGACTATATGTTTGTCTATGTATTCACACATGTATCATGTTTCCGGTTAATACAATTCTAGCATGAATAATAAACATTTATCATGAAATAAGGAAATAAATAATAACTTTATTATTGCCTCTAGGGAATATTTCTTTCAATTACTTACCTTCCTTGTCCTCGAGCTGCTTCTTGGCAAGGCCGAGCTCGTTCTCGGACCGCTCGAGGCTCTGCTTCAATGCATTGAGCTCCGCAGTCAGTGCGGCAGAGGTCAGCAGCGCAGCCTGCATTCCCATATTGACATACTTATGTTAGACTCCTGCGTATATATTTTTAGATCCTCAGTCCGGCTTTTCATTCCGAACACCGAACTAAGCATCAGGGGCTACTGTCTATGCGGTAATATTTTTACATATTCTAAACTTACCTCAAAGCTGTTAGAAGGCTGAGTACGAGCTTCAGTCGGCCTGCTCTTGGCGGACTGAATTTTACGGAGCACCACACTCATAACGATGCGGTGCTCCTCATCGATGGAGGCGCCGTTAAGGGCCTCCAGCAAGCTATCCGGTGCCTCCGGATGGGCAGAGGTCACCGGCGTCGCGATCTTGCCCTTCTTCTGAAGGGCGCTTGCGGACTTGGAACCACTGAAGGTTCGATGCGGAGTCCAACACAGGGCGGACTTAGAGCCCTCTGGGGTTTCGCCCCTTGCACCGGGGTCAGGAGGTGCGCCTTGCGGCGCCTCCAGACCACCTCCTCTGGCTGGGCCTTTTGGGACTCCACCGCGGTGTAAATGCAACGTCACGAGGAGAGGAGGCGGTCGGAAGTGAAGTGCTATTCACATCCGACGAATCCAGGGAGCCGCTCGACGAAGCGGCGAGCTCGTCCTTGGGCGAGCTACATGGTTATATTCGGTGTTAGAAGACACTATGCGACAAATAAAAAGTCATGAGCTATTCCGGAGTCCGGACACTTACGATCTCGCCAGGGGCTTGGCCCTTGGTGGCCACTCCTCCTCGTCGTTGTCGGCGTTGGTGGAGAAGTCCAAAGGAAGGTCCTTCCTTTCTTGGACCCTCCGGCCTCCCGATCGAGGCGGCCTTCCTTTTCTTCTCTCCCCGCGCTGGGGGAGAGGCTTCTTTTTCCTCCTCCTCGTCCTTAGGGGAGGATTCCGCCTCAGTCGTCGAGTCCGACGCGGCACTGGCGTTGGGAGCTCCTTCAAGTTCCGTGGCCTTCTTCTTGGCCTTCTTCTTGGCACCACGTGAGGTGCGGAGCAGCAACCCGTCAATCAGGCGTCCGCTGGAGTCTTCGGCAAGGGCAGACGGTCAATCTGTCCGGGGCGTCTTGACCGATCTGTCAAAGGTTAGGGAGTTTTAGATCCTGCATAGAGTCAAACTATGAAAAAGAGTCCCATAAAGGGTAAAATAACACCTCGCTGGCTTGGCGCTGCGAGCTGAATCCGATCTTGATGGCGGATGCGGGAGCTTCGGCGCCCTGAACAGCACCTTCGGGCATCTTCGTGCGTAGTGTCGAAGAGCGGCTCGAGATTCGGTCTTGTGCGGATCAAACTCCCACAAATTTAAGGCCCGTTCTTGGCATGGGAGAATCCGCGGATGAGCATCACCTAGATTACGTTGACAAGCTTGAGATTCTTGTCCACCAGGTTTGAGACGCGGGTTTGGAGTCGGACAGCTCTTGAATCACCCCACCTCGGGCCCGTCTCTTTCCATGATGTGAGCCGTGCAGGGAAGCGGATCGGAATTGGGGCCTCCGCCCATTGAGAGTCGCGTGGCTCGGTGATGTAGAACCACCCGATTGCCACCCCTTTATGGTCTCCACAAAGGAGCCCTCGAGCCATAGGGCGTTGGCCATCACCTTGACATGGCACCTCCGCCTCCGGCTTGGTGGCCGCCCACTACCTTGGCTTGACATTGGCGGTCTTCACCATAAGCGAAGTGGGGCTGGATCTGAGGAAGGCCTCGCACCTGACGATAAATGCCGAGATGTTGAGGATGAAATTGGGGCCAGGATCGTGGAAATCTAGGCCGTAGTAGAACATGAGCCCCGGACGAATGGGTGAAGTGGAAACCCTAGTCAGCGGAGGAAGTGGGGAGGAACACCATCCTCTCATGGGGCTGGGGGTGGGGATGAGCTGCCCTTGTTGGGGAGCCGACCGCGATGTCGCCGGACAAGTATCCGGCTTTCCGCAGCTTTTGATGTGCCCTCCGTGGCGGAGGAGGCCATCCACTTGCCTCCGCTCCGGACATGGTTGGAGAAGGTTGAGGTGGGATGTGCGGACTTGGCGCTGGGCTCGAGTCTTGTGAAATGGATGAGCAAAGGAGGAAGAAGGCGTGGGTTAAAAGGTGGATCCTTATCCCTTATATGGATGAGACGAAGCTATCGTCCCCGCCAGCTGGTAAAACTTCGCTTATCTCCCAGCGCCGTAATCAATGGCGCGGTTGGGTTACCTACGTCCGTATTGATGATAATCCCGAATAAGGGGCACGATCTCCGCTCGATAAGGCGTGCCAAGAAACCGCCTCGCTAAATGCGCTGAGGTGGAACGATAAAGCGATTCAGTATAAAGGCTGGCCGTGGTGTGATGTCACGCCGCAGAATACATCAGCAGATCTGTGCAAAGGTTATTCTCTCTACGGTGCTATGTGGAACTTGTTTTGCAGAGCTGTACACGATCCTTGTGTTCAAAATCTTCTATGAAGTATTCGGAGGGGGAACCCGCCTTGCAATGCCGAAGACAATATGCGCGCCAGACTCATCGTCATTGAAGCCTAGTTCATGGGCTCTTGAGGAGTCTGGATTAGGGGTGTCCGGATAGCGAACAATCACCGTTGGCGGACTCTGGACTATGAAGATACAAGATTGAAGACTTCGTCCGTGTCGGATGGACTTTCCTTGGCGTGGAAGGCAAGTTTGGCGTCGGATATGTAGATCTCCTACCGTTGTAACCGACTCTGTGTAACCCTAACCCTATCCGGTGTCTATATAAACCGGAGGGTTTTAGTCCGTAGGATGAACAACAATCATACCATAGGCTAGCTTCTAGGGTTTAGCCTCTCTGATCTCGTGGTAGATCCACTCTTGTACTACCCATATCATCAATATTAATCAAGTAGGAGTAGGGTTTTACCTCCATCGAGAGGGCCCGAACCTGGGTAAAAACATCGTGTCCCTTGTCTCCTATTACCATCCGCCTAGACGCACAGTTCGGGACCCCCTACCCGAGATCCGCCGGTTTTGACACCGACAGTAAGTGTCCGCACTCTACCGTGATTTTACTTCATAGTTGTTTAATAACGCTGAACATACATGTAGTCCGGCCAGGGCTCATCCGGAGGTATTGTCTTCGGGTGGGTCTCTGAGCGCTTCAGAAATGAACTCGCTCCTGACGGCCACCACTCCTCAACCTGCTGATGACACGGAGGTGTTGTCGAAGGTTCCCGAAGCGGGGAGGTGACCACAGAGGCGCCCAAAGGCGGAGTTCGGATGTCGGACATGCGGGTTCAAGATCCCTTGGATCGCGTCGATGAGAGGCGCAACAAAGCGGACTCTCGACCGAACACTGCTCCGGAACCCTCGATGGTTCCGGACTTAAGCGAGCAGCCCTCGTTAGGGAGGCGAGCCGTCCGTGCGAACTTCCATCACGCCCGGTAGCCGGATAGTCTGGTGGGCGCTTGAGGTGCTTCCATAGATGAAAAGCACCGTACTCTTATGAGTCACGGTGATCCAAAAGTTCGATCCGCCAAAAGCGGACTAACGAAGCCTGCACAAGCCTCCTGATGGGCTTCGAGGTAAGTAATAAAAATGTGTGAAATGACCACCCGATAGGTCGTAGCCCCTGAGACTCTGTATGGTGTTCGGAAAGAAAAGCCAAACGGAGGGTCAATTGTAATCCGCAGGAGTCTAATAAGCGTTTATGTGAATAAGCAGGCCGTGCTGCTTGCCGTTGCTGCCCGCACAAGCGAGGTTGCCGAACTAAAGCGGGACCTGGAGCAGGCACAGGGAGAGCTCGATCTCACGAAGAGGCAGCTCGAAGAGAGCAAAGGTGAGTGATTCTCCGCTCTTATGTATGTAAAGATAGATAAAAGTATTTAGTCGGCGATGAGCGTCGTGGTGTGTGACGAGTCCACCGCCCGAAGTGGTGTCCTGAAGAAAAGCGCTATCCGAGGCGAAGACAAAGCGGCCTTGGAATGCGAGAGCGAGAAGAAAGTGCTAGAGTGGGCGAGGTACAGCAAGAGCTCGGGACCTCGGCAAGAAGTTCGAGTCCGTGGAGCATGATCTGAAGACGAAAGAGGCCGAGCTTGTGAAGGCCCTTGTGAGTATGAAAGACGCCAAGGCCGAAGCCGAGAAGGCACAACAGGAGATCCAGGAGGCCAAAAAGATAGCAGCGGGTAAGAAATTCTTTGTGCAGAGCAAACATGTGGAGGAGGTGTTTCTTTTACTTACTCGAATTCGGAGCTCTCCAGGGGCATTCACGGATCTGCCACGCAGCGTATCAGATGTCGGGAGCTCTACCGTGCCCAAGAGGGAGCTCAGCAATGAAGCTGTTCTGTCGATATCTTGGGCGAACACTAACGCCTCGAGTGACCAAGCTGAAATAGTTGGTTAGAACTCCTGGTCGGCCAAAGTGGCTATGAAAGATTTCATAGTCCGGATGTGGCAGTGAGCCCCTGCCCACTAGCTACTTTGGCACGATCAAGCGGATGGTGAATGCCATTCGCAGCTTGAAGTAATCAAGCGATCTGTTTGCATCGAGGGTGCCGTCGGGCCTTTGCCAGCGAAGGTGCATTGGGGCAAGCTGGATGCGGAGAAGCTGGTGAAGGGCCGGTCCGCCCGAGGCAAGGAGCATCGCCATCCGAGAAGTACTATGATGGCGTTATGAAAGGCGCTCGTTTCGTGGCTGACGAATGTACTAAAGACAAGATCTTTGACTAAATGTACCTCTGCCGCTGTTGTAATTTAAAGACGAAGTTACTTGTGCTATGTAGCATTGTTTGATTTAAAATGTTACCTTCATGCGGTTGTTTATAGAATCTGAAAGTAGGCGGTCTTGACTTCCGCCCCACGCAACTAGTGCGGGGTGTTCTGGAAAAACCGGATACTCTTTATCCAAATGTTTGGTCCCTTAAGGAGGTATTCGGTATGCGAACAAGGCAATCGGACTATTCGACTTTATAACTTTCACTTAGCCATAGAAGTCTATAATTTTACATTTAGTGAAGCCCCTAAATTCGGAGGGCAAATTGGGGCGCTATATCGCTTCATCGGACAAGGCCGACTCATCGCTTAAAGCGGAAAAAATCTTTAAGGATTTTAAAACCTCTTGAACAGTGACCAGCTCTCGCCTCATCATGCCGGTCAGTTTTCGGCTTTCTCTACTGAGGTGCTCGTCCGGAAGAACCGGGACACAATTGTAGTAGTTCTCCTGCGCTACCTTAGCGATATAGCGGGCGTAAGGTACCAAAACAAAGTCGGGCTAACCCAACTGTAGACCCAAGACATGATTCGGAGCTGATGCATATAGTGCTATAAGTTCAGGGTGCCGCACTGTTTAAAGTGTTCGGAATTTAGTTGCCGAAGAACGGGGCACCGTAGGAAGCCCCTGGCAAACGGACCGTACCAAAGTGTACGAATGCAATATCACAGAAACATTCGTAAAAAATGTTCAAATAAGAATAATGAGCTGACGCTATATATAATCTCCCATTGATGAAAATACGTTTAAGCGTATGTTTACAATGAATGCATTAAGCGGAGATAAATAGGACTATTTAACATGTCCTCTCCAGGGGCAGGCCGCCTACGGATATATAAAACAGGTATAACGATCACAAATAGATTCCACCTGGGTGTTTCCTTCTATGTGCGAAGCCTGTTGCCTCCTTGGTTTTCTCTCCGATGTAAGTCCGGCAATCCGGCTCTTATGAAGAGGCTGCTCTAAGGCAATGTCCTGAAAAGGAAGAAGGACGGGTTATGAAGGTATGTGGCGGTTATCCCGCCTGTTGATGAGTCGTTGTTGCGCCTCCGCCTCGCCCATGGTATCTTGAGTGCGTAATTGTATGCAGCGTGCTTGCGAATGCTGCTTTGATGGGGCTTAAGCGGAGGCGAACTGCTAGTCGTGCTCTTGGCGTGCTGATGATCTGTTGTGGGGTGCTCGGACTCTCTTGGCGGTGCTTGGGTTATGCGTTGTCGGATTGGTTTGTCGGAGTAGGCGCATTGTACTTCCTCGCGAGGGCTGCGATATGATCTTACATTCGGAGAAGCGGTCCGTATTTCCGTTCACTATTATGACCCGCGTGGTCCTGGCATCTTGAGCTTGAGGTATGCGTGGTGTGGTACCGCATTGAATCTAGCGAATGCGGTTCGTCAGCGATGCTGGTAACCCGCTGCGAAAAGGGCGATATCGAAGATTAACTCTTAAGCCGGAAGTTATCCGGAGATCCGTAGACCACTTCAATGTTATAGAGCCGTGCAGCGGCCTCTACTCGAATCACACCTTTAAAGGTGGTTTTGGTGGCCTTGATCCTTGAAGGGTCAATGCCCATTTTGCGCACTGTATCCTGATAAAGCAGGTTCAGGCTGCTGCCATCGTCCATAAGGACGCGCGTAAGGTGGAATCCGTCGATGATTAGGTCTAGGACCAATGCGGCCGAGCCGTCGTGACGGATGCTAGTAGGGTGATCCCTATGATCAAAGGTGATCGGATAAGCTGACCATGGGTTGAATTTGGGGGCGACTGGCTCCATCGCATAGACGCCCCGTAGTGCCCGCTTCTGTTCCCGCTTGGGGATGTGCGTGGCGTAGATCATGTTGACCGTTTCACTTGGGGGAGAAATTTCTTCTGTCCCCCCGTGTTCGGACGTCGGGGCTCCTCGTCATCGTCGCTGTGCAGCCCCTTGTCCTTGTCTTCAGCGTTTATTTTGCCGGCCTGTTTGAATACCCAGCAATCTCTATTGGTGTGGTTCGCTGGCTTGTTAAAGTGTCATGAATTTGGCACGGCGCTCGATGTCGGTCGGTGGGCGGTCCTGATTATTTCTTTTGGCGGCTTCTTCTGCGGACCGAGGCTTGATCCGCTGAATCCGGCGTTATTGCCGTTTCTTGATGTTATCGCCGTTGTTCCGTCGCTTATATCTGTTACATCATGGCTTGCCGTTATTATCGCGACCATCCGAAGTGCGAGAATGTGGCGTAGTCTTGCTGCGAGCCAACCAGCTATCCTCGCCAGCATAAAAGCGGTCATTAGTGTTGTGAGCTGCCATGGACTTGGGTTTTTCCTGGTCGGTGTCGAGCGAGCCACTCATCACGGATATTATGCTTAAAAGCCGCCAGAACTTGGCGTCCGAATAGTCGACTATTTGGTTCTTTTTAGTTAGGAACCGAGTCCGAATTTCTGGCTGACTCTCCGGGTTGTTGATTAATGTGGCTCGGGTCATCGGCATCGGTGGTGCACATATGTGCCTGGAAGATGTCGAGAATGCCTCTTCGAGTTTTCCCAACTGCCAATGGAATTTCTTTGGCAGGCTGTTTAGCCGATGCCAGCTGGTCCTTTGAGCTTAAGGGAAGATACTTGATGGCATGTAGATCATATCCATGGGCCATGTGAATGTGGAGAAGGAAATCTTCGATCCATACTGCAGGGTCTGTTGTGCCATCGTATGATTCGATGTTTACGGGTTTGAACCCTTCTGGGAATTCATGATCCATTACTTCGTCAGTGAAGCAGAGGGGGTGCGCGGCGCCTCTGTGCCGGGCTATGTGGCTATGCAGGTCGAATTGCTCTGGGCGGCTATATTCGGCCCGACCGGACTTGTTGAAGGTGTATCCGGCGTGTGATCGTAAATCACGCGTCGATGCGCGCGCCCATGATCCGTGATCGATCTTGGCTGTCCCGTTTTGTTGCCCGGGCCGTAGTATGTTGGCATGGGGGTGTTGGCTGGTATCGCGGACTGATATGCCGTTTATCCGGCCACGAGGTGGCCGGTCAGCCGTATGGTGCTCGAGTCCATATTCCTCGGCTGCCAGGACTTCGGTCCATCTATCTGTGAGTAGGTCTTGATCAGCTTGGAGTTGCTCCTGCTTCTTTTCAGGCTCCTCGCGGTGGCTATAAGCCCGGCGCTTGAAGCGCTCCTTCTCTGGGATCCTCGAGCCGCGCCGAACTTCGTCGTCGCCGAGGCTAATCTAAATCTTCGGAGGGCATGTAGCTGTCCTCCTCTCAGGTATTCGTATGTCGCTGTTCTTACAGGCTGACCTTCTCATCCTCCTATTCGGCCTGCTCGGAGGCGGGCTGATCAGGGTTGTATTCTTCTTGGCACCATTCGGATTGTTTTCGTCTCTTGGGCGGTATTGCTGTGGCGGGGCTTGGAGTGGCGCCGACGGCGCCCATTCTTTGCTTTTTCCCAGAGGTTTTATCCTCCGTTGCCTCATCGCCATTTGTTTCCTTGAATGTCCACCATATATATATATATATATATATATATATATATATATATATATATATATATATATATATATATATATATATATATATATATATATATATAATGTTTCCTACAAGCAGTGGTAGATACCACCACTTGCGTTTTGTATGTTGTATGTAGTATCTGTCAAAACCGAGAGTATGTACGTGTAGTATGTAGTATATAACAATGATTAGGTAGTATATATACTAATTTTTAGGTAGTATGTACCATTTTTTGAGTATGCTCTTTTTTACGTACAAATATATACGTATTTTACAAATATAACAAAACTATGGGCTCATATGCAATTTTTCATGTAACTTGCTTTGAAATATCTTAAATATAGTATATGAACATATTTAAAATAATAAAATTGTATATATAGTACCATATGGTAGTATATGAGACATGTGGGGTAACTACCACGGGTGGTAGGATGGATTTTCCTATATATATATATATATATATATATATATATATATATATATATATATATATATATATATATATATATATATATATATATATATATATATATATATATATATATATATATATGGATTGTCTATTAAATCACCTGGGTGAGGAATAGTTATTCTTCACCCCTCTATTTTACCATTAATATACCGTAATTTTACGTTTAAGTAAGTTTTGTCTTATTTTCGACATAAAAGAGAGGCCGTAAGAAAATATATAATAAATAAGTAAAAAATATTTTCTGTTATGTAAAATTACAAACGTAAAACATAATGTAAAATACACATAAGCTGCAAATTTTCTTGTCTTATGACCTATATTTTTATTTTCTTATGTCAAATATTACGTAGTGAATGAATAGGAATGCAACAATTTGAAATTCAAACGTAATTTAATTATAAAATGATCGTAAGATTACCTCGGGTGAAGAATAAGTTATTCTGCACCTGGGTGATGAATAGCATCACTATATATATATATATATATATATATATATATATATATATATATATATATATATATATATATATATATATATCATAAGAAGAGGTGGTTGTCCACCGCCCGAGTGGCGATAGTTCATGTTCTTCTCTGCATAAATCATCCATACCATCGATGTCTTGGTCGAAGTCCGATTACCTCGGTTAAATCATCGATCGTGGCAATGAAGTGGGTGGTGGGTGGGCAGCAGAATTCCTTCATCGCCTGCCTCCCACTCGGCGGACATAGTTCGCCCCGAGCCCTCGACAAAGAGAGAGACTTTAATGAGTCCGGCATGTGTCGCCAAAGGGCGAGTCTTTGGAAGATATCCGCAAGTGAACTCCATTACGGGCCCAACCTGGCTCTTTGGCTCGAGGAGTCTTGGTGGAACCCTCGCATGGGATCTGAATCAAGGGTCCGGAGTCACAGGTCACCACAGAGGTAAGACCCGTGTTCGGCTCCATCGCTGATGAGTGCGCGACCTGCGGGGAAGGGTCCATCCCTCCGTCCTTAAGCAACGCAGCCTGCTCCAGATTTAGGTCCGGGGCTACCGCGGGGGTGATACCCCGAGCTTCGTCCGACGGCAGGTCTAAGCCGTGCTCGTCGTGACTATCTGGTGCTCCTGGCATAGGCCCAAATCCATCGAAGATAAAGTCTCCATGGATGTCGCCCGTGTAGTTCGGTTTCGAACCTGATCGGTAGCTGGCGTGGTGTCGATCTGCTCCGATGGCCAGCGAGTTGGCCCAGAGCGAAGCCACCAACACGAAGATCTGTCCAGGGAGAAAGGTCTCACCAGGATCGTGTTGTTGGCGATGACTGGAGGAGCCATCGAGCCCTGTGGCGGCGACAGAGGAACTCTCAATGAAAGCACCAATGTCGATGTCAAAACCAGCGGATCTCGGGTAGGGGTCCCGATCATGCGTCTAGGCTGACGGTAACAGGAAGCAAGGGACACAGATGTTTACCCGAGTTCGAGCCCTCTCGATGGAGGTAAAACCCTACTTCCTGCTTGATTAATATTGAAGATATGGGTAGTACAAGAGTAGATCTACCACGAGATCGTAGAGGCTAAACCCTAGAAGCTAGCCTATGATGGTATGATTGTAATTGTGATCGGCCTTCTAAGGACCAACCTCTCCGGTTTATATAGGCATCGGAGAGGGCTAGGGTTTCAATGGAGTCGGTTACAAGGAAGGAAACACGATATATAAAGTCTGGCTTGCCTTCCACGCCAAGGAAAGTCCCATCCGGACATGGGTCGAAGTCTTGAGTCTTGTATCTTCACGCTTCAATAGTCCGGACGATGTATACAATCCGGCTGTCCGGATACCCCCTAATCCAGGACTCCCTCACCCATGGCACCCCCAAGATAATCTAAGGACACCTAAAAGCCAAAGCTTGGGGATGCCCCGGAAGGCATCCCCTCTTTCGTCTACTTCCATCGGTAACTTTACTTGGAGCTATATTTTTATTCACCACATGATATGTGTTTTGCTTGGAGCGTCTTGTATGATTTGAGTCTTTGTTTTTCAGTTTACCACAATCATCCTTGCTGTACACACCTTTTGAGAGAGACACACATGATTCGGAAATTATTAGAATAATCTATGTGCTTCACTTATATCTTTTGAGTTATATAGTTTTTGCTCTAGTACTTCACTTATATCTTTTAGAGCACGGTGGTGGATTAGTTTTAAAGAAACTATTATTCCCTCATGCTTCACTTAGATTATTTTGAGAGTCTTAAATAGCATGGTAATTTACTTAAATAATCTTAATATGCTAGGTATTCAAGACTAGTAAGAACTTTATTATGAGTGTGCTGAATACTAAGAGAAGTTTGATGCTTGATGATTGTTTTGAGATATGGAGGTAGTAATATTAAAGTGGTGCTAGTTGAGTAGTTGTGAATTTGAGAAATATTTGTGTTGAAGTTTGCAAGTCCCGTATCATGCACGTATGGTAAACGTTATGTAAAAAATTTGAAACATGAGGTGTTCTTTGATTGTCCTCCTTATGAGTGGCAGTCGGGGACGAGCGATGGTCTTTTCCTACCAATCTATCCCCCTAGGAGCATGCACGTAGTGCTTGGTTTTTGATGACTTGTAGATTTTTGCAATAAGCATGTGAGTTCTTTATGACTAATGTTGAGTCCATGGAATATATACACTCTCACCTTTCCATCATTTCTAGCCTCTTCGCTACCGTGCATTGCCCTTTCTCACATTGAGAGTTGGTGCAAACTTCACCGGTGCATCCAAACCCCGTGATATGATACGCTCTTTCACACATAAACCTCCTTATATCTTCCTCAAAACATCCACCATACCTACCTATTATGGCATTTCCATAGCCATTCCGAGATATATTGCCATGCAACTTTCCACCGTTCCGTTTATCATGACACGTTCATCATTGTCATATTGCTTTGCATGATCATGTAGTTGACATAGTATTTGTGGCAAAGCCACCATTCATAATTATTTCATACATGTCACTCTTGGTTCATTGCATATCCTGGTACACCGCCAGAGGCACTCATATAGAGCCATATTTTGTTCTAGTATCGAGTTGTAATCATTGAGTTGTAAATAAATAGAAGTGTGATGATCATCGTTTTCTAGAGCATTGTCCCAAGTGAGGAATAAAAAAACGACAAAGGCAATAAAAAGGAAGGCCCAAAAATTGAGAGAAAAAGAGAGAAGGGACAATGTTGCTATCCTTTTTCCACACTTGTGCTTCAAAGTAGCACCATAGTCTTCATGATAGAGAGTCTCTTGTTTTGTCACTTTCATATACTAGTGGGAATTTTTCATTATAGAACTTGGCTTGTATATTCCAACAATGGGCCTCCTCGAGTGCCCTAGGTCTTCGTGAGCAAGCAAGTTGGATGCACACCCACTTAGTTTTTTTTGTTGAGCTTTCATATATTTATAGCTCTAGTGCATACGTTGCATGGCAATCCCTACTCCTTGCATTAACATCAATCGATGGGCATCTCCATAGCTCATTGATTAGCCTCATTGATGTGAGACTTTCTCCTTTTTTGTCTTCTCCACATAACCCCCATCATTATATTCTATTCCACCCATAGTGCTATATCCATGGCTCACGCTCATGTATTGCGTGAAAGTTGAAAAAGTTTGAGATTACTAAAGTATGAAACAATTGCTTGGCTTGTCATCGGGGTTGTGCATGATGAGAGCATTCTTGTGTGACGGAAATGGAGCATGACTAAACTATATGATTTTGTAGGGACATAATTTCTTAGTTAGTATGCTTGAAGTATTATTGTTTTTATGTCAATATTGAACTTTTATCTTGAATCTTTCGGATCTAAATATTCATACCACAATTAAGAATAATTACATTGAAGTTATGCCTAGTAGCATTCCACATCAAAAATTCTGTTTTTATCACTTACCTACTCGAGGACGAGCAGGAATTAAGCTTGGGGATGCTTGATACATCTCCAACGTATCTATAATTTTGATTGTTCCATGCTATATTATATTCTGTTTGTGACATTATTGGGCTTTATTTTACACTTTTATATTATTTTTGGGACTAACCTATTAACCCGAGGCCCGGCCCAGAATTGCTGTTTTTTGTCTATTTCATAGTTTCGCAGAAAAAGAATATCAAACAGAGTCCAAACGGAATGAAACCTTCGGGAACGTGATTTTTGGAACGAACGTGATCCAGAGGACTTGGACCCTACATCAAGGCATCAACCAGGAAGCCACGAGGTAGGGGGGCGCGCCTACCCTCCTAGGAGCGCCCTCCACCCTCGTGGGCCCCCTGTTGCTCCACCGACGTACTTCTTCCTCCTATATATACCTACGTACCCCCAAACTACCAGATACAGAGCCAAAAACCTAATTCCACCGCCGCAACCTTCTGTACTTGTGAGATCCCATCTTGGGGCCTGTTAGGAGCTCATGGGGAGGGCATCGATCACGGAGGGCTTCTACATCAACACCATAGCCTCTCCGATGAAGTGTGAGTAGTTTACCTCAGACCTTCGGGTCCATAGTTATTAGCTAGATGGCTTCTTCTCTCTTTTTGGATCTCAACACAATGTTCTCCCCCTCTCTCGTGGAGATCTATTCGATGTAATCTTCTTTTGTAGTGTGCTTGTTGAGACCAATGAATTGTGGGTTTATGATCAAGTTTATCTATGAACAATATTCGAATCTTCTGAATTCTTTTATGTATGATTGGTTATCTTTGCAAGTCTCTTTGAATTATCAGTTTGCTTTGGCCTACTAGATTGATCTTTCTTGCAATGGGAGAAGTGCTTAGCTTTGGGTTCAATCTTGCGGTGTCCTTTCCCAGTGACAGTAGGGGCAGCAAGGCACGTATTAAATTGTTGCCATCGAGGATAACAAGATGGGGTTTATATCATCTTGCATGAGTTTATCCCTCTACATCATGTCATCTTGCTTAAAGCGTTACTATGTTCTTATGAACTTAATACTCTAGATGCATGCTGGATAGTGGTTGATGTGTGGAGTAATAGTAGTAGATGCAGGCAGAAGTCGGTCTACTTGTCTCGGACGTGATGCCTATATACATGATAATACCTAGATATTCTCATAACTATGCTCAATTCTGTCAATTGCTCAACAGTAATTTGTTCACCCACTGTCGGTGTCAAAACCGGCGGATCTTGGGTAGGGGGTCCCGAACTGTGCGTCTAGGCGGATGGTAACGAGAGACAAGGGACACGATGTTTTACCGAGGTTCGGGCCCTCTTGATGGAGGTAAAACCCTCGTCCTACTAGATTAATATTGATGATATGTGTTACAAGAGTGGATCTACCATGAGATCGAGAGGCTAAACCCTAGAAGCTAGCCTATGGTATGATTGTTGTTTGTCCTACGGACTAAAACCCTCCGGTTTATATAGACACGGATAGGGTTAGGGTTACAGAGTCGATTACAATGGTAGGAGATCTACATATCCGTATCGTAAAGCTTGCCTTCCACACCAAGGAAAGTCCCATCCGGACACGGGGCGAAGTCTTCAATCTTGTATCTTCATAGTCTTGGAGTCCGGCCGATGATGATAGTTCGGCTATCCGGACACCCCCTAGTCCGGAACTCCCTCAGTAGCCCCTGAACCAGGCTTCAATGACAGCCGAGTCCGGCGTGCATATTGTCTTCGGCATTGCAAGGCGGGTTCTTCCTCCGAATAATTTATAGAAGATTGTGAACACCAGGATAGTGTCCGGCTCTGCAAAACAAGTTCCACATAACACCGTAGAGAGAATAATTTTGCACAGATCTGCTGACGTATTCAGCGGCGTGACATCACACCACGGCCGGCTTTTATATGAATCGTTTTTTATTGTTCCACCTCAGCGTGTTTAGCGGGCGGTTTCCTTAACACGTCTTATCAAAGCGTAGATCGTGCCCCTTATTCCGGGATTCTCATCAATAAGAGCGTGGGTAACCCACCCGTGCCCGTTGGCCTGCCTTCTCTATCAAAAGCGAGTCCTAATCGACCACAGGGTAGGCTCTTGGTATTCAACCTCTTTATAACGAGACCAAGGCCCTCTCCTTTTACACCCTCTATCGAGTTTGCCTCGTGCTTGAGTTCCAACACCCAAAGCTTGATTCAGTAGCCGGACTCTCGGCGATGTCGGCTCCGACCAGCATGGGCGATGGATGTCTTCCTCCGTCACAGAAGAAGGCGTGCTAAAGCTGCGACGCCAGGTATCTAACCGCGAGATTTCGCATAGGCTGCCTGCTCGGGCAGATCATTCCCACTCCAGCCCGGTGAGAACGTGGTGTTACGTGTCTCACTTCCGTCGGGGTTTAGGCTTCCCGATGGACCCCTTTGTGCGAGGGCTCATGTTTTATTATGGGCTTGATTTCCATGACTTGAATCGAGTCCATCCTCCATATCTCGTCATTCATTGTTGTATGCGAGGCCTTCCTCCATATTACCCCTCACTTTGGATTGTGGCTCAAGACCTTCAAGGTGGAGCCAAAAGCGGTCAAGGGCAGCAAGCAGTCTGGAGGGGCGGTCATAAGCAAATCTTGCTGGTGCTCCGTGGCCCTGAGGGCTCTTTTCAAGAGGAGCTTGGTTTATAGCAGGGTGGTTCTATATCACCGCTCATAGGGGCACCAAATGGGCGGCGCTCCTTGCCTTCCTTCCAGTCCACCACGGCCAGTGGCGTCATGGGTCAACAAGGGGCTCGGCGGGGTTGTCCAAGGACGTTCCCCTGCTTCTGAGGCCGTGTCGAGATCTCGGGAAAGAGGATCAATCTGGTTGCGATGGCGCGGGTTATGGTGATCCGGTGTCTTCAGCCTGCAAGCGTCGCCCCCTCCGCTTTGTGGGAATTCAATCCGGAGGACCACGAGCTCTCCAAAATTTTATGGGCACGGCGCGGTGGAGATGTATAAACTGTTCTTGGATCACGAGAGAGTGTCCGGACTTGACCGAGAACGCAGGACTAAGCTGCAATCGCCCGGATGCTCAAGTAAGTAGTCCTGTAACGGACAAGCTGTTCATTCATTTATTATACATATATGCCCTTTAAAGGAGCCGTTTCTTGAGCAGGAGTGGATAGCCAAGGCAAAGTTGATAAGGTGTCGGCTCCTCCGGAGACCACGCGGATCCCATGTTGACCAAGATGTTGAAGGTCGCGCCTTTTGAAGAAGGTGAAGGGAGGAGCGGGGGAGCAACTGCCTCTGCGAAGGAGGCTATCAAGGAAGGAGGGATTAAGGGTCCCACCTTCCGAGGAGAGAAGAGGACCGCTTCAGAAGATCCGGAGGTCAAGGCCTCAAAGAAAGGACGGGAATCTTCGTCGGAGAGTCCAGTGCTGGCAAGTAACCCAGCCTTTGTTTCCCCAAGGGATCAGCCCTCCAGTGAGCCGTAAGTAAAAGCGAAGGGGTCTTGTAAATAAGGAACATCCTGTATTTATTTATGAAGATAACGAAATTGTACCTTGTAGTTCGGACCTCAGCCCTTCTCGTGAGCTCGTCTTCGTGGGATCTTCTTAGGAGATGATGGAGAGCGAAACACCTCCACTTGTCGCACCCTCATGTGAAGCGGGCGACCGGAGGTGTCGTGTGCAGAGGTTCCCCAAGTCCGGCGAGGCGGAAGGTCCGGCGCCAAGTGGTGTCTTGTCGGAGGAGCGAGGATTTGCTCGGGCGGCTATCTCGAAAGATCACCGTGCTCTAATGGATGCGGTGATTGAAAGAATTGCATCCGCATAGAGTGGATTCCGCGAAGCCGTCGAAGCTTCTTGACGGGGTTTGAAATGCAAAAAATAATGTACCTCTTGTGATTATGCATATAAAATCGCCATGTATAGATAGTAGCCCTGAGACTCGGTATGTTGTCAAAAATTGACGACGTGCGAGATCAAATCTCGATTTTAACATATCGCCGCTCCTAAACAGGTGGCGGGCGTCCGGAGGCCAACCGGATGATGAATATGCCGAACTAGGCGGCAACTTGATGAGGCGAATCACGAACATCGCTGGTTAATAAGCGGTTTGACGAGTCACAAGGTATCGACTTCTATCACGGACACTGTTAAGGGAGCTTCGCCCATGTCTTCTTGTTTGTATGCTATAATGCGAGATGGTGCGCTGCGTTGAGGAGCTGGGCAGAACTTGCCGGCGAAGGAACAAGCCAGGAGTAATGTCTGGCTGCTTTAAAAGCGGCGAAGAGCTAAAGCTGAGCGGGCTGCTCCTTGCCGAAGCAAAGAGGAGATGGCCGAGATGGCCAAAAGGTTAAGGAATGCTACCGATCACTGCGAGGTTCTTGAAAAAGAGCATCAAGCGGAACAGGAGGGCCTAAAGAAGGCCGCCGCCGAAACCAAGAATGCCCAATCGGCTTTGAGAGCTGCCAAGGAGGAGCTGAGTCAGGCCGGGGCAATTGCGGCTGGTTAACCGTTTACGCTGCGGAGAAATATACAAATCAAAGTATGCTCCGTTGGATAAATTATGGAGTTAGAGAGGATGCTTATATGGACTTGGCGGCGGCTGTGGGCCGCGGTTGAGCACTTCCGGGGCGGAAGGGGCACAAAAGGAAGAGCTATCTGGTGCAATTCCATAGTCCGGGCGTCCTCTGCTGACCCCGATCGGTTGGCGAGTGGGCGAGCTGAATCGATTGTCCGGATTGGCCATGAAGCATGTCTTGACTCACTTGTGGCGGACGGACCCAGTAGAAGAGCTATTTTGGTGTAGTGCAGCAGTTTCTTGGAAGCGGTGCAGCGTATCGAAGCGATGAAGCGATCGGCATGTATTGAGGGCGCGGATGGCTCTTGCCGTGTCAAAACATCTTTGGCGAGAGATGAAGGCCACGATGTTGCATCGAGATTGAGACGAGGCCAAGTACTGCCGAGCACTACTTTGAAGAAGTCTGCGGGCGCTTCGTTTAATAGAGGCGCAGATGCTCGAAGGATATTATGTTTGAATGACATGTATGATTCATTGAAAACGATGTTTCAATGTAATATAAGTGCTTTTTATACTTGTGCGTTCAAGTAGTAAACTACTCCTGTCGCGCCGTTTATGTATATGTGTATATAACTTTGAAAGATGGCAGTCCTTGGCTAGCCCCCACGCACATAGTGCGGGGTGTTTAAAAAGCGCTTTTCACACTTAATCCAACGTCTTGGTCCTGTTAAGGAGGTGGTAGCGTAGCAAACCGAGCAACGGACTATAATGCTTTATCACTTTCCTTAGCCATAGGAGTTCGAGGTGGGGCTACTATATAGCCCACAGGGCACCGCACTCTCCCGAATTGAGTGCGTATGTGCTGACGAAAACCGGTCCTTCGTTAATGCGGAGAATTCTAAACATTCCTGTGAGTCATCGAGTGGTTGACCGGTCTCGCTATATCATGCCAGATCGATTTTGGCTTTCTTTACTAAGGTGCTCGCTTGGCGAACGGGCACAATCGCGATAGTTCTCCACGGTGCGCGTTAGCCGTGAAAACAGAGCGTAAGGCAGCAAAACACGAGCCGGGCAGCCCAACATTTGACCAAAGACATGATTGGAGCTGATGCATATAAGGCCCTAACTTCGAGGCGCGAATACTCCCTAAGGTATTCGGTCTTTATGAAAATGGGCAAAATAAGGCCCTAAGCCCTTTGTGTCAGTGCAGCATAAAAATTCTGTGCGGCCAATGCCAAAGCACCAGCCTCCTCCTCGATTATATTTAAGGCTGGGGAATGTATATCAACAAGAGGCGGTGAAAAAAGGTTTACGCGGGTCTTAATCTGAAAAGAATCCTTACAGCGGGTCCTGTTGCGTCTGCGCCTGTGTCTCCGTTGTGCCGTATCTTGGGCGGGTGTAGCACGTTGTTCATCTGTAAAGAGAGGAACTTAGTTTGAAAGAAAAAAGGCGTCACGAAGATGTACTTAATATTAAATGAGCAATGCGGTTCAAAGAAGTGAACAAAATTGAGCTTTATTGTCTCTTGTTATACATGCATGCAGCCCTTGTATGGGGTATGCCGCTAGTGGGCGCCCGGACTCGTCTAGCCGTATCCGGGGTTTGAATGACCTATTGCGGGTTCTTTGCCTAGTGGAGCGGATAGCTGTGGAGCTGTCGATGCATCTCCCTTCTTCCGTGCTCGAGTAACATAATACTTCCTTTCAGCGAGATGATGCCGCGTGGACCGGGCATTTTAAGTGTTAGAGATGCATAATGCGGTATTGCGTTAAAGCGGGCGAAAGTTAGCGTCCAAATAGTGCTTGATGGCTACTTTTAAGCGGGCGACATGGAAGAGTAACCTTCGTGGCGGAAGTTGTCGGATGAACCAAACACAACTTCTAGCGTATGGAGCCCGTCGCGGAGGCGTATGGGCGGGCGGTACTCCTTTAAAGGAGGTGTTGCTCTGGCGAATTTTGATTGGGTTTATCCCCATCCTGCGGATTGTGTCACGATATATCAGGTTTATGTCCTGCCACCATCCATGAGGACATGTGTAAATTGGAATCCATCGATTATAGGATCAATATCAAGGCAGTCCATCCTGCGTTTAGGATATTATCGGAATAGTCACGATGGTGAAGGTGATTGGTTTGACAACCAATGTGTGGTGCGCCTTTTAGTGGCGCGCTCTGTTTTCCTTTGATCACGTGAAGTGAGTTTACTGTTTTAACCTTTTGTGGGAAATTCTTTTGTTTTCGGGGCTCTGCTTGTGGTGCTCGTCATCATTTTCCCTTGGTGTGTCGAGCCCTTGTGTTCGGCATTAAGTCGGCGGACTGCTTGAAGACAACAATCTTTGTGGGTAAGGCTTCCGGAGGTACCATGTATTTGACACAGTCTGTCCGAATCTTGTTTAGGTTGGATAGCTCGTCCTTGTTATCCTTTAGGGCAGTGTTTTGTTGTTCGACGAGAGCTTTTGAATCCGGCGTTGACCGCCGTACTATTTGGGCCATTTTCTTTATTCGGTAGCTAATCTTTTCTGCGTCGTGATTTCCATTTCCATCCTGGTTTGGATGTACTCGGGTTGCTGGTACTACATCTAGCCAGCCAGCTGTCCTCTCCAGCATAAGCGGGTCATGAGGCTTGTTAATCGGCCATTGTTCTTGGCTTTTCTTGGCGAGTGTCTGGCGAGCCATTCGTCTCGCATGTTGTGTTTGAAAGCTGCTAAGGCTTGCGTCCGGACAGTTGACTATTTGGTTCTTTTAGTAAGGAACCTGTTCCAGAATTTTGGACTGACTCTCCGGGCTGTTGAGTTATGTGACTTAGATAAATACGCATCGGGCGGACATAAGTCCCTGAAAATTTGCCGGAATCGTCCTCGAGCTCTTCCCACTTCAATGGTATTTTCGGGGAGGCTTTTAAGCCAATGCCGAGCTGGCCCTTTGAGTTTAAGGGGTAAGTATTTTATGGCGTGGAGATCGTC
The DNA here is from genome assembly GCA_021605205.1 of Aegilops longissima. Lineage (NCBI taxonomy): Eukaryota > Viridiplantae > Streptophyta > Magnoliopsida > Poales > Poaceae > Aegilops > Aegilops longissima. The sequence continues at coordinate 619,239,342 of CM038677.1, read as the reverse complement.
TCCTCTAGCCATGTGTAGAGTGGAGGATGTAATCCTCGATCCGAACTCAGGTGCATTGTTCCGTCGTATGCCTCTATGTTTACGGGTTTGAATCGGCTGGAAATTCATGATCCAGCACCTCATCGGTGAAACATAGGGGTGTCTGGCACCCCTATATTGGGTGTGTCGTGATCTTGAATTTTGGCGTATTGCATTGCTTTGACAAGCCTGCTTTCTTGGCCCATAGATGGACCTAAGCTGGGCCATCCTCTTGATGTGAATCCTTATGCGGATCGCATATTGGCTTGTGTCTTGGCGCCATTAGCGCTCTCTTTGCCATGAGGTCGTCCATCCGACCAGTGGCCTTCTTACTTTTTAATTGTGGGGCTCTAAGGCCTCCTCATGGTCAGGCGTAGCTTTCTTTCCGGGTAGCTCTTTGTTGTTGTCGCCGTGCTTGTCTGTGGCTGAATACTTTGCTCCATCTAATCCAGTGCATCTTCCGCTGTTTTGAGCTTCCATACCTTTTTAGGGCTACAGCGATGGCGATGAGCCTTTTCGGAGGTCATTTTGCTCGGTGGTTTGTCCGATGTGAGATCGTCCGGACTGTTGTCTTTTGGGGGACAGATTGTTTATCAAGTTGTCTTGTTGGGATGACTTGCTTGATAAGCATTTCGTTGTCCACGGTTAGCCCTGCTCTATGGCTGGGTCTTTGTTGGCGGGACTTTGTTCGGCGTTCGTTGCCGTTTGACTACTTTTCGAGGATTTATCCTTCGTGGCGTCCGTTGCTCCTCGTCTTCATTTGCTTTAGGTGTATCCACCATGTATACATCATGGGGTGGGGTTATCCGACATCCTATAGGTGCTGGTTCATTATTGTCTCCTACATAAATCGTCCATACCGTCGATGTCTTGAATCGAAATCGAGCATGTTACGTAGGCTATCGGCGGTGGCTACGAAGTGGGTGGTGGGTGGGCGTTGAATTTCTTCATCGTCCGTATCCCAACCTTCTGACCGTAATCCGGCCAGGGCTCTCGGATAAAGAGAGACTTTAGTGAATTCAGGATGTCGCCAAAAGGCGAGTCTTGAAAGATGTCATGACCGTGAACTCCATGCAGGCGCCCAATCGGATTCGATCGGCAAGGTGCGGAGGTTGGTCCGGATAGATTCCGGCGCCGAAGTCGGCGTCTTTGCAAAGACAGGGATGGAGTTATTTCGATCGCCGTAGAGATTAAAGCCCCGGCGGTGTCAACCACTTTCGTCCCGATCGAAGTCGGCTCGGATTAAGGGTTGGAAGCGGATTACAGTGCGGCCTCGAGGGCCTGTTGACGGCTGCGAGCTAGATCATGCCCATCAAGGCGGTCTGGCGGCGCTTGGCTGTGGCTCGAATCCGTCGAAGAACAAGTCTCCGCGGATATCGGCCGTATAGTTTAAACTTCGAATCTGACTGGCGGTCGAGCGTAGCTTCGATCTGCTCTAGATGGCCAAGCGAATTGGCCCGTAGTGCAAAAGCCGCGGACACGAAGATCTTCACGGGAGAAGTCTCACCACTGGACGCGTCGTTATTGATGATCGAAGGAGCCATCGGACCTATCGGCGACGACACGGAGGAACTCTCAATGAAAGCACCAATGTCGGTGTCAAAACGGCGGATCTCGGTGGGGTCCCGAACTGCTGCGTCTAGGCGGATGGTAACAGGGAGACAAGGGACACGATGTTTTACCCAGGTTGGGCCCTCTTGATGGAGGTAAAACCCTACGTCCTGCTAGATTAATATTGATGATATGTGATACAAGAGTGGATCTACCACGAGATCAAAGAGGCTAAACCCTAGAAGCTAGCCTATGGTATGATTGTTGTTAGTCCTACGGACTAAAACCCTCCGGTTTATATAGATACGGATAGGGTTAGGGTTACACAAGTCGGTTACAATGGTAGGAGATCTACATATCCGTATGTAAGCTTGCCTTCCATGCCAAGGAAAGTCCCATCCGGACAGGGGACGAAGTCTTCAATCTTGTATCTTCATAGTCTTGGAGTCCGGCCGATGATGATAGTTAAACTATCAGGACACCCCTAGTCCGGAACTCCCTCACCTGATAAATACTTATGCTCTTGAGAGAAGCCACTAGTGAAACCTATGGCCCCGGGTCTATTTTCCATCATATTAATCTCCGACAACAAGCTATTTCTATCGCGTTTTATTTTACTTTCTTTACTTTGCATCTTTATCATAAAAATACCAAAAATATTATCTTATCATATCTATCGAGATCTCACTCTAAATAAGTGACCGTGTAGGGATTGACAACCCCTTATCGCGTTGGTTGCGAGGATTTATTCATTTGTATAGGTGCGAGGGACTCGTCGTGGCCTCCTCTGGATTGGTACCTTGGTTCTCAAAAAGCTGAGGAAATACTTACGCTAATTTGCTGCATCACCCTTTCCTCTTCAAGGAAAACCAGCGCGATGCTCAAGAGGTAGCGATCACCGCTGAGCACTATCGACCCTAACCAAGGAAGAGACTCGACCTAGCATGCATGCTATGACTTAGGGCGCCAGCGCTTCATTTATTTATGCTTAGGGTCTGCGCCTGGCTTTGTACAAAGGGTTACATGCCCTGCCCGGCAAAGCTTGTACAAAAGGTGGCTTGCGAGAGGCCGACAACCGCACCTTCTGGTAAAACTTGCGAAGATGCTCGATTTTCCGGAGTTGCTCCTTTGGGACAGCATCTTGGTCTCAGCGGACTGCGCCGGGCTGGTGACTCGTATTACCCGATAAGGCCTTCCACTTTGGCATCAACATTTGGAATTCTTGGCCGTTGAGCAGCGCCCGAAGAACAAGGTCGCCTTTCTCAAAGCTTCGGGCATGAACCTTGCGGCTATGATAGCGGCGCAAGGCTTGCTGGTAGCGTGATGTTCTCACAGCCACCCGAAGACGATCTTCCTCAAGGAGCGTCGCGTAGTCTTGGCGCAACTGCTCTTGCTCAAGCTCATCATAAGCAAGCACTCGAGGTGACCCGTATATGAGTTTCATGGGTAGAATTGCTTCTGCCCCATAAACCAGGGCAAAAGGTGTCTGGCTGGTGGCTCGATTTGGTGTCATCCTGATCGACCAAAGAACCACCAGCAATTCATCAATCCAGCGCCTTCCGCTCTTGCGCAGCTTGTCAAAAGTCTTTGCTCTTAGGCCTCGCAACACTTCAGCATTTGCCCTCTCCGCTTGGCCGTTGCTCCGTGGGTGTGCCATGGAAGCAAAATAGACCTTGCTGCCGAGGTCTTGGATGTACTACATGAAGGTGTGGCTTGTGAACTGCGTGCCGTTGTCGGTGATGACTTTGTTTGGCACACCAAAACGGCAGACCAGTCCCTTGAAAAACTTGACAGCTGATTGAGCAGTCACCTTTCTCACTTGCTTCCACCTCCGGCCACTTTGTGAACTTGTCGATTGCAATGTACAAGTACTCAAAGCCCAGAACAATGCGGGGAAAGGGCCCGATATATTGAGCCCCAGACCAAGAATGGCGGAGAGAGGATTGTTTGAAGGGCTTGGGCTGGTTGATGAAGCTTCTTTGAATGGGCGTACGCTTCACACTTGGTTACTAGTGTAAATGCGCATCTGGAGGCGGTGGGCCAAAAGAAACCTTGCGGAGCAGCCTTTCGGCAAGGCCCTTAACCCTATGTAGGAGCCACATATGCCTCCATGTATCTCCGCCAACAGCTCGAGTCCTTCCCCAGGGGATGCACTTGAATTTCACACCGTTCGGCCTTCTCACATGCGAGGACATAAATCGACGAACTGGTAAAGGGTGGGCTGTCAGACTACTTTCTGCTTCATCCTGCTCTCGGGAAGTTCCCTGTTTGGAGGAATCGGACGGTATGTTGTGCCTGTTTGGAGCACAGGGCTCGGCGGCAGGACCAAAGGCATTTCCTCAGCCATGGGCGCGACTGTCTCCATGGCCAAGGCTAGACGCCCTACCAGAGCCAGTTGCCCTTTGGCGAGTTCATCATCCGTGGCAGCACCCTTGCCGCCAGCCCTAGGGGGCTCGGTAGGAAAGTACTTGCCGGGTCCTGACTTCCTCCGCTTGTTCTGCCCCGTTGATGGTTCGATGGATGGTTGAGTTAGCCGGAGCAAAAAGGTACCTAGTTCCAAGGTAGCTTGAATGCAGCACGCTTTGACAGGTAATCGGTGGTGTCGTTCTCCATTCGGGGGACGTGCTCCGCTTGGATACCGTCAAAGCGCTCCTCCAGCTTCCTCACTTCATCTACGTAAGCTTCCATCAATGGGCTCTGGTAATCCTTCTTGACCTGCCTTACAACGAGCTGCGAGTCGCCCCTGACGATGAGTTTCTTAACCCCGAGGTTTGTCGCGATCCTGAGACCAGCAAGCAGTCCCTCGCACTCAGCAGTGTTGTTGGTGGACATCTCCCGGGGAAAGTGCATCTGGATCACGTACTTGAGGTGCTCTCTGGTGGGTGCGACGAGCAACACACCAGCACCGGTGCTGTGGCGAAAGCCCGTCAAAGTACATGATCGATCGCGATCTGCTTCCTTCTTTGGGAGAGTGGCCTCTGGATTTCTTCGTCGGTGTTGAGGTCCATTCGCAATGAACTCCGCCAAGTCTACTGCTCTAAATTTTGAGAGTACTTTCAAACTTCAAACGAAACTTGATAGCTCAAGGCCCTCCACGATCCTTCGGTTGCATCTGGGTTATCACGTATCCGTTACAGCAGGGAGGCGGGTAACAACAGTGATTTTGTGGGCTTGGAAGTAATGGCTTGAGCTTCCTCGAGGCCATAAGGAGGCGAAGAGCAATTTCTACCTTTGGAGTACCTCGATCTAGCTCCTGCAAGAGGGTGACAAAATAAGCGGGTCTGCATCATCTTCTTCTTACGCACCACCTCACTTGGTATGCGAGCCTTTGCCTCGATGGCATCGGACTCTCTTTGGGGGCCATGCCTTGCGGCAACAGCCTGCCAGTGATCTTGGACTTGCCATCCGCTGGTTACGTAAATCGTCTCTGCCTCCTCGTTGACCTCCCTCTATGCCACCAGCGGCCGCGACCACCATGATTAAGTCACCGCCCGATCTGCAACAGCGGTTCTTGTGGTTTAGGCGCCTTGATGTGGCATGGAGGAAGGTATTTCTTCAAATCCTGCAATGCTGCCTCGACCAGGGGCCCACTCCATTGGGCTGCCTTCTTCAAGATTTTGAAGAAAGGAAGGGCGCCTTCGGCGGACTTGGAGATGAATCGGCTCATGGCGGCAGCGCGGCGGTGAGCCAGCGCACATCCTTGATCGCTTGGGCACCTCAATCTGCTCAATAGCCTTGATTTTATGCAGGTTTGCCTCGATCCAGCTACAACACAAAGAACCGAGAAGCTTGCGGATGGAGCGCCGAAGACACACTTCTCGGGGTTCAACGAGGTTGATCTTGTGCGGGTTGGCAAATGTCTCTTCAGTTATGCACAAGAGTTGGCCCGTCCTTGGTTTTGACCACTATGTTATCCATGTATGCCTCCATATTTCTATGGACCTGAGGTTCAAAACCAATTTGGACTGCTCTTAAAAACGTTGAGCCAGCACTCTTCAACTCGAAAGGCATCCATAAAAAGCAATACGTACCACATGGGGTGATGAATGTTGTCTTTTCTTCATCCTCTCTTGCCATGAAGATCTGGTGGTAGCCCGAGTAGGCGTCGAGGAACGATAACAGATCCCACCCGGCCGTGGAGTCAACAATCTGGTCGATGCGCGGCAACGGGAAGGGGTCCTTAGGACAAGCCTTATTGATATCTGTGTAATCAATACACAGCCTCCACTTCCCATTCACCTTGTGCACCACTACCGGATTGGCCAACCACGTCGGGTGGAGCGCTCCTCTCACCAAACCCGCCGCTTCCAACTTCCTGATCTCCTCTGTGATGAACTCCTGCCTCTCCAGGGCCTGCTTTCTAACCTTCTGCTTGACGGGCCGCGCGTGGGGGTAGACAGCTAGGTGGTGCTCAATCACCAACCTGGGAACACCGGGGATGTCGGATGCTTGCCTCGCAAACAAGCCGACATTCGCCCGCAGGAACGTGATGAGCGCGCCTTCCTATTTCCTGCCGAGGGTGGAGCCTATGGTGAAGGCCCCTCCTGTGCCATCGTCCCTGGCGGACACCTTCTTGGTCTGCGGTGGCTCGGCTCTGGATCTCTTGCTCTTGCTGGTAGAGCTCTCTGGCACGTCCTCGACGGTAGCGTAGCACTCCGAAGAGGCGTGCTTGCCGGAGTGGGTGCGAGAGGTCTTTCCGGGCTTCCTCTTCCCTTCCGGGCCTTCAGCGGCAGGAGCAGGTGCCTCGACGGCAGCTGCTGCAACTGCTTCCCGACAGAGTTGGTCGGCAGCGCGTCCTTCTTGTCGGAGGGGACGGAGATGATGGCCAACAGCCCGGGCATCTTTAGCATGTTGTAGGCGTAGTGTGATGCCGCCATGAACTTGGCTAGTGCCGGGGGCCGAGGATCCCGTTGTAGGGCAAGGGGATCTCGGCCACGTCGAAGATGATCCTCTCCGTCCTGTAGTTCAACTCTCCTCCAAATGTCATGGGCAGTGTGACCTTCCCCTTCGGCTGGCTCCTCCCCGGATTGACCCCTTGAAACGTACCCGTTTCCTCGAGGTCTCCATCAGGGATTTGCAATCTTTTGATCACGACAGGTGAGATCAGGTTCAGGCCGGCCCCGCCGTCAACCAACATCTTATTCACCCTGAGGTTGCGTATCGTTGGTGAGACCAACAATGGCAAACACCCGACCCGCGGTAGTGCGGTCGAGGTGATCCTCGGCGTCAAATGATGAGGGGCATCTTGGACCACTTGTGACCACGGCGTCAAGCAGCGGCTCAGCTGCCGTAACCTCATCGCCTTGCTTGAGCTGGCGGTGAGAGGTATGCAGCGGCGTCGCCATCGGCGCACATGGCCTTCCATGTATACGGAACCCTTGCTCACGGACTCGTCGTCCTCGTCGTGATCATCGTCTTCTTGTTTCTTGTCACGGCCCGGGCGACCCTCTCTTCTTGGTTGTCCTTGCGGGCGGCTTCCTTGGCATGCGCTTCTTCTAGATCCTCGGCACCGTCCTGGTCCTTCTCCTTGTCACACCTCCGTACTCAGCTTTTGCTTCCCGACAAGCGGCACAACTGTCGGCGAGTTACGGAGGTCGTGGCCCTTAGTCTTGATGGATCTTGCAGTATAGCTTGCAAGAGTTTCCTAGCTTGTCGGTAGCCGCCAAGGCCCAGCAGGCGGTGCACCCGGCAATCTCCTTGTCGGGGGCGTCTGCCTTGACCTTCTTGCCAGCACCAGTGTCATCAGATCCCTCAACAGCAAGCATGGCCTTGCCTTTGCGTTTCCTGTTGCGACGCTGGGCCTTCTTCGTCGGGGTGGCGGCGTCTTCATCGATAGAGTCAGTTTCCGTGCCGGCGTCTTCACCGGGGTAATTCCTTCCCTCTTCAGCCTGGGCGCACCTATCGGCCAAAACGTAGAGCTTGGCCACATCCTTAACCTTGGTCATTGCCAGCTCTTCGCGCATCTTGTGGTTGCACACGTTTTGGTGGAACACGCTGATCACAGCAGCGGGATGAACGTCGGGGATGTTGTCTGCACCGGCTGAATCTCACGGATGTACTTGCGCATGGGTTTCCCCTTCCTTCTAGGGAATGATATGCGAGATCAACGGCACAGCCATGAGCTTGGTGGCCTCGTGAAGGCGCCAGCGAACTCATGGCGCAGATCCGACCAGAAGAAATGGAATCACCGGCAAGTGCATCAGCAATACATCACATTGGGCTTGGCGCCAAAGGAAATAGTTGGCAAGCACCTTGTCGTCATGAGCTCCGACAACTTTGCATCAGCGATGGTGTAGATCTTTGAGGAACTTCGGACGGATGGGTCTTGCCGGTGTACTTCGCCCGACGTCGGGCTTGAGCGTGCGGTGGGGCGGCCGCTTGAACTGCCGCAGCTCACGGGTAAGGCCGGGCAGCCCACCTCATAAGGTAGGCGCGGAGCCCCGGTGCGGGTGGTCCATAAGCGGGTTCCGCCCACTTGTCCGACGGCGGCGCGTTTGGCCCGGCGCTCTCTGATGGTCGAGTGTCTTCATGAGCTCGTTCGAAGGACTGGCGCTGGTCGCGGAGGTCGCGGGTCGAGCGATGCTATGGAGATGTTATCCTGGCGTCGTCACGATGGGCGGCGCCCATTGCAGGCAGGCGAGGAGGAGGAGAGTGCACCGTGGCGCAGCTCCCCGATCCTCCAGCGCCAACATGTGGTGGCTCGATGGAGCGCCGACACGAGGCCCGCGGTCGTGGATGCGTCTTTGTTGGCGGCGGCGGCGAGGCTCCGGATGGTGGCCCTCCACTCGTCGAGCTTCTCCACAGCGGGAGGAAGTCAAGGAGCAGCTGCGCGTGCGCTAAAGCCTGGCTGGCGTGGGCGGCGGCGACATTGCATGGACGCGGCGGCCGACTTCTAACTCGTTAGAAGGAGCTCCGTTACGACCGGCTGCGTGCCATTTCGCCGACGCCGGTGGGCGTGTTGAACCCCTTCATCTTGCGGATGGCGCTTACGGGGCTCTTCCGCGGCGGTGCCGGGGTCACCAGCGTGGTGGCGCTGCTCGGCGTGCACACCATGGGAAGAGCACCCGGTGGTCGCCCGGTGTGGGCGTCTTGGAGTCGTCGCCGCCGGAGGTGGCTGCGACACCTGGAAGGCCGCGCCGCTGCGAGGCCAGCTCCGTCTTTGGATCTGGCGGCGTGCAAGCGGTAAATGCGGAAGCCTTGACGATGCCGCTCGCCCGAGCTCACTGCGGGTGATCTTTGGTACTTTCGTGGACGGGCCGGGTCCTGTCCGCGACCGGTCCATTGCTCGTCCGCACCGGCACGGGCCATTCGGCTCCCAACGACCCGATCGCCGTGGCCGTCTTCTTCTTAGGAGCCATGGCGAGGAAGAACTGCTAGGCTAACTACTAGACCAGATTCTCACAATTGCACCCCCTACCTGGCGCGCCAAAGATGTCGGGGAAACGACACCTATGGGATCACAAGAATCCCTACTATAGTTGCCGGGGCGCAGGGTTGCAAGAAGAGCAGGATCGATAACCACCACGAGGATCGTTTACCCAGTTAGGACGCGAGGATCGTAAAACCCTAGTCCTGCTTTGGTGGGTGTATTTCACGAGTTCTTGAGCTCTCGAACTAGGTGTGGTGAGTGTGTGGTTGAAAGGCGAATCCTTCTCGATATGCCATGGGCCTCCTTTTATAGTCGAAAGGGCTGCCCGCGGTGGCACCGAGGAGGTGGAAAGCGCCGCAGTGCTATGAGCTTATCGCTCGAATTACAGGACAAGACACATTTAATCGTTACCTTAGGTGTCCCCTTGCTTTATCGGGGGCGAGGCGAGGCATGTCCGTCCGTCGCCGCTCCTTCTCGCCGACCGCTCCACGGCGATGAGGCATGCGGTGCCATGTAGGCGAAGCGAGCAAGCTGGGGTGGCGCGGTGGTGGAGCCTTCACGAAGATCTACATGCCGCCGCGAGCGCTTGCGAGTTGGCGGGGCTGCATGTTACCCGCAGAGTGCTGCTCAGCTGGTTGGTGGCAGCTGCATCTGGCTGACAATGGAGCTTGGTTGGCCTTGGGCCTGGTGGTAGCCTGCTTTGCGTCATGGCGAGGCCTTGCGGGTGGCCCGGCAAGGGTCTTCCTGTGTGCATGTCGTCCCGGCAAGGACCTTGCGGAAGTGCAATGGCCTTCCTCGGCAAGGATCTTGCCGAGGATCATCATCTTCTAATCCTCATCGATCTTGAATATGTCTTCACAAAGATCGCATGCCACCAGAGGTGCCTTCCAGGCCCGGGCCCACGTCGATGATGGCGTTGGGGGCCGTGGGCTCAAGGTAACTCACTTATTGTTGGTGTGGGGCGAAACTTCTTGACAAAGGGTCTTGCCGGGGCTCTTGAAACTGCTACAGCAAGGAGTCTTGCGGGGAACCTGCTTCGTCCCTCTGCTCTTTGTCGTCTTGGCCTTGGTGTTGCTCTGATTATCTTAGGCTTTGGTCTTACCTTGTCCCACCTCCCCTATTCTGCTTGGTGTGACCCTTGGCGGCAGCTCCATTGCCGTGCATAGCTAAAGGGGGTACAAAAAGCGCCCCTCTTTTTGTACACCGACAATGAGGTAATGTACCTTCTCCCGAATTGGAAAGTATTTCTTCACGAAATCAGTTCAAGTGATGCTTACACAATTAGTGAGGAGATTCTTGATGATGATCATGAAGCTTGGATCAAGTTACTCTGAACCTCGTGGGTCAGCAGTCGTTCCGCACCAAAGTGGTACTGTAATCCTATTCTGGAGTTCATGTTACTTGACCATGACGAACCTACGAACTATGAGGAAGTGATGACGGGCCCAGATTCCACGAAATGGCTTGAGGCCATGAAATCTGAGATGGGATCCATGTATGAGAACAAAGTGTGGACTTTGGTTGACTTGCCCGATGATCGGCAAGCCATAGAAAATAAATGGATCTTCAAGAGGAAGACGGACACTCATAGTAGTGTTACTATCTACAAAGCTAGACTTGTCAAAAAGGTTTTTGACAAAGTTCAAGGTGTTGACTACGATGAGATTTTCTCGCTCGTAGTGATGCTTAAGTCTGTCCGAATCATGTTAGCAAATTGCCACATTTTATGAAATCTGGCAAATGGATGTCAAAACTACATTCCTTAATGGATTTCTTAAAGAAGAGTTGTATATGATGCAACCAGAAGGTTTTGTCGATCCTAAAGGTGCTAACAAAATGTGCAAGCTCTAGCAATCCATCCATGGACTGCTGGAAAGCATCTCAGAGTTGGAATATACGCTTTGATGAGTTGACCAAAGCATATAATTTTATACAGACTTGTGATGCAGCCTATATTTACAAGAAAGTGAGTGGGAGCACTACATCATTTCTGATAAGTATATATGAATGACATATTGTTGATAGGAAATAATATAGAATTTTCTGGAAAGCATAAAAGGAGTGTTTGAAAGGAGTTTTTCAAAGAAAGACCTCGATGAAGCTGCTTACATATTGAGCATCAAGATCTATAGAGATAGATCAAGAGGCTTGATAAAATTTTCAATGAGTACATACCTTGACAAATTTTTGAAGTAGTTCAAAATGGAATGGTCATAGAAGGAGTTCTTGCCTGTATTGCAAGGTGTGAAATTGAGTAAGACTCAAAGCCCAACCACGGCAGAAGATAAAACGAGAATGAAAGTCATTCCCTATGCCTCAGCCATAGGTTCCATAAAGTATGCCATGCTGTGTACCAGATCTATTGTATACCTACACTGAGTTTGGCAAGGGAGTACAATAGTGATCTAGGAGTAGATCACTGGACAGCGGTCAAAATTACCCTTAGTGGAATGAGGATATGTTTCTCGATTATGGAGGTGACACAAGGTTCGTCATAAAGGGTTACGTCGATGCAAGTTTTGACACTGATCCAGATGACTGTAAGTCTCAATTTGGATACATATTGAAAGTGGGAGCAATTAGCTAGAGTAGCTCCGTGTAGAGCATTGTTGACATAGAAATTTGCAAAATACATACGGATCTGAATATGGCAGACCCGTTGACTAAACTTCTCTCACAATCAAAACATGATCACACCTTAGTACTCTTTGGGAGTTAATCACATGGCGATGTGAACTAAGATTACCGACTCTAGTAAACCCTTTGAGTGTTGGTCACATGGCGATGTGAAGCTATGGGTGTTAATCACATGGTGATGTGAACTATTGGTGTTAATTCACATGGAGATGTGAACTAGATTATTGACTCTAGTGCCAGTGGGAGACTGAAGGAAATATGCCCTAGAGGCAATAGTAAAGTTATTATTTATTTCCTTATTTCATGATAAATGTTTATTATTCATGCTAGAATTGTATTAACTGGAAACTTAGTACATGTGTGAATACATAGGCAAAACAAAGTGTCCCTAGTATGCCTCTACTTGACTAGCTCGTTTATCAAATATGGTTATGTTTCCTAACCATAGACATGTGTTTTCATTTGATGAACGGGATCACATCATTAGGAGAATGATGTGATGGACAAGACCATTCGTTAGCTTAGCATTATGATCGTTCAGTTTCACACTCTTGCTTTCTTCATGACTTATACATGTTCCTCGGACTATGAGATTATGCAACTCCGAATCGGGAGGAACACCTTGTGTGCTATCAAGCGTCACAACATAACTGGTTGATTATAAAGATGCTCTACAGGTGTCTCCGATGGTGTTTGTTGAGTTGGCATAGATCGAGATTAGGATTTGTCACTCCGTGTATCGGAGAGGTATCTATGGGCCCTCTCGGTAATGCACATCACTATAAGCCTTGCAAGCATTGTGACTAATGAGTTAGTTGCGGGGTGATGAATTAAGGAACGAGTAAAGAGACTTGCCGGTAACGAGTTTGAACTAGGTATGAGGATACTGACGATCGAATCTCGGGCAAGTAACATACCGATGACAAAGGGAACAACGTATGTTGTTATGCAGTTTGACCGATAAAGATCTTCGTAGAATATGTATGAGCCAATATGAGTATATAGGTTCCGCTATTGGTTATTGACCGGAGATGTGTCTCGGTCATATCTACATAGTTCTCGAACCCGTATGGTCCGCACGCTTAACGTTCGATGCCGATTAGTATTATGGGTTATGTCATTTGATGACCGAAGTTTGTTCAGAGTCCCAGATGAGATCGGGGACATGATGAGGAGTCTCGAAATGGTCGAGAGGTAAAGATCGATATATTGGAAGGCTATATTCGGACATCGGAAAGGTTTCGAGTGATTCGGGTATTTTTGGAGTCTTTGGAGAGTTCTGGAATTCGTGTAGAAGTATTGGGCCTTATTGGGCCATCTGAGAATCGAGGAGGCAGGCCAAAGGGAAGGCGCCCCCATGGGTATGAATTGGACTAGGGAAAGGGCCCCCTGCCCTTTCCTCGCCCTCTCTCTTTCCCTCTTTCTTCTCTCCTACAGGAAGGAAGGGGAATCCTACTAGGACTTGGGAGTCTAGTAGGAATCCCACTTAGCAGCGCCCCTCTGGGGCGGCCTCCTCCTCCTCCCCCCTTTATATACGTGGGCAGGGGACACCCCAAACACACAACAGACAACATTTTTAGCCGTGTGCGGTGCCCCCTCCACCATAATCCACCTCGGTCATATTGTCATAGTGCTTAGGCGAAGCCCTGCGCTGGTAGCTTCATCATCACCGTCATCACGCCGTCGTGCTGACGAAGCAATCCCTCGACACTCAGCTGGATCGAGAGTTCGTGGGACGTCACCAAGCTGAACGTGTGCAGATCGCATAGGTGTCGTACTTTCGGTACTAGCATCGGTCAGATTGTGAAGACGTACGACTACATCAACCGCGTTGTCATAACGCTTCCGCTTTCGGTCTACGAGGGTACGTAGAAAACACTCTCCCCTCTCGTTGCTATGCATCACCATGATAGATATAGCGTGTGCGTAGGATTTTTTTGGAAATTACTGTGTTCCCCGACAAGATTAACTCCCACTTGATTAAGTGATTCTAGTATTCAGACATTCTGAGCACATGCTCACTCTTTGAGCTATTCTCCTCCATCTTGTAGGCAAAGTACTGTCATAGGTATCATACCTCTTGACACGGACATGAGTATGAAATACCAATTTCAACTCTTGGAACATCTTGTTGGGGAACGTAGTAATTTCAAAAATTTCCTACGATCACATAAGACCATGGTGATGGCATAGCAACGAAGAAGAAACGTCCACGTGCCCTCGTGAGACCGAAGCGGAAGCGATAAAACAACGGTTGATGTATCGTCGTCGTCTCCGATCCCGATCAAGCACCGAGCGTCGGCACCTCCGGTCACTGCGTTCAGCTTGATAACGTCCCGGACTCCGATCCAGCAAAATGTCGAGGATGAGTTCGTCGACCGCGACGGCGTGGTGACGATGTTGATGCTCCACCGGCAGGGCTTTACCTAAGCTCAGCGACGATATGACTTCTCCAGCAGGCTTCTCCTAAGCTCATGACGATATGACGAAGTGGAATATGGTGGAAGGGGCACCGCCTGCAGCTAAGGCAGAATCCGTAGATCAACTTGTGTGTCATGGGGTGCCCTCTGCCTGTATATAAAGGAGGGAAGTGGAGGGCTGGCGGCCACCAAGGGCTGCGCACAGGGTCTACTCCCAGGGAGTAGGATTCCTCCCAATCCTAGTCCAACTAGGATTGGCCAAGTGGGAAGGGAGAGAGGCGCCACCCCTTCTCCTAGTCCTAATAGGACTAGGGAAGGGGGAAGGTCTGACCAGCACTTGGGCCCCTTTCCTCCTTTCCACTAAGGCCCATCAAGGCCCATTGACCCCCAGGAGGTTCAGGTAACCCCGGTACTCGGTAAAATTCCCAATTTCACCGGAGTGATTCGGAATCAAACATAGGCTTCAATATATCAATCTTTATGTCTCGACCATTTGAGACTCCTCGTCATGTCCGTGATCTCATCAGGGACTCGAACAACCTTGGTACATCAATATCATATAAACTCATAATAAGCATCGCCGAAGCGTTAAGCGTGCGGACCCTACGGGTTCGAGAACTATGTAGACATGACCGAGACACCTCTCGGTCAATAACCAATAAGCGGGACCTGGATGCCCATATTGGTTCCTACATATTCTCTGAAGATCTTTATCGGTCGAGACCGCATAACAACATCGTTGTTCCTTTGTCATCGGTATGTTACTTGCCGAGATTCGATCGTCGGTATCAATACCTAGTTCAATCTCGTTACCGGCAAGTCTCTTTACTCGTTAAGTAATACATCATCTCATAACTAACTCATTAGTTACAATGCTTGCAAGGCTTAGGTGATGTGCATTACCGAGAGGGCCAGAGATACCTCTCCAGGCAATCGGATGACAAATCCTAATCTCGAAATATGCCAACCCAACATGTACCTTCCGGAGACACCTGTAATGTACCTTTATAATCACCCGATTCACGTTGTGACGTTTGGTAGCACCAAAGTGTTCCTCGGGCAAGCAGGAGTTGCATAATCTCATAGTCATAGGAACATGTATAAGTCATGAAGAAAAGCACTAGCAACAAACTATACGATCAGGTGCTATGCTAATGGAATGGGTCATGTCAATCAGATCATTCAACCAATGATGTGATCCCGTTAATCAAATAACAACTCCTTGTTCATGGTTAGGAAACATAACCATCTTTGATTAACGAGCTAGTCAAGTAGAGGCATACTAGTGACACTCTGTAGGTTTATGTATTCACACATGTATTATGTTTCCGGTTAATACAATTCTAGCATGAATAATAAACATTTATCATGATATAAGAAATAAATAATAACTTCATTATTGCCTCTAGGGCATATTTCCTTGATCTCCCACTTGCACTAGAGTCAATAATCTAGTTCACATCGCCATGTGATTTAACATCAATAGTTCACATCTATATGTGGTTAACACCCATAGTTCACATCGACATGTGATCAACACCCAAAGGGTTTACTAGAGTCGATAATCTAGTTCACATCGCTATGTGATTAACACCCAAAGAGTACTAAGGTGTGATCATGTTTTGCTTGTGAGATAATTTTAGTCAGCGAGATGCATCACATTGAGCCGTAAGTATTTTGCAAATTTCTATGTCTACAATGCTCTTTGCGGAGCTACTCTAGCTAATTGCTCCACTTTCAATATGTATCCAGATTGAGACTCGAGTCATCTAGATTAGTGTTAAAACTTGCATCGGCGTAACTTTTTACGGCGAACCTTTTTCACTTCCATAATCGAGAAACATATCCTTATTCTACTAAGGATAATTTTGACCGCTGTCCATTGATCTACTCCTAGATCTCTATTGCACTCCTTGCCAATCTTAGTGGTAGGGTATGCAATAGATCAGTACACACATGACATACTTTATAGAACCTATGGCGATGCATAAGGAATGACTTTCATTCTCTTTCTATCTTCTGCCGTGGTCGGGTTTTGAGTCTTACTCAATCTCACCTTGTAACACAGGCAAGAACTCTTTCTTTGTTGTTCCATTTGAACTACTTCAAAATCTTGTCAAGGTATGTATTCATTGAAAAACTTATCAAGCGTCTTGATCTATCTCTATAGATCTTGATGCTCAATATATAACAACTTCACGAGGTCTTTCTTTGAAAAACTCCTTTCAAACACTCCTTTATGCTTTGCGAATAATTCTACATTATTTCCGATCAACAATATGTCATTCACATATACTTATCGGAAATGCTGTAGTGCTCCCTCACTTTCTTGTAAATACAGGCTTTCAAAAAGTCTGTATAAAATCATATGCTTTGATCAACACATCAAGCGTATATTCCAACTCGAGATGCTTGCACCAGTCCATTGATGGATCATTGGAGCTTGCACATTTGTTAGCTCCTTTAGGATTGACAAAACTTCGGTTGCATCATATACAACTCTTCTTTAATAAATCCATTAAAGAATGTAGTTTTGACATCCATTTGCAGATTTCATAAAATGTGGCAATTGCTAACATGATTCGACAGACTTAAGAATCGCTTCTGATTGAGAAAATCTCATTTGTAGTCAACACCTTGAACTTGTCGAAAACCTTTTGCGACAAGTCGAACTTTATAGATAGTAACACTACTATCATCATCTGTCTTCCTCTTGAAGATCCATTTATATAATATGGCTTGCCGATCATGAACAACTCCATCAAAGTCCATACTTTGTTCTCATACATGGATCCCATCTCAGATTTCATGGCCTCAAGCCATTTTGCGAATCTGGGCTCATCATCGCTTCCTCATAGTTCGTAGGTTCATCATGTTCTAGTAACATGACTTCCAGAACATGATTACCGCACCACTACAGTGCGGATCTTTCTCTGGAAGATCTACGAGGTTTGGTAGCAACTTGATCTGAAGTTTCATGATCATCATCATTAACTTCCTCACTAATTGGTGTAGGAATCACTTGGAACTGATTTCATGATGAACTACTTTCCAATAAGGAGAAGGTACAATTACCTCATCAAGTTCTACTTTCCTCCCACTCACTTCTTTCGAGAGAAACTCCTTCTCTAGAAAGGATCCATCTTAACAACGAATGTTTTGCCTTTAGATCTGTGATAGAAGGTGTACCCAACAGTTTCTTTTGGGTATTCTATGAAGGCGCACTTCTCCGATTTGGGTTTGAGCTTATCGGTGAAACTTTTTCACATAAGCATCACAACTCAAACTTTAAGAAACGACTTAGGTTCTTTGCTAAACCATAGTTCATACGGTGTCATCTCAGCGGTTTAGATGGTGCCCTATTAAGCGTGAATGCAGCTGTCTCTAATGCATAACCCCAAAGCGATAGTGGTAAATCGGTAAGATACATCATAGATCGCACCATATCCAATAAAGTCTTGATTCTGACGTTCGGACACACCATTAAGCTGTGGTGTTTCCGGTGGCGTGAGTAGTGAAACTATTTCACTTTGTTTTAATGAAGGCCAAACTCGTAACTCAAATATTTTTCCTCTGCGATCATATCGTAGAAACTTTTATTTTCTTATTACGATGATTCTTCACTTCACTCTGAAATTCTTTGAACTTTTCAAATGTTTCAGACTTGTGTTTCATCAAGTAGATATACCCATATCTGCTCAAATCATCTGTGAAGGTCAGAAAATAACGATACTTGCCGTGAGCTTTAACACTCATCGGACCGCATACATCATTATGTATTATTTCCAATAAGTCATTTGCTCGCTCCATTGTTCCGGAGAAGCGAGTCTTTAGTCATCTTGCCCATAGGGCATGGTTATAAAGCATCAAGTGATTCATAATCAAGTGATTCCAAAGTCCATCGACATGGAGTTTTCTTCATCGCTTTACACCAATATGACCTAAGCGGCGGTGCCACAAATAAGTTGCACTATCATTATTAACTTTGCATCTTTTGGTTTCAATATTATGAATATGTGTATCACTATGATCGAGATCCAATGAACCATTTTCATTGGGTGTGTAACCATATAAGGTTTTATTCATGTAAGCAGAACAACAATTTATTCTCTTACTTAAATGAATAACCGTATTGCAATAAACATGATCAAATCATATTTATGCTCAGCGCAAACACCAAATAACATTTATTTAGGTTTAACACTAATCCGAAAGTATAGGGAGTGTGCGATGATGATCATATCAATCTTGGAACTACTTCCAACACTCATCGTCACTTCCCTTCAACTAGTTTCTGTTCATTACGCAACTCCTGTTTGAGTTACTAATCTTAGCAACTGAGCAGTATCAAATACTCGGGGCTACTATAAACACTAGTAAGGCACACATCAATAACCTGTATATCAAATATACTTTTGTTCACTTTGCCATCCTTCTTATCCACCAAATATTGAGGGCATTTCCGCTTCGGTGACCATTTCCTTTGCGTGTAAGCACTTAGTTTCAGGCTTTGGTCCAGCTTTGGGCTTCTTCAGGGAGTGACAACTTACTTGTCTTTCTACTTGAAGTTCCTTTCTTTCCCTTTGCCCTTCTCTTGAAACTAGTGGTCTTGTCAATCATCAACACTTGATGCTCTTTCTTGATTTCTACCTTCGTCGATTTCAACATCACGAAGAGCTTGGGAATCGTTTTCGTCATCCCTTGCATACTATAGTTCATCACGAAGTTCTACTAACTTAGTGATGGTGACTGAAAATTCTGTCAATCACTATCTTATCTGGAAGATTAACTCCCACTTGATTCAAGCGATTGAAGTACTCGGACAATCTGAGCACATGCTCACTAGTTGAGCGATTCTCCTCCATCTTTTAGCTATAGAACTTGTTGGAGACTTCATATCTCTCAACTCGGGTATTTGCTTGAAATATTAACTTCAATTCTGGAACATCTCATATGGTCCATGGCGTTCAAAACGTCTTTGAAGTCCCGATTCTAAGCCGTTAAGCATGGTGCACTAAACTATCAAGTAGTCATCATATTGAGCTAGCCAAGCGTTCATAACGTCATATCGCTCATATTGAGCTAGCCAAGCGTTCATAACGTCGCATCTGCTCCTGCAATAGGTCATCACCTAGCGGTGCATTAAGGACATAATTCTTCTGCGCAGCAATGAGGATAAACCTCAGATCACGGATCCAATCCGCATCATTGCTACTAACATCTTTCAATACAATTTTCTCTAGGAACACATATAAAAACATAGGGAAGCAACAACGCGAGCTATTGATCTACAACATAATTTGCAAAATACTACGGGACTAAGTTCATGATAAATTAAGTTCAATTAATCATATTACTTAAGAACTCCCACTTAGATAGACATCTCTCTAGTCATCTAAGTGATTCGTGATCAAATCAACTAAACCATGTCCGATCATCACGTGAGATGGAGTAGTTTCAATGGTGAACATCACTATGTTGATCATATCTACTATATGATTCACGCTCGACCTTTGGTCTCCGTGTTCGAGGTCATATCTTATATGCATAGCTCGTCAAGTATAACCTGAGTATTCTGCGTGTGCAACTGTTTTGCACCGTTGTATTTGAGCGTAGAGCCTATCACCCGATCATCACGTGGTGTCTCGGCCACGAAGAACTTTATAGCGGTGCATACTCGGGAGAACACTTCTTGATAATTTTAGTGAGAGATCATCTTATAATGCTACCGTCAATCAAAGCAAGATAAGATGCATAAAGATAAACATCACATGCAATCAATATAAGTGATATGATATGGTCATCATCATCTTGTGCTTGTGATCTCCATCTCGAAGCTTACGTCATGATCACCATCGTCACCGGCGCGACACCTTGATCTCCATCGTAGCATCGTTGTGCGTCTAGCCAACTATTGCTTCTCGACTATCGCTACTCCTTAGTGATAAAGTAAAGCAATTACATGGCGTTGCATTTCATACAATAAGCGACAACCATATGGCTCCTGCCGATTGCCGATAACTTGGTTACAAAACATGATCATCTCATACAATAAAATATAGCATCACGTCTTGACCATATCACATCACAACATGCCTGCAAAAACAAGTTAGGCGTCCTCTACTTTGTTGTTGCAAGTTTTACGTGGCTGCTACGGGCTGAGCAAGAACCGTTCTTACCTCGCATCAAAACCACAGCGATACTTCGTCAAATAGACTCCGTTTTAACCTTCTCAAGGACGGGCGTAGCCACTTTCAGTTCAACTAAAGTGAGAGAGCAGACACCGCCGGTCACCTTTAAGCAGCGAGTGCTCACGGTAGTGAAACCAGTCTCGCGTAAGCGTCTGGCGTAATGTCGGTCGGGCGCTTCATCTCACAATACCGCTGAACCAAAGTATGACATGCTGGTAGGTAGTATGACTTATATCGCCCACAACTCACTTGTGTTCTACTCGTGCATATGACATCAACGCATAAAACCAGGCTCGGATGCCCTTTGTTGGGGAGCGTAGTAATTTCAAAAATTTCCTCACGATCACGCAAGACCATGGTGATGGCATAGCAGCGAGAGGAGAAGTGTCGTCCACGTACCCTCGTGAGACCGAAAGCGGGCGTTAAAACAACGGTTGATGTAGTCGTGCGTCTCCACGATCCGACCGATCCAAGCACGAGCGTCGGCACCTCCGAGTTACGCACGCGTTCAGCGATGGCGATCCCGGACTCCGATCCAGCAAAGTGTGGGGATGAGTTCCGTCGACCTGACGGCGTGGTGGCGATGTTGATGCTCCACCGGCGCGGGGCTTTACCTAAGCTCATGACGATATGACTTCTCCGGCGGGGCTTCTCCTAAGCTCATGACGATATGACCAAGTGGAATATGGTGGAAGGGGCACCGCTGCAGCTAAGCAAGATCCGTAGATCAACTTGTGTGTCATGGGGTGCCCTGCCTTTGTATATAAAGGAGGGAAGTGGAGGGGCTGGCCGGCCACCAAGGGCTGCGCACAGGGAGTCCTACTCCCAGGGAGTAGGATTCCTCCCAATCCTAGTCCAACTAGGATTGGCCAAGTGGGAAGGGAGAGAGCGCCACCCCTTCTCCTAGTCCTAATAGGACTAGGGAAGGGGAAAGTGCTGACCAGCACTTGGGCCCTTTCCTCCTTTCCACTAAGGCCCATCAAGGCCCATTGACCCCCGGGAGGTTCGGTAACCCCGGTACTCGTTAAAATTCCCAATTTCACCGGAGTGATTCCGAATCAAACATAGGCTTCAATATATCAATCTTTATGTCTCGACCATTTGAGACTCCTCGTCATGTCCGTGATCTCATCCGGGACTCGAACAACCTTGGTACATCAATATCATATAAACTCATAATAAGCATCGCCGAAGCGTTAAGCGTGCGGACCCTACGGGTTCGAGAACTATGTAGACATGACCGAGACACCTCTCGGTCAATAACCAATAAGCGGGACCTGGATGCCCATATTGGTTCCTACATATTCTCGAAGATCTTTATCGGTCGAGACCGCATAACAACATCGTTGTTCCTTTGTCATCGGTATGTTTCTTGCCGAGATTCGATCGTCGGTATCAATACCTAGTTCAATCTCGTTACTGGCAAGTCTCTTTACTCGTTCCGTAATACATCATCTCATAACTAACTCATTAGTTACAATGCTTGCAAGGCTTAGGTGATAAGCATTACAGAGAGGGCCGAGATACCTCTCAGAGCAATCGGAGTGACAAATCCTAATCTCGAAATATGCCAACCCAACATGTACCTTCGGAGACACACTGTAATGTACCTTTATAATCACCCGATTCGTTGTGACGTTTGGTAGCACCAAAAGTGTTCCTCGGGCAAGCAGGAGTTGCATAATCTCATAGTCATAGGAACATGTATAAGTCATGAAGAAAAGCACTAGCAACAAACTATACGATCGGGTGCTATGCTAATGGAATGGGTCATGTCAATCAGATCATTCAACCAATGATGTGATCCCGTTAATCAAATAACAACTCCTTGTTCATGGTTAGGAAACATAACCATCTTTGATTAACGAGCTAGTCAAGTAGAGGCATACTAGTGACACTCTGTAGGTTTATGTATTCACACATGTATTATGTTTCCGGTTAATACAATTCTAGCATGAATAATAAACATTTATCATGATATAAGGAAATAAATAATAACTTCATTATTGCCTCTAGGGCATATTTCCTTCACATCTTATATGCTTTGTGGCGTTCAAAACATTTTGAAGTCCCGGTTCTAAGGCGTAAAGCACGGTGCACTAAACTATCAAGTATTCATCATACCGAGCTTGTCAAATGTTCATAACGTCTGCATCTGGTCCCGCAATAATTCTGTCACCTAGCAGTGCATCAAGGACATAATTCTTCTGTGCAGCCATGAGGATAATCCTCAGATCACGGACCTAGTCCGCATCATTGCTACTATACACTTTCAACTTATTTTCTCTAGGAACATATCAAAAATAAACGGGGAGCTACATCGCGAGCTATTGATCAAAAATATAGTTATGCAAATACTATCAGGACTAAGTTCATGATAAATTAAAGTTCGACAGCCGATGGATCCCCCCCCCCTTCCTCCTCCCTCTCCTCCTCCTCCCCCTCCTCCCCTCCTCGCCCTAGGCGTCCTGCTCCCCGCTCTGTCCCGCTGGCCGGTGCCCGGCCGTCCTCCTCTCCGCGTGCAGGTGCTCTCCCTCCCCTCTCCCCTGTCTCCCGGTGAGTGGGGCTCTCCCTCCTTCTTCTCCGCTACGGTGCTTGGGTCTCGCTTTTGGGCCCTTCGTCCATGAGGAGGAGTCATGATCGTCGGCCTCCTCCCCTGTGGTCCCGTGCCTGTCTTTGAGGCGGTGGTGTCTTCGCCGCTCCTCGCCTCCATAAGTTAGCCCCACAGTGGCCGGGGCGGCTGGTGGTTGCATTTTAAATCGGCCGATGGCTAGATCCGGATCTCGCGGCCGTGGCGTAAGTCTGAATAAGTTCTTTGTTCGTCTCTGATCCGGTGTCTTGGGCGGTCGCTTTGATGGGAGCTTGGGCCTCCCATCTCCCTCTCGGCTTCCTCTGCAGCAGCCTCGTCGCCCGCGGTGGCACAGGCCAGGGGCCATGGTGGCATCGTGTAACCTAAACCTAGATCTCGATTTCTCTGCGGTGGCCATCGGGCCGCGGGCCGCTTCCTCGTGTGGGCTTGCTAGGCCTTGCTGTCGGATTTCGGGTTCCGGCAGACCCTTATGGTTCGAACTCTGGGGTGCGCGCGGAGATCCAACCCCCCACCATCTCGTACCTCGCCGAATCACAGGGATCTAAACTACTAGAAGAACAACACAAGAGACACGAGATTTATACTGGTTCAGGCCACCATCGTGGTGTAATACCCTACTCCAGTGTGTGGTGTGTGGATTGCCTCTTGGGCTGATGAGGAACAGTACAGGGAAGAACAACCTCGCGAGGGTCTGTTCTTAGTGGGTGCGATGAACTGCTAAGTGGTGTCTCGTCGCTCTAGCTTGAGGATCGGGTCTCTATCTCTCTCTCTCTGGATTCCGAATGGCGGATCCTTCGTCCCCCTCCTATGATGGCTAGCTCTACTTATATAGACTAAGGCCCTGGGCCTCTTCCCAAATATTGAGCGGGAAGGGCGCCAACAATTGGCCATTTCGAAGGGGAACAGTGGGTACACTTATCTGACTAAAGTTGGTCCTCGCTTTGCCAAAGGCTCTGGTGATGGCGCTTTGCTTGGGCTCCACGATGGCGCATTCCAGCCGTTGGGGCTGGTCTTGGTCTTGTTGCACGAAGCGGATGCCTTTGCTTGATGCTCTTGCTGCGCTTGCTCCCTTTGCACCAAAGAGGAAAGGAGGGCGCTGCTGTGGCTGGCGCCCGGCCCAGGCGCCCTTGGTAAATCATGGCTTCGTCATGGGCACCTCGCGAGTACCCTGCCTTGAACTCTCTGCCTCCTCATGAGCCAGCTGTGAGGCGGCGCTGAGAAGCTCTTGGTCGTCCGCCCAATCTCAGCCCCTCGCGAGGTCTTGAGCTTAATGTAGATGAAGATGGGCTGTCTGGGCCTCCTTTGAGCCACGCCGCAGGCAGCAGGCGAGCAAGTCACAGGGACCCCGTTCCCAGAATGCCGACAACAGCCCGGGCCTGGCGGCGCCCGAACTTGGCTGGCGAGAGGCGAAAGGGCAAGTCTGAGCGTCGCGAGCCCTAACAGCCTCTGCGGTCTTAGGCGGCGTGTGGCGGTTGATTGGGCGTGGCGGCACTATTCCCCACGCCTCCTTATTTACGTGCCTTGCTAAGCGGACCTGCTGCTGCACACATCTGTTCCCCTCTCTCACCTTGTGCGCTCAGTCCTTCCCTCTCTCGAACTCCGACTTCCATTTCAATCAATCTCAAATCCCCCTTCCCCTTTGGTCGCCATGGCTCCGCGAAGAGGAAAGGGAAAAACCTCTTGCCTTCGCCTTGCTACTTGCCCGGGCAAGGCCTCCATTGTCGACCCGTCGATCATACTCAATCTGGAGGGCTTGGGCAAGGTCAGTTCGGCTCTGGCCACCTCCTTCAGCGAATGTGGGAGGGCGGCGGCACAGCCCGCGTCCCCTTCGCCATCGGCAGGATAGTCACCGAGATCCGGTATTTGTTGATGCCACAATGGCGGGACTAGTTCCCCTTCTCGATTTCTTCAATGTCGTGCTTTCCCACTATCGGATCCACATGATGCATCGGGTCCCAGGTCCATTACTCTCCTCTCGGTCTTCGCTTTTTGTTTGTGAGGCAATGATGGGCATCCTTCCCTCGGTTGCCTTGCTGCGCCACTTCTTCTCTCGTGCCTTGTTGACCCCTCGGTGCTCGGCGTGCGTGAGCTTCGTCGCGCGCCGAGACAATGACCTCGGTATTGACTTCAGCTTGCCTTCGCCCATGCGGCTGAGTTCCGCGAGAGGTGGCTGTCGTGGATGTGGGGTGCCCGGTCCCTGCTATCTGAGCCAACCTCTTTCTTGTCCCCAATTCAAGTGGGGCGGGAGGCGCTTCGAGCCCTCGGCTCATCTTTGTCTGGCGCCGCTTAGCGTTCACGAGGTCGCTTGATGTGGCGCGCCAAGGTGGTGAAGGAGTTCTGGTGCGCGCATTGCTCCTCTCGGCGCCATTCCCACGGATGTGGGCCTTGGTGAACTGGCGATCGTATGAGGCTCCGGAAGAAGACTTGGCGCTGGCGCTAAGGAAAGTGCTCTGGTCTGTTGGCGATCCTAACCACGGTGGCATCCGGCATGAAGGGCCTTCTTTACCTCTGCCGGAGCAGGGGTGATTTGGTGAACCAGATGCCTATCTTGATGAATGGGGCTGCGCCCGCTGGTCTCGAGGGCCTCGCGAGAATCGATGGTGGTGACAGCCCTTCGATCGGCCAAGCGGCTCCTCCTCAAGTGGCGGGCGGGGAGGCCTGAGCCGCCGAGGCGAAGGACCCCGCCGGGGGTGACAGCGTCAGGCGGCCTTCGTGAGGGCAGCTCACGAGGCTCATGCCATCGTGGCTGAGGCGGCAGGCAGCCACCCGCGGCGCCTGGATGAAGCCCGAGGCCCTGCTGCTTCTCTTGGTGAGGCGATCGGCGGCCTGCGTCAGTGGCGCCCACAGCAGGTGCCTGTGATGCTTCTTCCTCGCCAGAGCTGATCCCTAGCGCTCAAATCTTGGGTCGTTTCGCATGAACTTGAGGCCCTCCGGAAGAGAAGGAGGCCACAGGCGATGATTACCCTTATCGCTTTCTTGAGCGCGGAAGTACTTTGCTCTTGTGAGTAAGCCTTCTCCTTCTCCGCTCTTGATTCTTCTGCTGCTTGTACTGATCCCTGCCCTGCAGGCCCCTTCCTGTCGAGCTCATGGAGATGGGTGAGGAGCCGTCCTCCCCGGCTTTGCCCCTCCCAAGTCCTCGAGTGCTCCAAGTGGTGGAGCCCTTGTGGTGAGGGCGACCGGGGAGGTGAACCGTCCCGAGGTGCGTCGTGGCCCTGCGCACCTCGCGATCCTTCCTCGCGAGCCTTCCCGAGGCATAGCTAGCCTGCCGTGGGCTTCTCGCTGGTCGTGGGCGGCGATTGGCTGGCGCTTCTGCGCCCTCGTGCAGGGATGGGCTGGCTCAGTGGGCTTGGCGCGACGCGCCCGGCCGTCGCGAGTGCCAGCCCCCAGCCCCCCCAGAGAGGGAGTGTTGATTCTCGGCTCCGGCGCCCGTCTGGGGTGGTCGATGGTGTGGAAGGCGTGCGTGGCCCGCCGGGGCGTCGCGCCCGCCGCGAGATTTCTTGAAGGGCGGCCGGCGGTGAGCCTTCTTGGTGAAGAGCTTCTTGTGAAGCCGCGCCTTGAGGCCGAGGGCTGCGCTGGTCATGAGAGGCGCTTGGTGGAAGGCGCTGCCGCCCTTGCAGCGTCGCCAGTGCGAGCTTGATGATGAAGAGGCCAAGGTGTCACTGGCAGCCTCTCGGGAGGCTGTTCTCGGGCGTCGAGGAGGCCGGGCAGCTAACGGTGGCGAGAGGCGGCGGAGGGCGGGCACGGGAAGCCTGGCCGGTGCCACTCGTTGGAGGAGCAAGCGGAGCTGCGCGAGGCAGCCTGCGTCGATGAAGGTGGCCTCTGGCGACTCGGCGAGCTCGAGCGTGAAGTGGCGGCTGCTCGAAGCCGCCCGAGCTGCAGCAATCTGGCGCTTGGAGCGAGGAGGCGCTTAGCGGCAGGCGGAAGGGCGAGGTTGCAGCAGGAAGCCTGCGTCATGGAGGTCGGACGCCGAGTGGCGGCGGCGCGCTCGAACCTCGGCCTTGAGTTTGAAAGCGGTTGGGGTTGATCAAGGCCGGTGCTGGGCGGGACTGCTGCCTTGAGGCCAAACTAGAGGAGGCGGCGTGGCGAGCCGATGCTCTTGAGCCGCCCTCGAGGTGGCGCGGAGAGAGTCCACCACCTCTCGGGACGGCGCTCCTTCTTCGCCCGGTAGTGGAGGAGGCCGAGGCTGTTGCTGCGCCCGAGAATGCGGGGCGAGATCGCCAGGTAGCGAATCTTGAACCACGAGCACCGTCCATGCTCGCCACGCTCGGGAAAAAGAGCTAATGTAGCCTTGGATAATATCTGGGCGGCGATGGGCCAGCCGCATCACGGTTAACTCGCCCGGCAACCTTGAGTTCTTCAACGACATGGTGGCGCGGTGGAGGCGCGGATCGGTCGGGGCGATAGGTTGGTGGAGGAGAGGAGTCGCGCTGCTCGGGCGCGCCTTCTCTCGCGTCTTCAGCCATCTCCGGGACATGGACCCTCACTTGATTTTGGCGCAGCCATCGCCCGATTCCCGGGCCGTCCGGGCGACTGGCGCCTTGGGTGGAAGACAACGTGGATGCCCTCATCCGGACGCCGCTTGACGGCGATGGCGTGGTCGTGGCCGCCGATGAGGCGGCGTGGTGAGCAGCCCGACACCTCCGGCGATCATGCGAGGCGACGGCGAGGCCCGAGGCCAGCGACGCCCGACAACAGCTCGGGAGGTGCTCCACGAGGATGCATTAGGATTTGTCCGGTGATCATGTATTGTCCTTGTTCCATTACCTGCATGAATAGAACTTCGGGTTTGGCCTGATGGAGGTGAGAGCATTTTGGGAGGAGCCCTCATGTAAAACTTGTGTTCTTCGTATTAGCGGTGTCCTGGCGCCCATAAGCCCGCGCCAAGTGGTTGGCTAGCGATCGCTAGTCGGATGGTTTACCTTTGTTTCGTCTGAGCCCGAGATAGCACATGGGAGGCTGCGGCGATCTGAGTGTCTATTGATTGAATCCGTAGGACCTGCAGCAAAACCCTTGGAGAGGGCCAGCGGCGACAGGCTGGGCTGTCTGTGAGCTTGGCTGGCTTTGGCTCATGAGGGCTCATGAGGGAGGCAGCTGAGGCAGAGTGGTAGCTGAAACCGAGAGATTTGCTCGAGCGAGACTAAGCACCCTTCGCGAATACCGCAAATCTTCAAGCTCAAATTCAACTTAAATCAACAGGGAAAAAGCAGCGGCGGAGGAAAACCAAATGAAAGCGAGAAAAAGGCCGTGGCGGCACCTAATCTAGTCTTGGGCGTCTTCTCACCAGTAGCGAGCTAAGTGCTTCTCTTTGGGCGTGGGAGGGAGCCCTAGGGCTGAGGCCGTCACCCCGAGACTCAAGGCGTGTACACCCCACTCATTATTACGTGAGAGTGTCACAGGCGGCGAGCTTCACGAGCCTTTGGGCCTTCTTCACAGTACCGGCCTTGCTTCATATCGTAAGCGAGGGTCCATGTGCGCCACACTCTAGTGCCACCAGCGACCCGGAAACGGGGCGCTTGTGGTGGGGTAAAAGCGATGCCAGCCAGTTCCCAAGCGACCACAGGTCCTCTGCCGGGGGCAGGCCACAGGCACCTCCCGGCCAGAGGGCCTACCTCCTGAGCATGCCTCCTCGAGCGTCGTGGTGGTGATGTCGGATCTCTGCCCCTCTCCGGCAGCCCCCTGCGCCCCCCTCCCGAGGGGTAGGAGACTGCGGGAGCGGGGCAGCCGCTCGTCATGGCGACCTGTACCTCCTGCGACCTATGGTTAGTGTATGTTTGCTCTTGAGGAAGTAGCGGTACCCGATAATCGTCGCCCCCGACGTGACCAGTGGGACCATCTCGAGACTCCTGGAAGGCGGCCACGGCACCTCATCCCCCAGTTGGGCTGAGGAGCGAGTCTTGTTCTCCCTCATGCGGGTGCCCCGGGTCCATCATGTGGGGGCACGTATTCTTCCGGCGCCATCATCCCGAAGGCCACGCCGTAGTGCTAAGCATGCCTTGCTGCTCTGCTCGATGCGCCCGCCGTGGGGTGGTGGCGCGGCGGTCCACCAGGGCCGTGAGTTGCGTCGAGTCCTTCTTCTCCGTGGGCGGGCGGGGCAACCCGCGCCCTTGCCAGCCTGACAGCTCGCCCGGTGTTGGAGTAGCTTTGGAGCCAGCGGTAGCGTGGAGCCCGTGCGGGCCGCCCTCGGCTGAGTGGGAGTTGGGTGCGAAGGGTGAGCCCCAGTGGCGAAGCCAGGAGCTCCGCCACTCGCTCCAGCTGACACGTCGCGGCCGCTCTCCGGCCAGCCTGCTGCAGCAGCTCGGGCCCTTGTGGCGCGGCCCTCGAGTTCGCTTTGCTCCCGGCGGGTGTCTGGTGATGTGGTCGCAGCGTGGTTGGAGGCTCTTGCTGCCGACCCTTTTGTCGTGGTGTGAGCCGTCGAGGCTGTCCGCGTCGCCCGCATGACCCAGCGCCCTGCGGACCCTTGAGCTACTGAGACGCAGGGTCGCCCGGCGGCTCTCTGCGTGGGCGAGCCACGCCGCCCAAGGTCGGGGTTGCCAGCAGTGCGGTCATGGAGATGGCGATGCGATGGGACACGAGGGCGAAGGTGGATTCGGCGCAACCCTACAGCGCGCCAAATGTCGATTCGGGTTCAGCGGACCCTTAAGGTTCGAACTGCAGGGCTGCGCGGAGATCCAACCCCCACCGTCTCGTACCTCGCCGAATCGCAGGGATCTAAACTACTAGCAAGAACAACACAAGAGACCACGAGATTTATCTTGGTTGAGGCCACCATCGTGGTGTAATACCCTACTCCGATGTGTGGTGTGTGGATTGCGTCTTGGGGCGATGAGGAGCGATGCAGGGGAAGAACAGCCTCGCGGTGCATTCTTAGTGGGTGCGATGAACTGCTAAGTGGCGTCCGTCGCTCTAGCTTGAGGATCGGGTCTCTATCTCTCTCTCTCTGGATTCCGAATGGCGGATCCTTCGTCCCCCTCCTATGATGGCTAGCTCTACTTATATAGACTAAGGCCCTGGGCCTCTTCCCAAATATTGGCGGGAAGGCGCCAACAATTGACCACTTGAAGGGAACAGCGGGTACACTTATCTGACTAAAGTTGGTCCTCGCTTTGCCAAAGGCTCTGGTGATGGCCTTTGCTTGGGCTCGGGATGACTGCATTCTAGCCGTTGGGGCTGGTCTTGGTCTTGTTGCACGAAGCGGATGCCTTTGCTTGATGCTCTTGCTGCGCTTGCTCCCTTTGCATCAAAGAGGAAAGGAGGGCCTGCTGCTGAGCTAGGGCCCGGCCCAGGCGCCCTTGGTGCGTCATGGCTTACGTCATGGGCACCTCGCGAGGTACCACCTTGAACTCTCCGCCTCCTCATGAGCCACTGGAGGGCGCGCTGAGAAGCTCTTGGTCGTCCGCCCATGTCTGGCCCCTCGCGAGGTCTTGAGCTTAATGTAGATGAAGATGGGCTGTCTGGGCCTCCTTTGAGCCACCTTGAGCCGCATGCAGGAAAGTGCAGGGACCCCGTTCCCAGAGCGCCGACCTGCGGTTTAGGCGTTGCCAGTGGGCCTACCTCTCCTCCCTTCTCTCGTCGGTGGTCGACTTTCCCCTCTTGTCTCGTCTGGCCCGGTCAGGCCCACCGGCGGGTTCGGCTCCTCAACCTCTTGCGGCCCATTTGGTGAGTCGGGCCCGGTGGGCCTGGCTCGGGCGGGATATTTATGGATCCTCCGCGGCTCATTCTCCCCTGCTAGGGTTTCCGGCTTCCTCTTCCGATCTGCGCCGTCACCGTCTCCCCATTAAATCGCCTCATTAGATCTTCCCACCTCCACCCTCCTCCTTCCTTTTGCTGCGGTGCTTTCCATGGACAAGTCATGGGGCTCTTCTGGCGCTCTCGGGCAGCAAGCGGCGCCGTGAGACTCCCCTGCCTCCAGCGGTGGATCTGGGCTCGAGGCTTCGCTCCGCTCCAAGTTGGAGGCGGAGCAGGCGGCGCTGTGGCAGGTGGCTCGTGACCGCGAGGCTGGGCTTGGGTCGAGTGGTTGCTGGCCTTCGGAGAGGATGGTGTGCTGGATCCGGCCCGCGAGGCTCTGATCTGGCCCTTCTCTCTCTCGGTCTTTGGATCCGTGGGAGGCGGGCGGCCTCTGGCAGTGGAGTTTCCTCGTCTTCTGCCTCCCTTCCCGCTCCGGGTGTGGGGCGTGGCTCGTCTGCTCCGTCGCGTCTTCCGCCTCCTCCTCCTCGCTCGCTCCTTTGGGGTTGGTGATGGTTCTCGTTCGCCGCCTCAGTCCTTCGCGGGGTCGGCGCGTCGGCTGCCCGGTCCGGCTTCTGGGGCTCCCCCTTTTTCGGGGATGGGGGATGGGATCCTGCCTCCTCCTCCGTCGCTTCCGCAATCTCGCCCGTCCTCTGCCTCCAATAGCAACCCCTCGGCGCTCACACCCGCTTGCCACAGGCTGGCCATTTCAGGTCTCGCTGCACCAACCCTCCTTTTGCACGATTTGTCGCTCGATGGTCACCTCACGGTCAATGCATAGCTAGGCGAGAAACCTCCATGATCCTCCAGTTCGGCTTGGGCCTCCTGGTTGCGCCTTTTTAGCCTTGACGGTGATCTGCTGTCCGGGAGGTGGCTCTGCTTTGTCTAATGCTGCGATTGTCTCGGTCAAGGACCAAAAGATTTCGCCCAAACTCTTGGAAGGGCTCCGCATTTGGGATGAGGCTGGATGGGGCCGCAAGTTGTGCGGATGTCTGAATATGAGTTCTCTGTGGTGTTTCCCTCCAAAGAATGTTTGCGGATGATTGCCTCATGCACTAGTTTCACCTTGCCCCTCAATCAATTGGTGGTTTTACATCCAAGCGGCTTCTTGCAATGAATGCGGCAGTTGGTCCTCTATCCCAAGTTTGGGTTACGATTGATGATTTGCTGCCGGTCTCCGCTTCTTTGCTTTTCTCATGTCCTTTGGGGTTTTGATTGGGAAGCCCATTGAGGTGGATGAGGAATCTCTGAACAAGGTTGGCCCTGCTAGGATGAAGGTTTGGTGTGTGGATCTGAGCAGGGTGCATGGCTCAATTGATATCTTTCCCTCTCCCAATGGTATTAGGCTTGGTGCGGGTGGAGGCGGCGGCAGCTTTGAGCCCCCTCCTCCCCTCCTCCTCCTTCTAACCCTTGGACAAGCATGATAAGGAGGGGCGGATCTTTGGGTGGCCCTAATCAGAGTTTTGGGTCTAACCTCCGCTTCACCCAATCTGAATGGGATGGTCTGGCAGATTCTGATTGTGAGTTGTTTCAATCCCAAGCTCCTTCGGTGTTGCTCCTCATGATGACTCGGTGATCCCTTTGCTGCTCCATTGTTCCTCTGCTTTGGTGCTGATTTGTCGAAGTTCCGCCCTGCTCTGCTACCCCGTTTTGGTGCTTGCTCCAATCTTCCTATCCGCCCGCTCTCCCCACTCGTTAGGAATTGAAGATCTCCTGTCTCCCGGCTCATGATGTGGTGGAATCCAGTCCCTCGAAGAAGAAATCCTCGGTGTGCAAATTCTTGGCTAGGCCGGAACTCGTCGGGCTCGAAGCAATCCATGACGAAGTGCATGTCGGCGTCTTGATCAAGATTTGGGATCTATGTCCCTTCGGGTCCCCATGGTGGCTCTCTGCTGCTTGTGATGCTTTGCTATTCGATCTCCGGTGTCCACGGCTCGCAAAGGAAGGCGGGTGGAGAATTCTAGTGGCTCTATCCTGGAGCGGGCTGAGAAGCGGGCTGCGGCGAAGGATCTCCCTCCCCCAGGTACTTCTCCCGTCCCCTCTGTTGTGGCTTCTCCGGTTCGGTTGGTTCTACCTTCTCTTTCCGATGATCACCTTTTAAATATCATGTCGGATGTGGGTGTGGTGGTTGATTCTTCTGTTGGTTCTCCTAGTTCACTACTTGCTATTATTCGGGCTAACGAGATGGCTCAGGCAGCCATTGCTAAAGCCAAAGAGGCCGTTGCCTCTCGGGTAGGGGATGCTAGTTGTGGTCGGGTGTGGACACGGCGCTGGTAGTGGCCAGCCCCAATCCAACTTATCTAAGAGGGGCACTAATAAGCGAGCTAAATCCTGCATGGCCCCTTGCGGTCGAGTCTCGAATCAAGAATCTTTCTTATAAATGAGGCGTTATTACGGAATATTAGGGGTTTGGTGCTAGGGGCGTCGTGACCAACAAAAGAGTTGGTTCGTTCTAATTCTATTGACTTTGTGGGGCTGGTTGAAACCTTCAAGGATTCCTTCTCCCCTAATGATTTCTCTGCTATTGTGGGCATGGACAGATTTAATTGGCAATTTTTACCTGCTTCGGGTCACTCTGGTGGGATCTTGATTGGCTCCAATAAAGATATTTTTGATTTTGTTGCTTTTGATCATGGGATCTTTTGGGCGAGTGTTGTTCTATCTCATAAAGCTATGAATATTCTCTGTGAGTTTATCGTTGTTTATGGGCCTGCGGACCATTCTTTGTCGGCTTTATTCCTTAATGAACTTTTGATGAAGATCGATTCTTGTAACTTACCGATGGTTATCGAGGGAGACTTTAATCTTCTGCGGTGCCCTAATGACAAGAGTAATGATAACTTCTCCTGGCCTCTAGCTAATGCCTTTAACGACTTCATTAGTGCCAATGCTATTCGTGAGCTTCCCCGGGGGGGAGCCCGCTATACATGGTCCAATCATCAGGCTAATCCTATTAGATCAGTTCTTGATAGAGTCTTCCTTTGTCATAGGTGGGATTCCTTGTTCCCTAGGGCTTCTCTTAACGCCAAATGCATTATCGGTTCTGATCATACCCCCTTAATTCTTGACGCGGTTCCATTAGCCTTAGGCCTCGGCTGAATTTCAATTCGATGCCTCATGGCTGTCTATGGATGGCTTTGTTGACATGGTTGCAGCGAAGATTTCCTTTCTCTCTCCTCAATGCTCGCTCTTTTGGGCCTCTGGATGATTGGCTTTCGTGCTCCTATACCTACGTAAATTCCTCGGAGGTTGGTATCGTGTCGTGTGGCGGAGGATCATTGTACCAAATCTTTCCTCGAGGACCAGATTTTGTCGCTTTGGATCGTGGCCCGATTCTCTTGGGCTTTCGGCGATGGTTGGGCGGTTCGTTATAATCTTGAGGCGCTTTAATGCAGTTGCACCACCAGGCTGAGATTTATTGGCGTCGGTGAGGTACTCTAAGCTGGACTCTAAAGGTGACTCCCCTACGGCGTATTTCTTTGCGATCGTGAGCGGTAGGCGTAGGCGTTGTAGTATCAATAGCCTATTGATTAATGGTGTGCGATCTTTGGAGCAGTCTGCTATTATGGCTCATGTGGTGGACTTTTTCTCTTTGTTGTTGGGGGCTAAACCTCAATTGGGCTTCTCTATCTCTCCTTCCCTTTGGAACTTAGGTCTTAAAATCTCACCCGAGGAGAATGCCTCCTTGATGATTCCTCTTTCTGATTAGGAAATTTGGGATGTTGTTAACACTGCCAATCCCAATCTTTATACAGGCAGACGGCTTCTCCATTCCTTTTTTCAGAAATTTTGGCCCCGGTTGAAACAAATGGTTTGTAATGTTATCGTGGGTTTTGTCTTGGTCTTGTCGATATCTCCCTTTGAACTACGCAGATGATATCCCTGATCCCCAAGGTTAAGGGTGCTGATGTTATTTCCCAATTTCGCCAATTGCTTTGATTAACAACTTTGCCAAATTCGGCTAAAGGCTTTGCGAATCATTTGTGGCGGTTGCTCATAGAGTTATTAGTCCTTATCAATCTGCTTTCATCAAAGGCGTTTCATCCTCGATGGTATGCTATCCCTTCATGAGATTGTTCACGATCTTCACGCTCGGAGAGCTAAGCGATTATCCTTAAGTTAGATTTTGAAAAGCTTATGACTCGGTTAGCTGGCCCTCCTCAAGCAGGTCCTTCTTGCTAAAGGTTTCGGCGGTGCTTATGTTCATCGTATCATGCAGCTGGTCTCGGGTGGCCATCTGCCATTTCGGTTAATGGTTTAGTTAGCAATTTCTTCGCAAATGGTAGGGGCCTTCGCCAAGGGATCCTGCTTCCCTGTTCTTTTTAATTTTGTGGCGATGCCTTCTCGTGCATGCTCTCGGGGCTGCCCGTTGTGGGCACATTGCTCGTGTGGTCTCCCATTTACTTAGGAGGTGTTTCCCACTTGCAATATCACGGATGATACTATTATCTTGGTGGAGTTGGATGGCGCCTACATTGCTAACCTGAAATTCATCCTGCTTTGTGTTTGAAGCTGTTTGGTCTTAAGATTAATTTAAGCTAAAAGTGAGGTCCTGGTGGCGGGTGTGGATGGGGCGGAGCGTTGCGGGTTGCCGGGCTTCTTAACATTCTTTGGGTTCCTTTCCTTCAAGTATCTAGGCCTCCCTATTTCTCTGGCGTGCTCCATGCTAAAGATTTCGCTCGTGATCGCTAAAGTGGGGAAGAGGTGCTCCCTTGGAGGGGCGGATACAATACCAATCTTGGCAAAGTTGCTCTAATTAACTCATGCTTATCCTCTCTCCCCATGTTTCTTATGGGCTTTTATCTTCTTCTGGATGGCGTGCATGCTGGTTTCGACAAACATAGGGAGCTTTCTATTGGAATTCCGCGGATAACAAACGGAAATATAGGCTGGTCAAGTGGCAACATATGTGTAAGCCTAAAAACCTTGGGGGGTTAGGCATTATTAATACTCGGGTGATGAACATTTGTTTGCTTATCAAGTGGTGGTGGAAAATTTTGACTAGTGGGGCTGATTCATTGTGGTTTTCGATTCTTAAGGCTAAATACTTCCCACACTCCAACCCACTGTTTGCCACCGCCAGAGCTGGTCTCAATTTTGGAAATCCTTGTCAAAGTCAGACCGATCTTTCGGAACATGTTAAATTTAATGTTGGTAATGGGATGGCTGTTAAGCTTTTGGTTGGACTGGTGGTCTCGGGATGCCCCCTAGCTGCGAGCTTTTGGTTCTGTTTTCTTATTGTCCTAATCCGAATATCTCCATCGCGGAGGTGGCAGCTAATAATTGGGATTTGGCTTTTAAATGGGCCTGTCTCTGAAGAGTTGGAAGATTGGCAAAGTCTCTGCGCCTCTTCCCGTGCTCTCGAGTCGGCCGATTACGTGGTTTGGCCTCATTCGGCCTCGGGTAGATTTTTGGTTAAGTCGCTTTATTCTAGACTTATCGGTGGTACTCCTTCGTCCAGATTCTCTTGCGTTTGGAAGTCCAAAGTCCCTCCTAAGATTAAAATTTTCCTTTGGCAAGCCTTTAAGTGGTCGCCTTAGGCTCACCTTGACCAGATCAAAAAGCGCAATGGGCCTGGTTCGGAGTTTTGTCATCTTTGTGGGGCCTTGGAGAACTCTGATCACATCTTTTTCAATTGCGTGCTGGCCAAGTTGGTTTGGTGTTGTGTCAGATCTTGCCTTCAGGTCTCTTGGAACCCCTCCTCTTTTTCCCATTATCGAACCCTAGCCAAAGCTTTGGTTGGGGTCACCAAGAGGGTGTTTTGGGTCGGCCTGGGAGCCTTATGTTGGGCTCTTTGGACCATTAGGAACAAATTTACTATTGAGCATATCTTCTCATCTAAGCCTGCTGATGTTCTTTTCAAATCATGTATATTATTGCAGCAGTGGAGATCATTGACTAAGGAGGTTCAGCGGGATGCCCTGGACCTGCTTATCGTCAAAATTCGAACTTCGGCATCTCTCATCTCCCAAGGGATCCGTCGTCTAATCCTGGTGGTGCTGTTTGCGGAGTTTAGGTCTCTCTCCTTTCCGGCTGCTGCGCCGTGTATGGCGATTACTGTATCCTTCCTTCTTTGGTTACTCTCAAACTTTTCACTCCGTGCACTCATGCGTTGTCTTGATAGCTGGTTTCGCTCCTGTTCGGTTTCCTGTGACGCTACCATCTGGATTTATTTATAAAGTCACGCTCTGGCCTTTTCTTTAAAAATAAATAAATTAAAGTTCAATTAATCATATTACTTAAGAACTCCCACTTAGATAGACATCCCTCTAGTCATCTAAGTGATCATGTGATCCAAATCAACTAAACCATGTCCGATCATCACGTGAGATGGAGTAGTTTTCAATGGTGAACATCACTATGTTGATCATATCTACTATATGATTCACGCTCGACCTTCGGTCTCGGTGTTCGAGGCCATATCTGCATATGCTAGGCTCGTCAAGTTTAACCCGAGTATTCTGCGTGTGCAAAACTGGCTTGCACCCATTGTATGTGAACGTAGAGCTTATCACACCCGATCATCACGTGGTGTCTCGGCACGATGAACTGTCGCAACGGTGCATAATCAGGGAGAACACTTTTACCTTGAAATTTAGTGAGAGATCATCTTATAATGCTACCGCCGAACTAAGCAAAATAAGATGCATAAAGGATAAACATCACATGCAATTAATATAAGTGATATGATATGGCCATCATCATTTTGTTCCTTTGATCTCCATCTCCAAAGCACCGTCATGATCACCATCGTCACCGGCTTGACACCTTGATCTCCATCGAAGCATAATTGTCGTCTCGCCAACTATTGCTTCTACGACTATCGCTACCGCTTAGTGATAAAGGAAAGCAATTACATGGAGATTGCATTTCATACAATAAAGCGACAACCATATGGCTCCTGCCAGTTGCCGATAACTCTGTTACAAAACATGATCATCTCATACAATAAAATTTAGCATCATGTCTTGACCATATCACATCACAACATGCCCTGCAAAAACAAGTTAGACGTCCTCTACTTTGTTGTTGCAAGTTTTTACGTGGCTGCTATGGGCTGAGCAAGAACCGTTCTTACATACGCATCGAAACCACAACGATTTTTTGTCAAGTGTGTTGTTTTATCCTTCAACAAGGACCGGGTGTAGCCACACTCGATTCAACTAAAGTTGGGGAAACTGACACCCGCCAGCCACCTGTGTGCGAAACACTTCGGTAGAACCAGTCTCGCATAAGCGTACGCGTAATGTCAGTCCGGGCCGCTTCATCCAACAATACCGCCGAATCAAAGTATGACATGCTGGTAAGCAGTATGACGATTATCACCACAACTCTTTGTGTTCTACTCGTGCATATAACATCTACGCATAGACCTGGCTCTGATGCCACTGTTGGGGAACGCAGTAATTTCAAAAAAATCCTACGCATACACAAGATCCATCTAGGTGATGCATAGCAACGAGAGGGGAGAGTGTTGTCTACGTACCCTCGTAGACCGAAAGCGGAAGCGTTAAGTAACATGGTTGATGTAGTCGAATGTCTTCGTGATCCAACGGATCAAGTACCGAACGCACAACACCTCCGCGATCTGCACACGTTCAGCTCGGTGACGTCCCTCGAACTCTAGATCCAGCTGAGGCCGAGGGAGAGTACCGTCAGCACGACGGCGTGGTGATGGTGATGATGAAGTTACCGGCGCAAGGCTTCGCCTAAGCACTATGATGATATGACCGAGGTGGAAATCTGTGGAGGGGGGCACCGCACACGACTAACACAATGTCAACTTGTGTGTTTATGGGGTGACCCCCTCCCCCGTATATAAAGGAGTGGAGGAGGGGGAAGGCCGACCCTCTGTGGCGGGCCCTGGAGGAGTCCTACTCCCACCGGGAGTAGGATCCCCCCCCCCTTCCCTAGATGGACTAGGAGAGGAAGGAAGGGGGATCAAGGAGGAAGGAAGGGGGGCGGCCCCCCACCCAATTCGGATTGGGCTTGGGGGGTGCCCCCTCCTAGGCTCCCTTCTCTCTCCCACTATGGCCCAATAAGGCCCATATACTTCCCGAGGGGTTCCGATAACCTCTCGTACTCCGGTAAATGCCCAAACTCACCCCATTCAGATGTCCAAACATAGTCATCCAATATATCGATCATTATGTCTCGACCAGTTCGAGACCCCTCGTCATATCCGTGATCATATCTGGGACTCCGAACTACCTTCGGTGCATCAAAACACATAAATTCATAATACCGATCGTCACCGAACATTAAGCGTGCGTACCCTATGAGTTCGAGAACTATGTAGACATGACCGAGAGACATCTCTGGTCAATAACCAATAGTGGAACCTGGATGCTCATATTGGCTCCTACATATTCTACGAAGATCTTTATCGGTCAAACTGAAGGAAATATGCCATAGAGGCAATAATAAAGTTATTATTTATTTCTTTATTTCATGATAAATGTTTGTTATTCATGCTAGAATTGTATTAACCGGAAACTTGATACATGTGTGAATATATAGACAAACTAAGTGTCACTAATATGCCTCTACTTGACTAGCTCGTTGAATCAAAGATGGTTAAGTTTCCTAGCCATAGACATGAGTTGTCATTTGATTAACGGGATCACATCATTAGAGAATGATGTGATTGACTTGACCCATTCCGTTAGCTTAGCATTTGATCGTTTAGTATATTGCTATTACTTTCTTCATCACTTATACATGTTCCTATGAGATTATGCAACTCCCGAATACCGGAGGAACACTTTGTGTGCTACCAAATGTCACAATGTAACTGGGTGATTATAAAGGTGCTCTACAGGTGTCTCCGATGGTACTTGTTGAGTTGGCATAGATCGAGATTAGGATTTGTCACTCCGATTGTCGGAGAGGTATCTCTGGGCCCTCTCGGTAATGCACATCACTATAAGCCTTGCAAGCAATGCAACTAATGAGTTAGTTTCGGGAAGATGTATTACGGAACAAGTAAAGAGACTTGCCGGTAATGAGATTGAACTAGGTATTGCGATGCCGACGATCGAATCTCAGGCAAGTAACATACCGATGACAAAGGGAACAATGTATGTTGTTATGCGGTTTGACCGATAAAGATCTTCGTAGAATATGTAGGAGCCAATATGGGCATCCAGGTTCCGCTATTGGTTATTGACCGGAGACGAGTCTCGGTCATGTCTACATAGTTTTCGAACCTGTAGGGAACGCACGCTTAAAGTTCTGTGACGATCGGTATTATGAGTTTATATGTTTGGATGTACCGAAGGTAGTTCGGAGTCTCGGATATGATCACGGACATGATGAGGAGTCTCAAAATGGTCGAGACGTAAATATTAATATATTGGATGACTATGTTCGGACACCGGAAGTGTTTCGGGAGGTTTCGGACATATACCGGAGTACCGGCGGGGTTACCGGAACCCCACGGGGAGTATATTAGGCCTAATGGGCCTTAGTGGAGAAGAGGAGGGGCGGCCAAGGCAGGCCGCGGGCCCCCTCCCCCTCTAGTCCGAATTGGACAAGGAGGGGGCGGTGCCCCCCTTTCCTTCCCCTCTCTCTCCTCCTTCCCCCTTCTCCTACTCCTAGTAGGAAAAGAGGAGTCCTACTCCTGGTGGGAGTAGGACTCCCCCCTTGGCGTGCCCTCCTCCTTGGCCGGCCGCCTCCCCCCTAGCTCCTTTATATATGGGGGCAGGGGGGCACCCCGAGGACACAACAATTGATCATTGATCTTTTAGCCGTGTGCGGTGCCCCCCTCCACCATAATCCACCTTGGTCATATCGTAGCGGTGCTTAGGCGAAGCCCTGCGTCGGTAGCTTCATCAATATCGTAACCACGCCGTCGTGCTGACGAAACTCTCCCTCGAGCTCTACTGGATCGTGAGATCGCGGGACGTCACCGAGCTGAACGTGTGCTAAATGTGGAGGTGCCGTACATTCAGTACCGAGGATCGTTTGATCGTGAAGACGTACGACTACATCAACCGCGTTGTCATAACGCTTCCGCTTAACGGTCTACGAGGGTACATGGACGACATTCTCCCCTCTTGTTGCTATGCATCACCATGATCTTACATGTGCGTAGGAATTTTTTTGAAATTACTACGTTCCCCAACAGTGGTATCAGAGCCAGGTTTATGCGTAGATGTTATATGCACGAGTAGAACACAAGTGAGTTGTGGGCGATACAAGTCATACTACTTACCAGCATTTCATACTTTGGTTCGGCGGTATTCTTGGATGAAGCGGCCCGGGCCGACATTACGCGTATGCTTACGCGAGACTGGTTCTACCTACGTGCTTTGCACACAGGTGGCTGGCGGGTGTCAGTTTCTCCAACTTTAGTTGAACCGAGTGTGGCTATGCCCGGTCCTTGTGAAGGTTAAAACGACACTAACCTGACGAAATATCGTTGTGGTTTTGATGCGTAGGTAAGAATGGTTCTTGCTCAGCCCGTAGGAGCCACGTAAAACTTGCAACAACAAAGTAGAGGACGTCCAACTTGTTTTTGCAGGGCATGTTGTGATGTGAT
Source organism: Aegilops longissima (assembly GCA_021605205.1). NCBI lineage: Eukaryota > Viridiplantae > Streptophyta > Magnoliopsida > Poales > Poaceae > Aegilops > Aegilops longissima. The sequence goes on along the minus strand of CM038677.1, from coordinate 619,198,301 downwards.
ATGGTCAAGACATGCATGATGCTATATTTACTGTATGAGATGATCATGTTTTGTAACAGAGTTATCGGCAACTGGCATGAGCCATTTGGTTGTCGCTTTATTGTATGCAATGCAATCGCCCTATAATTGCTTTACTTTATCACTAAGTGGTAGCGATAGTCGTAGAAGCAATAGTTGGCGAGATGACAACGATGCTACGATGGAGATCAAGGTGTCGCACCGGTGACGATGGTGATCATGACGGTGCTTTGAAGATGGAGATCAAAGGCACAAGATGATGATGGCCATATCATATCACTTATATTGATTGCATGTGATGTTTATCCTTTATGCATCTTATTCTGCTTTGTTTGACGGTATCATTATAAGATGATCTCTCACTAAATTTCAAGGTAAAAGTGTTCTCCCTGAGTATGCACCGTTGCCAAAGTTCCTCGTGTCGAGACACCACGTGATGATCGGGTGTGATAAGCTCAACATTCATCTACAACGGGTGTAAGACAGTTTTGCACACGTAGAATACTCGGGTTAAACTTGACGAGCCTAGCATATGCAGCTATGGCCTCGGAACACTGAGACCGAAAGGTCGAGCGTGAATCATATAGTAGATATGATCAACATAGTGATGTTCACCATTGAAAACTACTCCATCTCATGTGATGATCGGACATGGTTTAGTTGATATGGATCACGTGATCACTTAGATGATTAGAGGGATGTCTATCTAAGTGGGAGTTCTTAATTAATATGATTAATTGAACTTTAATTTATCATGAACTTATACCTGGTAGTATTAGCATATCTATGTCATAGATCAATAGCTCGCATTTAGCTCCCCTGTTTTATTTTTGATATGTTCCTAGAGAAAAAGAAGTTGAAAGATGTTAGTAGCAATGATGCGGATTGTATCCGTGATCTAAGGATTATCCTCATTGCTGCACAGAAGAATTATGTCCTTGATGCACCGCTAGGTAACGGACCGATTGCAGGAGCAAATCGGGCGTTATGAGCGTTTGGCAATCTCGATATGATGACTACTTGATAGTTTAGTGCACCATGCTTTACGGCTTAGAATCTGGGCTTCAAAGACGTTTTTGAAACGGCACGGAGCATATGAGATGTTCCAAGAGTTGAAATTAGTATTTCAGACTCATGCCCATGTCGAAAGGTATGAGACCTTTGACAAGTACTTTTGCCTACAAGATGGAGGAGAATAGCTCAGCTAGTGAGCATGTGCTCAGAATGTCTGAGTACTACAATCACTTGAATCAAGTGGGAGTTAATCTTCTAGATAAGATAGTGATTGATAGAGTTCTCTAGTCACTATCACCAAGTTACTAGAACTTCGTGATGAACTATAAAGGGATAACGGAAACGATTCCCAAGCTCTTCGTGATGTTGAAATCGACGAAGGTAGAAATCAAGAAAAGCATCAAGTGTTGATGGTTGACAAGACCACTAGTTTCAAGAAAAGGGCAAAGGGAAGAAGGGGAACTTCAATAAGAACGACAAGCAAGTTGCTGCTCAAGTGAATAAACCCAAGTCTGGACCTAAGCCTGAGACTGAGTGCTTCTACTGCAAAGGGACTGGTCACTGGAAGCGGAGCTGCCCCAAGTATTTGGCGGATAGAAAGGATGGCAAAGTGAACAAAGGTATATTTGATATACATGTTATTGATGTGTACTTTACTAGTGTTTATAGCAAACCCTCAGTATTTGATACTAGTTCAGTTGCTAAGATTAGTAACTCGAAATGGGAGTTGCAGAATGAACAGAGACCTGTTAAGGGTGAAGTGACGATGTGTGTTGGAAGTAGTTCCAAGATTGATATGATCATCATCGCACACTCCCTATACTTTCGGGATTAGTGTTGAACCTAAATAAGTGTTATTTGGTGTTTGCGTTGAGCATGAATATGATTTGATCATGTTTATTGCAATACGGTTATTCATTTAAGTTAAAGAATGATTGTTGTTCTGTTTACATGAATAAAATCTTCTATGGTCATACACCCAATGAAAATAGTTTGTTGGATCTCGATAGTAGTGATACACATATTTATAATATTGAAGCTAAAAAGATGCATAGTTGATAATGATAGTGCAACATATTTTGTGGCATTGTCGTTTGGGTCATATTGGTGTAAAGCGCATGAAGAAACTTCATTCCGATGGACTTTTGGAATCAGTTGATTATGAATCACTTGATGCTTGCGAAACATGCCTTATGGGCAAAATGACTAAGACTCCGTTCTCCGGAACAATGGAGCGAGCAACAGATTTGTTAGAAATCATACATAGTGATGTATGTGATCTGATGAATATTGAGGCTCGCGGCGGGTATCGTTATTTTCTGACCTTCACAGATGATTTGAGCAGATATGGGTATATCTACTTGATGAAATATGAGTCTGAAACATTTGAAAAGTTCAAAGAATTTAAGAGTGAAGTGGAAAATCATCGTGACAAGAAAATAAAGTTTCTATGATCTGATCACGGAGACAAATATTTGAGTTACGAGTTTGATCTTCAATTAGAACAATGTGGAATAGTTTCACAAATTCGTGCCACCTGGAACACCACAGCATAATGGTGTGTCCGAACGTCATAACTGTACTTTATTGGATATAGTGCAATCTATGATGTTTCTTACCGATTTACCACTATCGTTTTGGGGTTATGCATTAGAGACAACTGCATTCACGTTAAAAAGGGCACCATCTAAATCCGTTGAGATGACAACGTATGAACTGTGGTTTGGCAAGAAACCAAAGTTGTCGTTTCTTAAAGTTTGGGGTTGCGATGCTTTTAAGAAAAAGTTTCATCCTGATAAGCTCAAACCCAAATCGGAGAAATGTGTCTTCATAGGATACCCAAAGGAGACAGTTGAGTACACCTTATATCACAGATCCAAAGGCAAGATATTCGTTGCTAAGAATGGATCCTTTCTAGAGAAGGAGTTCCTCTCGAAAGAAGTGAGTGGGAGGAAAGTAGAACTTGATGAGGTAAATGTACCTGCTACCTTATTGGAAAGTAGTTCATCACAGAAATCTGTTTCTGTGACTCCTACACCAATTAGTGAGGAAGCTAATGATGATCATGTAACTTCAGATCAAGTTAATACCGAACCTCGTAGGTCCACCATAGTAAGATCCGCACCAGAGTGGTACGGTAATCCTGTTCTGGAGGTCATGTTACTTGACCATGATGAACCAACGAACTATGAGGAAGCGATGATGAGCCCAGATTCCGCGAATCGGCTTGAGGCCATGAAATCTGAGATGGAATCCATGTATGAGAGCAAAGTGTGGACTTTGATTGACTTGCCCGATGATCAGCAAGCCATAGAAAATAAATGGATCATCAAGAGGAAGATGGACGATCATAGTAGTGTTACTATCTACAAAACTAGACTTGTTGAAAAAGGTTTTTGACAAAGTTCAAGGTGTTGACTACAATGAGATTTTCTCACTCGTAGCGATGCTTAAGTCTGTCCGAATCATGTTAGCAAATTGCCGCATTTTATGAAATCTGGCAAATGGATGTCAAAACTACATTCCTTAATGGATTTCTTAAAGAAGAGTTGTATATGATGCAACCAGAAGGTTTTGTCGATCCTAAAGGTGCTAACAAAATGTGTAAGCTCCAGCGATCCATATATGGATTGGTGCAAGCATCTCGGAGTTGGAATATACACTTTGATGAGTTGATCAAAGCATATAGATTTATACAGACTTGCGGTGAAGCCTGTATTTACAAGAAAGTGAGTGGGAGCACTACAACATTTCTGATAAGTATATATGTATGACATATTGTTGATCGGAAATAATGTAGAATTTTTTTGGAAAGCATAAAGGAGTATTTGAAAGGATTTTTTCAAAGAAAGACCTCAGTGAAGCTGCTTACATATTGAGCATCAAGATCTATAGAGATAGATCAAGATGCTTGATAACTTTTTTCAATGAGTACATACCTTTAACAAGATTTTGAAATAGTTCAAAATGGAACAGTCAAAGAAAGAGTTCTTGCCTGTGTTACAAGGTGTGAAATTGAGTAAGACTCAAAGCCTAACCACGGCAGATGATAGAAAGAGAATGAAAGTCATTCCCTATGCCTCAGCCATAGGTTCTATAAAGTATGCCATGCTGTGTACCAGATCTATTGTATACCCTACCACTGAGTTTGGCAAGGGAGTACAATAGTGATCTAGGAGTAGATCACTGGACAACGGTCAAAATTATCCTTAGTGGAATAAGGAAATATTTCTCAGTTATGGAGGTGATAAAGAGTTCGTCGTAAAGAGTTACGTCGACGCAAGCTTTGACACCGATCTGGATGACTCTAAGTCTCGATCTAGACACATATTGAAAGTGGGAGCTATTATCTAGAGTAGCTCCGTGCAGAGCATTGTAGACATAGAAATTTGCAAAATGATTACGGATCTGAATGTGACAGACCCGTTGACTAAAATTATCTCACAAGTAAAACATGATCACACCTTAGTACTCTTTGGGTGTTAATCACAAAGCAATGTGAACTAGATTACTGAATCTAGTAAACCCTTTGGGTGTTGGTCACATGTCGATGTGAACTATTGATGTTAAATCACATGGCGATGTGAACTAGATATTGACTCTAGTGCAAGTGGGAGACTGAAGGAAACATGCCCTAGAGGCAATAATAAAGTTATTATTTATTTCCTTATTTCATGATAAATGTTTATTATTCATGCTAGAATTGTATTAACCGGAAACTTGATACATGTGTGAATATATAGACAAACTAAGTGTCACTAGTATGCCTCTACTTGACTAGCTCGTTGAATCAAAGATGGTTAAGTTTCCTAGCCATAGACATGAGTTTTCATTTGATTAACGGGATCACATCATTAGAGAATGATGTGATTGACTTGACCCATTCCGTTAGCTTAGCATTTGATCATTTAGTATATTGCTATTGCTTTCTTCATGACTTATACATGTTCCTACGAGATTATGCAACTCCCTAATACCGGAGGAACACTTTGTGTGCTACCAAACGCCACAACGTAACTGGGTGATTATAAAGGTGCTCTACAGGTGTCTTCGATGGTACTTGTTGAGTTGGCATAGATCGAGATTAAGATTTGTCACTCCGATTGTCGGAGAGGTATCTCTCGGCCCTCTCAGTAATGCATATCACTATAAGCCATGCAAGCAATGCAACTAATGAGTTAGTTGCGGGATGACGTATTACGGAACAAGTAAAGAGACTTGCCGGTAACGAGATTGAACTAGGTATTGAGATACCGACGATCGAATCTCGGGCAAGTAACATACCGATGACAAAGGGAACAACGTATGTTGTTATGCGCTTTGACCGATAAAGATCTTCGTAGAATATGTAGGAGCCAATATGAGCATTCAGGTTCCGCTATTGGTTATTGACCGGAGACGAGTTTCGGTCATGTCTACATAGTTCTCGAACCCGTAGGGTCCACACGCTTAAAGTTCTGTGACGATCGGTATTATGAGTTTATATGTTTTGATGTACCGAAGGTAGTTCGGAGTCCCGGATATGATCATGGACATGATGAGGAGTCTCGAAATGGTCGAGACGTAAAGATCGATATATTGGATGACTATGTTCGGATACCGGAAGTGTTTCGGGAGGTTTCGGACATATACCGGAGTACATTGGGCCTTAGTGGAGAAGAGGAGGGGCGGCCAGGGCAGGCCACGCGCCCCCTCTCCCTCTAGTCCGAATTGGACAAGGAGGGGGGCGACGCCCCCTTTCCTTCCCTTCTCTCTCCTCCATCCCCCTTCTCCTACTCCTACTAGGAAAAGAGGAGTCCTACTCCCGGTGGGAGTAGGACTCCCCCCTTGGCGCGCCCTCCTCCTTGGCCTGCCGCCTCCCCCTAGATCCTTTATATACGGGGGCAGGGGGTACCCCAAGGACACAACAATTGATCATTGATCTTTTAGCCGTGTGCGGTGCCCCCCTCCACCATAATCCACCTCGGTCATATCATAGCGGTGCTTAGGCGAAGCCCTGCGTCGGTAGCTTCATCAACATTTTCACCACGCCATCATGCTGACGAAACTCTCCCTCGAGCTCTACTGGATCGTGAGATCGCGGGACGTCACCGAGCTGAACGTGTGCTGAACGCGGAGGTGTCGTACGTTCGGTACTGAGGATCGGTCTATCGTGAAGACGTACGACTACATCAACCGCGTTGTCATAACGCTTCCACTTAACGGTCTACGAGGGTACGTGGACGACACTCTCCCCTCTTGTTGCTATGCATCACCATGATCTTACGTGTGCATAGGTTTTTTTTTTGAAATTACTGCGTTCCCCAACACAAACGACATAACAACATACGTTGTTCCCTTTGTCATCGGTATGTTACTTGCCCGAGATTCGATCGTCGGTATCCTCATACCTAGTTCAATCTCGTTACGGGCAACTCTCTTTACTCGTTCCGTAGTGCATCATCCTGCAACTAACTCATTAGTCACATTGCTTGCAAGGCTTATAGTGATGTGCATTACCGAGAGGGCCCAGAAATACCTCTCCGATACACGGAGTGACAATTCCTAATCTCGATCTATGCCAACACAACAAACACCATCGGAGACACCTGTAGAGCATCTTTATAATCACCCAGTTACATTGTGACGTTTGATAGCACACAAGGTGTTCCTCCGGTATTCGGGAGTTGCATAATCTCATAGTTAGAGGAACATGTATAAGTCATGAAGAAAGTAGTAGCAATGAAATTGTAATGATCATAATGCTAAGCTAACGAATGGGTCTTGTCCATCACATCATTCTCCTAATGATGTGATCCCATTCACCAAATGACAACACATGTCCATGGTTAGGAAACATAACCATCTTTGATAAATGAGCTAGTCAAGTAGAGGCATACTAGGGACACTTTGTTTTGTCTATGTATTCACACATGTACTAAGTTTCTGGTTAATACAATTCTAGCATGAATAATAAACATTAATCATGAAATAAGGAAATAAATAATAACTTTATTATTGCCTCAAGGGCATGTTTCCTTCACTATTAACCTAGTGCCCAGTGCCAGTTTATGTTTTTGCCTATTTCTTTGTTTCGCAGAAAAACCATACCAAAGGAAGTCCAAACACGATGAAACTTTACGGTAAGTTTTCCTTGACCTGAAGAGAGACCCTAGAAGGTTCGAGGGAGTAAAAAACCATAATTGAGAGAGGCACAAGCTCAGGAGGCATGTCCCCGAGGGGGGCGTCCAGTGAGCTTGTGGGTCCCATGTGGCTCTGTTGAGCTAATTCTAGCGCTATAAATTTCCTAAAATCCAAAATCCACCAGAGCGAGCTCAGAAACAAATTTTCCACCGCCGCAAGCCTCTTTTTTCATCTGGAGGCTTTTGATGGTACTCTGCCGAAGGGGAAAACCATTGGGGAGGCAATTTTCATCGACATTGCTGCCTCCATGATGTTGTGTGAGTAGTCCTCTGTCAGTGTCAAAACCGGCGGATCTCGGGTAGGGGTTCCCGAATTGTGCGTCTAGGATCGATGGTAACAGGAGACGGGGGACACAATGTTTACCCAGGTTCGGGCCTCTCTCTATGGAGGTAATACCCTACTTCCTACTTGATTGATCTTGATGAATATGAGTGTTACAAGAGTTGATCTACCACGAGATTATAATGGCTAAACCCTAGAAGTCTAGCCTATGAGTATATGGTAATGAATCTGTCCTATCCGGACTATGCCCTCCGGTTTATATAGACACCGGAGAGATCTAGGGTTACATGGAGTCGGTTACATAGGAGGAAATCTTCATAATCGATCGCCTAGCTTGCCTTCCACGCCAAATAGAGTCCAATCTGGACACGGGTATAGTCTTCGGCCTTCATGTCTTCATAGCCCATCTGTCCAGCCCAATAGATAATAGGTCGGACGCCCGAGGACCCCTTAGTCCAGGACTCCCTCAGTAGCCCCTGAACCTGGCTTCAATGACGAGGAGTCCGGCGCGCAGATTGCCTTCGGCATTGCAAGGCGGGTTCCCTCCTTCCGAACTCCAAGATAGTCTTCGAATGTGATGATTGTATACGGACCTGTTACACACCATGCACAACCACGAGAGAATATATATATATATATATATATATATATATATATATATATATATATATATATATATATATATATATATATATCTTACAGAGTTCCATCCATTGTGACTTCACGTAACGTGATATCACGCCCGTCCGGTCACAATTTGAACCATTTTCTTACGCCATCCCACGTTTCAAAATGCGGTTACTCTTGTACGTCTTGTCGAAGCAGAGATCGTGCCCCTTATTGCGGGATTCTCATCAATGCGGGCATGGGTAACCCAACCGTGTCGTTTACACGGCCCTTGGGAATAGGCGAGTTTAAGGCGAGCAGGGAGGCGTTTGACATTCACGGCCTCTATAAGGGGGTAAGGACTCCCTTCTTCCACCCACGCCCTTTCTCTTCCTCAGCCTTTCCGTCCCTGAGCTCCAGCACCCAAGGCTTAGCTTCTCTCTTGTTCGAGAAGATACTCCAAAGATGTCCGAATCCAGAGCTGGAGGCAAGTGGATGGCCTCTTCCGTCAAGAAGAAGGACATCAAGGAGTTTGGGAGGCTGGATATCTGGCCAAAGAGATCGCTCATCGACTTCTGGCCAAGGGACAGATCGTCCCCACTCCCGAGCCCCACGAGAGGGTTGTGTTCCTTACACATTTCGTCCGCGGGCTTGGGTTCCCTCTTCACCCATTCGTCCGGGTTGATGTTTTACTATGGGCTGAATTTTCATGACCTAGCCCCCAACCGTCCTCAATATTTTGGCGTTTATAAATAAATGCGTGAGGCTTTTCTCCGCATCCGCCTCACTTGACTGTGGTGAAGACCTTCAATGTGAGGCGAAATTTGTGCGCGCCGCCAGCGAGAATCTTGAGGCGCTATGGTGGGCAAGATGCCCAACGTCACCTGGCCCGATGGTTCGTTTGCGGAGACGGTGAAGGGGTGGCAATCGGGGTGGTTCTACATCACCGAGACGCGCGATGCTAACTGGTTGGCGGCCCCCGAATTCCGATCCGGAATCCCGATGCGGCTCACCTCCTGGCAAGAGAGGGGCCTGACCTGGGGTCCCTCGGACGATCTGACTGGGCTCCAGACATGCATCCAGAACATGATAGAAAGGAAAATCAAGCTCATCAACGTGGTCCAGGTCATGCTTGTTCGTCGGGTTCTTCCGTGCCAACGTTGATCTTGTAATTTGTGGGAGTTCGAGCCGGCCAAGCACCAGACACTACTGGGGCTCTTCAGCATGATGCACGAAGAAATCTGGAAGGTGCTCTTCAAGGCTGGCGAGGCGCCACCGCCTCGACCGAAGACCACGGGCTTAGTTTAAGCGCCAGCCCAATCCGGTCGATTCCTTTAATGTTTTCAAGGAGCATCCCTACTAGCATATTTTGAGAGAAATTTAAGTTTCCTCCCCTATTTTCAGGCCTGGATTAAGTTGGCCGAGGAGATCATTGTCCGCTCCACTGCCGAGGACCAGGAATTTCCATTATTGGAGAAGATGTTGTTCCCTGCACCTTATGAGGCGCCGGAGAAGACGGCTAAAAAGGCGGCCCAAGGGGCCAAGAAGGGCCTTTGCCGGAGAAGCACTCCGGACGAGACGTCCGAAAGCGAGACTTCCTCTTCGTCCGCTGACGACAGTGATGAAGAGGAAGAGGAAAACGACTCCCCACAAGCCCGGAGGCGGAAGCGCCTAAAAGGGTTAAAGGCTCCCTTGCGGATAACTCTGTGTGGGAGGTCGACAGCAGTCCGGAACAACCTAGTCAGACCAAGCCTCGGGCTGCTTCATAAGTACCAGAATTCGCAAAAGTCTGGCCTTCCTAGTTTGTAATATTGACATATCATAAACATTTGTCATTGCAGTCCGGCGCGCGGTGACTCCCCGCGATCCTCGACGGAGGATTCACTGGACACAAAGGAGATGGCTAGCATATCTCCGCCACCTGCTCATGTCTCACTCAGGGGTGATGATGAGGTGGTGTCCAAAAAGGCCTTCCCGGGTGGGGGGAAGGTTCCGGAGATCATCGGGTGACGCCCAAGGATGACTCCTCGTACGTCAGACATGCGGGAAAAAGCCCCCATGGAGACTGGTGACAGGGTTCGAGTTCCCTTCGGACCTCAGCCAGATACCATTCCGGAAATCTATACGGCTCCGGGGTCCAAATGACAGCATTCCCCCAAGGAGGAGTGTGCTGTCCCACCGTGACCTTTGTCAACCCGAGGCACGGATAATCTCTTTGGAGGCCTGCGAGGCGCCTCTATCATGGATGAACATCGTGTCCTTATGGACACGGTAATAGAGAAGGTTCGGTTTGCTAAAAGCGGTGGCCAAAACTACACTAGCCTTCTAACAGGCTTTGAGGTAATATGATTATAGGAAAAATATCACAGTATAGACAGTAGGCCCTGATACTCTGTTTGGTGTTCGGGAAGAAAAAGCCTAACAGAGGATCAACAAATCGCAGGAGTCTAACTTGAGTTGTCTATGTGAATAAGCGGTATCGCTTGCAGCTACCACTTGCTCATCTTTGGAGGTCTCAGTTGAAGCGAAATTGGGCGGGTGAGGAAGAGCTCGGCGCGTGAAGAAGCAGTTGGAGGATAGCCAAGGTATGCAGCAACCCATGAGTACATTTCGAAAAACTGAATCAACCGGACTGAAAGTGTCATAAAATTTATTAGGGGCCACAACCGAGGTGGCAACCCTTAAGAAGGCGCTAGCCGAGGCCGAGACAAAGCGGCCAAGGAAGCGCTTCTTGAGAAGCATGAGGCCCAGTTGGCGAGGCACAACAGCAGCTCGAGGCGTGATAGAGAAATTTGAGTCCTTGGAGCGTGATTTTAAGGCGCAGGAGTCTGAATTGATGAAGGCTCGACAGGCGCTTCGCGAGCCGAAGCCAGGCGCCCTCGAAGTCGAGATGGCCAAGAAGATTGCGGCGGGTAAGTTCTTCACCATGCGAGCGGGCGTGTAAAACAACGTCCTTGTACTTATCCTTAATTTGGTTTTCGGGGGCATTGGCAGTTCTGCCGCACGGTGGTGTCGGATCGACCGAGCATTATAGAGCCGAGGAAGGATGTCTCGGAGAAGCTGCTACGGTCCCAATATCTCGATCCGAACATCCGGTGCCTTCAAATGACCAGCTAAAGCAGTTGGTTGAGCTGCACGAGTTGGCGAGCTAGCCATGAGGGACTTTATAGTATGGTGTGGCTGCCGATCAATGCTGGCAGCTACTTCGGACTTGTGCAGCGGCTTTTGAGTGCTGTCCATGCTCTCGAAGCCGTAAAAGCGGTCGGTCTGCATTGAAGGTGCATGCATGGCCTTTGCCGTGTCAAGGCGCGCCGGTAAGCCGGATGCCAAGAAGTCGATGACCGAGGGACCGCGGAGGGCAAGGAGCATCATAGACCGAGCATTATTTTGATGGTGTCGTGGAGGGTCCATATGCGGCGAACAATGTTCAAGGATATTATATTCCGTAAGGACATGTGTATTATCTTGCCATAATGTGGAACAAGGATGTTATGTAGTATAATGTATGTGATTTTTAAATTTTACTTCTCAGGCGGCCGTTTGTTAAATCGAGGATGACCCGATTAAATTAACACCTTTACGTAGATAATGCGTGGGTGTTCGGATAAATCTAAACACTCTTTACTCCATATTCGGTCCTTAAAGGAGGTGTTTAGTGCAGCGAACAAGGCAATCGACTATCGGCCTTTACCGCCCCACTTAGCCATAGGAGTTTGACAATTAATAAAGTCGTCGAAGCCCCTGTTGTTCGGAAGGCCGAATTAGGGGCGCTATACACGCCTAATCGGAAGAACCGATTCTTCGCAAGAAGCGGGAAAAATCTCCAACGATTTGGAACCTCACGAACAGCTGACCGGCGGATCTCGGGTAGGGGGTCCCGAACTGTGCATCTAGGATCGATGGTAACAGGAGGCGGGGACACAATGTTTACCAGTGTTCGCCCTCTCTATGGAGCGATACCCTACTTCACCTTGATTGATCTTGATGAATATGAGTGTTACAAGAGTTGATCTACCACGAGATCGTAATGGCTAAACCCTAGAAGTCTACCTATGAGTATATGGTAATGAATCATCCTATCCGGACTATGCCCTCCGGTTTATATAGACACCGGAGAGATCTAGGGTTACATGGAGTCGGTTACATAGGAGGAAATCTTCATAATCGATCGCCTAGCTTGCCTTCCACGCCAAGTAGAGTCCAATCCGGACAGGTATAGTCTTGACCTTCATGTCTTCATAGCCCATCCGTCCGCCCAGCAGATAACAGTAGGGACGCTTGAGGACCCCTTAGTCCAGGACTCCCTCATCCTCACAGGACCTACGGGTCCATAGTAGTAGCTAGATGACTCTCTCTCTCTCTCTCTCTCTCTCTCTCTCTCTCTCTCTCTCTCTCTCTCTCTCTCGATATTCGATACAATGATCTCCTCGGAAATCTATCCGATGTAATTCTTGCGGTATGTTTATTAGAATCCGATGAATTGTGGGTTTACCATCAGATTAGTCATCGAAAGTAATTGAGTCTTCTCTGATTTATTATGTGTGTCTATTTATCTATTTTGGGCATCTAGATTGATTTATCTTCAGTGAGAAAGGTGTTGATAGTAGGTTCAATCTTGCGGTGTCCTTACCATGTGACAGGAGGAGTCGCAAGGAACGTATTGTATTATTGCTACTAAGGTTAAAACGACATGGTTTAAACATATTTTTTGGTCTTACTTTGTTTACATTATGTCTCGTGCTTCAAGTATTATTCTGTTTGTTATGAACTTAATACCTTAAGATGCATGCTGCATAGCGGTCGATGAGAAGAGTAATAGTAGTAGATGCAGATGGATTTTTAGTTCATTTATCTCGGACGTAATGCATATATATTAATCTTGCCATGAAGAATCATCATAACTACACGCTATTCTATCAATTTGCCCAACAATAATTTGTTTACCCATCATACTATAATTATGAGAGATGCCACTAGTGAACCTATAATCCTCGGGTCCATTCACTTCATACTTACTAAAACCCTAAAATATTTCCTCATTGTTTTTATTTACTTTTATTTTTATTTCATTTTACATATTTACCATTATCAGATTTAATCCTTGTAATCAAGGTTGTCAGAATCACGATTCTGTTATACGATTGTACGACTTTACGGTCCAAACTAACCCCTTTGATTCTACGATTTTAGTTCTTAGAATCTACGTTTCTACGATCGTGATAGTGAAGATTTCACGATTTGCGATCCTACCATCGAAGCTCTGATCTGATTCAAAATGGCGATTCTGACAACCTTGCTTGTAATTGGCAAGAACGAAGGGATCGACAACCCCTTTGCTGTCGTTGGGTGCAAGCGTTGGTTTGTGCGTGTGTGCATGTACCGTTTTATCTTGTCTGAGTGACGTCTTCTATTGGCTCGATAAACTTTGGTTCTTTACTTAAGGAAATACTTTTTGCTACTACACTGCTTGGTCCTTACTCTTCAGGAAATCCCAACACCTATCATAAATAGCAATGGCCAACTAGTTTCGAAGATCAGGTCTTGATGTGTGGTAGGGAGTTTTATTTCGGTGGAGATACGAAGGGAACAAAGCAAAGTGATAGATCTTCTGGCAAACTACAGCAGCCACAGAGAGTGTACTATTGTGTTGTGGCTTAACCATAGTCCTCATGTATTGAGGAACTTGTGCTTCTCGATTGTAACTCATTAAACTTCAAATAAACTCCATTTTTCCTGCAAAAAAAAGAACAATTTTTTGTACTCGAATTTAACTGAATTTAGCACTTCTGACCAATTCCTTAAACCTGAACAAAGAGGAAAAAAAACTTAAAACCCTTAGCCCCCAATTCGTCGTCATGGCCTCCGCCTCTGTTTCCCTCTCCTCCCTCGCTTCCTCCGCCGCCGCCGCCGCCGCCGCCGCGATCTCCTCCTCCCCCGGCTGCCCTCCTTCCAAACCCTTTCACGATCCAAAACCTCTTCACCTTTCCGTCAGACTATTCCCCCGTTTCGCCAAACCTCAATCGCTCTCCTGCTCTGGGCCGCACGCCCCTCGCGCCGCCACCGGCGACGGATCGGGTGCCGGGAACCGTGGGGATGACTCGGGAGGAAACGGCGGAAAAGATGGAGGTGGCAACGATGGCGACGGCGGCGGCGAAGACGACTACGAGGAGGCCGAGTTTGGGCCGCTGCTCGGCTTCAGCGAGGTGGCGCGCCTCGCGGCCGCCCGCGGCGTCACGCTCCCGGCCGACATGATTGAAGCGGCCAAGGACGCCGGCATCCGGGAAGTGATTTTGCTCCGATACTTCGATTTGCAGGTATACCGAATTGCACACTTCTTTTCATGAGGCGTAAATCCGGCCGTTTCCTCACCTCTTTCCATCCCCGCAGGCCGCACCGTGGCCACTCGCCGCGATGATCCGGGCCTTGTCAGTGCTCCGCAACAGAATGCTCGCCGATCCGTCATTTCTCTTCAAAGTTGGCATCGAGGTATGCGCGATTCATCGTTGACTATTTTTGTATCAGAACTCAGAGCTGGTGTTTTTATATTTCAGTCCTATGCTATTTTGAAGTTGGGGTTCGAATGCAGGTTGTGATCGACTCCTGCTGTGCAACGCTTGCGGAGGTGCAGAAGAGGGGGGAGGATTTTTGGGCAGAGTTTGAGTTATATGCTGCTGACATTTTGATCGGGATTGTTGTTGATATCGCCCTAGTTGGCATGTTGGCTCCGTACGTGAGATTGGGAAAGGCGTCTGCTTCAACTGGGCTGTTAGGGAGGTTCAACCGGATGGCTGGAGCTTTGCCAAGCAGGTGAAATCATATTTTTCACTATAAGTTGCCACTGCAGTGGATAGATAATATGAGAAGTAAAATAAGGTGCCCAGTTTGTAGTTTCATTTCTCATGACCATCAGATTCTATCCAAGAAATGGAATGAGATAGTGTGGATGGATTCTGTAGTATTCTTCTCAATTCATTTTTTTTCCAGTCCGACATGCTGATTTTATGGCCTCTTACCTGCAGTGTTTTTGAAGCTGAAAGGCCAGGCTGCAGATTTACAGTCCAACAAAGAATTGGGACATACTTTTATAAGGTAGTGAATGAATCTTACATCAAAAGTATTCACTCTGAATGTAGCATCATTATCTGATATTCTGTTTTGAATTGCTGGAGCACCATTACGTTGTTTGAATCGGGTTGTTTTTATCCCAGGGTGTTTTATATGGCTCAGTTGGATTTGTCTGTGGTATTATCGGTCAGGGAATTTGCAATATGATAATGAATGCCAAGAGGTAATGCTTGTGCCTTTTGTGCTTTTGATACATAATCATTTTTTCTCCCATTATACTATCCTTTTGTAAGGTCTTTCTGCAGGATTTCTTTGTTGTTTGTTCACCACCTCAGTATTGCCAATGAATATTATTCTCAAATTATGTTTTTCTTCTCTTGACTTGTGTGATTTTGCTTGATTCTGTTCATTTTTCAGAAGTGTCAAAAAAACAGAGGAAGATATTCCTGTTCCACCACTTATTAAAAGTGCTGCTCTTTGGGGTATGTATATTGTGTTTTTTTTTTGCATTTTAGTACTTATTTTACTTTGACCACATGTTCAGTAATTGCAAATGTGGGTTTTATGTCCACTAAAGAGATATCTAACAGCTGAGACAGATAGACATATGATATGAGCATACTATAACGTTTAATGTCAGTTTCGCTTAGTTTCACTAACACCGCGTTTGGATGTCTGTATTGAGGCCTCAAATTGGATTTGGTATTGTCCTATTGCCAATTCAGCTGTTTGGATGCGCACCGAAACGTCAGTCTGTATTGAGTCCAGATACAGCAGCGAATTCGCTCTCATGCGCCATGGCCTCCCGCAATACGGACCTCCACCGCTCCGATTTGGGTCGAATTGGCCTACTCCCGCGGAAGAAAACGATTGGGGCGACCTCCCCACGCGAGACCTGTCTTCTTTCCCCCATGCGAGACCAAATCCATGGCGGCACACCGACGGCGGCACCCAGGGCAGCTCCTCTCGCCGACCCTCCTGCTCCTCCTACTACGCCGGTACCGGCATCCCTTCCGCCTCAGCTCGTTCCCTTTCCTCCCATGGCGCCCCATCAACTCTGCCGCCCCGTCTCATCTGCCGCTCCATGTCCCCCGTCCATGGCCGCCACGACCAGGACCTAGCCGGCCACCACCGCTCCTCATCCTCTACCTATGCTCCGGCATCCCTCCATGCCACCGGACCCCTCCTCCTAGCTTGGGACTTGGCCTTCCTCCCTCTGCTGTACATCTTTCAGTAGCTAGCTGTTGTTTTTCTTCAGTTTTGTCAGGGGAGCAGCTCGGCAGGGGTACCAGCATGGTCCTTTACCTCAAGGACGACAGGCTATGCAGTCAAGTCTTGATGTGATTTTGTGCTTGGTACAGCTGCACTAAACGGCCGCTGCATAGCCTTATTCTGGTCTATAATCTGTATGATCTTGTGGCTATTTAGTTCTGTACCCATGAGCTGAACTTTTGTTCCGTGAGTTTGTCTAGTTTGATGGTAATGGGATTATGTCTGTATGCATCTGAACTTTAGTATCTGGAACTGGAAGGCTGTACTACTAAACCAGCTTACAGTTATAATTGATGTTGTAAAATTTTGAAACCAGTAATATTATCATTCTTGGACTCAGCTCGTTTCAAATATGTTCTTGTTGTAGTATGTAACATGCTTATTATAAGTACAATCACGTGCCAGCCATTTTTGAACTAAGATTGCTGAGATTTTGATTTGATGCATATAGAGGAAAAGCACTATGCAATTCCATAATTTGCCATCCAAACATGATTTGGTATTGAAACCCCACTAAGATTCCATGAGCCAATTCAATGAGCATCCAAACAAGCGAATTCCTATTCATGTCCTTTACAGTTTCCTTGTTGAATTGGTATTGAAACCAATTCAATATGGAGGCCTCCAATACAGACATCCAAACACAGCGTAAAATTTCTTGAACATTTCTCTAACTATGTTAATTTAGACATTCTCCGACAGTTGATATATAAATTGATTTCTTTACTTGTTACTCCTGATTTATGTCATTTCTTACTATTTATGTCATATTTTTCTGCAGCGGGCTTCCTGATTTATGCCCCAAACTAGTAGTAGCACATAACATTTCGATGTTCCATTCCTCAATTGACAAGCAATGTTAACATGTAGGCGTGTTCCTTGCTGTATCATCTAATACACGCTATCAGATCATCAATGGTCTGGAGCGAGTAGTTGAGGCATCACCAGTTGCAAAGGGTGCCCCTCCTGTTGCACTGGCTTTCACCGTTGGTGTCCGCTTTGCCAATAACATCTATGGTGGTATGCAGTTTATCGACTGGGCTCGATGGAGTGGTGTCCAGTAATGGTGAGTGAGCCTGTTTTAGTTGTTCATCTTGTCATCTTGTCACCAATAGTATGTCATGGAAAATCAATTTTATACACCTATTCGTTGAACTTCAAATGCTTCCAGGTGATCTCCTACCATTATCTTGCATCACTTGGAAGGATGTCTTCTAATCATTCCATTTCTTTAAATGATTCTTGCAGACCCTAAGAAAACATTGAATTTTGAGGTATTCTTCAGGGAGGAACTCAAGCAAGAGATCCATACAAGCTTCGTTGTCAGTTTTTCCACCTTTGCTGAGAGGCAAGCTGCAGCCCTGTGGTGAAATTCGATCACTCGGAGAAAAGGAAGAAGCATATGATATTGCAACCTTGCAAGGTTGTCAGACATGAGCTATGAACAGTATCTTTTCAATTATTTCATTCCTGTACCAAGTCAAACACTGGTGTAACGTGTCTAGTGCGTCGTTTAGTTTAATCACATGAGTAATGTAATGTGAGTTGACTACCCAAAATAATGGTGTGGGAAGTAGGAAGGGTGCCTATTACATTGGGAAAAAACTGGAGAAATTTTTTTGCGGGCATCAACTTAAACCTCGCTGGCACACTGGACAATGACGGAAGTACATCCGCCGAAAATGGCGTGACTGATTCATCATATGACTAGTAAAGGCATCTCCAACAGCAACCCGCAAAAAACCTCCTGCATTCGTCCGCGTATAGAGGCTAGTCCGCAGACACGTATGCGAGAGGCAGTCATCTAACTGTAGCCGCATATATTGACGCCTTTGAATCCCCCTCCCCAGTCCACACAATCAAGTAGCCGCATGTAAAGGGCACAAAAGTTCAAATAGCCGCATGGAGCACAAGTCAAAATTTAAAAAAGTTTAAATATTTTACATCCCAATATTGTTATCCCTTTCCGCCGTTCACTGATTCTCAATCAGATCCTCCTTGAGCTGCTCGTGAGTTTGTACATGCTGAATTTGTTGATGCATTTGAATAAACTCCTCAAATGTGTCCGGATTCTGATTTGAAAGTTGGATATGATCACCCATGTTCTCAAATTCAAGAGCTGCGGCAACATCGTGACCCTCATCCTTGGGTTGTGCATCACACAACATGTCATCACCTCTCACAAGGTCTCTAGATCCCATTGTTTTGAAGGTCCACGATCAACTGCAAAACGGGTCTGAAGAACTCCAAATACCCTCTCGACATCCTTTCTAACTGCTTCTTGTCTTTGGGCAAAGCGACCCTTTTTTTCTGACCAACTGGGTTTGAGATGGTGCTGACAAAGGTAGCCCATGAAGGATAGTGGATAGATACCATCAACCAAATAGTAGCTCATGTTGTACTTATGTCCATTGACAGTATAGTGGCAAGGAGGAGCTTTTCCTTCAGCCAGCCTCACAAACAACGACGATTATTGCAGCACATTGATTCATTGTGAGACCCAGGCATGCCAAAATAAGCGTGCCAAATCCAAAGATCCTGTGATGCAACTGCTTCAAGAATGATGGTGGGCTTCTTGACATGACCCTAATATTGGCCTTGTAAAGCCTTCGGGCAGTTCTTCCATTTTCAATGCATGCAGTCAAGAGATCCAAGCAAATCTGGCCACCCTTTTGCTTCTAAGATTGCCAGGAGCCTCTTGGTGTCTGCCACAGTTAGTTCTCTCAGGTACTGAGGTCCGGACACCTCGACCCACGGTAGTTCCAAACCTGGCCATGGCATCTCCGCATGGGCTCTCAGACATCCATAGGTACTCGTCCCACGAATCAGCGGGCGTGCCATATGCAAGCATCCGGAGTGCGGGCCTGCACTTCTGGTTCTGGTAACCAAAGAAGCCAATCGTTCCCACGGCGTCCTTCTTCAGGATGAAGTAATCATCATAGGACCAGACGGCATGGTACAAACGATCGAAGATGGTCTGTGCATCCGAAAACGCCGGCAAAAATGGTCAGAGAAGAGTGCATCGGGAGCAAAGTAGTCGGCCATCAGTGTCAAATGCCCGCGTGCCCTATTGCAGTTGAGCATGCGATGACCCTTGATCGAGCCTTTGAAATTGAGAACATGCTCCTCCACACGCTCCACGTCTTCAAGCACTACCTACATCATCGCCGTCTCATCGGAGTACTCCTCCTCGTCCGACGATCGTCGGAGGACACAACATACTGCTCGTATATATACTTCAAATCGGAATCCATTGCTACAAACAAGAAGGGACAATTGTTTTCAGCTCGGGCAATTTATCGAACAGTTGCTGGGCATGGTAGAGAATGGTAGTTGGTGGTGCAGTCAGAGGATAAGGGGTTGAACGGAGATGGAGCAGAAGCGGCGGGGAGCCTTGCTGGATCACCGGAGGTGACGAAGACGCGGATTTCCATTAGGGATGTGGCATGGTGACCGAGGCGGTGAAGCAACGGCGAGGGCAAGAGAGAAAGAAGGAGAAAAAATGAAGAGGCGTGGGTAGAAAAAGTCGATCAGGCCGCAACTTGTTAGGCAACGTGGCCACCGCCGTGGTTGGTGCGGCCAGAGGCGTCACCGGCAGCGGCAGGAGAGCGATAACCGCCATGGCCAGGAGCATCTTGTGCTGCTAGTACATGCTTCGCCTCTGTTTCGGTCTGAGTTGTTAAAGTACGAGTATATGCTCATTGCGTGTTCATATTGGATGGTCTAGCAAGCTGCAGCACACCTTTACTTGGGGCGTGTTTGGTTGCCGTGCGCTACAGTACCCGCATTGCATACACTTCTCCACCCAACCTGGCTATGCAAATGCAGCCTCAAATGCACCATCTGCGTGTTGTTTGGTTGCCTGCATGGGCAGAACCACACTGCCTGGTGTTTGGTTGCCGTGCGCTACAGTACCCGCATTGCATACACTTCTCCACCCAACCTGAATATGCAAATGCAACCTCAAATGCACCATCTGCATGTTGTTTGGTTGCCTGCATGGGCAGAACCACACTGCCTGGTGTTTGGTTGCCTGCATGTTAGTGGACAAACCCAAGGCATGGAGTTTGGTTGTATGCAACGCCTGGTGTGTGGTAACCTCTTTGGCTAATTGGTGAGGTTACCAGCACACTTCGGCGCAACCATGTACCACACATCATAAGCAGAGCAGAGCATCAACTACTTAACAACATAGTTCAGATAACATAGTACCACACATCATAACGATAGTTCAAACAGTTCAATGCATAAACCATAAAGCAGACTCGATAGTACTTAGGAAGGAGGTGCCCCGGACCTAGTCCTTGGCGGCGAAGGCTTCGTCGTGCTTCCCGCACTTGTTGACGACCTCAATGCCATCGTCGTCGAAGATGATGACCTTGAGGGTGTCGGGAGTGAGGAGCTTGAACATCACCATGTAGCCGATCTTGATCTAATGAACGGCTGCGTAGGTGGCCCAACCCTGATCCAGGGTCACCCTGCCGTTCATCAGCTTCATTGTCACCTTCCAGGAGCAGCAGGTGTTGTTCTTGAGCTTGAACTCCGTCGGCACCGTGACAAAGTGCTTGGTGAAGTCTAGGGGCATGGGGATGCACTCAAGCTTCGGTGCAAGGATGACCTTGCATAAGTGAGTTGGGCCATCCTCCTGATGTTAGTGGCCGTAGTTGCGGCGCTTGTTGATGGGGGCCTCCTCCATGCCCTCGTCGTCGCCACCCTCAGGCGTCTTCGGGTCTTCCTCGGTGGTGGGCGGCAGCACAACCTCGTCGGGCATTGGGTGAAGGGGCTGCTTGCCCTTGTTGTCAACGGCCGGGAGCACCTCCGTGCCCATCTCATTGCTCTCCTCGATCTGCACACAATTCATGGAGTCAAGCACATCACAGAGTTCATGGCTAATTGAAGAGTAGTTCATGGCTAATTGAAGAGCATGTAGTTAAAACAGCATGACTGTCACTCTTCTCCTCCTCTCCATCCCCCCTATATTTACTCACCCTTCCCACCACTACTTACCCACCCCCTCTCTTCTCTCACTGTCAACCTTCCTCCTCCCCATCGCCATGAGCTCTAGCTCCAGCTCCAACGCCAACCCTTCCCTTGGGGTATTGGCTGGAGGGCCTTCTTTCTCGGGTGGTCGGCTGGTGACTGCACCAAGTTCGAGAACACCATGGAGGTGTGCTCGAACTTCGGCTCCATGCCGGACATGCAGAACGAATCTAATGCAGTGCTCATGAAGGCCACTAAAGAAGAGCTGAAGACGCTGATTCCTGACCCAGCGAAGGGCGCGATGGCAGTTGACATCATTCGCTGGGCCATGAATTAGGCCTTCTCCGACGACGCTAAACAGAGGAAGAAGTGGTGCAAGTACAAGACCTACTGGGCTCCTAATGACCGTCATGTCGAAGTGTACTGGGAGACGGCTATCGTGCCGTCGGCGGTCATCGGTGGGGAGTCTAAGGAGGAGGAAGAAGAAGCGGTGCAAATGCCAGCGAGGGCGCCGGAGCCAGGCCGTCGTACCTGGCATATCGACCTCGACTCCGTCGAGGATGACGACGACCCGCCGGCCCGCACGGCGATGAAGAAGAAGATGAAGGTCAGCGGCTCGACCAACCGCTCCGCACGCCGGTGATGGCCGCCGCGGTCAGCCGATGTCCGTTGTGTACCCCCTATCCCCCTATCCCCAACCCCCCTTCTGCATTCCGATCTTGCATCTATGAACTCGTATGAACTGCTATGAACTAGTATAAACTAACCCTATGCTTATCTACCTTTATTCCCCATTCCCCTCCGCCGTGGATCGAATCTATCGCCGGATCGAACGGGATAAAGTTTTGCATGTCGAAGAGAGAGAAGTGCTTACCGCCATTGCCGCGGGCCAACTGCTGATCCGCTCGCCGGTGATGGAGTCCGGTGGTCTTCTTCCTATGCTCCGATCCGTCGCCGCCGGTGAGAGTTGGGAGAGTGGGGAAGAGTGGGGAGAGGGAGCGGTGAGGGGCGGTGAGGCTAATAACTGTCGGCGCTTCGGGAAGCAACGCGGCTTCTCGAGCGTGGCTGCGCCGTGTAGCCGCCGCCGCCCACGTGCACCGCTCGGGCCTGGTCCTGGAGAAACTGCCAATTCGTGTGTTTCCAGTGAGCCAGGCCCAGAGGTGCTTTAAGTTTCATGTTGTGCAGGTCCAATAGTAAATCCAGACGTCCAAAGAGCCCGTTCCCTTCCCGCGCGAGCCTGGTTAGGCCTTATGCAGGCAACCAAACACGCCCTTGTGATTTGTCGTGCTAGGACTTCTTCATTCGACTAGAGCATCTTTAAGGTGGACCCGTAGCCCGGACCATGTTTTTCGGATCACGGAAGCCATTCAATGTGGATCGATACTCTAGACGTGATTTCTTTCGCAAAACAGAGACAAAAGGGGAGATTTGCAAGAGTTCGATCACCTGAAAAACGTACGAATCCAACGCCTCAGACCCACCTAAAGACGTGATGATCACCGCTTGAGGAGAGCAGCGCGACTACTCCATGTGAGGCGCTCAGCTCCTCCATTCCCAGCACACACGCCGGTCTCTGTGTGAACCACACATTGAAACTGTCGCCTGCAATGACCCTTTCTGAATTCAGATGTCACACGCTTACCTAGATAGTCCTCGATCAGTCCGGCGATTAGTACTAACGCACCACAGTTGCACCGGACTAGTGCGTGTTTAGTTAATGTGTGTATACCGTGATTATCTCTATGCACTTGAACAGTCTAGGTTCTGAAGATTTTAAAGTAGTTTTTTTTCAAATTCAGAAGATACGACTTGGCTCCCTTCAGGCCACTGCCATTCTCCAAGTTTTTGATTTTTGCTCCATGACTAATATGGACTGGCATCTTAGTATTCTTTTCATGGTACTTGTGTGATCATAACTAAACGACCACCCGGCCGGTGAGCTACAGTGCACATTAAAACAGCTGCTGTGCAATCAACAGTTTTCTTTCAGACACTTGCTAGAATTAACAATCGATAACACAGATTGATGCCTGCCTGCAGGTATTCAAGAAGTAATCAACTTTTGCTAAATGCCATGTGTATCCCAGGCTGCATGCATACATTTAGCATGAGCAGGATGGGAGCATCTTTAATTTTGAAATAAACTGAAGTCGTATCAATTCTTTTACGTATGTTTCAGAAATTTGTAAGTATTCAGAAGCAAATAATAATTTGTGCTGCTAAATTCATTTTAACAGGACGGTTTTATGATTGACTGTACATCCGTTTAGAGGTTTGATTGTTGAAACAATTTAGATCCAAAGGGCTTATATATGTTGGATTAAAGATGGTTTTAGGCCCACATAAGAAAATAATCTCTGATTAATCTCTAAGACCCATTTAGGTGCATAGCAAGTCGTGGAAAGTTTAGTATCATACTGCTACAATAAGAAGAGTGAGACTCCTTTATAAGAGTTGCTCTATCACATGCCATTGGGAGCTTGGAAATAGGAGTTGTACACCCGCGCTCCTTCTCCTACGCCCGCCCGACAGGACGCGCGCGCGCCGCGGTTTGTGGAAATGAACCGAGCCTTATTTTTGCCTGTCAAGAATGGTTAACTAATTATGGATTAATTAATGAGTTACTAACGGAAGTACCAGTGTCTGAGACGTTGGACCATGGGCTGTTCGCGGACTCAGTCGTGGGCTGAGCCCAGGGCCATCTACCTGACGGCTTATCTAAGGAGGCGCGGGCCAGTGGAGTGAACCCTAACCAGTTCACTCACTCCCTCTTGCACAACCCTAGACGTCATCTATTGTTTCTCTCTATGTCCTGCTTTCGGCGATCCCATCCCGATGACCGCGTGCATGGTTGGTCGAGAGAGCAGGTGCCTCTGGAACCTTGTCGTTCGAGATCCTGCCCAGGAGAACGACAATAAGGTTTTTGGGATGCGTCTCAACACGACTGCTCCTGATCCGTCCCCGTATCCTTTCACATCTGCTTCCACTACTTCCCTTACATTGACTCGATGGCTGCGACGAAGCGGCCAAGAAGAAGGCCGCGACCGATGCCGAGGCTGCCGCTGCGTTGTTCTGGCCAACCGGAGGGTATGACTCATGTTCATCCTATTACTTGTTCATGTGCTGGCCGTATATATGTTGTTTAGATGTTTCGGTTCTATGTATTGTACGTGCTCACATGCTTAGGTATCGGTATGAGATGCATACCATATTTGCCATGTTTACTGTATTCTCGTGGATTAGATTAGTAAAAAATGTGCTAATATTTCCAACAATGTATGTGTGATCTTTCGCGGTTTGATTGCATAGGGACTCAATCTTTTATATGTGCAGAGGGCTTATATATGTGTTGTATTTTGTTGTTATTTCGTGGATATGAAACTACTCGGTTACCTATCTGTTCGGCATGCAGAACAGGGAGAGGGACAATAGGCAAAAGAATGAGAGGAACAATGTCTAGAAGAGAAGCAAAATTCAGAGGAATGTAGAGGAGATGCAGCAAAACAGGGCATATATTTCAGAAAATGGCATAAAGTTCAGTACATATGCATCTGTACTGTACCAAATTAATACACATGATGTACATCAAACAAGAACTCCAAGACGAGCTTGTGCGGCTGTCACACCGAGCCATGACGAGGCGGTCCATGTCCATGGCGTTTCCATGTACCGGGAGATGGATCGGGGGAAGGAGAGGAACTAGGGAGGTGGGGTGGCCATGGAGACAAACTGAGGAGATGAACTAGAGAATCAACGGCAGGTGCTTTATAGCTACACTGTTATTGCGGCCACCGATCTGTACAACCACTTGGTAATCTCCTAACCAGACTTCCGGTTTGGACTCGCCGATGAACTTGCCGATCCCTGTGGCCAATCTGAATTTGTTGGGAATCTCCGCAGCCCGAATGTACCAACTGAAGCACTCGGGGCCGGAGGGTGCGGAACCACTCGACGCTCCAACATCTAGGTCTTCCCTCAGCTCGCCCTTTCTCGACCAGGTTCTGAGCAAGAACGGATCTCGTGCTGAATGTCGGGTCTCGGGCATCCTTCGAGTGACGCGGAGGCTCGGCCTTCGGTCGCAGCCATGCGTCTATTGGTCGTTGTAAGGCTGACGCCCGTACGCGCCTTCACGCGGCGGGGGCATCAGAGTGTGGTCATGGACGTCGTGCCGTCGGGGCGACGCTAATCTGTCTCGCCTTCGGTCTTCATAGTGATCTCTCAAGGAGGATGACGCTCGGCGCTTCTAGGAGCCGAGTGGGTTGTGGGCCGACTGAATGATCTCTGCCCACACCAAGGCGATGTGGATGCAATCCCTGGATTGGGACACTGCCGCATTTTGCGACAGCGCCATCTTCAAGAGTGTTTGGATCTGGCGGATCCCTTCTACAGCGGTGGAGCCAGAGGGTTGTATGGAGTTAGTGATCCAAGTAGCCGCAGCTAGGTTTTGCAGCGGAGTACTAAGGACCTAATACTTCTGAGGTTGATCCCTCGGGAAAAGCGAGCGCTTGTGCCGACTGAAATTGGGCTAATGGCGAGAGTGGTCATCCAGCTCCTTCTGAAGCCGCTCGAGGCGGTCACGTTCAGCCAAAGTGGCCAAGCGCATCGACTCCATGGCCAGGGCCTCAGGAGTCGTCCCCGTGATAGGGGTGTTCAAGAACTGTTTGTTCCTGCGACGAAGCTCCTCACGTTGCTCCCAAGTGACAGCTTGAGGGACGTACGACTCTTGAGCGGGGGCATGATTGTCATCGCTGTCACCGTTGGTGTCCCCGTGCGAAGCGCCCGTGTGCCCATCCCGGGGCCCCGTGTATCCCGGGGGCGGACGAGGCTCGGAGTTGTCTACCATGAAAACTTCAGCAGTCGATTCGACGCTCTCGCACTCTGACTCATCGAAAGAGCTATCGAGTAACCCATCGGAGAGGTCGAGGGCGGGCTCGCCGGACTCGAGAGCCACCACGTGCTCTGCCGCGGCCTGAAGGGCCACGACGTGCTTGATCCAGCACTGCAGCCGAGAGCATTCAAAATGCTTGCGGCGGCGCGCGACAGGAAGGCGATCGGCCACTCGGTAAGGAGCCGATGCTGCCGGAGGAGGACTCCATACGTGGATGCGCAGAAGTGCGCTGCGCTGCGGATAGGCAACGCTTCCAGGCCCCGCTGAGTCGACGACGATGAAGCTGAGTGACCCGCAACGGATTTCGCCACCGAGCAACATGATGATGATTCACCTGCGCCGTGAAACTTTGCTAGACGCCTATCCCTGATACGTCTCCAACGTATCTATAATTTTTGATTGTTCCATGCTATTATATTATCCATCTAGGATGTTCTATGGGCTTTATTATACACTTTTATATTATTTTTGGGACTAACCTATTAACCGGAGGCCCAGCCCAAAATGTTATTTTCTTGCCTATTTCAGTGTTTCAAAGAAAAGGAATATCAAATGGAGTCCAAACGGAATGAAACCTTCGGGAGAGTTATTTTTGGAACGGAAGCAATCCAGGAGACTTGGAGTAGACGTCAGGGAAGCATCGAGGAAGCCACAAGGCAGGGAGGCATGCCCCTCACCCTCGTGGCTCCCCTGACCGACTTCTTTCGCCTATATATATATATCCATATACCCTAAAAACATCAGGGAGCAGAATAGATCGGGAGTTCCGCCGCCGCAAGCCTCTGTAGCCACCAAAAACCAATCGCGACCCTGTTCCGGCACCCTGCCTGAGGGGGGGATCCCTCACTGGTGGCCATCTTCATCATCCCGGCGCTCTCCATGACGAGGAGGGAGTAGTTCACCCTCGGGGCTGAGGGTATGTACCAGTAGCTATGTGTTTGATCTCTCTCTCTCTCTCTCTCTCTCTCTCTCGTGTTCTTGTGGTGGTACGATCTTGATGTATCGCGAGCTTTGCAATTATAGTTGGATCTTATGATGTTTCTCCCCCTCTACTCTCTTGTAATGGATTGAGTTTTCCCTTTGAAGTTATCTTATCGGATTGAGTCTTTAAGGATTTGAGAACACTTGATGTATGTCTTGCACGTGCTTATATGTGGTGACAATGAGATATCACGTGATCTACTTGATGTATGTTTTGGTGATCAACTTGCAGGTTCCATGACCTCGTGAACTTATGCATAGGGGTTGGCTGCGTTTTAAATCTTGACTCTCCGGTAGAAACTTTGGGGCACTCTTTGAAGTACTTTGTGTTGGTTTGAATAGATGAATCTGAGATTGTGTGATGCATATCGTATAATCATACCCATGGATACTTGAGGTGACATTGGAGTATCTAGGTGACATTAGGGTTTTGGTTGATTTGTGTCTTAAGGTGTTATTCTAGTACAAACTCTATGATAGATCGAACGGAAAGAATAGCTTCGTGTTATTTTACTACGGACTTTTGAATAGATCGATCATAAAGAATAACTTTGAGGTGGTTTCGTACCCTACCATAATCTCTTCGTTTGTTCTCCGCTATTAGTGACTTTGGAGTGACTCTTTGTTGCATGTTGATGGATAGTTATATGATCCAATTATGTTATTATTGTTGAGAGAACTTGCACTAGTGAAAGTATGAACCCTAGGCCTTGTTTCAACGCATTGCAATACCGTTTGTGCTCACTTTTATCATTAGTTACCTTGCTGTTTTTATATTTTCAGATCACAAAAACCTACATCTACCATCCATATTGTACTTGTATCACCATCTCTTCGCCGAACTAGTGCACCTATACAATTTACCATTGTATTGGGTGTGTTGGGGACACAAGAGACTCTTTGTTATTTGGTTGCAGGGTTGTTTGAGAGAGACCATCTTCATCCTACGCCTCCCATGGATTGATAAACCTTAGGTCATCCACTTGAGGGAAATTTGCTACTGTCCTACAAACATCTACACTTGGAGGCCCAACAACGTCTGCAAGAAGAAGGTTGTGTAGTAGACATCAATCCCCACGGTGGGCGCCAACTGTCGGCGTTACGATCCTGACAATAAGTACTAAGGTCCGAAAGAGGGGCAGAGCCTAGCTACGGCGTAGGTGTAACACTCGGTGTTTAATGAGTTCAGCCCCTCCCGACGGAGGTAATAGCCCTACGTATCGTGCTCTGAGGCTTGTTTTTCTTGTAGGATATGATTACAGAGGTTGTTTAACCCCATCTCAGGACGGGAGTGCGGCTTATATAGAGTGCGCTGCAGCTTCAAGTCTCCATGTCGCGGGGTACTTAATGCTCATTACTATGGCAGTTACTAGTATAAAGCGCCACAACTACAACAGTTACAGGTAACAGTAGCCATGACTCTACTTTAAGGGAGACTTAGGATTCCTCGATCATTGCAGCTCCCATGCCACCCCTCCACCTCCCCTATCCGAGCGGTGGTTGTCGTGCCGACTGAAGAGTGGTTGCCGAGTGCTGACGAGGTGTCTGACGACGACATGTACCTAGGGTAGGGTCTGAAGGAAATATGCCCTAGAGGCAATAATAAAGTTATTATTTATTTCCTTATATCATGATAAATGTTTATTATTCATGCTAGAATTGTATTAACCGGAAACATAATACATGTGTGAATATATAGACAAACAGTATGTCACTAGTATGCCTCTACTTGACTAGCTTGTTAATCAAAGATGGTTATGTTTCCTAACCATGAACAAGGAGTTGTTATTTGATTAACAAGGTCACATCATTAGTTGAATGATCTGATTGACATGACCCATTCCGTTAGCTTAACACTTGATCGTTTAGTATGTTAATGCTTTCTTCATGACCCATACATGTTCCTGTAACTATGAGATTATGCAACTCCGTTTACGGAGGAACACTTTAGGTACTACCAAGCGTCTGGCGTAATCTGGGTGATTATAAAGGAGTACTACAGGTGTCTCCAAAGGTACTTGTTGGGTTGGCGTATTTGAGATTAGGTTTTGTCACTCCGATTGTCGGAGAGGTATCTCTAGGCCTTCTCGGTAATACACATCACCTAAGCCTTGCAAGCATTACAACTAATGAGTTAGTTGTGAGATGATGTATTACGGAACGAGTAAAGAGACTTACGATAGCGAGATTGAACTAGGTATTGGATACCGACGATCGAATCTCGGGTAAGTAACATACCGATGACAAAGGGAACAACGTTATGTCGTTATGCGGTTTGACCGATAAAGATCTTCGTAGAATATGTAGGAACCAATATGGGCATCCAGGTTCCGCTATTGGTTATTGACCGAGAATGGTTCTAGGTCATGTCTACATAGTTCTCGAACCCGTAGGGTCCATTGCACGCAACGTTCGATGACAGTTCATTATGAGTTTATAAGTATTGATGCACGAAGTTTGTTGAGTCCGGATGTGATCACGGACATGACGAGGAGTCTCGAAATGGTCGAGACATAAAGATTGATATATTGGAAGCCTATGTTTGGACTTGGAAGGGTTCCGAGTGAAAACAGGATATTCTTGGAACACCGGGGTTACGGAACCCCGAGGGTATATGGGCCTTCATGGGCCACAAGGGAGAAGAGGAAGGGCCGGCCAGGTGGGCTGCGCCCCCTCCCCTCTGGTCTGAATAGGACAAGGAGAGGGGCGGCGCCTTCCCTCTTCCCCTCCTCCAATCCTAATCCAACTAGGAGAGAGTCCTACTCGGTGGGAGTAGGACTCCTCCTTAGTCGCCTCCCCTTGGGCGGCCACCTCCCCTTGTCTCCTTTATATCTGGGGCAGGGGCACCCCATGACACACAAGTTGATCTCTGGATCTTTCCTTAGCCGTGTCGGTGCCCCTTCCACCATATTCCACTTCGGTCATATCGTCGCGAGCTTAGGAGAAGCCTGCGCGGAGAAGTCATATCGTCATGGAGCTTAAGGCGAAGCCCTGCGTCGTGGAGCATCAACATCGTCCCACGCCCGTCGTCTTGTGGAACTCATCCCGACACTTTGCTGGATCGGTCCGGGATCGTCATCGAGCTGAGCGTGTGCGAAACTTCGGAGGTGCCGTCGTTCGGTGCTTGGATCGGTCGGATCGTGAAGAATGCGACTACATCAACAGCGTTGTTATAACGCTTCGCTTTCGGTCTCACGAGTGCGTGGGCGGACCTCTCCTCGTTGCTATGCCATCACCATGGTCTTGCGTGATCGTAGGAAATTTTTGAAATTACTCGTTCCCCATCGATGGTATCGAGCCTGGTTTTATGCGTTGATGTCATATGCACGTAGAACACAAGTGAGTTGTGGGCGATACAAGTCATACTACCTACCAGCATGTCATACTTTGGTTCAGCGGTATTGTGAGATGAAGCGGCCGGACCGACATTACGCGTGCGCTTCGCGAGACTGGTTTCACCGCTCGAGCACTCGTTGCTTAAAGGTGACCGCGGTGTCTGTCTCTCTCACTTTAGTTGAACCGAGTGTGGCTCGCCCGGTCCTTGAGAAGGTTAAAGCGGAGTCTATTTGACGAAATATCGTTGTGGTTTTGATGCGTGGTAAAACGGTTCTTGCTCAGCCCGTAGCAGCCACGTAAAACTTGCAACAACAAAGTAGAGGGCGTCTAACTTGTTTTGCAGGGCATGATGTGATGTGATGTGGTCAAGGCGTGATGCTATACTTTATTGTATGAGATGATCATGTTTTGTAACCGAGTTATCGACAATGGCGAGAGCCATATGGTTGTCGCTTTATTGTATGAAATGCAAGCGCCATGTAATTGCTTTACTTTATCACCAAGGAGTAGCGATAGTCGTAGAAGCAATAGTTGGCGAGGCGACAACGATGCTACGATGGAGATCAAGGTGTCGCGCCGGTGGCGATGGTGATCATGGCGGTGCTTGGCGATGGAGATCACAAGCACAAGATGATGATGACCATATCATATCACTTATATTGATTGCATGTGATGTTTATCCTTTATGCATCTTATCTTGCTTTGTTTGACGGTAGCATTATAAGATGATCTCTCACTAAAATTATCAAGAAGTGTTCTCCTGAGTATGCACCGTTGCCAAAGTTCGTAGTACCCGGACACCACGTGATGATCGGGTGTGATAAGTTCTCGTCCATCTACAGCGGTGCAAAACAGTTGCACACGCGAATACTCGAGGTTAAACTTGACGAGCCTAGCATATAACAGATATGGCCTCGGAACACGGAGACCGAAAGGTCGAGCGTGAATCATATAGTAGATATGATCAACATAGTGATGTTCACCATTGAAACTACTCCGCCTCACGTGATGATCGGACATGGTTTAGTTGATTTGGATCACGTGATCACTTAGATGACTAGAGATGTCTGTCTAAGTGGGAGTTTTTAATATGATTAATTGAACTTAAATTTATCATGAACTTAGTACCGATAGTATTTTGCTTGTCTATGTTTCTTGTAGATAGATGGCTCGTCTTTGTTGTTCCGTTGAATTTTAATGCGTTCCTTGAAAGCAAAGTTGAAAGATGATGGTAGCAATTACGGAATGGGTCCGTAACTTGAGGATTATCCTCATTGCTGCACGTAAAAATTACGTCCCGGAAGCACCGCTGGGTAGCGAACTGCTGCGAATCTTGAGCGAAGTTGTGAGCGTCGGCAAAGCGAAGTGATGACTACTCTATAGTTCGATTGTGCCATGCTACGGCTTAGAACCGGGTCTTCAACGGCGTTTTGAGCGTCATGGAGCATATGAGATGTTCCAGAGTTGAAGTTAATATTTCAAGCAAATGCCGGATTGAGAGATATGAAGTCTCCAATAAGTTCTATAGCTGCAAGATGGAGGAGAATAGTTACATCGGTGAGCACATACTCAAAATGTGCAGGTATAACAATCACTTAATTCAGCTGGGAGTTAATCTTCCGGATGATAGTGTCATTGATGAATTCTCCAATCACTGCCACCAAGCTACAAGAGCTTCGTGATGAACTATAATATGCAAGGGATGACTAAGACAATTCTGAGCTCTTGGCGATGCTAAAAGCATGGAGGTAGAAATCAAGAAAGAGCATCAAGTGTTGATGGTCAACAAGACCACTAGTTTCAAGAAAAGGGCAAAGGGAAGAAGAAGGAAACTTCAAAAGAACAGCAAGAAAGTTGCTGATCAAGAGAAGAAACCAAGTCTGGACCTAAGCACAAACGAGTGTTTTCTTGCAAGCAGACGGACCTTTGGAAGCGGAACTGCCCCAAGTATTTGGCGGATAAAAAGGATGGCAAGGTGAACAAAGGTATATGTGATATACATGTTATTGATGTGTACCTTACTAGAGCTCGTAGTAGCACTGGGTATTTGATCTGGTTCTATTGCTAATATTTGCAACTCGAAACAGGGACTACGGAATAGACGAGCATTGGCTAAGGGAGGTGACGATCTTGCGTTGGAAATGGTTCCAAAGTCAATGTGATCGCGATTGACACGCTACCTCTACATCTACCTTGGGATTAGTTTTAGACCTAAATAATTGTTATTTGGTGCCAGCGTTGAGCATGAACATTATATCTGGATCTTGTTTAATGCGAGGCGGTTATTCATTTAAATCGAGAGAATAATGGTTGTTCTATTTATATGAATAATATCTTTTATGGTCATGCACCCTTGAAGAATGGTCTATTCTTGTTGAATCTCGATAGTGATACACATATTCATAATGTTGAAGCCAAAAGATGCAGAGTTGATAATGATAGTGCAACTTATTTGTGGCACTGCCGTTTAGGTCATATCGGTGTAAAACGCATGAAGAAACTCCATCTTGATGGGCTTCGGAATCACTTGATTATGAATCACTTGGTACTTGCGAACCGTGCCTCATGGGCAAGATGACCAAAACGCCGTTCTCGGAACTATGGGCGAGCAACTGATTTGTTGGAAATCATACATCTTGATGTTTGTGGTCAATGAATGTTGAGGCCTTGGCGGGTATCGTTATTTTCTCACCTTCACAGATGATTTGAGCAGATATGGGTATATCTACTTAATGAAACACAAATCTGAAACATTTGAAAAGTTCAAAGAATTTCAGAGTGAAGTGGAAAATCATCGTAACAAGAAAATAAAGTTTCTACGATCTGATCGTGGAGGAGAATATTTGAGTTCTGAGTTTGGTTTACATTTGAAACAATGTGGAATAGTTTACGCAACTCCATACGGAACACCACGGAGAAATGGTGTGTCGAGCGTCGTGTCGTACTTTACTAGATATGGTGCGATCTATGATGTCTATTTCCGATTTACCGCTATCGTTTTGGGGTTATGCTTTAGAGGCGGCCGCATTCACGTTGAATAGGACACCGTCAAAATCCGTTGAGACGACGCCTTATGAACTGTGGTTTGGCAAGAAACCAAAGTTGTCGTTTCTTAAAGTTTGGGGCTGCAATGCTTATGTAAAGAAACTTCAACCGGATAAGCTCGAACCCAAATCGGAAAAATGTGTCTTCATAGGATACCCAAAGGAGACTGTTGGGTACACCTTCTATCACAGATCTGAAGGCAAGATTTTCGTTGCTAAATTCGGGTCCTTTCTAGAAAGGAGTTTCTCTCGAAAGAAGTGAGTGGGAGGAAAGTAGAACTTGATGAGATAACTATATCTGCTCCCTTATTGGAAAGTAGTTCATCACAAGAAATGGTTCTGTGACAACTACACCAATTAGTGAGGAAACTAATGATGATGATCATGAAGCTTGAGATCAAGTTACTCTTGAACCTCGTGGGTCAACCAGAGTAAAATCGCACTGCGAGTGATACGGTAATCTTATTCGGAAGTCATGTTACTTGACCATGGCGAACCTACAAACTATGAAGAAGCGATGGTGAGCCCAGATTCCGCAAAATGGCTGGAAGCCATGAAATCTGAGATGGGATCCATGTATGAGAACAAAGTATGGACTTTGGTTGACTTGCCGATGATCGGCAAGCCATTGAAAATAAATGGATCTTTAAGAAGAAGGCCGCGCCGATGGTAATGTAGCTGTCTACAAAGCTCGACTTGTTGTGAAAGGTTTTCGACAAGTTCAAGGGGTTGACTACGATGAGACTTTCTCACCCGTGGCGATGCTTAAGTCTGTCCGAATCATGTTAGCAATTGCGCATTTTATGATTATGAAATTTGGCAAATGGATGTAAAACTGCATTCTTGAATGGATTTCTAGAAGAAGAGTTGTATATGATGCAACCAGAAGGTTTTGTCGATCCAAAGGTGCTAACAAAGTGTGCAAGCTCCAACGATCAATTTATGGTGCAGTGCAAGCCTCTCGGAGTTGGAATAAGCGCTTTGATAGTGTGATCAAAGCATATGGGTTTATCTGAGACTTTTGGAGAAGCTTTGTATTTACAAGAAAGTGAGTGGGAGCTCTGTAGCATTTCTAATATTATATGTGGACGACATATTATTGATTGGAAATGATATAGAATTTCTGGATAGCATAAAAGGATACTTGAATAAAAGTTTTTCAATGAAAGACCTCGGTGAAGCTGCTTACATATTGGGCATCAAGATCTATAGAGATAGATCAAGGCGCTTGATTGGACTTTCACAAAGCACATACCTTGATAAAGTTTTGAAAAAGTTCAAAATGGATCGAGCAAAGAAAGGTTTTTACCGTGTTACAAGGTGTAAGATTGAGTCGGACTCAATGCCCGACCACAATGAAAGATAGAGAAAATGAAAGATGTTCCTATGCTTCAGCCATAGGCTCTATCATGTATGCAATGCTGTGTACCAGACTGACGTATGCTTAGCTGTAAGCTTGGCAGGGAAGGTACCAAAGTAATCGAGTGGATCATTTGGACAGCGGTCAAGAACATCTGAAATACCGAAAAGGACTAAGGATATGTTTCTCGTATATGGAGGTGACAAAGAGCTAGTCGTAAATGGTTACGTCGATGCAAGCTTTGACACTGATCCGGACGATTCTAAATCGCAAACCGGATCGTGTTTTTATTAAGCGGTGGAGCTGTCGGTTGGTGCAGTTCTAAACAAAGCGTCGTGGCGGGATCTACATGTGAAGCGGAGTACATAGCTGCTTGAAGCAGCAAATGAAGAGATGCGGATGAAAGAGTTCATTTCGATCTAGGTGTCATACCTAGTGCATCGGGACCGATGAAGATCTTCTGTGACAATCTTGCAATTGGTGCAATTGCCTTGGCAAAGGAATCCAGATTTCACAAGAGGACCAAGCACATCAAGAGGCGCTTCAATTCCATTCGGGACCAAGTCCAAGTGGGAGACATAGAGATTTGCAAAATACATACGGATCTTAGTATGTTAATGCTTTCTTCATGACCCATACATGTTCCTATAACTATGAGATTATGCAACTCCGTTTACGGAGGAACACTTTGGTACTACCAAACGTCACAACGAATCGGGTGATTATAAAGGAGTACTACAGGTGTCTCCAAAGGTACTTGTTGGGTTGGCGTATTTGAGATTAGGTTTTGTCACGGGTGACTCACGAGGTTCAAGAGTAACTTGATCTGAAGCTTCATGATCATCATCATTAGTTTCCTCACTAATTGGTGTAGTTGTCACAGAACCATTTCTTGTGATGAACTACTTTCCAATAAGGGAGCAGATATCTGATTATCTCATCAAGTTCTACTTTCCTCCCACTCACTTCTTTCGAGAGAAACTCCTTCTCTAGAAAGGATCCGAATTTAGCAACGAAAATCTTGCCTTCAGATCTGTGATAGAAGGTGTACCCAACATCTCCTTTGGGTATCCTATGAAGACACATTTTCCGATTTGGGTTCGAGCTTATCTGGTTGAAGTTTCTTTACATAAGCATCGCAGCCCCAAACTTTAAGAAACGACAACTTTGGTTTCTTGCCAAACCACAGTTCATAAGGCGTCGTCTCAACGGATTTTGACGGTGTCCTATTTAACGTGAATGCGGCCGTCTCTAAAGCATAACCCCAAAGCGATAGCGGTAAATCGGAAATAGACATCATAGATCGCACCATATCTAGTAAAGTACGATTCGACGCTCGGACACACCATTTCTCTGTGGTGTTCGGGTGGCGTGAGTTGCGAAACTATTCCACATTGTTTCAAATGTAAACCAAACTCGTAACTCAAATATTCTCCTCCACGATCAGATCGTAGAAACTTTATTTTCTTGTTACGATGATTTTCCACTTCACTCTGAAATTCTTTGAACTTTTCAAATGTTTCAGATTTGTGTTTCATTAAGTAGATATACCCATATCTGCTCAAATCATCTGTGAAGGTGAGAAAATAACGATACCCGCCACGTGCCTCAACATTCATTGGACCACAAACATCGGTATGTATGATTTCCAACAAATCGCTTGCTCGCTCCATAGTTCCGAGAACGGCGTTTTGGTCATCTTGCCCATGAGGCACGGTTCGCAAGTACCAAGTGATTCATAATCAAGTGATTCCGAAGCCCATCAAGATGGAGTTTCTTCATGCGTTTTACACCGATATGACCTAAACGGCAAGTGCCACAAATAAGTTGCACTATCATTATCAACTCTGCATCTTTTGGCTTCAACATTATGAATATGTGTATCACTACTTCGAGATTCAACAAGAATAGACCATTCTTCAAGGGTGCATGACCATAAAAGATATTACTCATATAAATAGAACAACCATTATTCTCTCGATTTAAATGAATAACCGCCTCGCATTAAACAAGATCCAGATATAAT
The DNA here is from genome assembly GCA_021605205.1 of Aegilops longissima. Taxonomy (NCBI): domain Eukaryota; kingdom Viridiplantae; phylum Streptophyta; class Magnoliopsida; order Poales; family Poaceae; genus Aegilops; species Aegilops longissima. The sequence goes on along the minus strand of CM038677.1, from coordinate 619,161,246 downwards.
GTTCATGCTCAACGCGGCACCAAATAACAATTATTTAGGTCTAAAACTAATCCGAAGGTAGATGTAGAGGTAGCGTGCCGACCGCGATCACATTGACTTTGGAACCATTTCCCACGCCAAGATCGTCACCTCGTCCTTTGCTAGTGCTCGTCTATTCCGTAGTCCTGCTTTGAGTTGCAAATATTAGCAATGTAACCAAGATCAAATACCCAGTGCTACTACGAGCTCTAGTAAGGTACACATCAATAACATGTATATCACATATACCTTTGTTCACCTTGCCATCCTTTTATCCGCCAAATACTTGGGGCAGTTCCGCTTCCAAAGGCTCGATCCGCTTGCGGTAAAAAAACACTCGCTTTCAGGCTTAGGTCCAGACTTGGGTTTCTTCTCTTGATCAGCAACTTTCTTGCTGTTCTTTTGAAGTTTCCTTCTTCTTCCCTTTGCCCTTTTCTTGAAACTAGTGGTCTTGTTGACCATCAACACTTGATGCTCTTTCTTGATTTCTACCTCCATGCTTTTAGCATCGCGAAGAGCTCGAGAATTGTCTTAGTCATCCCTTGCATATTATAGTTCATCACGAAGCTCTTGTAGCTTGGTGGCGATGATTGGAGAATTCATCAATGACACTATCATCCGGAAGATTAACTCCCAGCTGAATTAAGTGATTGTTATACCCAGACATTTTGAGTATGTGCTCACTGACAGAACTATTCTCCTCCATCTTGCAGCTATAGAACTTATTGGAGACTTCATATCTCTCAATCCGGGCATTTGCTTGAAATATTAACTTCAACTCCTGGAACATCTCATATGCTCCATGACGTTCAAAACGTCGTTGAAGACCCGGTTCTAAGCCGTAAAGCATGGCACACTGAACTATTGAGTAGTCATCAGCTTTGCTTTGCCAGACGTTCACAACTTCGCTCAAGATCTCGCAGAGGCTGTCACCCAGCGGTGCTTCCAGGACGTAATTTTTCTGTGCAGCAATGAGGATAATCCTCAAGTTACGGACCCAGTCCGTGTAATTGCTACCATCATCTTTCAACTTTGCTTTCTCAAGGAACGCATTAAAATTCAACGGAACAACAGCCGAGCCATCTATCTACAAAAACATAGACAAGCAAAATACTATCAGTACTAAGTTCATGATAAATTTAAGTTCAATTAATCATATTAAAACCTCCCACTTAGACAGACATCTCTCTAGTCATCTAAGTGATCACGTGATCCAAATCAACTAAACCATGTCCGATCATCACGTGAGACGGAGTAGTTTCAATGGTGAACATCACTATGTTGATCATATCTACTATATGATTCACGTTCGACCTTTCGGTCTCCGTGTTCGAGGCCATATCTGTTATATGCTAGGCTCGTCAAGTTTAACCTGAGTATTCCGTGTGCAACTGTTTTGCACCCGTTGTAGATGGACGAGAACTTATCACACCCGATCATCACGTGGTGTCTGGGTACTACGAACTTTGGCAGCGGTGCATACTCGGGGAGAACACTTCTTGATAATTTTAGTGAGAGATCATCTTATAATGCTACCGACAAACAAAGCAAGATAAGATGCATAAAGGATAAACATCACATGCAATCAATATAAGTGATATGATATGGTCATCATCATCTTGTGCTTGTGATCTCCATCGCCAAGCACCGCCATGATCACCATCGTCACCGGCGCGACACCTTGATCTCCATCGTAGCATCGTTGTCGTCTCGCCAACTATTGCTTCTCGACTATCGCTACTCCTTAGTGATAAAGTAAAGCAATTACATGGCGTTGCATTTCATACAATAAAGCGACAACCATATGGCTCCTGCCATTGCCGATAACTCGGTTACAAAACATGATCATCTCATACAATAAAATATAGCATCACGTCTTGACCACATCACATCACATCATGCCCTGCAAAAACAAGTTAGACGTCCTCTACTTTGTTGTTGCAAGTTTTACGTGGCTGCTACGGGCTGAGCAAGAACCGTTCTTACCTCGCATCAAAACCACAACGATACTTCGTCAAATAGACTCCGTTTAACCTTCTCAAGGACCGGCGTAGCCACACTCGATTCAACTAAAGTGAGAGAGACAGACACCGCCGGTCACCTTTAAGCAACGAGTGCTCGGGCGGTGAAACCAGTCTCGCGTAAGCGTCTGGCGTAATGTCGGTCCGGCCGCTTCATCTCACAATACCGCTGAACCAAAGTATGACATGCTGGTAGGTAGTATGACTTGTATCGCCCACAACTCACTTGTGTTCTACTCGTGCATATGACATCAGCGCATAAAACCAGGCTCGATACCACTTTGTTGGGGAGCGTAGTAATTTCAAAAATTTTCCTACGATCACGCAAGACCATGGTGATGGCATAGCAACGAGAGGAGAGTGTCCGCCCACGCACCCTCGAGACCGAAAGCGGAAGCGTTATAACAACGCTGTTGATGTAGTCGACGTCTTCACGATCCGACCGATCCAAGCACCGAGCGTCGGCACCTCCGAGTTCTGCACACGTTCAGCTCGATGGCGATCCCGGACTCGATCCAGCAAAGTGTCGGGGATGAGTTCCACAAGACGACGGGTGGTGACGATGTTGATGCTCCACCGACGCAGGGCTTCGCTAAGCTCATGACGATATGACTTCTCCGGCGCAGGGCTTCGCTTAAGCTCATGACGATATGACGAAGTGGGAATATGGTGGAAGGGGCACCGCACGGCTAAGGAAAGATCCGTAGATCAACTTGTGTGTCATGGGTGCCCCTGCCCCGTATATAAAGGAGACAAGGGGTGCGGCCGGCCTAGGAGGCGCGCTGGAGGAGTCCTACTCCCACGGAGTAGGACTCCCCCCTCTCCTAGTTGGAGTAGGATTGGGGAGGGGAAGAGGGAGGGCGCCGCCCCCTCCTTGTCCTATTCGGACTAGAGGGGAGGGGCGCGCAGCCCACCTGACCGGCCTTCCTCTTCTCCCTTGTGGCCCATGAAGGCCCATATACCCCCGGGGTTCCGTAACCCCGGTGTTCGGTAACTTCCTGTTTTCACTGGAACCCTTCCAAGTCAAACATAGGCTTCCAATATATCAATCTTTATGTCTCGACCATTTGAGACTCCTCGTCATGTCCGTGATCACATCCGGGACTCGAACAACCTTGGTGCATCAATACTTATAAACTCATAATGAACTGTCATCGAAGCGTTAAGCGTGCGGACCCTACGGGTTCGAGAACTATGTAGACATGACCTAGAACCATTCTCGGTCAATAACCAATAGCGGAACCTGGATGCCCATATTGGTTCCTACATATTCTACGAAGATCTTTATCGGTCAAACCGCATAACGACATCGTTGTTCCTTTGTCATCGGTATGTTACTTACCCGAGATTCGATCGTCGGTATCAATACCTAGTTCAATCTCGTTACGGTAAGTCTCTTTACTCGTTCCGTAATACATCATCTTACAACTAACTCATTAGTTGTAATGCTTGCAAGGCTTAAGTGATGTGTATTACCGAGAAGGCCTAGAGATACCTCTCCCACAATCGGAGTGACAAAACCTAATCTCGAAATCGCCAACCCAACAAGTACCTTTGGAGACACCTGTAGTACTCCTTTATAATCACCCGATTCGTTGTGACGTTTGGTAGTACCAAAGTGTTCCTCCGTAAACGGAGTTGCATAATCTCATAGTTATAGGAACATGTATGGGTCATGAAGAAAGCATTAACATACTAAGCGATCAAGTGTTAAGCTAACGGAATGGGTCATGTCAATCAGATCATTCAACTAATGATGTGACCTTGTTAATCAAATAACAACTCCTTGTTCATGGTTAGGAAACATAACCATCTTTGATTAACAAGCTAGTCAAGTAGAGGCATACTAGTGACATACTGTTTGTCTATATATTCACACATGTATTATGTTTCCGGTTAATACAATTCTAGCATGAATAATAAACATTTATCATGATATAAGGAAATAAATAATAACTTTATTATTGCCTCTAGGGCATATTTCCTTCACACACCTCCTCCGAGGAGTGGATCATATGTGCCCCGACAATATGATGACAGACGCCCGCACAGTGGCGAGCGAAGAATACCAGTCGATCCAAGAGAGCCAGGCTTTGATGCGAGATCTACTCTCGTTCAAGGTTTGGTCGACAGGAACAGAGCACACAGAGAGGGCCTTGACAGAGATCGACCGACTGGTAGCAGAGTTCATGTTTCAGGTCCAGAGTGTTTCAGCAGAGCCATCAGAGCTGCAGAGATTCCTCCCAACTTCAGGCTGGCGACTGGAATCAGAAAGTTCACTGGTGAGTCCAAGCCCGACACTTGGCTTGAGGATTACCGAGTGGCTGTGCAGATTGGTGGCAGCAATGATGAGGTGGCCATGAAGCATCTTCCTCTGATGCTGGAAGGTTCGGCCAGAGCATGGCTGAATTAATTGACCCCAGGCAGTATATTCAGTTGGGAAGAACTTGCCCCGAGTGTTTGTTAGAACTTTTGAGGGTACTTGCAAGCGGCCAGCGGGATTGACAGAATTGCAACACTGCGTGCAAAAGCCGAATGAGACTCAGAGGGATTACATTCAGAGGTGGACCACTTTGCATCACACAGTGGAAAATGTATCTTAGCATCAAGCAGTTTGTGCCTTCAAGGAAGGCATGCGGTATCAAGAGCTTAACCTGAAATTCGGTCGGACAGGAGATATGTCTCTGACTCGGATGATGCAAATAGCCACTCGTTGTGCTAACAGAGAAGAAGAGGATCGACTCCGCAGTGGAAAGATCAAACCAGTCGGTCAGGACACCGGTGGAGGTAATTCCAATCGGAAACAAAAACGTAAAGCTGAGCCTGCAAGACCTGGAGAAACTGCGGCAGTTATCCTAGAAAAGTTTAAAGGGAAACCTAAGGGGCCCTGAACCCCCAAGAAGGTAAAAGATCAAGTAGGAAATGATGTGTTGGATTTGCCATGTCACATTCAGACCAAGAAGGATGAAGAGGGAATCTGATTTACCCAACAGTGTCGGCTCCTGATCCAGCAATTCCGAGAGAAGCAGCCCAGTGAAAAGGAGAAGGAGTCAGACAAGGATGAGGACAAGGAAGAAGGTGATGATGGTTTTCCCAACGTCAATTCCACTCTGGTGATTTTTGCTGGTGTTGAGAGCAAAAGTCGACTGAAAGTGATAAACCGAGAAGTGAACATGGTTGCTCCGGCAACGACAACATACCTAAAGTGGTCACAAACAGCTATCACATTCGACCAATCTGATCATCCTGCACGTGTTGCCACTTTAGGAAGGCAAGCGTTGGTAGTCGACCCAGTTGTTGGTGGCACTCGACTGACCAAAGTATTGATGGATGGTGGTAGCGGCCTGAATATTCTTTACGCCGAAACCTTGAAGGGGATGGACATTCCGATGTACAAGCTTAGCGAGAGCAACATGAGTTTCCATGGCGGCATCCCTGGAAAGAAAGCCGAATCACTCGGCCAGATCTCTCTTGACGTGGTTTTCGGTGATTCGAAGAATTACCGTAAGGATAAGTTGACATTTGAAGTAGTTGATTTCCAGAGTGCTTATCATGCTATTTTGGGTAGGCCTGCATATGCACGTTTTATGGCTCGACCATGTTACGTGTACCTCAAATTGAAAATGCCTGGTCCCAGAGGAGTGATCACAGTCACTGGCAATCGGCAGAAGGCAGAAGAGTGCCTCCAGAAGGGTTCGAAAATTTCCGATGCACAAATGGCAGCTGTTGAAATGCAAGAATATCAGAAGAATGCAGATCCGAGTGATTTGTTGCGAGCCAAGAAGCCTGCCACAGATTCTGCATTTCAGTCATCCGGTGAAACAAAGTCAATTCATATTCATCCGACCGATCCTAATGCTGCTCCTACTCATACCTCAACATCACTCGACAGCAAATAGGAAGAAGCGCTCATTCGGTTCCTCCATGAGAACTGGAACATCTTTGCATGGAAACCTTCTGACATGCCGGGTGTACCCAGGGGACTGGCTGAGCACCGTTTGCGAGTCGACCCAAAAGTGAAACTAGTCAAAGAGCATCTTCGACGGTCCGCCGTACAGAAGAGAAAGGCAATCGGCGAGGAAGTGGCTCGGCTTCTGGCAGCTAAGTTCATCCGAGAGATTTATCACTCCGAGTGGCTCGCCATTGTTGTCATGGTCGCCAAGAAGGACGACTCACTTCGTATGTGTATTGACTTCAAGCATATCAATCGAGCCTGCCCGAAAGATCATTTTCCTCTCCCCCGCATCGACCAAATTGTCGACTCAACTGCGGGGTGTGAGCGTTTGTCTTTTCTGGATGCCTATTCTAGGTATCATCAGATCCGACTGTATGGACCCGATGAGATAAAAACAACTTTCATCAACCCGTTCGGGTGCTTTTGCTATGTCACCATGCCATTCGGCCTCAAGAACGCCGGCGCCACATTTATGAGGATGATTCAGAATGCCTGCTCACTCAAATCAGTCGGAATGTGGAAGCATATATGGATGACATTGTTGTCAAGTCGTGTAAAGGTTCCGACCTGCTGACTGACCTTGCTGAAACCTTTGCCAACCTGGGAAGGTATGATATCAAGCTTAATCCGTCGAAGTGAACATTCGGAGTTCCAGGAGGAAATTTGCTCGGTTTTCTCGTTTCCGAACAAGGGATCGACACGAACCCAGAGAAAGTTGGGGCCATACTCCGGATGAAACGCCCTGTGCGTGTGCATGATGTTCATAAGCTTACTGGTTGTTTTGCCGCCTTGAGTCAATTCATCTCTCACCTCGGTGAAAAGGCATTGCCTCTTTACCGACTGATGAAGAAATCTGATAAGTTCGAGTGGACTCCTGAAGCTGATGCAACGTTTGCAGAGCTCAAAGCCCTGCTTTCCACCCAGCCGGTGCTCCCTGCCCCAATCAGCAAAGAGCCTTTACTGCTTTATATTGCAGCCACTGGACAAGTTGTCAGTACAGTACTCACGGTCGAGCGAGAAGAAGAAGGAAACACCTATAAAGTTCAGCGCCCAGTGTACTATATTTCTGAAGTCTTGACTCCGTCCAAGCAGAGATATCCGCATTATCAGAAGCTTGTTTATGGAATTTACATGACCATGAAGAAAGTTGCACATTATTTCTTAGATCATTCCATTATAGTCATCAACGACGCACCATTGTCAGAAATTGTAAACAACAGAGATGCAACTGGTCGAGTGGCAAAGTGGGCGATTGAACTCCTTCTATTGGATATCAAGTTTGTGGCAAAGAAAACTATCAAGTCCCAAGAAATAGCAGATTTCCTCAACGAGTGGGTTGAGCAGCAACAACCGACTTAGATTCACTCGGAGCATTGGACCATGTTCTTTAATAGATCCAAGATGTTGAATGGTTCTGGTGCTGGGGTGGTTTTGGTATCCCCCCGAGGTGACAGGCTCAGCTATGTTCTTCAGATTCATTTTGATTCCTCCAACAACGAAGCTGAATATGAAGCACTTATATACGGGTTGCGTATGGCCATTTCACTTGGCGTCCGTCACCTAATGGTCTACGGCCACTCAGATTTGGTGGTTAAGCAAGTAATGAAGGAGTGGGACGTCAGGAGCCCGGCTATGACTTGCTATTGTAATGTAGTGATAAAGTTAGAAAAGAAGTTTGAGGGGTTAGAGCTTCACCATATACCCCGACTGAAAAATCAAGCACCTGATGATTTAGCAAAGATAGGTTCCAAGCATGAGCCTATTCCCAGTAATGTGTTCTTGGAACATCTTCACACGTCGTCTGTCCAAGAGGATCCCTTCACGGAAGATCCCCCACAACCTAAAAGCCCTACAGATCCGACTGAAGTTGAAATCCCAGCCGTAGTTGACTTGATCATGGAAGTTTTGGTCGTCGTACCTGATTGGACAGTGTCATACATTGCATATATTCTCAGGAAAGAACTCCCAAAGGATGAAGAAGAGGCCCGTCAGATTGTCCATCGATCTAAAGCTTTCATAGTAATAGGTGGACAGCTTTACAGAGAAAGTGTTACCGGAGTCGCTCAAAAGTGCATAACACCGGAAGAAGGTCGAGTGTTCCTCAACGACATCCACTCGGGGACCTATGGTCACCATGCGTCCTCTCGGACCATTGTGGCCAAAGCATACCGAGCAGAATTTTATTGGGCATGAGCGAATGAAATGGCAAAAGACATAGTCGACAAATGTGAAGGTTGCCAGTTCTACTCCAACATGTCTCACAAGCCTGCATCAGCCCTGAAGACCATTCCACTCATCTGGCCCTTTGTTGTCTGGGGATTAGATATGGTTGGACCTCTAAGGACTGGCAGGAGCAGCTTCACCCATGTGCTCGTAGCAGTCGACAAGTTCACCAAATGGATTTAAGCCAAGCCTATCAAAAACCTCGAAGCCAGTACTGCTGTCAGCTTCATCAGAGAATTAACATTCAGATATGGTGTTCCGCACAACATCATCACTGATAATGGGTCGAACTTCAATTCTGATGATTTCAGAGCTTTCTGCGCTTCCCAAGGCACTCGGGTCGACTATGCTTCAGTCGCCCATCCCCAGTCGAATGGGCAAGCTGAAAGAGCAAACGGATTGATTCACAAAGGACTGAAACCCCGATTGATGCGTGACCTCAAGCATGCAGCAGGCGCTTGGGTCGATGAACTTCCATCAATGCTTTGGGGATTGAGGACAACTCCTAATCGGTCGACTGGTCGAACTCCATTCTTCTTAGTCTACGGGGCTGAAGTTGTGCTTCCGAGTGACTTGCATCACAATGCACCCCGAGTCGAACTTTTCTCAGTGGATGAAGCAGAACAGGCTCGGCAAGATGCAGTTGATCTCCTGGAAGAGGAAAGAGAGATGGCTCTGATCCGGTCGACCATTTATCAGTAGGACTTGCGTCGATTCCATGCCAGAAACGCGAGAGGTCGAGCATTTCAAGAGGGGGACTTGGTTCTTCGAGTGGATCAGCAGCGACGACACAAGCTCGCTCCTGCTTGGGAAGGCCCCTTCATCATCACCAAAGTGCTCCACAACGGAGTGTGTCGCCTCTACAATGTCGAGCACAATAAAGACAAGCCACGCGCTTGGAATGCGGAGCTGCATAGCCCCTTTTATACTTAAGCATTTAGACTGTTGAGATGTAATAAGAAATACCTCCTAGTTTGATTATCAAAGACACAATTTTTCAGTCTCCTAAATGATTGTTGCTTCTTTTTTATATGTTCTAAATCCCCAGTGGGTGTCTTAGCCGCGAATCCGCTTCGCCTAAGTTCCAAAAAAGAAAATCCTGCCGAGTGGAGAGCAAGCCTCTCACTCGGCGGCTTAGCTGCGAATCCGTTTCGCCTAAGTTTAAGAAAATCCTACCGAGTGGTGAGCAAGCCTCTCACTCGGGGGCTTAGCTGCAGTCCAGTACTCGCCTAAGTTTGAAAAATCCTACCGAGTGGTGAGCAAGCCTCTCACTCGGGGCTTAGCTGCAGTCCAAGACTAGCCTAGGTTTGAAAAATCCTGAGTGGTGAGCAAGCCTCTCACTCGGGGGCTTAGCTGCAGTCTAGTACTCGCCTAAGTTTGAAAAATCTTACCGAGTGGTGAGCAAGCCTCTCAGTCAGGGGCTTAGCTGCAGTCCAGTACTCGCCTAAGTTTGAAAAATCCTACTGAGTGGTGAGCAAGCCTCTCACTCGGGGGCTTAGCTGCAGTCAGGTACTCGCCTAAGTTTGAAAAATTCTACCGAGTGGTGAGCAAGCCTCTCACTCGGGAGCTTAGCTGCAGTACAGTGCTCGCCTAAGTTTAAGAAAATCCTACCGAGTGGTGAGCAAGCCTCTCACTCGGGGGCTTAGCTGCAGTCCAGTACTCGCCTAAGTTTGAAAAATCCCACCGAGTGAAGAGCAACCCTCTCACTCGGGGGCTTAGCTGCAGTCCAGTACTCGCCTAGGTTTGAAAAATCCTACCGAGTGGCGAGCAACCCTCTCACTTGGGGGCTTAGCTGCAGTCCAGTACTCGCCTAAGTATAAAACACGTTCCGAGTGAGAACGGATCTTCTCGCTCGAGGACTTGGCCACACGCAAGGGCGACGAGGTGCAGGTCGACTGCGACCTTCTCCTCAGAGCTGGGCCATAAATACAATGTGTGCTCCATCCCGATCCGCAAGGAAGATGAGGTGCAGGTCGACTGCGACCTTCTCCTCAGAGCTGTGCCATAAGTACAATGTACACTCCATCCCGATCCGCGAGGACGATGAGGTGCAGGTCGACTGTTACCTTCTCCTCAGAGCCGCATCACAAGTACAAAGACTATTCCGAGTGAAGAAACAAGTTCCACTCAAAGGAAAACACAAGCATATTGAGAGATAAACCAAGTTCAGATAAATCCTAAGGTTCCAGACCACGGATTAAAGTACTCGGGCATCAGGCCCGAAGGAGTTTAACGGTTACAAAATCACTCGGCATTCCGAGGCAAACTTAAGGCGAGGCATAAAGTTTGTTCACTCGGCAGGAGGAGGGCTAGCAAGTTCGACGAACTCGTCCAGGTCGATTCCGTCAGCAATCCGAGTGGCAGCAGCAATGAAGGTTTCCATGAAGGATTGGAAGTCGTGCCTTTTGGTATTAGCAACCTTGATCGCTGCTAGCTTCTCTTCTCGCGCTTCCTTGAAGTGGACACGAACCAGTGACAGAGCCACGTCAGCGCTGCATCGAGCAGAAGACTTCTTCCATTCCTGCACTCGACCAGGGACCTCATTGAGTCGAGTCATCAGAGACTCAAGGTCATTTTGGAGCGTCGCCCCTGGCCAGAGTGTTGTGTCGATTCGTGATACTGCAACTTTCAACCGAGCAAGGTAGTCGACAACACCAGCAACACGAGATTCCAGTCGGAGCACGTTCATGGCAGCTTCGTCCTTAATAGGAGAGAGGATGGGGTCCAAGCTTGTCTCAATGCGCCCAGTCTCTTCCTCGAAGTTCTGGCAAAATTCTGCACACACAATACAACGACGAGTCAATGGCTATATATCGAGTCGACAACAACAAGTCAGTCGGACAAAGGAAAGCACCTTCAAGCATGACGAATAACTTCTTGGCAAGTCCTCCCAGATAATTCTCCAGCTCATCTCTCTTGCGGGCGACGTCTTCTACCTTGTCAGTAAGGGCCCTCTTGTCCTTCTTCAAACGAGTCGCCTCCTTGTTGGCTTCATCCATGGCAGTCTTCAGCTTGGCGTTCTCTTCCTCCAGTTTGCCGACTGAAGCCAGCTTCTAGTCGGCGAGTGCAGTTTTCTCTTCGACTGCTTTCTGCGCGGCTGCAAGATCCAGATCCTTCTTCGCCAGGGTCTGGTTCATTGTTTCTGAAAGGAATAATGCTCGGTTCAGACAAAGCAAATAACACCCGGTTCAGGAACAAATCAGTCGACAAGTTTTTTTCGTTCCAGCGGCTTCATCCTTGGCCTTCTCCAAGTTTGTCTTGGCTAGCTCCAGATCAAGATTGAGCTGAATCTGCTTCTGCTCCAGGTTAGCAAAACGAGCTCCAAGTTCACATGATTATTGTAATCAAAGGACGGTCACTCGACAGATGAAAAGATTGGTTACTTCAAAGCTATAGAGTGATAAATTCAACAAGTTCTAAGACTACCGCCAAATCAAACATCCAACAGTAGTCTCGGGGACTACACCCAGTGGGTGCACTTAGCGTTCCCCCACTGGTACAATTTCCACTCGACATGGTCTGTCCAGGCCGAGTGTAAAAAAAGAAGAGGAAAGTTGTTCTCAGACCACAGTCGACTGCCCGCAGTCGACTACGGTCTCAGGGACTACACCCATTGGGTGCACTCAGCGTGCCCCCACTAAGTTCAGGTTCCACTCGACATGACCCGTTCAGACCGAGTGAGAAAATTCTGATTCTCAGACCATAGCCAACTGCTAGTAGTCAACTATGGTCTCAGGGACTACACCCAATGGGTGCACTCAGCATGCCCCCACTGGTTCAAAGACTCAATCGACACAACCTAGTCGACCTAAGAAGCAAAGCTATTTAGCAATAAGTCAAAACACCCAGTGGGTGTACAAATGCAAAATGCAGACTGATGAAAAGATGCTCAAGGAAAGTTTTCAGGTACCATATCCTAACAGAACAAGCGACAAGCTAAGGGATCAGTCTGTAGTCAACCAACCTAGACGTTGCTTTAGAGAGCCGAGCTGACATCGTAAGCAGCTTGACTGGCCTCCCGAACCACCTTCATTTGCTCCATCATGATGTTTGCCTGGCGTATAGCCTCCTTAGCAGCAACCACTTGGTCCTATGGGACGTGGTGCGCAGTGAAGAGTGAAGATGAATTGGCTGGAGTCTGTGCAGTGGACGCTGAAGGCTGGGCACTCGACAATGGTACGGCAAAAGTCACAGAAGTCCGGTTGGCATCGCCGGTCTCCTGGATCACTTGCTCCGTCACTGGCGTCGACTGAGGCACCTTGCCAGTTGATGTCTTCCTGCTTCTTCTTCCCATGGGCCTCAGTGGCACATCCTCATCGTCGTCTGGAAGATCAATGACATTGGGAGGAGCTGCAAAAAGAATCAATCGCCAAAATTCAGTCGACCAACAAAACGGCTGAGAAAGTAAAGACAAGATTGCAAAAGTCATACCTGGGTTGGAAGTGACCGCATCTCCCATTTCCTCGTCACCGTCTCTGTAAGCAGAAGTCCCAGAGGTAGTAGAACTACAAGTTTCAAGACTCACTCGGTAAAATCAAGAGGAGAGTCGACAGCACAGGTCCCTGCGCAAAAAAAATGAGGACAAGATACTTAGGCAGAAGCGACGGTAACATCGATCTTGATCTTGGGCAGGGTCTTCCGGGACTTCGATGCTGCAACTTTGGGCTGCTTTGAAGCCTTTCCACTCGGCGCAGGGGAAGAGGTCCGAGTGCGCTTGGAAGTCTGTCCAGTCGGCGGAGCTACTTTGCCACGGACACTAGCCGGGTCGTGCTTATTCTTGGAACGCCTTTTGTTGCTTGGTGGTGACTCGACGTCTTCGCCACTGCTCGAGTCCTTGCTTTCCTCCTCCTCTTCTCCTCCATCAGACTGCCAATCCATGCTTTCGCCTCCGCTTTCTTCTCCTTCCTGGTACTGCACTTGCTCCCGTTCGGCATTGAGTATGTCTCCGTATAGATCTGCGAAGCAAAAGAGGTGAACAAGGATGGTCGACTCAGTAAATAATTGCAAGTCAGAATGAAAAACACTCGGAAATAAAGAATAAACCTTGTCTGGTTGGTTGTTGGCGTCGAATGGTAAAACAATTCGGGACCCCCTGGGGTTGTCCTTGTTTCCCGTGATGCCTTGCACCCACTGCGCCACCATCTTCTCATCAACGTCCTCCGGGTGGATCCGAATGGAATCTTCAATCCCCGAGTACATCCACATCGAGTGATCACGAGCCTGGAGAGGCTGGATACGTCGACTGAGAAATACCTCAAGCAAATCCATACCGGTCACACCCTCATGGATCCGCTGAACTACTCGTTCCATCAATATGGCCACCTCCACCTTCTCTGCTGGAGTCACTTTCAAGGTAGTGGGTTTCTGGACTCGCGCCAAAGAAAAAGGAGGGAGACCAGTCGAATGACCAGGGGTCGACTTGTCTTTGCAATAAAACCAAGTCGACTGCCACCCTCTAACCGAGTCAGGGAGAGTCATCGCGGGAAAAGCACTCTTCCCCCGCATCTGGATGCCTAAGCCCCCACACATCTGGATCACCTGGGTTTTCTCGTCACTCAGGCTAGCTTTTTTCACAGTCTGCGAGCGGCGATGTGCTTAAACAGACCCTAGTGCGGTCGGCAACCCGGGAAATTCTCACACAAAGAGACAAAGGCAGCAAGGTACGTGATAGTGTTGGGAGAGAAATGGTGGAGTTGAGCTCTGAAGAAGTTCAGAAAAGCACGGAAAAAGGGATGTGGGGGCAAGGAAAAACCGCGGTCGACGTGGGTGGCGAGCAAGACGCACTCGCCCTCCTGAGGCTGCGGCTCAGTTTCATCCCCCGGAAGCCTCCAGAAACCGTGCTCGATCAGCCCGCTCTCGACCAGATCTCGCAAATCATCCAGCTCGATTGTGGACTGGATCCAGTCGCCCTGGACCCAGCTGCGCGGCAAGCCGGATCTCGACGACGACCCGCTCCTGCCGGTCTTCTTCCCCTTCCCCTTCTCCGTCCCCTTCTTTGCGCGCTCCAGCGCCGCCGTCTTGTCTTTTGCCATCGCAGCAAGAGGTGCACTGGCGGGATGCGGCGTTGAGAGCGGAAGTGGTAGCGGTGGAGAAGCAGAGGAGGAAGAAGGAGGAATTGAGGCGCACTATGCAGAATTCCCCAATCCAACGCCTTATATGGAGTCATTTCTGAGTGGCTGGCCGGTGGGCCCAGGCAATCCTGTCAAATCCCGCAACAGTCGCGCGCACAGTACGTGGCGAAAAAGGTGGCGCGGATATCGAGGCGCCCCTGCCTAATCCGCCCCGATTACTGCGGCCTCCTCTGTCCCGCGCGCTTCCCAAAATTTTGAATCCCGCAAGATCCGGGAGCAGCAGAGCAGTCCGTCAGACTGAAGATTTTTTCCATATCAACACTCGAGGCTTAGCAGCAAAGTTCACTCGACAAACTAAGAATGGATCAAGACGACTGAAAAAGAAGTTGAAGTCGTCGCGTTGTTCATTGATCCCAACAAAACGCTTCCGAAGCGCAAGAACTGACTCGGAATTATTTTTCAACTCCTTCTCCACTCGAACCCTGAACCATTCGGGGGCTAATGACGACGACATGTACCTAGGGTAGGGTCATAGGCCTGACCTAGACACCCTCCCCAAGGACATTACCCTAAAGTCAGGAGCATTCAAGGGATAACATCATCCACTCGACCAGAAGCATTCCACCCAGAAGATTCAATGTCACTCGACCATAGCAATAGTCACTCGACGACCAGAAGATCTAGAGCCACTCTGTACAGCAACGGTCGTGCATTTACTTTGTAGACTTAATGGTCATTCATGTATCTTTATTGCTGGCGTTACCAGTAACGCCCCATCTTGATGTACCTTAAACACTGTGTAACTGAGGGCCGGAGGGGTCTGGCAAACTCTATATAAGCCACTCCCTTTCCTCAGGGACAAGGGTTCGCACCCCCTGTAACTCCACACACATAATTCAATCGACCGAGCTCTCGAGCACCGAGACGTAGGGCTATTACTTCCACCATGAAGGGCCTGAACTCGTAAACCTTGTGTGTACAACTTCACCATAGCTGGGATCTTGCCTCCTCATACCTACCCCCATTCTACTGTCAGTCTTAGAACCACGACAGTGTCCGAGTGGACTTCCTGATATGTGCATCCGAATGCTAATCTGGTCCAGGGACTTGCCAATGTTGGTGTGGGGCCCCAGGTGGGGCCCATATGATGGGTTCCTGACCCTGCCTGTAGTAGGCGACCTCATCAACAACTGCATGCACGGTTGGTCGGAAAGCAGGTGCTCCGGAACCCTGTCATTTGAGATCTTGTCCGGGAGAACGACAATAAGGCTTATGGGGAGCGTCTCGGCGCGGCTGCTCCTGATCCGTCCGCGTCTCCATCCACCTCTGGTTCCACTACTTCTCGTACATCGACCCCATGGCTGACGCCGCCGCCGCTAAGAAAAAGGCCACGGACGATGCTGAGGCTGCCGCCGCCGCCGCATTGGCCTGACCAATCGGAGGTTATGATTCGTTCATCCCTATTTGCTCGTTCATATGCTAGCCGTATATGTTCTATTCATAGATGTTTCGGTTCTATGTACTATACGTGCTCACATGCTTAGGTATCGGTATGAGTTACATACTGTGATTGCCATGTCTAATCAGAAGGTGCTGATATTTCAGACTCTGGGTGAACCTGATCAAACCAATCCCATATAGTGATCTGACTGTTGAGCACTTGGACCTCTGGCAGCAAACCTACAGGGTGGTGCTATCCGATGCTGATGACAAAATCATTTGAAAATGGACCTCCAACAAGAGTTACTCTGCTAATTCTGCATATCATTGTCAGTTCATTGGTCGAATTAACACCCACCTCTCACAACTCATCTGGATGATCAAGATATCGGAAAATGTAAAGTTTTTCACGTGACTGGCCATCCAAAATTATATCATTTTGGAACTCATTTGGAACCTGCCCATTCATTGCTGTTGTATGGGGCTTCTTTCTGACAAAATTCAGATGTCATTTTGACCTTAAACGAAGATATGATACAAATTCTCTGCTCCAATGGTGGCTTCATACACTGGACAA
Organism: Aegilops longissima; assembly: GCA_021605205.1. Taxonomy (NCBI): domain Eukaryota; kingdom Viridiplantae; phylum Streptophyta; class Magnoliopsida; order Poales; family Poaceae; genus Aegilops; species Aegilops longissima. Next base: position 619,144,941 of record CM038677.1, on the reverse strand, counting down.
CATCCCTTTACACCGGCAGAAAGAATTTTCAGCACTATGCATGCTCATCTGGTTTCATTGGAACTTGTAAATTCTCTGCTCCAATGGTGGTTTTGGAACGAAAGAAACAACAGAATTTTCAATGGCAAAGCTACTGATTTCATTGGAACTTGTAACACGATAACCGACGGGTTGTATACTTGGGTCCGTGCTGGAGTCAAAGGTGTGAAATGGCTGGCATAGTAGCATAGTTTTTTATTTGCTTTTTATTTGCGGGGTAGCATAGTTTTCCTCCCCTTGGTTCCATTGTCATACATATGTAAGTTTTTTTTTGCGGGATCATACATATGTAAAGTTCATGGCTTAGTGTACCAACAATCCTGATACACTTAGCTTCTCTGTATTTCCTGGACGGATTTTTCCTCTTAATAAATGAAAAACAGCATTCTGATGTGGTTCGTCAAAAAAAAAAAAGGTCGGGTGCTAGGGATACATGGTGTCGACGCGAGATGGCGCACCGGCCAGAAATTGACATGTCTAGTCAATGATAGTGGCCCCTTCACTCACCGCCACAAGTTGGTCCACGTGAGTCATCTTCCAGGACTTAATCGTCCAACTACTAGTCAGTCAAAGAGGCCGCACATACATCTCGCAAAACGTTGCTATATAGCACCATCAAGCTGATTTTTCGCTTGGAAGATAGGGGATAATATCTGGTAGTCCCGCCCCTAGGGTGCTACCGCCCTGGAACATAGGGCAACGAACAAACTGATTCGTATCCAACACTACTTAAATATGGCGTACTCTGGAGGCAACTCGTATCCAACACAAACAGTGAAGCAGAAAACACACCAGCAATACGCACCACAAGATGAGCACGGCCATGGCACCACTCCTGTTCGCGGTGCTCGTGTTGCCGTTTGCAGCACCTGCCGCGGTGACGATGGCTAGAAGAAACTGCTCCAGCTACTGTGGTTATCCGTCGAACCCGCCGCCGCCTTATCCGTTTGGAGTAGGTCCTTCGTGCTCCATGCCTGGTTTCAATCTCACCTGTGATGCAGATAACGGCACTTACCTCCTGCTGGGCAGCCCAACCATGGAGGTATCTTTTTATTCCGACGAATTCAACCACAACCTCCGCACCAGTATCTCGTACTTCGTGGAGATGATTGCCAGCGTCCGCGACTACTCCCTCCACTGGGAAGCTCCTGCCAGGCCCTTCGCCATATCTGGGTCGTCAGACATGTCGTTGTTTGTTGTTGGCTGTGGTGTGAAGGCCTCGCTGTTCATTGGCAACTCGGCCGTTGAGGTCGGGAGCTGCTCCGCCGTCTGCGCGGAAGCTCGAATCTTGGAGAGGCTACTCGCGGGTACTTGCAGTGGCCTCGGATGCTGTTTCATTGACATACAAGTGAACCTAAGGGCGTTCACCCTCAACATCTCGCGTATCAGCGATTCGGCGAGCTCGGAAGGAGTGCACGCCTTCATCAGCGGAGATAAGAACCGACTATTCAGTCCAATTGACGCCTTAAGATCTATACTGCCAGTGCCAGTGCCAGACGAGTACGAGTATTCCACTGTGAATCCTGTACTGGATTGGTCTATTCCCTACCAGCCGAACTGTAAGCGCGCCATGCAGAACAAGGGCAGCTATGCATGCGTTAGTAAGGGTAGTGAGTGTCAGGACTCGCCAATCGGTGGATACCTTTGCTATTGCCAGCGTGGAGAGGGCAACGCGTACGTCGACGGCGGCTGCGACAACCCGCCAGGTAATTTCTCCATCTATGTGACTATTAACTTTTATGTTGACCTTGATTGGAGATTACAATAACAAGTTAGTAATAGCTCCTTTTGTGTTTGCGAGGAATGGTTAGACTGCTAGAATAAACATACCACGTCCTAGTTTCCAAGCTTTCAGAACCTAGTTAGGCTGGTCACAATGGGGAGGAACTTAGGAGTAACATCACACACTCCAATACAACTTTGCTTATGTGGCACATATTTAATGAAGAGAGAGGTGCTTGTGGTAACTAGCTAAGTTACCGGAACATCACACACTTCAAAAAACAATGAGTCTGTAACCTAATAAATGCATCGTTGCATGACACTACATAGATGTTCCTACCCACTATGGAGGTAGTAACATAGTCTAGGGAAGTGTGTATGTTACTAGCTTATGTTCTTGCCCATTGTGACCAGCCTTAGCCTAAAAGTTTTTTGACTAGATCATGGCTTATGAATGTTCTCCAAGTTTATGTGTGGCTGTCCAGGCCAATGCTCACGCTATCCTAAGTTTCGTTGTGGCTGGCAAGTGGGCCAAATGTCCACAACCGTAGTACCCTTATCTCCGCACCCAAATCCATACAAACCGTGCACCAACGTAACATGTAGATCAACATCACAAACAAGTTCACCAGACAAAGAAATATAGATATATTCGAGGATAGATAGTTCATTCCACAGACTAATCGGACCCAAAATAGACAAAGTTCACCTAATTAAACCAGATATACAAATAAATAAGACAATGCAGAGGAAGAGATCACCACTTATTGGCCGGACCCTTTCCCTTGCGGTCGGCGGCGCGGCGGTCCACCTCCACCGTGTACACGTCCGTGGTGGGAGGGTCGTCGTCGTCGCCATCCGAGCTGATGGTGCCGCTCTCCGATGCGGAGGAGATGTAGCCCGCCAGACGGCGGATGTCGCAGCTCTACTGTCGGGCGTGGCGTGTCGCCTTCGCCTTGGAGCTCTCCTTCTCTCTCGCGAGGCGCTCCGAAGCCTCGAGCCCGAGGCGGAGCGCCTTCACATTCTTCCACCAGAGGAGCCTGACGTCAGTCACCACAGTGGTGAGCGAGCGCCGCATCACCTCGCGGAGGAGCACCTCCTCCGGATCCACCAGCACGGAGCATGCAAACGGTCAGGACGACCCGGGCTCCACCGCGGCCGCCACTCGCTGCCGCTCACAGAGGAAGGCCTTCGCCTCCGACTCCAACATGCTCATTGAGCCGCGTGCACAAGCATCCACCGCGGCCCGGAGGAAAGGAGAGGGGTCTGCCCTGCCACGGATCTGGAGTGGGGCAGAGCGAGAAGGGCGAGCCCGGCCCGCATTGCGAAGGCGCAATCTGGAGGAGCTGGTGGCGGAAGCCACGCTTCTATCGGTGTCTAGCCGCGACCGCTTGATGGTGATGCGGAGTGCGAGCTCCTCATCACCGGGCGCATCACTACCGAGGTTGGAGTCCTCCTCCTTCACGAGGTCGCCCCAGTCCATGAGATTGGACTCGCCGTCGGACTCGTCGCCGAACTTGGCCATGTTGGAGGAGGCGGAGATATTCGGAGAAGACGAGCAGGGAGCGGAGAGGGCAAGTAGACTAAGAGCGACTAGGATTCGTCCGAGAGGATGGGGTTTTATGAGGACGGTGGTGGGGGCGGCACGGGCCATAATGGGCCAGGCCTATGTGGCGGGCATGCCCGGATGTGTCCGGGAGTCCCCTATCCGCCTTAAATATGGGTCGGATATGAAAGTGTTGGTCAGTCGGGGTGTTTAGGCTAGATATGGATAGCCTGGTTGGGTGACGTTTTTTAATCCGGACAATGACCGAGCAGCCGTCCGAACGTTTAGGACGGACATGGGTAATCCTATAGGCAACTGGCGCCACGGTGCCACCGTGACAACACTCAAGTTAGAAAAACATGGCAAAACTACATGTGCCTCTAACAGATAGACAATATTCATGATAACATGCCTCTGACAGATAGACAATATTCATGATAACATGTGAAATCACGTAGTGATAACATGTGAAATCACGTAGCGTACATACATAATGAGCATACATTCGGTCTTCGCATAGTTAAAATACACACAAGACAATGCACACAACTAATTACACCGACAAATAGCAAAATCATACATGACTAAGCTATGTCTTAACAAGAAAAGAAAAAAATGAAGCAATCGACAAACTATTACGACCATATCAACGCCAACCATCTCTTGACACCATAAGGACAATGAGGTTTTTTCAACAACGCTTTCAAGAAGAAAACGTTGTTCAAGCGCGCCGTCACCGGATCCCACCGCCAAAAGCCAGATTCTAAGTTTTCACACTAAATAACAAGTCTGAGCATATCCGAGCAATGCCTTCAACAAGGTTACGACGCAAAAACATGGCCATTACCACGTATAACCAACTCGGGCTAGACCAAGAAATTTCATCCCAGAGCTCGAGACCGGGTATTTGAGAAGCACCACCAAATTAAAATCAATCATGTGTCGTCGCTACAACTTTTCACAATCCTAGCTACTAGAAGCGTTGGGCTAGAAATCACACCATTGCCGATGCATCATGATATCCTCTACGTCAAGCCATCATCCATAGATTTCATCGCATCATCGAAATAAAACTGTCCGCGGTGAGAGATGCCAAAAATCACACTGGAGTCTCCTAGCTACATCCCACAACCTTGCCATTACGAGCGGTTGGCCAGTGTCAGCAGACTAGATCTGAAGGATAAATCCTCCCAAATCAAACACCTGGCCGAGATGTTCGCCGATCTGATCGTATGCGGCCACCGGCAAGAAAGGGAGTGACAGAGGCCGCTCCCTCCCGAAAAAAGTGGACCGACCTCCTCTGCCGCTCCCGCGGGCGACAGGGGAGGCCTCCCGCCGCTGCCGGTCCCTGCCCCCCCTCTTCCTTCAGTCCCCTCGCCGCCGCCCAGGCGCGCCGGCCGGCGAAGCCTGCCTGGCGTGGGCGGCGGCGGGACGCCTCTCCCCTTCGTCGTTTGGCTGGCACGGGACGGCTAGATCGATGGAAGGCGCTGGGCTAGCGCGGGGCACGTCGGCGTGGCAGCGGGCGCTCCTGGCGGTGGCGTGCGGTCGGCGCGACGACGCTATGGTGGCATTCTCGCGGCGCGGTATGCGGCTGCACCGCCATTGATGGGGCTCGTTGGTTTCACTCTGCCGGCCAGCGAGGGCTGGATCCCGGGGCGCGGCCCCAGATGGCGGAGGTCGTCTCGGTGGTTGTGGTCTCGCGACGGGCGATGCAGCGGCCGCGGTGGTGGACGATCCGTGCACAAGACGCTTGATGGAGGCCATTGGAACAGATCTGGGTGAAGACCTGCTCGCGGCTGCTGCCGAGGCCGGCGATGGAGGCACTTTTCAGTGTCGTTCCCTTGTTGAAGGCATGGCTGTTGAGAAGTTCCAGGCCACTATCTGCTACCTCCGGGGAAAACTCTAGATCAGTAGATCTGATGACGGCGACATTATTGTGTCGTTTTCCTCTTGTGGCGTCATTCTTGGAGGTGTACACGGGCTCGAGGGACCAGTGGACGGAATAATTGGTGGAGCGGTGCTTCATCCTGCACGTTAATGGTGGCGTTTCTCGGTGGCGTGGCGCGGTGGAGACTCGGCGCCCGATGTGTGGCGAGCGACTCGTGCAGGAGGGTGCCGTTATCAGTGCCGTGGTGGCCTTGATGGCGAAGAGGCGGGCAAGGTGGTGCAGCAATACACTGCCAAGATGGATTGGTGGCGGTGGCGGGCGGCCTCATACCCGGCGGCGTCCTGGTTGAGGAGTGCGCCGGACTGGTAGGTACCCCATACCCGGCAGGTGTCCGGGTTGGGACCTCAGGTCTTATATGTTTAGGTTTGGCTGCGATGTCTGTTTGGTATTAGGCCTAGACTATCAGCGCCCCTCATCAATTGAATAGGTGTAGCGACAGTTGTTGCATAGACGATAGCTTTAGTCTTACTGTTGTATCACTTTGTAAGGTCTTATGAGAATAATTAATAAAGTGGCCGTATGCATTGTCCAAATGCAGAGGCCGGGGTCCTCCTCCTTTTCTAAAAAAAGGAGTGACAAGCCCCATTGGGAGGCTGCATGTGCCCCATCTAGCACGGTCCTGGCTAGGTCGAATATGACAGCCGCGCCACCACATAGAAGCATGAGACCTCCGACCAGCATGACAAGAAGTGGAGGCTGGGATGCAGGGCGCCAGGAGGGAGCTACGGAGGACCGGAGAGGCAAGAACCATGACAAACCTTACGGGAGTGGTGGGAGTGGAGTATACCTGGCCAAACCTCGGGTCGGGCCGGGCTTCGGGCCGGGCCTAGCCAAGCCCGACACAAAAAACCCAGGCCTAGGCCCGGCCAGGCCCGGCCATCGGGCCTGTGTTTCTGGGCCCGAGCCCGGCCCGAGCACGTAAAAGCCCGTCGGGCTTCGGGCCGGCCCGGCCCGACCTTCAGAAAAATGCAAAAACAATGGGCCCGGGCCTGGCCCGAGCCCGCCCGAGGCAGCGTCCGGGCGGGCCAGCTGGCCGGGCCGGGCTTCCCATGGCCGGGTATAGAGTGGAGAGATGCGTGACGCCAACAAGGTGAAAAGCCCCGCTGCCACTTTTCTCTGAGGTTGCCGGCGTGAAGCATGGAGGCGGCGATGGCGGAGAAGTTGTTCCTCACACCTACATAAGAAAAATGCTATATCCACGTATGGTTTGTGGAGATTATACAGAGGCTTTCAAAATTAAATAAATCATCACCCCTGAATTTCACTAAGTGGCTCCCCCCTCCCTTTTTCTTCTCCAAGAAGAGCTCTCCACATCATCCTGGCCATTGGGCCCGTAGATGTACCTTTACTTCTTACATAATGTCAACAGAAAGATAAGTCGTTTTGGCAAAAAAAGTAAACTTTTTCATCAAAGACAAGTTGTTTTTCACATAAAAAAAGTGTCAGTGAGAACTCAAGGGCGGAGTTTGACTCACATCGTTTGGGTTCATTACAAGAAAATTGCCTGTTTGAATGCAATGATTTGGACCATCATGGCACACTTTACATATATTAGCATGGTGCGTTTTGGGGGAAATGATAACTGGGGAACGTTCCCTAGTTAGGAGGTCCCAGAGAACGCCCGCACAGCCAATAGATCCAGATCACGCTGATGGCATAAAATTTTAGAAAAATGCTAGCACTTTTCGCATTATATGGCAGTTTTCAATTCCAATCATGGCAATTTATGTAAAATTGTCTTGCAACTTTAGTTCAAATTGCATGGAATTCGAGTGTTTGGTTGGAAAGCGCTCCTAGGGAACACCCCAGACCTTACAGACCTTTTTTGCGATGATGGGGGGTATATATTTATTAGCATGGTGCTAATTGCTAAAGAAATTCTTTCATAGCCAGGTGCATATGCATCCCCTTAGGACTATACAGCTCTTTGTCTGGTAGAGATTCATTACTTATAAATTTACAAACAAATCACTATAAAAAGAATGTTGTTCCCTAAAAAATATTCTACTTAACACAGTGTTTAATTTCTTGGCGGTCGCTAGAAGCTTATCCTATAGTAGGGGCTACAAAATCAGCTGCCTCCTCTACAGACCGACCACAAACTTGTTTCCGAAATGGAGGAGAGAATAGAGTCCATTACAAGTACACCGAACACACAACATAATGATTACTCTCGTAACATTATTGAACCTATTTTTTTAGCTCCCACGATGACCAAAAGGTTGGCCTCGGTCGAGAACTCGAGATGCATGGTGGCAAGCAAGATTGTCGGTGGAGTGCTTTTAAGCCTGATGACTCGTGTTTCGTTCATTTCAAATTGTCCACGAGACAAGCATGATGAGGAAGGTATTGGCTTGTTAGTTTACGTGTGCCGTCGAGGCAGGTACTTGCCCACGAAGCCTCAACCAAGTCCATCGAGAGCCAAGTGGAAGTGTCCAACCCAAAGATGTGAAAATTTGCAATGACCAAGGACCAAAGCCTTAGAGTGTAGTTGCATTTGAAGAAGAGGTAGGACCCACATTATTGCACCCTCTTGCAAAGTGGGAAATGACCGCAATTAGGCCACCCATGCTTAGCTAATCAATCTGTGGTCCCAATTCTATCTTGAAGAGACAACCAAGCAAATAACTTGACTTTTGGAGGGGCCCAAGCCTTCCAAACCATTTGGTCCATGGGTGAGTGCACCATCCCTAGGAATTGCACCTTGTAGGAGGAGACTGCCCAGTAGTGCCTAGTAACCGTATATTTTCACATAATGTCATCCTCTGTGTGCTCATAAAGATGCACCTCATGCAAGAGCATCCAAAGGGTGAAAAATTGTGTGATATGCTCCATGGAAATGGTGGTGGAGGGTTTGATCTTGAGAATCCACACGTTGTGCTTGAGGGCCTCCCGCACAATCCAATTCATAGTCGTTCCATTACGCTTATATCATCTGACCGTTTTGCACCTGTGTGAACCCTGCATCACTGCTCTGGTCCTGCTCGCCTCACAGCACAACACACCCACTTCTCCTCGTCAGCTCGCCTATCGCAGTTGGCACTCCCAGATCTTGCAGCACCGGAGGAAGCGAGGAATGTTGGTGACTGATTGACAACAACCCCTCCTCTCGTTCCAGCACTGACACTCCCACTGACGAGCGACCTCACAACATGGCATTCTCGTCAGCGAACAAACTCGCAAGACCACGCTGGAGCCTTGCAGCATCGAAGTTCCCACTCGTTGATTCACTCGATGAGCGGCCCTCACAACACCCCATTGGTCATCGGTCAGCCTCGCCGCTCCCACCGATGAGCGGCCCTTGGCAACAACACTAGTCGACAACCACGTTCACGGTTGCATGAGCACCACATCCATAGTCACACCACCCTTGCAGCAATATGGCTTGCTCACACCGTTTGGCCTAGCAACCGTTGAGCTTCGCAGCATCGTTGAAGCACGCCATCACCACACCATGTAAGCAACAGGGCCGCTTCCGCAACATGTTGCACGCCTCGCACACATGACCATGATCATTCGAAGCATGTCGTCGTCATGGCCGTGGAGTATTGCAACAGCGTCGAAGCATCGCTGGGCCATGGAAGCAAACCGGGCCATCGTTGCGCCATGCCTTGTAGCATTGTCGCCATTGTTGGAGCAGTCGGGCCATCCTTGTAGCACCATCCTCGGTGACGAGCTCTACAATACCGATAGGGCGGCTTGTATCAACTCGATTGAGAATGACGGGTAGGTCTGCAACACCGGCATGGGTCATGGTGGCCAGCCTGCAGCACCGACGTACCTGGGTGGCCTTCGCAACAATGGTGGTGCACGGTCGTTGCAACCGCATCCCAGCAGCATCGCTGCTCCACTTCTCACGGCATCATCGGATGTGTCGCAACACACAGGAAATTAATTCCTTTCAACGGGTTGTAGACTCTTGTATAATTAGAGGTGTAGGTTACATAGTTTGACAAGTCTTGGCTATTGTTTCCGGAGATTTAGAGGCTAACATGTTTTTACTAGGTTAACCTAACTGTTCTTAAATATTATTGCTAGGCAAGTTAAATTGGTATGGGTTCACCAAAATCAAATATAATCTCTCTTGCAATTGCTCAAAAAATGTTAGAGAGCAAACATGGTCTTAGAAGTAGCTTTTCAGAGGATTTTTACTTCCTTGCAGAGTGGGTTTGGCCCGAAATTCGCAAGAGCGCCAAGGTGCAGGGGCACGCATTTGCCTAGTCTTAGTCTTAGGCATTTGATTATTATAGGTTGGGGCCTATCCATGCAGGCTTTTCGCAGCTTTTGTCAGAGGTGCATGCATCATCCACCTCGTGTCTTATGCCTTCCTTTGATCTTTTAATTTCAATATACTATATCTTTTGAACCGGAAGTAAAAATTATATTGTGTTCACACATTTGTGTTGGTCGTGATGAGAACTTTCGAACAAGTCCAATCTTGAAAATTTTGAGAATAAAAAAGGTCCAAGTTTCAAATATTGAAACTTGATAATCGTAACATCAAGTTTTATCAAGTTTCATATGTTTTTAGGATTTTAGGTTTCTGGGCTTAGGATTAGGGCTTAGGGTTTATAGTTTAGAGTTTTTAGTTGAAGTTTTAGTTTTGAAACTTGCTAAATTTATCATTGTTCCTGTCAAGTGTTAGTAGTTGAAACTTGCCTGGACGCCTGATTTTCCCCGTGATCCACAAAGTTGTTAAATTCCGCACGAGGGCACACTGAGGGAGTCCTGGATTAGGGGGTATCCGGACAGCCGGACTATATACATTGTCCGGACTATTGAAGCATGAAGATACAAGACTCAAGACTTCGACCCGTGTCTGGATGGACTTTCCTTGGCGTGGAAGGCAAGCTTGGCGATCCGGATATTATATTTCCTTCCTTGTAACCGACTCCATGTAAACCCTAGCCCTCTCTGGTGCCTATATAAACCGGAGAGGTTTGTCCTTAGAAGGCCGATCACAATTACAATCATACCATCATAGGCTAGCTTCTAGGGTTTAGCCTCTACGATCTCGTGGTAGATCAACTCTTGTACTACCCATATCTTCAATATTAATCAAGCAAGAAGTAGGGTTTTACCTCCATCGAGAGGGCCCGAACCTGGGTAAGCATCTGTGTCCCTTGCTTCATGTTACCATCAGCCTAAACACACAGATCGGGACCCCCTACCCGAGATCCGCCGGTTTTGACACCGACATTGGTGCTTTCATTGAGAGTTCCTATGTGTCGTCGCTACAGGGCTCGATGGCTCCTTCAACCATCGTCAACGACACGGTTGGCGGCCGCCATGCGAATAATTCGCTGGCCATCTGGAGCAGATCGACAGCCACGCCCGCCACCGGATCAGGATCGAAACCTGAACTACACGGCGGACATCCGGAGAGACGGATCTTTGACGGATTCGGGCCTATGCCAGAGCACGGACGGTCGCGGCGAGCACGGCTTAGACCTGCTGTCGGGCAAAGCTCGAGGTATCACCCGCAGAGCTCCCGGACCTAAATCCGAACAGTCAGTGTTGCCCTAAGGGCGGAGGCTGGACCCCGCCGCAGGTCGCACACTCATCGGCGATGGAGCGGAACACGGCCTTACCTCTGCGGTGGCTCAGACTCGGACCCCGGATTCGTATCCGGATGTTGGTTTCGTCCGTGCACTCCGAGCGGTCGAGCCAGGTTGGGCTCCGTAATGGAGTTCACCGCTGCGGATATCTTCGGACTCGCCTTTGGCGACATCTCAACTCGTTAAAACTCTCTCTTGACAGAAAATTCTGGGCCAAACTATGTCCGCACGAATGGGAAGCAAAAGGCGACGAAGAAATTTGTTGTCCACCACCACCCACTTCATAGCCATGGTCGATGATTTATCCGGCGTGCGACTTCGACTCAAGAAGCATCGGCGGTATGGACGATGATGCGGAGAAGATTCGAATCTATGGGCTGGACTTACGCCTCGTCACACGACATATACATGGTGGATCGCCCAAAGAGGACAAAGGCGGCGATTCTCGAAGATAAAACCCCGGAAAAAGCCAAAGCGATGGCGTAGACGCCGCTCGAGTCCAAAGAATAAAAATAGCGACAAGAGCGCCAGAGGGATCGATACTACAGTCAACTCCGAAGGCAACAACGACCATACGGACCTAGCGATAGAGCAGGGCGAACCAGGCCACCCCGAACATAGTTTGGAGCAGACGCCCGAGGACAATGATCCCGACAGACGAGGTCATCAAGCCGAACCAGCACAAGAAAACAGTCCGGACGACGATGCATTCATCATCCCGGAAAAACGCGTGGAACAAGATAACCTCCACAGAAAGCTTATGGCCACCGCAAGAAATCTAAAGAAGCAGAAGCAACGGCTCAAAGCCACATAGGAAACGCTCAACCGTAGATGGAATAAAGTGCTAAACACTGAAGAAAGATAAGTCGATGATCGCCATACAAAGAGCTATCCAAAACGCAAGCTGCTGCCAGAATTCGAAGACGAAGTCGTGCCACTTCATAACCGCAACAAAGCGGCTACCGACGCCGCACACGATCTACGTGAGCACCTGGATAAGAAAGCTGGCGCAGCCAGGACCATTTATGGATCTAAAGGACACACTCCGGCGAGGGACTATGGTCACCAAAACGATTATGCCAATCGAATACCAGTTCGGAATAAACAACGGACACAACAACAGCCGACGGCATGCCACAAAGACGTCCGGACATGGAGGGCTGCTCACCCTGTGCTTTACCTAAGAAGCTTGGACCATGAATTTCCACGAGGCTTTAAACCTGTGAATATAGAGGCATCTGACGGAACGATGCACCTGTGTGTGCGGATTGAGGATTTTATCCTGCATATACATATGGCTCGTGGGGATGACCTCCACGCCATCAAATACCTTCCCTCAAACTGAAGGGACCAGCCCGACACTGGTTGAAAAGCCTCCCCGAAAATTCAATTGGGAGTTGGGAGGAACTCGAGGACGCTTTCAGGGCCAATTTTCAAGGGACCTATGTCCGGCCTCCGGATGCTGACGACTTAAGTCACATAATCCAACAACCCGGAGAGTCCGCCCACAAGCTTTGAAACAGATTCCTCACTAAGAAGAACCAAATTGTCGACTGTTCGGACGCCGAAGCTTTAGCGGCATTCAAACACAGCATCCGTGACGAGTGGCTCGCCAGACACCTCGGCCAAGAAAAGCCGAGGACAATGGCAGCCTTAACAAGCCTCATGACCCGCTTTGCTGGTGAGGACAGTAGCTAGCCCAGAAGGCACCAGCGACCCCAAATATCCAAAATAAGGGATGGCGACGGAAGCCACGGCGTAATAAAACAAACGCCCAAACAAGGAAGAGAGCCGGATAATACGACGGTTAATGCCGGATTCAGGGGCTCATGACCTGATCAGCAAAAGAAGCCATTTAAAGGCAGTAAAGAGGGACCGTCCGGTCTGAATAGAGTCCTAGACAGACTATGCCAAATTCATGGCACCTCGACAAACCTGCAAACCACACGCACGAGAGAGTGCTGGGTCTTCAAGCAGCCGACAAATTAAATGCGAACACAAGGAAGGAAACACCAAGTGAAGACAAGGATGAACCTCGCCAGCCGAACACTGGGGGACAGAAAAAATTCCCGCCAGAGGTTAAAACAGTGAACATGATCCACGCGACTCACACATCCATGAGGAGGCACGAAAGAGACGCGCCCGATATAGAGCCCATCGTACTCACACCTAACCACTTGATGTCTTATCTGATCACCTTCGATCACTTGGACGACCGAACTAGTATTCGGCGCGGAGAATCAAAGGCCTTGGTGCTTGACCCGATAATCGACGGATACCATCTCACCCGTGTCCTCATGGACGGCGGCAGTAGTCTCAATTTAATATACGAGGACACTGCCCGCAGGATGGGGATAAACCCATCCAGAATTAACCAAAGCAACACCACCTTTGAAGGGGTGATACCAGGCGTTGAAGCCCACAACAGGGGCTCCGTAGTACTGGAGGTAACATTCGGCTCTCCAGGCAACTCCAGAAGCGAAGAGCTACTCTTCATCATCGCACCCTTCCAAAGCGACTATCATGCATTGCTTGGAAGAACGGCCTTCGCCCGCTTCAACGCATTGCCGCACTATGGCTACAATACACTCAAGATGCCCGGTCCACAGGGCGTCATCACCGTTAGCGGAATCACAGAGCGCTCTTCACGCGCAGAGGAACTCGCGACGGCCCTAGAGGCCGGACTATAAGCGGCCTCCAATATCGGGAAACATGACTGGTCATTAAGACCACAGACACGGTTAGGCGAGTCCGGCCGCCCGGATAAAATTGAATCAGGGCACCGTATATGCAATCCCATAGTGGACACCAGGGGCTATACATATTTAATACAGCCCCAAACTTGGCTCAACCTTATCGGCAGCCAACATCTTACACTTTCACTATCCATCGCATACTTACGTTGTACTCTCCTACGAGTTTTCTTTTTTCACAGACAACATTCGCGCGATACCCTTCCAGGATACGGCACAACGGAGACAAAGGCGCAGACTTGCAGCAGGGCCCCGTTCAACAGGTTTCTTTTTAGATTAAGCCCCTGTGTAAACCTTTTCTATTGCCTCTTGTTGTTTAACCATCCCATTGGTTCTATACCCACAGAGGATATTGTCGTTATTGGCATTTCGCCACGACAGATTAACGCACGTACCTGGAAACACAGGGTTTATAATGAATCGGCATTCTTGAGCCCATCGTCTGTTATAAAGTCCGAATACCTTCGGGAGTGTTCGGCGTCACGAGTTTGGCCTTATATGCAGCAGCTACGAATCATGTCTTTGGTCAAATGTTGGGTTTGCCCGGCTCCTGGGTTTGCCGCCTTATGTTCCGCTATTATCGGCTAAGGCGGCTAAAGGAGAACTACTGCGATTGTGCCCTGGTTATTCCGGGCGAGCACCTCAGTAGAGAAAGCCGAAAACTGATTGTCATGATACAGCGATAGACTGTTCAACCACTCGAAGACTTATCGGAATCTTTAGGATCCCTCCGCATTAACGAAGGACCGTTTCCCGGTCATGTACACACGCACCCGTATTCGGATGTACGCGAAGGTACCAGGGGCTACATAGTAGCCCCAACCTTAGACTCCCATGGCTAAGCGAAAGTGTTACAGCTATATAGCCCGGTTGCCTAGTTCGACGTGCGATCACCTCCTTAATGGACCGAGAAGTTGGATCAAGTGTGATTAAGCATATTCGCGAACACCCCCGCATTGTATGTGTGGGGGCTGAAGCCAACGACTTTGGATTACATATATATATATATATATATATATATATATATATATATATATATATATATATATATATATATATATATATGTATATATAGGAAAATCCATCCTACCACCTGGGTAGTTACCCCACATGACTCATATACTATCTTATGGTAGTATATATCCTACTTTATCATTTTAAGTATGTTCATATACTATATATAAGATACTCCAAAGTGAGTTGCATGAAAAAATTTCAAGTTGGCCCATGGTTTTTATTATATTTGTGAAATACGTACATATTTGTACATAAAAGAGAGCATACTCAAAATATGATACATACTACCAAAAAATAGTATATATACTACCTAAACACTCTTATATACTACATACTACGCGTACATACTCTCGATTTGATAGATACTACATACTACATATAAAACTCAAGTGGTGGTAACTACCACTGGTGGTAGATAAAATTTGTCCTATGTATATATATATATATATATATATATATATATATATATATATATATATATATATATATATATATATATATATATATATATATATATATATATATATATATATATAACGGCCGCATAGGGGCACAATCATATTTTCAGCAAACAGTATAATAAATACTGTTTCATAATCAAAATAAACATTGTTTTTACAATGATTCGATTCATCACTCGAACAAGACATTCTTCGAAAGACTGCGCCTTATTAGGCGGGCAACTTCGTGACCTCGCCAAGTAGTGCTCGGCGGATATTGGCCCCCGCCGATCCTCGGTCGCTATAATGGTGGCCTCCATATCCGTCCAATAGGCTTTAACGCGGGCAAGAGCCATCCGTGCACCCTCTATGCACGCTGACCTCCTCATGGCGTCGATCCGAGGCACGGCCCCAAGGAATTGCTGCACCAAGCCAAAATAACAGTCCGGCTTAGGCCCCTTCAGCCAAAGATGGTCTATCACAGCCCGCATTGCAAGCCCGGACGGCCTGTGGAGCTCCGCCACAAGAGCCATCTTGTCACTTAACGGCAAAGAAGTAGTGGGAGCATTGAATTGCGACCGTAAAAGCTTCTCCACTTCCCTATCACCCCGATCCTCGAAGAACTTGGCAGCGTCACTGTACTCTTCGCCAAATCCAGATACGCCGTCAGCAGGACTCCAGGCGTCCATCCAGGGAGCGTGCCGGATCGAAAAACTTCGTCGCAGCAAGTAGGAGCCTCCGGCCGCGATTTTACCGGCTGTTGAAGTTCCTCCGCACTTCGAAAGCGCCGGTCCGTATTTCCTTCGTGGCATTAAGTGCCTTGTCCAGCTCGACCGAACTATCCCTATGCTCCTTTAAGGAGCTCATACCGTCAGCCGCATTTTGTAACTCCACGGCCATTTCGCTATCTTTTCCTCGCTTGGCGATGAGCACCATGTTCGCTCTCAATTCTTGGCGCCTTTAGGGCAGCCGCATTGTTAACCCGAGCTTGTCCCTTGGCTCGACAAGTTCTCCCTCGGGGCCTCCACGGCAGCAAAGACCATCTGCAGTCGAACATATTACATTAATATCATGCCGCCCCATATTTTCCTATACAAAGGAAGGCGAGCACATACCTTGTGATTTGTCCAGCGGTCGTTCACCAGCGTGATATCGGCATCAATCGATCCAATCTGCTGGTTAGTTCAAGAACTTCAACGGACTGGTCGGTGGTCGAACCCAGTGTACCGCATCGTATTTAAAGCGTAATCATTGATTTATGATCCCCGCTTGCGCCTAGGGCGGCAACCGCGAGTCTCGGGGCTACTATCTATATGGAGCACACCTAACGCGTGCCTCATAGCCAAAAACAGTGTATTCTTCACTACATACCTCAAAGCCTCTTAGCAGACTTGTAAATGCTTCATTCAAACCGCTTGTAGCGGATGAAATCTTCTTGAGTACCGTGCTCATTAATAAGTGGTGCTCCTCCGAGAGCGCAGCTCGCTCCAGTAGGCCCGTCAGTACGTCCGGCCGGACATCGAACTGTGCCGGACCATTCCCACCGCCCCTCAATGTCTACTACACAACGTTCTTCTTGTAGACGTTGTTGGGCCTCCAAGTGCAGAGGTTTGTAGGACAGTAGCAAATTTCCCTCAAGTAGATGACCTAAGGTTTATCAATCCGTGGGAGGCGTAGGATGAAGATGGTCTCTCTCAAGCAACCCTGCAACCAAATAACAAAGAGTCTCTTGTGTCCCCAACACACCCAATACAATGTAAATTGTATAGGTGCACTAGTTCGGCGAAGAGATGGTGATACAAGTGCAATAGGGATGGTAGATATAGGTATTTGTAAACTGAAAATATAAAAACAGCAAGGTAACAAGTGGTAAAAGTGAGCGTAAACGGTATTGCAATGCTAGGAAACAAGGCCTAGGGTTCATACTTTCACTAGTGCAAGTTCTCTCAACAATAATAACATAATTGGATCATATAACTATCCCTCAACCTGCAACAAAGAGTCACTCCAAAGTCACAAATAGTGGAGAACAAACGAAGAGATTATGGTAGGGTACGCAACCACCTCAAAGTTATTCTTTCCAATCAATCCGTTGGGCTATTCCTATAAGTGTCACAAACAGCCCTAGCGTTCATACTAGAATAACACCTTAAGACACAAATCAACCAAAACCCTAATGTCACCTAGATACTCCATTGTCACCTCAAGTATCCGTGGGTATGATTATACGATATGCATCACACAATCTCAGATTCATCTATTCAACCAACACATAGATCCTCAAAGAGTGCCCAAAGTTTCTACCGGAGAATCACGACGAAAACGTGTGACAACCCCTATGCATAGGTTCATGGGCGGAACCCGCAAGTTGGTCACCAAAACATACATCAAGTGGCACGTGATATCCCATTGTCACCACAGATACGCACTGCAAGACATACATCAAGTGTTCTCAAATCTTTAAAGACTCAATCCGATAAGGTAACTTCAAAGGGAAAACTCAATCCATTACAAGAGAGTAGAGGGGGAGAAGAAACATAGGATCCAACTATAATAGCAAAGCTCGCGATACATCAAGATCGTGCCAAATCAAGAACACGAGAGAGAGAGAGAGAGAGAGAGAGAGAGAGAGAGATCAAACACATAGCTATTGGTACATACCCTCAGCCCCGAGGGTGAACTACTCCCTCCTTGTCATGGAGAGAGCCGGGATGATGAAGATGGCCACCGGTGAGGGTTCCCCCCCCCCCTCCGGCAGGGTGCCGGAACAGGGTCCCGATTGGTTTTTCGTGGCTCTGGAGGCTTGCGGCGGCGGAACTCCCGATCTATCTTCTGTTCTGGAAGTTTTTCGATACCTAGGTATATATGGGTGCAGGGGGTACGTCCGTGGAGCTACGGGGGCCCCACGAGGCAGGGGGCGCGCCCTAGGGGGGTGGGCGCGCCCCCCACCCTCGTGAGCACGTCCCTCATCTCCTGACGTAGGGTCCAAGTCTATCCGGTGGCTTTCCTTCCAAAAATAACTTCTCCAGTTGATTTTGTTCCGTTTTGACTCCGTCTGATATTCCTTTTCCTCGAAAGACTGAAATAGGCATAAAACAGCAAATCTGGGTTGGGCCTTCGGTTAATAGGTTAGTCCCAAAAATAATATAAAAGTGGATAATAAAGCCCAATATTGCCTAAAACAGTAGATAATATAGCATGGAGCAATAAAAAATTATAGATACGTTGGAGACGATCACCGTGGGAGCCAAACGCCTGTGCTCGTGGCGGCCGACGATTGGCTTCGCTTCGCAGATCCGATTCTCCGTGACGACACCTCGGTGTCGCCCGCTTCATGAGCCGAAGACGAACTCTGTTGAGAACGGCTGCTAGCCGGACTGCGAAAGACGGATCCTGGTTATTGATCTAGGAGGAACGCAATACCTTCGAATTAAAAATTAACTTACAGCTCGGTGGAGGGCTGGCCTTTGGTGGGCACGACGCGGTGAGGGTGCCCGTCGGGGCAGAGCCCCCTGGTGATATATTTTTCCCTGGTTTGGGCATCTCCGTCTCCGAGTCTTCGGAGGCAGCCCTCTTCTTCCCGCGCGGGGAGGAGGCCTTAGCCTCCCCTTCCCGACTATCCTCCTTAGGGGAGGCAACAATTCCCCCGGTTCGGATGCGTAGCGTGTGAAGTTTGGTTTCTTCGTTCTTCCCCTTGTCTTTCCCTGAGGGCATTCTGCTGAGTACCCGGTGTAGTATCTCGGCCATGGTGGGACCAGGCGAGCCTTCGGGAAGTGGCGCCGGACACCTGATTCTCTCCGCCTTGCTGAGCCATTCCTGGGCACGGATGATTTTTAGAACAAACAATCATGACAAATACAAAATAAGGTGTCCAGTATCAAGTTTACTTACTTGGGTATCTAGCCGATTGCAGCTTAGGCCCGCATACTCGGTGGTGTCCGGACACTTTACTTTTGATCCAAAGAATAATTTGCACATCCTTCGAAGCTTCAGTCAAGGAGTGCTTAACAATCCTGGACCCTCCGATTGAACTCCCACATCCGGAGAGGCCGGCGTTGGCACGGCAACATCCCTCGGATTAACATTACTTGCATTATGCGGACAAGGTTAATATCCCTCTCAAGAAGCTCTCGGAGCGGCTCTGCAGTACTGGAACATCACCAGCGGGCCCCCAATTTCGTCCTACGTCGGTCCAAGATGCTAGTTGTGACGGAGGGCCCGAGCGGAACTCGAGGGCGGCCACCCACTTTGTGCCTCTGGGAGCCGTGACATAGAACCACCTCCGTTGCCATACATCGGATACTTCTGGGAAAGAACCCTCTGGCCATGGGGCATCGACGTTCTTGCTTATTACGGCACCTCCACACTCTGCGTGTCGCCCCTCGATCATCTTCGGCTTCACATTGAAGGTCTTGAGCCATAAGCCGAAGTGTGGGGTGACATGGAGGAAGGCCTCACACACTATAATGAACGACGAAATATGGAGGATAGAGTCCGGAGCTAGATCATGAAAATCCAACCCATAATAGAACATGAGCCCCCTCACAAAAGGATCGAGGGTGAGGCCCAAGCCACGGAGGAACTAAGGAACAAACACGACGCACTCATTGGGCTCCGGTGTTGGGATGACCTGCCCTGGAGCAAGAAGCATGTGCTGGATGTCGGCGGTCAGATATCCGACCTCCCTAAGCTTTGCAATGTCCTCCTCTTGAATCGAGGAGGCCACCCACCGGCCTTGAGGGTCGGATCCGGACATATTGAAGGATCTGGGGTGTTGGAGCTTAGATCTCGGGTGTTAGAACTCGAGGTGCGGAAAGGCGCGAGGGAGGTGGAAAAGAGGCATAGGCCTCGGCCCCTTTTTTAAAGGGGGTGAATATCAAGAGTCCTTAGGGTGACCGCTTGAGGTTTACCTAACGGCACACGTAGTCATACCAACGGTCGTCATGGGGCTGCGCACGCCCACATTAATGGAAGATCCTGTAATAAGAGGGACACGATCTCTGCCTCGACAGGACGTGCCAATAAAACTGCCTCGCAATGCGAGTCGAGGTGGGGCAAGAAATGTCGGTTTGCGTTGGACCAGGCCACGATGCAAGAGCACGGCATACGAAGATTGCCAGCAGATCGGATTTACGCTATGTTCCCTACAATGGTATGTGAAGATCATCTTGCAGATCCGGACACGTTTTGAGTGTTCGATAATTACTTTGGAGTACTCGAAGAAGGAACCCGCCCTGCAATTCCGAAGACAAGAGTACGCGTCGGACTCATCGTCATTGAAGCCTGGTTCAGGGGCTACTGAGGGAGTCCTGGATTAGGGGGTATCCCGACAGCCGGACTATATACATCGTCCGGACTATTGAAGCGTGAAGATACAAGACTCAAGCTTTGACCCGTGTCCGGATGGACTTTCCTTGGCGTGGAAGGCAAGCTTGGTGATCCGGATATTATATTTCCTTCCTTGTAACTGACTCCATGTAAACCCTAGCCCTCTCTGGTGCCTATATAAACCGGAGAGGTTGGTCCTTAGAAGGCCGATCACAATTACAATCATACCATCATAGGCTAGCTTCTAGGGTTTAGCCTCTACGATCTCGTGGTAGATCAACTCTTGTACTACCCATATCTTCAATATTAATCAAGCAGAAGTAGGGTTTTACCTCCATCGAGAGGCCCGAACTCGGTAAACATCTGTGTCCCTTGCTTCCTGTTACCATCAGCCTAGACGCACAGATCGGGACCCCCTACCCGAGATCCGCCGATTTTGACACCGACATACACCAAGTTTTAAGTTTAGTTTTGAAACTTGCGACTTTGTCATTCGCTCGTACCAAGTTTGAGCAGTTAAAACTTCACAAAGTTTTAAAAACTCATCAAAACATATCCAAAATGTATTTTCTTTGAAAGCCCTCGTCACAAGAAACGAATAAACAACCGAACTATAATTTTCACTTTTGGTTTTAAAATATACAATAGATTTAAATTTAAAAGTCAAAATAAAAAATATGGAGCATGAGATTTGTGGAGCTGCGAAAAGTTGCACAAATGGACCCCATGTAAGACAACTAAAGGCTAAAATCTGTGTAAAGAGCAAATCGATTTCGAATCATGAGGCAATCCGACGTCTCCAAATTTGTGTGTCCCGCACCTTTGGTGCCACAAATCCTCTTACTATATTTGACGGATCGTCTATCTAATTACACTATTATGTTTGAATGCCTATTTCGTATAGAGATCATTTTCTCTAACATTTAGCATGATGTTTTCCCCCTGCAACAGGTTATGAGTCCATCCGGCCGAGAACGGACTGTCCCACATCGTGCGCTAACGTGAGCACCCCGTTCCCCTTTGGAACAGAGCTAGGATGCTTTGCAAAACCCCACATGTACCTCAAATGTAATCCAACGAGCTATCTTCCTGTCCTTCAGTTGACCGATCGAACGATCATCACTGACATATCAATAGATGATGGTATCTTTCACGTTCATGAGACATCCAAGGAGCCAGACGACTTCCCAGATAGTTCAGACCCTGCTCTCTATGCCTTATCAGAACAACAAGGTGTGGTGACGTGGGCTATCGATAGTATGACATGCAAGGACGCAAAGCTGGACAAGAGCGACTATAGATGCTTCACTGCCCATAGTGACTGCATTGATGTTATCAAGATGTAATCGATTTAAACATGCCGGTTAATGGCAAGTGCTCTTCAGGTTTTGAAGGGAATCCTTATGTCCAAGATGGATGCAGAGGTATTATTAATTTCTTAACAATACCTATTTTTTGTTTTATTTATAATCTACTTTCCCCGATCCATATTACTTGTCACAGCTTTAGTGCAACTTTGCACTAAAGCTGTGACAAGTAATATGGATCGGAGGTAGTAGTAGAGTTGCAGGCGCAATTCACGGGACTATATTCATTGTTTATTATCTTATGATTTCTATAGAACAACATGGGCGTTATTCCCTGGTCCAATGCAGACAATGAGACCTAGACTGTGTAGGTACGAGGTTTTACGGCTAAGGGTTCATCTCCCCCTCTATATGAGGGGAGATGGGGTGTTTTTAAGGAAAGATCTTATAAGTTTGGATTAACCATCAAGATCCTTCTCGGGATCCTATGAGATCTCAATCTGCTAGCCGTGATCGTCGCCCAGAGCAATTAGCAGTTACAAATGCTGGAGCGGGAACTACGCCTATTCAAAACTCAATCAATGGGCTCTTTTGCGTATGTTGTCTCTTCCATGGCCATCTTCGGCCCATCTGCCCTAATCGAATCAAGCGTAGATCATGCAAGAGATGGGGCCACATAGCCCGGGACTGCTTCTCTTCTTGGCCGCCTAACCCGAGCCCAATCATCCGGCCCACTACTCAAGCTGCTCAAGCTCAAACGATTGCGAGGCAAGCCACCGCTGTTGCCGCGGCTATGACTAATCAGCCGGTCATTGCCTCTGCCACCCAAGGAAACAAAGGAGTCGCCATTCTGCCTCTGGCGTGGATATCTGCCATTACACCCCTTCCACTGTTTCCATAGCTCAAAGATTGTGTGAGCATGCATTGAACCACAAAGCACAATCCCCACCCCTCCACCTCTCCATTCATCCGCCTTCTCCTCGTCGGCGTCAGCCATGGCGTCTTTTCCCTTCGACCCCAGTCCGTTCATCATGCAGGCCACCATCGCACCGATGTCGCACGGAGGCCAGCCGGGGTCCGCATTCTGGCGGGATCGGTCCCAGCAGTGCATGAGGAATGGGCTATTTCCACCATAGTCCTGATGCCCAATCTACCAGTCCAGTTCACCATCATCAGAGAGGTACTATTAGATTTTCTAACTGAGGTCAAACATTTGGGGTTTACTAAGAGCTCTCCATGCCCACTTGGCCAAACCTATGTGAAGCTCACTAGTATTTTTGATAGAGATGAACTAGTCAGAAACAACCCGCGCCAATTTACGGATGTTCATGTGATTTTTGAGAAGCACAATCAAGGTATGAACTGGAGGATACTAGAACTTAGTAGAGAGGTGTGGATCTTACTGTGTGGATTCCCACTAGATCGACGCAGTATTCATGAGATTAACAATGCAGTCTGTAAATTTGGCAAATTCGTTATGTGGGACAGGAACAAAAGCACCAGGGCAAATCTCATGGTTAAGATCAAAGTGGAAGAACTTAGAGACGTACCGGCCAGTATTACCATTGGGGAAGGAGATGATACAACTACACTTATTGTGCCAATAGTGATTTTACAGGATAAAATACTTGGCAGAGAGGCCCCTGATGAAGACCCAGTTCCTATGTATGGTAATCCTCATCCCATTCTTGCCCAAGCCAACTTCCACCAGAACCAACACAATCACTTCCTGGGACCTCTCCAACACCATGAGAAAGAGGACAATGGAGCACCTGTTCAACATCATAACCTGGATTTTCAGCTAGCTCTCAATGATAATGCTGACATGGAAGATGAGATGGATGATCTCCTAGGATGGGGACACTGGGCAATGTCTGCTGAGCAAGAGTTAGTAGACCAAGATTTACATGCTGTTGAGTTCATTAATCTGAATGAATTGATTGAACCCATGGAGGAAGATCAAGGTCATCCAGGAGAAGAGAGGGCCAGATGGGGGCTAACAGCAATATTACTGGCTCTATGGAACCTTCCAATCACAGTGTTGAAACTGCTACTTCTGCTATTTGGCCCTTAGCGCCAAATCAACCAATCATACCGGCTGAAGTTGGACCAGTTGACCCACTCGCACCTTTGGGGCCCATATTGGCCCAAGCCGCTCCATCTGTGGAAAGGCGTGATGATGGCCTGCCAACTGGGACTGATCTGGAAGATCTCAACCTCATAGCTATTCTGAACAATCCTGCAGTTGTGCATACTTGCTTCTCGGTGGACCCAATGTAGTTGGAGATCTTTGTTGCTCCTAGACTCACAAACCCACCTGAGGTTGAAGCTACAATAGAATAGGACAAGTTGACAGTGGAAACAGATACTCTGGAGGAACAACATCTGCAAGTTCTGGTAGATAGCATGAACAAGGGTAATTCAATCCCACCAGCTCTGTCTGAGCCTCCACAAACACACATGCTTTAGGAGGGAATACTTCTTGCAGATCCAGTCATAATGATTGTTAATCCCATGGCTTTTACTGAAGGTGAATCCTCCTCAGATGACACTGCTCCATCTGGATTTCATGTACCCATGTTCATGCCTAACAGTACTATTTCCATAGGGGAAAATCTCACAACTGACATCCAAAACCATGGGAATGAGGACAATGTTGTGGATAAGCATATAGGGAAAGAAGGTGCTATGATCCGGGCACACCACTTTGCACCTAGGGAAAACAACAAAGAAGTTATTTATGTACCAGTAGATTGGGTTAATTTCCTATCTGTTACATTGCTTTCCCCTGATAAATTTGACTGAGCCAAAAAAATCATCACATATAAAGTCTGGGAGATCATCACACAGAACAAGGAAAATGAGATTTGCATGCCTTTTGCCTTACCAGAATCTTGCCCAGTTAGTCATAGCCTAACTTGTAATATGGATGTCTCTCAGGATCAGGAAAACACTCCTACCTCTGTGGGAGGATCTTAGGAGATCTCTGCCTCTTCCACCTCAACTATGCATCATAACATAAAGAGAAAGGAAAAGGGACCACAGGTGGAAACAGAGGTAAGGAGAAGTTGCAGACTTCAAAAAATAAATAAAGGTTATAAGAAATTTGTCTGCTTGGATAAAGAATGCATGGCCTGTCATTCTTTTACACCACCTTTACCTGCTAAGATTATTAAGAATCTTAATACATCTTATTTCAAGGTCAATGCTCAAGATATAGCTGAGGAGAAGCTCTCCATCAAACACAAGAAAACCAAGGTCAGCAACAAAGTAAAGGAAGGAAGCAACAAAGCCAAGGAAGGGCCCATTGGAGCAAAGAGCCTCAACTAGAATTAGCACATATCTATCTATCAGCATGTATGATATGTACTAGATATTTGGTACCACGGAGAATTATGTATCTTTTGTGTATGACTAGGCGCGGATCTATGAGATTGCAGTGGGGACTAAGTGTCATCCCCAAACTCAGTTTGTTATGATGATATGGACTGGACTATGCTTTATATCCCTGTTTGTTACTGTCTCTGGTGCCTTTGAATTGTTCAGGTGGTTCCTGTTGCTACTACAGTACCAGATTGTTATCGCATACTCTCACCAATCATGTTTAGATCATGGCTAGGAATGGGAATATATTGAACTGGAATATTAGGGGTATCAATGACCCTAAGAAATGGGATGCTCTATCTAAAAAAATTGCAGAAATAGATTGCTCAATCATCTACCTACAAGAAACCAAAAGAGATCAGTTTGATACCTCCTACATCATAAAATCATGTCTTAGAAGTATTTCAAAGTTTGAGTTTCTGCCCTCTAATGGTGCATCTGGGGGCTCCTGATTGCATGGAATGATCAACTTTTCTCTAGCCAGAAATTCCATCATAATGATTTATCTCTTTCTGTCAAATACATTTGCAAACTCTCTGGGACCGCATGGACCCTTACCAATATTTATGGGCCTTGGCAGGAAAAGGCTAGTGTTGAATTCCTAAATTGGTTCCAACACTTTCAGGTGGTGATGATGAAAATTGGCTTGTTTGGGGGGACTTTCATTATATCAGATATCCCCCCAACATAAACAAAGATGGAGGATGCATAAATGACATGTTATTGTTCAATGAAGCTATAAGAAATCAAGCACTGGTTGAGATCCCCCTTAAAGGCAGAAACTTCACCAGGAGTAACATGCAAGAGGCTCCTCTTTTGGAGAAACTAGACTGGTGCTTCACCTCAGAAGCATGGACTTTATCTTTCCCTTCCACCATGGCCATCCCCCTTGCCAAAACCACCTCTGATCACATTCCTATCCTTATCAAAATTGGAACCTACATCCTAAAAACTCAATTGTTTAGATTTGAAAACTTTTGGCTCCAGCATTCTCAATTCGAGGAAGTGGTCAAACAGATTTGCGAGCAAGATGTGCATGAAAGTGATAGTGTCCAATGCATTGCGGCTAAATTTAAAACGCTCAGGAAGGGTCTTAAAATTTGGGCCAAAACTATCTCTAGCTTGGCAGAAATCATCAAGAGCACCAACTTCATGATTCTATTCTATGATATTATTGAGGAATTCAGAGACTTGACTGTGGAAGAATCTAATGGTAGGAGAATCCTAATTGGACATTTGAGGCGGATTAATGAACAAGAAAGAACTTACTGGAAACAGAGGGCCGCCATAAGGAATATCAAGATGGGAGAAGGTAATACAAAATACTTCCAAGCTAAAGCTACCATAAAGCACAGGTTCAATCACATTGCCATGTTGAAAGATGAAGATGATCAAGTACACCATGAGCACCAAGAAAAAGCTGCTATCCTATTCAGGGCATTCAAAAAGAGATTGGACACATCTTCTAAAACTGAGAACCCTCTGCTTCTTCAACCACTGCTTTTGCAACATGAAGACCTGACTGAACTAGAGGCACCTTTCACCAAAAAAGAAATAGATGAAGTCATTAAAAAACATGCCAGCTGATAAAGCTCCTGGGCCTGATGGCTGCAATGCAACATTTCTCAAATCTTGCTAGAATATTGTGGCTCCTGATTTTTACAGACTTATTGATGATTTCCACAAGGGGACAGTAAATATTCAAAGCATAAACTACTCTTTCATCACCCTTATTCCCAAGAAGGATGATGTTGTCCACCCTATTGACTTCAGACCCATCTCCCTATTGAATTGGACTCTGAAGATCCTAACTAAGATCCTGGCAAATAGATTGCAAAAAGTGATTCTTACTTTGGTCCACCACAATCAATATGGCTTTCTATCCAACAGATGTATCCAAGACTGCTTAGCTTGGTCTTATGAATATATTCATCAATGTTATCAACCCAACTGAGAAGTTTTCCTCCTAAAACTAGACTTTGAAAAAGTATTTGATATGCTTAATCATGACACCATCACTGAGATACTGCAAGCCAAAGGATTTGGGAGCACGTGGATCAATTGGATTAAGATGATTTACAACACTGGCTTCTCCTCTGTTCTCCTCAATGGGGTACCTGGCAAAAAATTGTTATGCAAATGCGAGGTGAGACAGAGTGATCCTCTGTCAGCTCTCATTTTTGTGATTGTTGTAGATCTATTACAGACTATGATGAATGAAGCAATGCAAAATTCTCTAGTGGATCCACCCCTGACCCATCAATCAAGCCAAGACTATCCTATCATCCAATATGCAGATGATACCATTTTAGTAGCAAATGTTGAAGCCTCCCAAGTGATCCACATAAAAAATCTTCTGCTCCACTTTGCAGCATAACTGGTCTTAAAGTGAACTACAACAAGTCAACTATGATCCCCATCAACACTACTGATCAAAAGATGCATAGCCCCTCTGCTATATTGGGATGTCAAAATGGGACCCTCCCTCATACATATCCGGGTCTTCCCCTCAGTCTTCATGAGCCAAGAGTAGAGGATTACTTGCCCCTTTTGAAAAGCGTGTAAACCAGGCTTTTGGGGTGCTCTACCCTACTTTCCACTAGAGATAAATTAACCCTCATTAAATCAGTCTTCTCCAGCATACTCTTCATGTGCTCACTCAGTATACCTACTAATGTGATTAACCAGCTCAATGTATATCTCAAAAACTGTTTCTGGAGGAAATTTGGATCTCAAGAGAGAGGGTCGACTCTTATTGCTTGGAATAAAGCTTGTCAACTTAAGGCAAATGGAGGACTAGGTATATTTGATAGACTCATAACAAAGCACTTATCATGAAGCACCTCCATAAATTTCTTAACAAGGAAGATATACCTTAGATTAATATCATATGGGAATCTTACTACTCTAGCTCTCTGCCTGGAGAGATATTGGTAGGATCATTTTGGTGGAAATCCTTGCTCAAGCTCCTGCCCAACTACAAATAGTTTGCCATTTGCAAAGCAATGGCTAGAAATACAACTCTATTGTGGTCTGACAGATGGTTGGACCAACCTTTGGACACAAAATTCCAAGAACGACATTCCTATGCAACCAACAACTATGTGACTTTGCAACAAGTTATGAGCTCTCAAGATTCGTCGGATCATTTTCACACTCCCATGTCACAATAGGCCTTTCAACAATACAATCAGCTACTTCAGCATCTGCAGGAAAGGCCAGCCTCCAACGCCTCAGACGAATGGATTATGCAAGGTGCAACCAAAGGGTATTCATCCATTACAATGTATCATCACTTGAGAGGACCTAACATTGTACACCCTCTCTTTCAGCATATCTGGAAAACATCATGCAGATTGAGGCACAAGATCTTTCTATGGCTACTTCTCCAGGACAAGATAAACACAAGAAACCTTCTCAACAGAAAGACCATGCGTCTGGACAGCTATAATTGTGCACTATGTTCAGACAACACTCAAGAAACCCTTCTCCATCTCTTCTAGAACTGCCTATTTGCTCTTCAGAGTTGGGATAACATCACGCCATTAAAGCACAGAGGCATTTCAATATTTGATGATTTCCAGTTGGCCATAATACAACTTCCTCAAGATATAGCATTGGACATCATAACCATTGGATGCTAGGGTATTTGGTCCATAAGGAATGACAAGTTCTTTAGATCAGCTGTACCTCACATCTAGGGAAATATTATCTTCAAGAAGGACTATGGGCAGCCCAGATAAAAGCAAAGCACTCCAAAGCAGAAAAGATCCGTACTTAGGTTGATCAGAACATTTAATTAGTTATCATGTTTCATAAAACTGGCATAGGATGACTTCTTCTTTTGTAAGACCGGATTGTATATATTTTCACTTTATATGAAAATAGTTATAAGGTTTCACGGTCAAGAAAATAAAATTGTCGAAAGAGGTTTTTTGCCTCAACTTTCCTCTATACATGCATTTTTTGGGGAAAAGGGGAACTACTCTCCAATCCACCCAGGGGTTCTGTATGATCCCCACTCCCTCACCAAAATTCCTATAGGGAATAAACCTCTAAATTCTCTCAATCTTTCCCTCAGACAATTCTCATTTGGCTAACCCCTCCTAACATATACTTCATGTTGACACCAGCCATCATGCACCATGCAAGAAGGTAGAAATCAATCGATTGTTTCACACTTTCATCATTCGAACTAAACAACTATACATCAGATAAGGTAATCAACCAAAATTAGGTATAGTAAAAATGTTTCTCATATAAATGAAGCGTCAAGTACATTGTGAAACATGAGTGTCCTGACCATGTTCTCTCACCAAAGCAAACTACAAAACTCTTGGTTTACCGGCAAAGAAATTTGAATAGATAATCGTTGTTGTCATATGTACAAAGTTAGAATAAAATGCCGATGAGTACAATATAGCTATTGATATCAGTGAGCAACAAACTAGGCAAATGGTTCATTTTGAAATACATACACGCTGATAGGTAAGTAACAGATCCTGATTGAGTAGCTCAAATATAAAGTGGCATCGAAGCAACACAAAAAAGGTCTTATATAGCACTTCTGTACTTCAGCTTGCATTTGCATACATAGTAAAAATGTAGCAGGCAGATTGGCTATGCTTACGCATCTACAAAACTAGAATCCTGTTTCATGTGGTGTTTATTCCTAGGATCTTTGCTCATGAGTTTTGACAGCAAAAAGGAAACATAAGAAATGACATGTTTAGTAAAATAAGTGAGAGACCCCCTACTACAACTATCCTGCTCTTTTCCCATTGTTTTCAAGGGCAACAACTTAGTGGCATCATCAAACATAATCATGAACGAAAAAAATACACACAAAGTCAGCCAAGTAATGCTTGTGGTTATTTAGATGTAAAAGAAATACAACTGGACATCACAAATATGAAAACGAAGCTGGATCAACCATCATAAAGAAAACACTACCAAATACTTATACAAAACCTACAGTGAGCATAAACCAAATGTTACCTCCGTATTCCCAAATTAGTTGTCTTATATTTGCCTAGATACGGATGTACACTACTAGGGATAACCCTAGCAGTAGCGTTGGAAATAGTGCTAGTAGTAGCACGGGTGGCCGCGCTACTACTACGGCGCTACAGCTAAACCTTAGCAGTAGCGTGGTTTTACCAGCGCTACTGCTAATTGTGCCTAGCAGTAGCGCTGGGAGCAAGCAGCGCTACTGCTAACCCTACCTAGCAGTAGCGTGGGTTGCTCCAGCGCTACTGCTAGATAGTTGTAGCGCTGGGAGCAAGAAGTGCTACTGGTAACATTACATGCTTTTTTTTGCAGCTTGTTGGCGTTGTATTTGTACAAGTTTTATATAGTAGTTTCATCGTATGATTTTATGATCATGATGAGTTATTATATCAGTGGATGAAAGACACGTGGATTACATTCAAGTGGAGCCAACATGGTGCATATTGAAAGTACTACTAATCCAAACTTGACCACTTTAGTTTGGATTAGTAGTACTTTCGATCTGCACCATGTTGCCTCCACTTGAATCTAATCCACGTTTATTTCACCCACGGATATATATATATATATATATATATATATATATATATATATATATATATATATATATATATATATAACTCATCATGCTCATATAACAACTTAGCATCGCCATAATAATAATAACTCATCATCATTATCATAATAACGTGTCATACTCATCATCATCATAGTCATCTACCAACTTCTATTTTTCAGTCATAACCAACCCTAGTAAATTGTTCTTAGCACATGATCATGAGTATTAGCTAGGACCTGCTACCCCTCTCTAAGATAAAATAGCATAAAACAACATAGCCCCTGACTCTCCATTATGGAGAATGGAGATTAACCTGTCTCCAATTCGTGGGCTTTGCACAATGTTTCTCCCAAGCAGCTCACTACAATCATTCATAACTTTTTTCCATTCTTTGATTGTGAGGTCTTCATCTGTTTGAGAAATCTTGTATGAACAGTGGTGACCCGTAGGCAGACTTGGCCGTAAGCTAACAACATCAATGTGACCTTTCGTGTACATCAGACCAGGCACACAATCCTTCAGGATTTTCTATTGAAAAGCATAACAGTAACGTAGTTAGCAATGTAGTTTAGCTTTAGAAGAATGTATGCAAAAGATGCATCAGTGTCATAATAATAATAAATCTTACCATGCCATTTCCATGGATGTTGCCGTAGTTCAACACGTGGACTAGTGGCACGTATTGACCATAATGTGTAGAAGTTTCATAATTCTTATTGAAAGTCTCAACATCAATAATAAAGGAGACAAGATGATCTTTCTCCTTGTAAGTTAGTTTAGAGCCATCAATGTAGTAGGTTTTGTTTTGTCTACTACTTTTCGAACATTTTTTGAAGAATGGAATAAGCTCTCAATGAAAATATATAAGTTGTCAACTATTTTTATAGAAACAATATAAATTACTTAATAAATATGTTTGAGAAACTCACATAGAGGTAGAAGTGGAAGCGTATCAACGAGGGCCCAAATGTCGATATTAGCTTTGTCGATATTATCTTCATCGACATTATCTTCGTTGATGTCATCTTCAGGATCACCAAGATCAAAAGTGACATGCATACCCTCCTGAAAATCATACGCCTTGCATAATGCTTCCCAATTCGAGCAACCAAAATGGGAGTAGCTCTTCGCATTGTATAGCTTTACGTCAAAAGCATAACCATGATGGGTCCTGAGGTGAACTATCTTTTGTCTCCATATTCTCATGATCTTCTAAATTCAGCTTTTCCAAGACATAGCGTCTTGTGTGGCAGGGGATACACTAGTTGAATTGTAAAAGACGAAAATTGCACATTGAAGAAGCAGAAGTCATGCTTAATTACGAAAAAATACTTGTCGTAATTGCATACCATTTCAACATCGAAGGTCTGGTCGAGCTTAATACTGAAGCGCCGACCGTCTTCAAGGTGAGGCATGTCGCACAGACCTCGGTCGTCACCGTAGTAGTCGCACTCAGGGATCCTATCGTTGTCGCCAGACATTTCCTATGTTCATAATTCACAGATTAAACTTCTAAAATTCAATATACGCACTATAAAAACTAAATTAGATCATTATTATTCATCACGGGTTGACTGTTGGTCCGTCGAGATTCTTCCTCTCTGACATTTGCGACCGCTGGTGATGGAAGCTCCTAATTTCATTTGAAAGTGCATTACACCAAAATATCTAACACCTTCAAATGAAAAAGAAGCTCCCCTCACGACAATAGTCGGGATTTTTCTTCTCTCATATATGGTGGACACTCTCCGTCACTGATTTTTCGACCCTCGGTGATGGTCGCTACTCCTCCTTCCCCTAGTGCATAACAATGGTCTAGCACAAGGAGAAGAAGGAGAAGCGACCCCCATGACAACAGTCGGCATTCTTCTTCTCTCATATATGGTGGAGACTCTCCCTCACTGATATTTTGACTGTCATCTATGGAGCCCCGATTGACTTAAAGTCAACCCGAAATGTCATTTAATTATCTTTCTAACAAATCCGGGGCACTCGATATTTCCTACATATTATAGCACAAGTTATGCCAAAATTCATAGAAAAATCTAGCATAACCTTTGCTAAAAAGGACATATCGAGCGCATGAAATTTGCCGGAATGGAAATTAATCAACACTCCAGCAAAACATAGGCCACTCCGAGGTGTTCCCTGCAAACATAGGCCACTTGGGCAAGCACTAGTAGTACACAACACTACATACCACTTGTCTAAATCTCCATCATATTTGAGAAACACTAGTACAAAACACTAGATATACATGTTTACTCACTATAGACAATGGTTGTCGAGGATGCGGGTGTCGTCGGTGATCTTCTGGGCGTCGTCGAATGGCTCATCGGTGATATACCCTGCGCCACATATCCTGCGCACATATGAGCATAAACACATGAGCATTCCTATAGATAATTTCAAACTTGGTATCATTTCATTTTTTGCGAAACCATTTCATATCATTAGCTCTCTCTCTCTCTCTCTCTCTCTCTCTCTCTCTCTCTCTCTCTCTCAAAATTTAGTAGGCATCAACTACATCGAAACATATGAACAAAATTAGTAAACTTTTGAAACTTTCTATACCTAAATTTTTTATAACGGAACTACTAACATTTTCTATAACAACTACTAACACATCGTCGGTCATGTACCCTGCGCCACATTTCTATTCTATTCAAAATACCTACATTTACTAAAAATATATATACTCTATTCACAGACCTACATCGAAAATTTTCTATTCAAAAGACCTACATTGAAATTTTTTTATTCCATGCAAATAATTTACATTCTATTGTATTGAAAAAACAGTAAAAAAACTACATTATATAAGAACAGAGTGAGGAAAGTTGGAGGGAGGCAGGAGGGAGGGAGGGAGGAGGGAGGAGGGGGTGGGAGGAGGAGGAGGGAGGAGAGAGGAGGAGGGGGAGGAGGGCTGTCGGAGGAGGAGGGGGGAGGGCGCGGCCGGAGGAGGAGGGAGGAGGGCGTGGCCGAAGGAGGAGGAAGGAGGGCAATGGGACGAGGAGGGAGGAGGGTCGCGGCATACCGAGGAAGGAGGAATGAGGAGGGAGGCACAGTGACGCAACGAGGAGTGAGGGGAGGAAGAAGGCCAACGCGGGGAGCAAATTGGATAAGACACCCATAACAGTAGCGCTGGTCACAGGCGCGCGCTATTGCTAAGACCAATAGCAGTAGCGTGGGCCTGTGACCACCGCTAGTACTACGGGCAGCCCCCGCCGGTGGCTATGGGACCACTTAGCAGTAGCGCTGCCTCTCGGTCCCACGCTACTGCTACTTCCCTACCTGTAGCGCTTGTGGATGACCAGCGCTACCACTAACTAGCAATAGCGCTGGCCAATAATACCGCACTACTGCTAAAATTCTATTTACAAGCTTTCTCATAGTGGTGGTACCTAGCACTAAAACGTGTCTAGATACATCTACATCCTTATCTAGACAAATCTAAAACAACTAATTCGGGACGGAGTGAGTACTTGTATAGGACTTATGGTGTACTCTTCTTTGTTCCCAAGCAGAGTACCAAAAACAAAATACAGTCTGAAAGGACAAGTAAGTAGATCTTGAGTTGTTGATAGCAAATATAATACTCTCTTCGATCTAAATTAGAGGCTGCATCAATTAATTCGCACCAAAGGGAGTACTACTATTTTTGAACAAAGACTATTAACAGATATAACTATTTATTTTTAGAACAAAGACTATGCAACAAGTTGACCATCATCTAGTATAATTTAGCTCAAAAAGTATTAGGAATGAAATAAGTCACAAGAATGGCAAATTCTAGGTTGCATGGAAACAAACAAATGATCCTAGCTAGTACAACATCAGGTCAGGGCAATTAGAAAAATGCAGCGGCACCAATCAAATATGCACTATATTTTGAGAGTGAAATGCTCCATTAGTCCATGAACTCAAACCAATTGTACGCTTTAGGCCAACAACTCAGGAATTGATCGATTTCTATACCTAATATTAAAGGACGGAAGATCTCATAGTTCTCCATAGGTCATCCCATTATATTCATTGATTTTGTGTTAATGCTAAAGATAGACGGTTGAGATTTAAAAATAGATCTACATAACGTTACTTCGAATATAAGGCACGTACACAACCTAACACGTACTCGTCTATGAAGATTCCTTTTTTTAACAGTTTATGGGAGTTCGACCTGCACACAAGCACACACACAAAAAAAATACACAATTCAAGTACCCAACAATGGAAGGTTAAAAGAAAAGGCACAAAACGCACCAAGGTAAGAACAACCAGAGGCGATTGCATCTGGCGTGAGCAGCTGGAGACAAAAGAGCACGGGCGAGTGCTCCAAGGGGGCGGCCAGGAGCGAGCAGCACATAAACGTAAAGGCTGAAGAGTAGGCCGTCGGGCTCGTCAGAGGTGCACGTGTACCCGGTGGACCACTCAGCTGACGATGGAGGCGTGGCTAATCCTTGTGAACGGTGAGATTATGCATGCAAGCACAACACGATGATGATGGATGGAGCTGTCACACAAGACCCCGAAAATCGTAAAGATGCAGCAAACCATCGGCGCCATCGTCGTAGGATCGTCGTGTCCACGTCAAGCTCTCCAACATAGCCGTCCAGAGTGCGCCAATGATGCTGCCCACTACCTGCTATGTTCACATGCCATGACTTCGGACGACGATGCCCGGCCCATGCACGGTTACGCTGGAGTTGCTTCACCAACTTGCACCTCGAGCGAAACACTTCACCACGCGGAAGCCGCCGAAGACAAGGATGAGGAGCTCGGCACCATGAAACCACGTCGCCGCTTGCCGTCCGCTTCATCATGCAGGATGCCGATGAAGATGGAGACACGGAGCTTGGAGTTAAGACGCACGCTCTCCACTTTATCAAGCCGGTGTAGGGTGGACACCGTCCGGATCGTTCCCGTCCCTCACCGAGCCACCTTTTGGACTGGCTGCCCGTGGTCCAGACAGGACCGAACCGACCACCCGGTCATGTTTTCATGGACCGACGGGCGACGGTGAAGCCGGACTGAGCGAACCGGCCAATCACCACTGGCGGCGA
This sequence comes from Aegilops longissima, assembly GCA_021605205.1. Lineage (NCBI taxonomy): Eukaryota > Viridiplantae > Streptophyta > Magnoliopsida > Poales > Poaceae > Aegilops > Aegilops longissima. The sequence continues at coordinate 619,109,267 of CM038677.1, read as the reverse complement.
CGTGCACGGTGCAGCGGCAATGTAGGTGACGTGCACGGGTATTGTGGCAAGGTGGGCGACATGTGCGAGCGCTGACGGGCCAGGTGGGCGGCGCGCTGTTTGAAGTGCGATGAGCCACGCGGATGCTACCCATGAACCTGCACATGGTTGTTCATTAGCAGTTTTTTCGGTTGCATGCAAGTAGTGTAGTGCGTGCATAAGCCTACATTTTCTTTGTGAGGGCCCTGCCGAGATTAGTGGATCAAACCTGACATGAAGTTAGTTTAAAAATATATTAATTTTCGTTTTGTTTTGAAAATAACCCATACAGATAACAGATTAGTTGAAAAAGCAAACAACATAAGTTGACCTCCGGAGACACACACCATTAATAGATGTATATACTTCACTAAGAAAATATGTATATACAACTCTGCCACATGCATGTGTACCAAATACAATCTGATTTCTTACATAATCAGCAGCAGACAAACATCTAAAAGGAAAAAAAACAATAGCGGAGAAGCACAACACACACACTATGAGTTTCCTAATTGATTTCTATTGCCTCAAATTGACTATTTTTAGGATCACCTCACTTGATTTCTGTCTAGCACATAGATGCTCATTCATTTTCATGCGGACTAAGCAGGACTCGAATAATATGAACCTTAGGTGACAAAATTGACAAAAGAAAAACCGCAAGAAAGAAAAAGGAGAAATGATCACACATGTGAAATATTTCTGTCAATACAATACATGACACGCGGTGGTATGAACACTTACCGGGATGGTAGACAGCCAGCAAATTGAAAGAAAGCCTACAACAAATATATATATATATATATATATATATATATATATATATATATATATATATATATATATATATATTTCATTAGTATTTAGTTCATATTTTATATCTAAAACATAGACACCAATTAGGTTAAAATTAAGGTTTGAACTACAAATATAAATTTTAATTTAAAGATTTATATATTTAAAGTTCTCATAATATACGCCTAATTTTTTTATCTGTTTTACAAAATAAAATCCATCAAAATCAAATAACAAAATGATTGTTGAAAACATTTCATTCATCTGTTCTACATGTCTTGATAAGGCTAAATTTTTCATGAATTGTGGATGTAAATAATTCTCAATAAATCTTAGTACGGGCCAATTTTTCTCTACCATTGTAACACACAGGCTCAAAAGTTTTCATAATTTTTTTACTCCGGATCATAACCCATGTTCTAAGTTTCATGTTTTGATCCTCAAATCATGCATCTTTTTATTTCGTCATGAGCGACCGTTGTCACTTGACATAGTTCCTCGACCTCATCAACCATGCTTCATAAGAACTGGTATGTTTCCCCATTGCAACGCACGGGTATTTATGCTAGTAGGCTATAAACTCGTTAATTTGATAAAAAAAAAGGCCAAAGCCGATTAGAGAAGGAAAAAAAGGGTCGTGGCTGCCACGTCAGCCTACCTTTAACGTTGTAGGTCCGCCTCGTCTCCTGTGGCCCTAGGGCCATGGGGGCGCGGTGGATCCTGGCAAAGGCCGGCGGGAGGGCTCCGTTGTTAGTCGCTCCTTCAAGATTTGTTAGGTTTGTGTCCTACTCGGAAGACGAGACGGCGGCGGCTCTCAAGATGGAATAAAGGTCTCCCGCCTAGTCCCCGCTTCGTGGTGCGTCTAGCATCGCAGGGCGTGTGGAGGTGTGTCTCGGCGGATCTATCCTCGGTGGATTTGCTCGGATCTGGTTGTGGTTCGTCTATGTTCGTGTGTCTTCAGGTTGGATCCTTTCGATCTACGTTATTCTTCATCAGCGACGGTTGCTGTTCTGGTGCGCTGGTTCTACGGGGCCTTAACACGACGACTTTCCGACTGTCTACTACAACAAGTTGTGCCCGACTCCGGCGAGGGAGGGGTGATGACAGCGGCGCGCCTTCGGCTCGCTTCAGTGATTGTAGTCGTCGCTAGGTGGTCTACGGTTCTAGATGTAATTTTTATTATCTTTAGTGTTCGTTGTACTGCCATGATAGAAGATGAATAGATTGAAAGTTTTCTCGAAAAAAAAAAACGCTCGCAAAATTGACTAACTTTTGCATACTTTTTTTGCAGCAGTACCAAACCTATCGTTCTTGGAATTAACAAAAAATGAATTTGTTGTTTCCACGGAACGATATCATTGTTTTCCAAGTTAGCGGCATGCATCAGCCCGTACAATGAATCACTTAAAAACGGCCCGTAGCTCTAGCATTGCGCTATCGCTTTACGAGAGATATTACATGTCAATTTTGCACTACATTGCAAGGATCACCACTGACATTATTGTGCGATTTATAGATGTTGACGAGTGCCTGCAGCCAGATAAATACGTCTGCAATGGTATTTGCCAGAATAATGTTGGGAACTATGCATGCATCAAGTGTCCTCGTGGAACAAATTTCGATGTCGTCACAAGGAAATGCAAACCATCTAGTGCAATATTAGGTAAGCGATATGTACCACTTGCAATCCTGTCAAAGAAATGAAGATCTTTCTGTCCGGAGATGAATAACTCAGACTTTTGACGGACAACCGATGCAGGTGTCACCGTTGGACTAAGCAGTGGCGGAGGCATTCTGTTTCTTGCCACAGTTGTTGCTATTCTAACTCGGAGATGGAAGAGAGGCGTTCAGAAACGCCTGAGAAGGAGGTATTACCGGAAGAACAGAGGCATTCTGCTAGAACAGCTGATCTCTTCCGACAAAAGTGCCAGCGATGGCACAAAGATATTCTTCCTGGAGGAGCTGCAAAAGGCGACCAATAACTTCGATCACGCCCGCGTGGTCGGACGCGGCGGCCACGGCACTGTGTACAAGGGCATCCTTACCGACCAGCGCGTGGTGGCCATCAAGAAATCAACGCTCGCGGTGATCAGCGAGATCGACCAGTTCATCAACGAGGTGTCCATCCTGTCGCAGATCAACCACCGGAACGTGGTGAAGCTCCACGGATGCTGCCTCGAATCCGAGGTCCCTCTGCTCGTCTACGAGTTCGTCTCCAACGGCACGCTCTACGACCTCCTGCATCGCGAGCACAACGGTGGCTTGTCGCCGTTGCCCTGGGAGGAGCGCCTGAGGATCGCCACCGAGATCGCGGGCGCGCTCACGTACCTGCACTCCGCGGCTTCAGTGTCGATCCTGCACAGAGACGTCAAGTGCATGAACGTGCTCCTGACGGACAGCTACACCGTCAAGGTTTCCGATTTCGGCGCGTCGAGGCTGATCCCGATCGATCAGACGCACCTGGTGACCGCAGTTCAGGGCACGTTTGGGTACTTGGATCCGGAGTATTACCACACCGGCCAGCTCAACGAGAAGAGCGACGTTTACAGTTTCGGAGTGATTCTCGTAGAGCTGCTGACGAGAAGGAAGCCGATCATTCAGAACGAGCACGGCGAGAAGCAGAACCTGTCGAACTACTTCTTGTGGGCTATGAGGGAGAGGCACCCCCTCGAGGAGATGGTGGATGCTCAGATTCTCGAGGAAGCGAGTGAGGAAGGGGTTCTGTGCATGGCTCGGTTGGCGGAGGAGTGCCTCAGTCTGACACGAGGGGAGAGACCTACCATGAAGGACGTGGAGATGAGGCTGCAGCTCCTGACGGGACGCCGTGTTACGCCGATGGCGGGGCGGGACGAAGCGGCACGGCCTCGCTGTGAAGCTGCGGGAGACGGTGGGCGTGGTAGCGTTGCTCCGGCGATTGGTCAGCACGGCTCGCGTCAGTTCAGCCAAGAGCAGGAGTTCATGTCGTCTCAGCGTGTACCGCGGTAGGAGTATTTCGTAAGCATGATGAGGCATACCGTTGCGTGCATCTTAATTACCTTTTGCCCATGCCTGCAAAATCGACTTTAGAGCGTATAGAGCAAATTTCAATTCGGCATATGTAAAAGTGAATTGCTTCTTTGGGGCCAATCAGAATCACACAAGTTGGAACTTGCACTCTGCATGTCTAAACACGCAGATCGACTAATGGGCTAATCATAATATTTGCATCTTGCACGGGCAATCTGGACGCAACAACTAGCAGGACCATCAGACATGCAGTGATTTTTCTATCGTGCATGCATCTACCATCAGTTCGCTGTTTTGAAATTTATGTCACGTTTTTCAATTTTTGGCAAAATTTATCCTTTTTTTATTGGGTACTAGCAAATTTTCGATTGATTTAATTCATAAATAAATCATGAACGTGACATTAACAGTATGAATTTCATTTCATACCAATATAAGCATGTGGGAACATACTGAACATACAACCAAAACATCTATGACACTGAATACATATCATACCCTCAAGTAGGCCAGACAAAGCGGAAGCGGCAGCAGTGGCAGCGGCGGCTTCCTCAGCAGCATTCTTCTTGGTAGCGTCGTCAACCGTCGCGTCGACGATGAGGAAGTAGTCAAAGCAGAGGACGAAGACGATCAATGGGCATCCTGAAAAACTTTATCGCCCTTCTTTCGGTGCAGGATCACAAACGATGGGGTCCCGGAGGTCTGCTCTCCCTGTTGACGTATAATGTGTTGTCTAGTCTCTTCCATTAAATCGGTCTTTTGGTTGCATTGGCTAGAGCATGCACTTCTACATGGTATCAAAGCCAAGAGTTCTTGAGCTCAAGACCCGGCTGACGCAATTATATTGTAGCCCACTTTCGATCCACGTTTAGGCCTGAGGGAGCCACACGTGAGGGGGAGTGTTGACGTATAATGTGTTGTCTAGTCTCTTTCATCAGATCGGTCTTTTCACTGGACAACGCCTTCAATATATAGGTCGTCGGGTAGGGAGACGTGGGCCTGGGCTTAGGCTCACGATCAACTCGGCAACAACCCACACTCCAACATCTCGGATTAGTGGTGCGTCCATTAGCGATTCATAATTAATCTCTAATTAATATTCGTTTCTATCTGGCAAAAATAAAGCGCAAGCATGACATATTTCTAAGCTTGGCTCGTTCACGAAACATGGCGGGTGCGCGAGGCGTGGCGGGCGAGGGAAAAGGAGCACCCTGGAGTCACTCCTCTTCTCAAGTTCCAACAACATGTGGAAGAGAAGGATGAGGATCCCTTGATGTGGGCTATCCTACCATTGTGTCACTGACATGTGGGTCCCATCAAGCGACTGTCTCACCTGTCAGTGACGGAAAAGCAGGGTAAGATAGTGATAGCCACGTGAGAGGATCCATGTCCGAAAGAGAATCCCTTATAAGTACTTCCTCCGTTCCGATTTACTCGTCGTGGTTTTAGTGAGTAAATTGGAATAGAGGGAGTAGCTCTCAATTTTTCTACACCAGTGTGGTAAGACTAAACTTCCCACCCTGCCATGACACCTGGGTCTTGAGATATCCTCACCATGGAATATGAGGAGTCCGCAGTCTGCTTCATCGCGGGGCCATGGATCACCTCCCAAATCAAGCAAGCGCAATGCTGTTTCAGCGCTCCCAACCGCAAGAACGGGGCTGCCATGGCAGGCACGGTCGGAGTGCATCATGCAGGTGGCGCCTAGGCACTACTAGGGAAAACCCTAGCAGTAGCGCTGGTTTTGTTCTCACTAGTAGCGCGGGTAGGCGCGTTACATTAATAAGGCGCCACAGTTATTGCTTAGCAGTAACGCTGCGTTCGCGCACGCTGCCATCTGTTAGAACGAATAGCTGTAGCGTTGTTTCACCCCACGCCATCTGCTAATGTAACTACCGGCAGCGTGTTTTCTCTCCATCGCTACTAGTATTCTTTTTTATTTTTTCGCTTTTAGTTTATTTATTCGTCATCGCATAAATATTGATACAATACCAGTTATGAGGTTTACATCATTATGTCCATAACAGTGTCAAATGAAGGTGGATTAGGTTCAAGTGGAGGCAATATGTGGTGCATGTCAAAAGTATACTACTAATCCAAACTTGATCTAGTTTGGACTAGTAGTACTTTCGATGTGCACTACATGTTGCCTCCACTTGAATCTAATCCGCAAGCACAAGATATTTAATCATCATCATGGTCATTACCACCAACGGTATTTATTTAATCACCACTAACACTAGCTAATAATAATCATCATACTCATTACCATCAACACTAGCTATTTTATCATTGTAACGCCCGGGTGGTTATGCAACAGTAATCGTCCCGGTTCGGTTAAATAACCTCTCGTTAATTCGGACCCGTCCTAAAACAAAAATTAAAACTAAAACAAACGATAACGAGTTCCGAAAATAAGTTCTAAAATGTTCCGGGTTTTCTAAAATAACTAACCTAATATTGGTGGGTGCAATACTTTTTACAAAATGCCGAGCATTTTAAATAAACAAATAACAGAAAAGAAAAATAATAAAAAGAAAAACAAAATAAAAACAGTGGAGGGGAAGACCCACTGCCCAGCCAATGGCCCTCCCTTGGCCTATTCCCCTTCCTCGGCCGCCCACCGCCCACCCGCCACCCCACTAACCCCCACCCCGAGGCTAACCCTAGCCACTCACCGCCTCCCCCACGCGCCTGCCCTCGCCTCTCTCCCGATTGATCGGGCGAGACCCGCCCCGACCGAGCCAACCCCACCGACCCCACTCGCTGCTGCCCCCCCGCCCCCCGCCGAACCCCTTCTCCTCCTCCCGATCGCGCGCCTCGGAGCCCGGGCGGCGACCGCCGCCATGGTCCGGCTCGGCCTCGCCTCCCCGACTTCATGGCGCCCTCCCCGCCTCCTCCCGACGGCCATCGCTGTCGTCCCGTCGAGCCCGCCACCTAGGCCCCGCCTCGTGGAGGCCTCCTCTCCCCACTTCCCCTCGCTGGCGACGGCCCGGCCACAGACCGTTCCTCCGACGCCCGGTTCCCCTCCGCTCCTTCCGATCGACGCCAGGCCTCCGCCTGCCCTGTTGCTGCGCTCAGCCTGGCGCACCGCGCCTGCTCCCTCGCCAGATCCGCCGCCGTGGCTCGACTGCCCGCCACCGCCTGCCCCCCTCCTTCTCCCTCTGACGGCGACCTCGCCCAGGCTCTAGCGGCGCCTCAATCCCTCGCCCCGACCGGCCCCTCCTTCACACATGGCCTCTGGCCTCCAAGCCAAGCCCCCACCCTGCTCGCTCCTCCTCGACTGGCCAGGCCACGGCTGCCGGCGGTCATCAGGCCTCGGCCAGCCTCAGGCTCGGCGCCTGATCCGCCTCGATCGCGCCCGACCGCCTCGGTGCAGTGCGTTCGATTCAAGGCCGCCAGACCCGCCGCCTGATTGGCATGGCCCACGACGTGGGGCCCCACCCCCAAAAAAACAAAAGAACGCTTTAAATAAAAAATGTAATAAAATGAAAATGAAAATGAATAAAAATTAATTAACTAACTAATTAATTAATTAATTAATTAGTAATTAATTAATCTAATTAATTCTGGATTAATTAACCTAATCATTAATTAATTAATTGAGTAATTAATTAAACTAATTATCTTGAAGCTAATTAACCCTAATCATTAATTAACTTAATTAAGTAATGTTAATTAAATCTGATTAGGTTAATTAGTCATTAGTGAATGACATGCGGGACCCACTGTCAGGTTGACTCACCAACCCTGTTGATCGATGACGCCAAGATGACATCATGTCGATGTCATAAATGCAATTTCGTAATTAATTAAATAATTAATTAAAATTCCGAAATTAATAAAATCTTTTATAAATCATATCTTTTAACCGTAATCCGGATTAAAATAATTTCAACATGAAAGTTGCTCGTAACGACGAGACGAATCCGGATCACGCAATCCGCTCGTCCACCACACACCCCTAACCTATCGAACTCGCAAACTTTCCTCTCCGGATCATCCGTCTCGACAGACGTCTCGAACCGGAAAACTCCCTGATGTTTCCCCCTAACCAAGACCCCTCATACCACGTTAGGGCACGCCTAGCATCGCTTCTTGGCATGTCATACATCGATATGCATCTGCTTACTTTGTATTCATTGTTTCTTCCCCTCTTCTCTCCAGGTAGACTACGAGACCGACGCCGCGGTGCCGCTTCGACTACGGTGTTGACGACCCTCTCTCTTGCCGAGCAACCATGCAAGCCCTCCCCCCTTGATCACCAGATATCGCTTACTCTTATCTACACCGCTTGCATTAGAGTAGCATAGCATGTTATTGCTTTCAGTACTCCTATACCGCCGCATAGCCTTGTCCTTGTAACTTCATTGTTACCTTACCGCAATCCTATATGCTTAGTATAGGATGCTAGTACTTTCATCTGTGGCCCTACTTTCTTGTCCGTCTGCGCGTGCTATATTATCGGGCCGTGATCACTCGGGAGTTGATCACGGTATATACTATATACTTATACATGATACATGTGAGACTAAAGTCGGTCGGCCGATGGAGCACCCGCGAGTGGATCTTTGAGGCGGAGCGACAGGCAGGTTGAGACCGCCTAGGAGAGAGGTGGGCTGGCCTGTTCGGCGTTCATGGTTGCTTAACACGCTTAACGAGGTCTTGGTATTTGATCTGGGTTGGCTCTGAGCTTATACGCACTAACCATCTACGCGGGAGTAGTTATGGGTATCCCGCGTCGTGGTATCACCGGCACTTCAGACGTCAACGACGGAGCGGCGCGCCGGATTGGACTGAACGCTGATGGGCTAGGTCTGCTTCCGCCACAGACGCAACGCGTGTGTGTGCTCGTCAGGCGATGGGCCTGCACCCTGCGCTTAGGTTTAGACCGCGTGTTGGCCTCTCTCACAGCCTAGGTGGGGCTGCGACGTGTTGATCTTCGCGGCGGGCATGACCGGAAAGTGTGTCCGCCAAATGGGATCAAGCGTCTTTGGGTAAGATGGTGCACCCTGCAGGAAGTTAATCTATTCGATAGCCGTGATCTTCGTAATGTGACGACTTGGAGTTGTACCTTGAGCTTATGACAACTAGAACCGGATACTTGATAAAACACACCCTTCCAAGTGCCGATACAACGGTGGTCGCTCTCGCTCGGGGTTATGAGCGGGGGATTGCCGGGTAGGATTATTGCTATATGATGTTACTTGGAGGACTTCAGATTTTCCTCCTACATTGCAAGACAGTGTCCGAGCGTAGTCTTCGTTAAGACTAGCTATCCCCTCTTATTCGGCATTCTGCAGCTCAGGTCCACCGATATGGCCCTTTACACATATATCCATGCATATGTAGTGTAGCTCCTTGCTTGCGAGTACTTTGGATGAGTACTCACGGTTGCCTTGTTCCCCTTTTCCCCTACCTCTACTCGATTGCTGCAACCAGACGATGGAGCCCAGGCAGCGACGCCGCCGCCTATGACGACTACTACTCGGAGGTGCCTACTACTACGCAGCAGCCGGCGACGGCGACCAGAGTGACCTAGGAGGATCCCGCAGCGAGGCCCGCTCCTCTTCGATCTCAGATCCCGCTTTGTGCTAGCCATCTTATGGCACCTTGTTTAACTTATGTCCAGACTCAGATATTGTTGCTTCCACGACTCGTCTATGATCGAGCACTTGTATTCGAGCCCTCGAGGCCCTCGGCTTGTATTATGATGCTTGTATGACTTATTTTATTTGTAGAGTTGTGTTGTGATATCTTCCGTGAGTCCTTGATCTTGATCGCATACATTTGCGTGCATGATTAGTGTACGATTGAATCGAGGGCGCCTGAAGTTGGTATCGAGCCGATCGCCTCAGGAATCCCCTTCCACACTCCTTGGCGAAGTCGAGTCTAGACATTGCAAAACTTTTACTAACTTGGTTGTGTGCCTTACGGGCCCACGCCGCCATCGGGTGGTACTAGGATCTTTTACTCCTCGACCTTTACTCGGGACTCGACTCTCTTCTACTCGGGTTAAACGATTTTACTAACTATCACTAGGATCCCGTGACCGCATTCACCCGAAGATGGATATAGCCTTAGTTGTTTTTGGAATTGTATTTGAACAATTTCCACCTGTCATTTGACTCCTTTGAAACGTCCTTGTTTTCGAGATGGAACCCACGAGGCAGGTCGTGTGCCACACGACGGCCATTGGTGCTCGGGATCACTGCGGTGCTAGCCGAGATGATGACCTATCTCGGTTATTCTGGCACCCGAGTACACCGCCTATGAGGAGTACCAGACTATAACCGGGAGCGATCGCCGCCATCGCCCACCTCTACTCTCGAGTACGAGTCCACTCTCGTGCTGCACACCGCACATGGTGTTGGAGTGACCATCGATATGGCAGTCCACGATGTCTGCTTATGCTGCTCGACCGCCTTCGTGCAGAGTATCGAGAGTTGGACACCTCCCCTTCGTGCACATTGCTATCGCGTCGATGTTGGTGAGGAGGGTTACTACACTGCTGCCTACACCATCGTCACCAGAGAGCCTTTCCACCATCGTAACTTTGTTCTCGCATGCCGATGGGCTAGATCGAGCTAACCGGGCTCTTCGCCACGAAGTTGTACATCACCCGTCAAGACCTCTACCGTGCCTCGACGCTGATGCACCCTTTGTCCGATCCGGAGAGCTGCGCGTTCTGCGATCTACCCACCAGACCGTGATGCCCTGTGGTGTCGGTTGGCGACGCGGGAGGCTACTCTCCGCACTTGGTCCTTTTCGCCACCGGACGCCGGATTCAGCACCAGAGTATCCGCGGCCCCCAGGTCACTGACGTGGAGGACTATCCGCTGCCGCACTATCGCTTTTCAGCTCTACAGCTACCTCCGTAGTACCGCGTGGGGCCGATGTAGGCTTGTTGTTAATATTTGATGTATTCGCCATGAGCACTGTGTGCGCCTATGATGTAGTAGTCTATGTAATCGGACTCTATGTATCGAACTCTATGCATGATTCCTTTTGTAAGAGATGCCAACTACTATGTAGTTCCCATCATGCTGCTTTCATTATGCATGTTTCATCATGAATGATTCCTGTCTCTTGCTTAATTTCTCAAATGTGAACTACCTGTTATATAATAGCAGATGGTTAGGCCAGCAGTCGTGGTCGTGGGGCCAACTTCCCACCACCGCCGAGTACATGGCTGGTATGATCCAACAGCTCGAGATGAATCGCCAGTTCATGGAGAACATGATGGCTCAGTTCCTCGCCTCAATATGCACCAAACCCAAACGGGACAACTCGCAGGATTTCATACGCTCAACCCCAGCGTGTACCGCAGCTCAACTCAGCCATCGGATGTCGATGGTGGCCCGTGACATCACCTATGAGATGGAGTCTGCTGATGTAGCCCCGCCAGCTATGTCACTTTTGCTTCCTTCTTCCGAAGGGACCCGCAGCTCAATGGTGGGACAGCCACCGCGTACTCTGCCAGCTTGGAACACTCATCACCGCCGACTTCCAGTTGCCTTCCGTGCCCGCTTCATCCTCAAGGGTCATGGACCGAAGAAGCGTGAGTTCATAACCTCACCCAAGGCAACAAGATCTGTTGAAGCCTATCGGCGAGAGTTCTGGACTTGTCTCGTTATGCGAAGAGGACATTGCAACCGATGCACGCAGACAGAGAAGTTCCGTGGCGGTCTTCAAGTCGACATCAAGCTCGCACTTCTAGTGCACGACTTTGCTGATTTCGCCACCTTGGTGAACAAAGCTATCAATGTCGAAACTGGTCCGCAGGAATACCAGAGCTCTAACAGCGCAACCGTGACACGGGCTCATCTTGGGCCCGTCCTCGCAGGCGCAAGATATGGATTCCCAACAGCATGTACCACCAATGCATCCGCTTCAAAGCGAACTATGCTACACCTCGCCCCGCCTACAACTAAGCAGCCAAGCTTCCAGCTCCACCACCCCAAGCTCTGCTCCCACTCCCAATAATGGCTTATGCTTCAAAGTGACAGCCGTGGCACCGTGCTAGAGAATGCAACCGTAACCGAATCAGTGGCCCTTCCAAGAATCGGCCGTGGAAACAACCAGAACCGCAACAACACTGGCAAGTCTTATGGGCAAGCTCAGGCCAACCACGTTGATTTGAACGAAGCTCAAGACCAGCCTGCTACTGTGATAGGTACACTTCTTGTAAATTCAGTACCTGCATCTGTTTTATTCGATTCAGGAGCATCGCATTCATTCATGTCTGAAGACTTTGCATACAAGCACGACGTTAAGTGCGAAGAGATGAACTCTTCGGTAGTGGTAAAAACCCCATTGGGACAATGTCAAACCTCCATGGTTGGCGTCGACGTCCCGTGGAAATCGAAGGGTTGGAATTCTATGCCTCCCCATTATCCTCAAGACGCCTAACATCGACCTCATTTTGGGGATGGATTGGTTGAAAGCGATCATCGCGCCAATCGCTTGCGCCACTAAGACCGTCCCATCTGCTGCACCTTCGATGAAATCGTAAGCTGCAATGCTCGTCGGTTCAAGATGCCGAGGCAAGGCTCTATGCATTGAATGCATTGAACGCCGCACCCTCGAGGGAATTGAAAACATTCACTGCTGCTTTGCGATTTCCAAGACGCTCTTTCTGAAGAACTTCCAGGATTCCCCGCTAGAGCTGTCGAATTCGTCCATCGACTTGAAACCGTGCACCACTCCTATAGCCAAACGACCCTACAAGATGCCGCCGCGATGAACTCCTTGAGCTAAAGGAGGAAATCGACAAATCTCTTCAAAGCGGCTTCATTCGCCCAAGTTGCTCTCCTTGGGGAGCACCTTCTCTTTGTCAAGAAGAAGGATGGGACAAACCGATTGGTCCAAGACTACCGTCCTATAAATCAAGCTACCATTCGAATAAGTATCCTCTTCCTCGGATCAATGATCTTTATGATCAACTGGCTGGTTCGCTCGGTGTTCTCGAAACTCGACTTGAGGTTGGGTTACCACCAGATCCGTGTTCGTGAGGAGGATATCCCCAAGACCGCATTCGTGACTCGTTATGGTTCATACGAGTACACCGTCATGTCTTTCGCTTAACCAATGCTCCAGCTACTTTCTCTCGCGATGAACTATATATTCATGGATTACCTCGACAAGTTCGTCGTGGTTTATCTGGATGACATCCCGATCTTTTCCAAGAATGAAGAAGAACATGTCTTTGAACATCTTCGCCTTGTGCCGGAAAAGCTACGAGAGCATCAACTCTATGCCAAGTTCTCCAAGTGTGAATTCGGCTTCCGAGTAACCTATCTTGGGCATGTCATCTCTAAGGATGGTATTGCCGTCAACCCCGAAAGAGTTCAGGCTATTCTCGATTGACTCCTCCAAGAACGTTATAAGTCGAAGTTTTCTCGGTCTCGCCACTATTGCCGTCGATTCGTCGAGAACTTCTCCAAGATTGCCGAACCTCGACTAACTTTGTTGCATAAGGGCGTCAAGTTCCAATGGATGATAAGTGTCGGAAAGTTTCCAGCACTCAAAGACAAGTTGACTTCTGCCCGGTGCTAGCTCCTCCCGATACTAAGAAGGACTTCGTCATTTATCGCGACGCTTCTCGTCAAGGTTTAGGCGGTGTCCTAATGCAAGAGCGCAAAGTAGTTGCTTATGCCTCTCGACAGCTCGCCCTCACGAGGAGAACTACCCAGTTCACGACCTCGAACTTGTCTGCTGTCATTCATGCGCTGAAGCGAGGGCGACATTACCTTCTCGTAATCGCTATGAGATCTACACTGACCACCAAAGTCTGAAGTATCTGTTTACTCAGCCAGACCTGAACCTCCGTCAGCAGAGATGGATGGAGACTATTGCAGACTTTGATTTGGGTATTTCCTATACGCCGGGCAAGGCTAATGTAATGGCTGATGCCTTGAGCCGCAAGTCTTACTGCAACCACCTTCAGGTTCACCAAGTTCAGCCCCCACTTGTCGAAGAATTCAGAAAGCTGAACCTCCATATTGTTCCTCCGGGTGCACTCGCTCCCCCTCCTCCGGAGTTCCGCAAGATGAATCTCCGTGTTGTTCCCCAGGGTTCCCTTTATACCCTGGCTGTTGAACCCGATCTCGTGGGCACCATAAAGACGATGCAGGGATTTGATTCTGAAGTCTACAAGCTTAAACAAGACATCAGGAAAGGAAATCCCTCATCCTTCACTATTGCTGATGATGGCGCCTTGTACTTCAAAGGCCGCCTAGTGGTGCCATGTAAGAAGGAAAATCTGAATATGACTCGGAAGGTTATGCAAGAAGCTCATGATACGCCTCTATGTATCCACCCTGGCAGTACAAAGATGTACCAAGACATTCGCCGAGATTCCGTGGTCTAATATGAAGCAGGACATTGCTCGCTATGTTTACGAGTGTGACGCTTGCCGTCAGATCAAAGCAGAACATCAAAAGCCTCGCTGGAACTCTGCAGCCTATCTCTATTCCGGAATGGAAATGGGACCATGTTGAAATGGACTTCGCCACCGGATTTCCCAAATCGCAGAAAGGTAATGATGCTATTCTTGTCGCCATTGACCGGCTTTCTAAAGTTGCACACTTTCTCGGCGGTCAAAGAAACGATCACCGCTAGCCAGCTTGCAACGCCTATATGTCCGAATTGTTTCACTTCACGGTATTCCATTGGTTATCGATTCGGACCGTGGCAGCTTATTCACTTCAAGATTCGGGCAAGTTTTCAAGAAGCTATGGGGACTCATTTATCTTTCAAGATCGCTTTTCATCCGCAGATCTCAAGGGCAAGTTGAACGTGTCAACCAAATTCTCAAGACATGCTTCGAGCTTGTGTCGTTTCCTTCGGCAAGAAATGGGAGGAATCTATCCCGTATGCTGAGTTCTCTTATAATAATAGCTATCAAGCTAGTCTGAAGATGGCCCCTTCAAGTGTTATATGGACGAAAGTGCGAACCCTCTGAACTGGTCGAAATGGGAACGTCCACTCTTCGGACCGGATATTATCCAACATGCCAAGAACAAGTCCGCATTATTCGCGAGAATCTCAAGACTGCTCAGTCGCGTCAAAAGAGCAATTATGACCGTCATCACAAAGACATGGTCTATCAACTTTGGCGAAAAGGCCTATCTTCGCGTTACACCAATGAAGGGTGCTCACCGCCGGGATCAAGGCAAGTTAGCTCCTCGCTATATTGGCCCTTTCACTATTCTCGAAAGGTGGAAAAGTGGCCTATCAACTGGAGCTTCCGTCGAACCTTTCTCGGGTTCACGATGTGTTCCACGTGTCCCAACTCCGACGCTGCTTCAAGGACCCAATCCGAGCAAAGGACCACGAAGTGCTCAATTGCAGCAGGGACCTCTCCTATAAAGAGCATCCGGTCCGTATTCTCGACCAAGCTGAACGCCGCACACGCCGGGAAGGCGATCAAGTTCCTCAAGGTCCAATGGTCGAATCACTCAAGATGAAGCCACCGGGAACGCGAGGATCGCTTCACGAGATGAATATCCCGCACTCTTTCCTTCTACCTCCTAAATCTCGGGACGAGATTTCTTGTAGTGGAGGAGATTTGTAACGCCCGGGTGGTTATGCAACAGTGATCGTCCCGGTTCGGTTAAATAACCTCTCGTTAATTCGGACCCGTCCTAAAACAAAAATTAAAACTAAAACAAACGATAACGAGTTCAGAAAATAAGTTCTAAAATGTTCCGGGGTTTTCTAAAATAACTAACCTAATATTGGTGGGGTGCAATAATTTTTACAAAATGCCAGAGCATTTTAAATAAACAAATAACAGAAAAAGAAAAATAATGAAAAAGAAAAAAAATAAAATAAAGGAGGAGGAAGACCCCCACAGCCCACCAGTCGGCCCTCCCTTGGCCCATTCCCTTCCCCTGGGTCGGCCCACGCCCACCCGCCACCCCACTAACCCCCCTAGCCACTCACCGTCTCCCCCACGCGCCTGGCCTCGCCTCTCCCGATTGATCGGGCGGAGACCCGCCCCGACCGAGCCAACCCCGCCGACCCCACCTGCCGCCCCCCTTGCCCGCCCGCCTGAACCCCTTCTCCTCCTCCCGATCGCCGCCTCGGGCCGCCCCCGAGGCCCGGCGATCCGCCGCCAGTCGGCTCGGCCTCGCCCTCCCGACTTCATGGCGCCCTCCCGGCCTCCTCCCCGACGGTCATCGTCGTCCCCGTCCGAGCCCGCCGCCTAGGCCCCGCCCACTGTGAGGCCTCCTATCTCCCCACTTCCCCGTCGGCGGCGGCTCCGGCCACAGACCGGTTCCCCTCCGACGCCCCCCTCGGTTCCCCTCCGGCTCCCTTCTTCGACGACGCCCGCCCGTCTTGTCGCCGGCTCGGCGCCCGTGGCTGCTGCGCCCCGCGCCTTCCTCTTCCCTGCCGGATCCGGTAGCCCGGCCTGACCGCCACCACCGCCCCCCTCTCCCTTCCTTCTCCCGACGGCGACCTCGCCTGGCGCCCTAGCGGCGCCCCAATCCTCGCCACCCCCACCCGACTGGCCCTCCTCCCACCCACAGGCGCTGGCCTCCGCCCAAGCCCCACCCCTGTTCGCCTCCCGACTTCATGGCGCTGCTGCCATGGCCTGTCGTCAGCCTCGTCGCGCCCCCGTGTTCTCGGCGCCCGATCCGCCTCGATCGCGCCCGACCGCCCTGTGCGTGCCCGATTCAAGGCGTCGCCATAACGCCTGCACTTTGCCCGATTGGCATGGTTTCCCACGGCGTGGGGCCCCACCCCCCAAAAAAAACAAAAGAACGTTTTAAATAAAAAACAGAATAAAATGAAAATGAAAATGAATAAAAATTAATTAACTAACTAATTAATTAATTAATTAATTAGTAATTAATTAATCTAATTAATTCTGGATTAATTAACCCTAATCATTAATTAATTAATTGAGTAATTAATTAAACTAATTAATACTGAGCTAATTAACCCTAATCATTAATTAACTTAATTAAGTAATGTTAATTAAATCTGATTAGGTTAATTAGTCATTAGTGAATGACATGCGGGACCCACCTGTCAGGGTTGACTCACTCAACCCTGTTGATCGATGACGTCAAGATGACATCATGTTGATGTCATAAATGCAATTTCGTAATTAATTAAATAATTAATTAAAATTCCGTAAATTAATAAAATCTTTTATAAATCATATCTTTTAATCCGTAATCCGGATTAAAATAATTTCAACATGAAAGTTGCTCGAGCGCACGAGACGAATCCGGATCACGCAATCGCTCGTCCACCACACACCCCTAACCTATCGAACCTTCAAACTTTCCTCTCCGGATCATCCGTCTGACAGACGTCCGGCAGGAAAACTCCCGGATGTTTCCCCCCAACAGTACCCTCATACCACGTTAGGGCACGCCTAGCATCGCTTCTTGGCATGTCATACATCAATATGCATCTGTTTACTTTGTATTCATTGTTTCTTCCCCTCTTCTCTCCGGTAGACTACGAGACCGACGCCGCGGTGACCAGTTCGACTACGGTGTTGACGACCCCTCTCTCTTGCCAGAGCAACCAGCAAGCCCCCCTTGATCACCGGATATCGCCTACTCTTATCTACACTGCTTGCATTAGAGTAGCATAGCATATTACTGTTTTGGTACTCCTATCTTTCTTTGCATAGCTTTGTCCTTGTAACTTCATTGTTACCTTACCGCAATCCTATATGCTTAGTATAGGATGCTAGTACTTTCATCTGTGGCCCTACTTTCTTGTCCGTCTGCGTGCTATACTATCGGGCCGTGATCACTCGGGAGTTGATCACGGGTATATACTATATACTTATACATGATACATGTGAGACTAAAGTCGGTCGGTGATGGAGCACCATGAGTGGATCTTTGAGGCGGAGCGACAGGCAGGTTGAGACCGCCTAGAGAGAGGTGGGCCTGCCTGCTCGGCGTTGCGGTTGCCTAACACGCTTAACGAGGTCTTGGTATTTGATCTGGGTTGGCTACGAGCTTATACGCACTAACCATCTACGCTGGAGTAGTTATGGGTATCCCGCGCCGTGGTATCACCAAGCACTTCAGACGTCGGACGGACGGCGCCTTGCGCCGGATTGGACCGGAACGCTGATGGGCTAGGTCTGCTTCGGCACAGACGCAACGTCTTGTGTGTGCTTTCGAGGCGATGGGCCCGCACCCTGCGCTTAGGTTTAGACCGCGTGTTGGCCTCTCTGTTGTGCCTAGGTGGGGCTGCGACGTGTTGATCTTCCGCGGCGGGCATGACCCGGAAAGTGTGTCCGCCAAATGGGATCAAGCGTCTTTGGGTAAGATGGTGCACCCTGCGGAAGTTAATCTATTCGGATAGCCGTGATCTTCGATAACAGGATCGACTTGGAGTTGTACCTTGACTTATGACAACTAGAACCGGATACTTGATAAAACACACCCTTCCAAGTGCCGATACAACCGTGGTCGCTCTCGCTCGTGGTTATGAGCGAGGGATTGCGGGTAGGATTATTGCTATATGATGTTACTTGAGGACTTCAGATTTTCCTCCTACATGCTGCAAGACAGTGTCGTAGCATAGTCTTCGTTAAGACTAGCTATCCCCTCTTATTACGGCATTCTGCAGCTCACCCACCGATATGGCCCTTTACACATATATCCATGCATATGTAGTGTAGCTCCTTGCTTGCAGTACTTTGGATGAGTACTCACGGTTGCCTTGTTCCCCTTTCCCCTACCTCTACTCGATTGCTGCAACTGCACGATGGAGCCAGGGCGACGCGCCGCCTATGACGACTACTACTGCGAGGTGCCTACTACTACGTGCAGCCCGGCGACGATTCACTGGGAGTGACCTAGGAGGATCCCAGCAGGAGGCCTGCTCCTCTTCGATCTGTATCCCGCTTTGTGCTAGCCATCTTATGGCACCTTGTTTAACTTATGTCTCGTACTCAGATATTGTTGCTTCCGGCTGACTTCGCCTATGATCGAGCACTTGTATTCGAGCCCTCGAGGCCCCGGCTTGTATTATGATGCTTGTATGACTTATTTTATTTGTAGAGTTGTGTTGTGATATCTTCCCGTGAGTCCTTGATCTTGATCGTACACATTTGCGTGCATGATTAGTGTACGATTGAATCGAGGGCGTCACAATCATCATAGTAATAGTGTAGCACATCATCATCCTGAAACTCATTTCTAACTAGCTAATCACTCCTGCTGCTCTCTCTTAGGTAAAACAACATAAAACATGTGTAGCTCTCCTCCTTGATCAAGTTGGAGCATGCAGATGAACCTGTCTCCTAATCGTGGAAAGCGCCTCTGTTTGCTGCCCCCTAGTACTTCTTTGCGCTCCCCCAACACATATTTGGTCCAGTCTTGCACTATTGAGCATCCGTTGCTAATATTGAATGCACTAAAGTAATCTGTAGGATATCTTGGCCGTAAGCTGATAATACTCATGGTACCTTTAGTCTCGATCCCATAAGGCACAACATTCATTGGGAGTCCCTGTTGAAGAACATCGTATGGTAACATACTTAGCAATGGAGTTTAGCTTCAAAATAAATGTATGGAAAAGATGCAATGAGGACAAATAGTAAAAATCTTACCATCCTTCCTAAATGGATGTGACCGTAGTTCATTACGAACACTATTGGTCGTGCGTTTTCAGTACTAACATTTTCTAAATCCAGAAGAAAATTTGTCTTGACAAGATCAAGATCCTCAAGCCATGAAACATAATGACTTAGCTCCTCGCAGTTTAGTTCAGCCTCGGGACGATAGTAGGTCCTGTTTACCAAGCGCTGGACATGTTTGCTTGCACCGAAATAAGCTGACAATACAAATTAGTTGTCAACTATTTTGAATAAACAATATCAAAGACATAAATATGGTTGAGAAACTTACATAATGGTATAATCGGAGGCGTCGCACATCGACCCGGATGTCGGTATTACCTTCAATATCATCTTCCTGGACGAATATCAAAGGTGATAACCATATCAGGCTCAAATGCATAAGTCTTGCATAGTGCTCCCATGTTTTGCATCCAAAATAGGTGTAGTCGTCTGAATTGTATAATTTTGCATGGAAAATATAACCATGCTCGGTCTTCAAATAAACTTTCTTTACCTCCGCAAGATGACTGAAACCTATCTTATCCAATACAAAAACTCTTGCATGGCAGGGATACGCTAGTAGAATAGTAAAAAATATAAGTTCAAGCAAATGAAGCAGATGTCATGCTTAGCTACGAAAAAGACTTGTCGTTACGACTTCATCAGATCCACTTCAAGTTCTCGTCCAGCTTGATGTGAAGCGCCTATCATCATCTAGGAAGATTCCGTCGCTTACAGCGCGTTAGTCTTAGCAGTATTTGCAAATACCGAAATCCTTTTCGTCGTCAGACATTTTCTATGTTCATAGTTAAAACATTAATTGAAAATCGATCGAAGAAAACTACCAGGATACTCAACACATAAATCCGGGGCACTCGATATTTCCTACATATTCTGGCACAAGTCATGCTAAAATTCACGGAAAAATCCGGCATGACCTTTGCTAAAATAGGACATATCGAGCGCGGAGGTGTAACATGCAAACATGACCGGCCACTTAGATATTGAGCAACACAAGATATACATTTCAAAATATCTTATAGGACTCAAATTAGCATGCATTCAATAAGCAAAAGTAAATCATCTCATGCGTCCCTACATCGTCGAATATTATCACTAATATATCACGAATAGTGTCATACATATAACATCACTAATACAACTAAAATCCTAGCACACGACGGGTATCGGCGCGGGCGGTGGACACCCACAGAGAAGGAACCATCATGGGATCATAGCTCCAGTGAGATCCCTGGAGAACCTGCCAGGTATTGGAGAACGACATGTGCTCCAACGCAAACAAGTAGCGACGGACGTGCGCGTCCTCCTCACTGACACGGTGACGCACCACCTCCGCGGAGTCCTCGAGCCTCTGGATCGTCACTGGCCCACGCGACCGCCACCAAAGAAGGTTTGGGTCAACGACAGGCTGGCTCATCACCAACCTGCGCCCCCCGGTAAGTAGCGCCTCTCAGTACCACCTCGGCGGAGCCCAGTCCCGGACATGGCCGATCTGGTCAAGCAGGTGTCGTCCTCCGCCGACTCGACGACGAGGATGCAGGATAGGCATCGTCCACGTCGAGGCGGGAAAAATTGCTTTAACTAAAAAATAGCAACAAGTTCTTACTAACTAGTTCTATTAATTCAACTAGTTCTTACTAAAAATAAACTTACTATAAATAAAAATATTCTGGTACCTAATTAGTACCTAGTTCTTACTAACTAATTAGTACCTAGGAACTACTGCCCTAATTACCATCTAATTTGATGAACCTATAGGGGTGGAAAGTGGTAGCGGATATTTCAATTATCCAACTATAAAGTGAAATAAGTGGTCAAATTTTACTCGTTTTTATGATTCATCTTAGAAATTTGATTCGTTTTCACCCTTACATGAACCCTAACTCATTTGAGCCGCACCCGCATCCGATTTGTTTCCACTCATACATGAACCCTAAC
Organism: Aegilops longissima; assembly: GCA_021605205.1. Taxonomy (NCBI): domain Eukaryota; kingdom Viridiplantae; phylum Streptophyta; class Magnoliopsida; order Poales; family Poaceae; genus Aegilops; species Aegilops longissima. The sequence goes on along the minus strand of CM038677.1, from coordinate 619,087,879 downwards.
TAATTTGATGCAACTAAAATATAAACAAACCCTAGGCAGAGGTAGGGGAGAGGGAGGAGCGGGCGTGCTCACCTCGGGTGCCTGCACGAGGGAGGGGCAGGGCGACGTCGAGGTCAGGGTCGGGGCTCGGGCGCGCGGCGGATGGCGGCCAGCGTCGAGGTCGGGGTCGGGGGCGGCGTCCGGGGCAGCGTTGAGGTCGAGGCGGCGTTGAATCTAGGGTCGAGGCGGCATAGAGGTGCGGAGATAGCCTTGGCGGACGACAGGCGGCAGGCGCGACAGTGGAGAGAGTTGGATTTGGGGAAGTGGCGGCGTGGGGAAGGACGAACCCGTTGTTAAGTCAGCGATAGCGATGGCGCGTTCTCCAGAAAAGCGCTGCTGCAATCTTAGCTACAGCGCGTTCCGTGATACACGCTACTGCTACTCCTTTCTCTTTTTCCCCCTTTTTCATTTAGTTTTCTTCACATTTTATTTTTTTTCCTTTCACCTTATTCTATTTCTTTCATTTTCAATTACCTTTCTATTTTCTTTCCATTTAATTTTATAACCTTTAGCAGTAGCGAGTTTTTATTAAAATGCGCTGCTACAAATGAAGTAGCGGTAGCGCGGTTCGTCATAGGTCGCTACTACTATGTGTAGCCTATCGGCTAAGCCGTGTGAATTTTAGTAGCAACGTGTTTAAAGACAGGCGCGCTACTGCTAGATCTTTATCTGCAGCGCGGTTTGCGCGGACGCGCTACTGCTACTTAGCACCAGCGTGCTTTTTTGACCCACACTACTGCTAAAGTTCTGTGTATAAGGTTTTCCCTAGTAGTGAGGGGCAGCCGTGCAGGCTACTCATGCTCAGACACAGATCAACGTCATCGTGCTCGTCGGCTCGATGCATGAGTCGGCGAGGTGGAGGTGGCGCACGCAAGGTGTTTGACGTAATGTCACCACGAGACAGAGAGCTGAGTGACATGGCGACTGGCAGGTGGTCCAGACTCCAGACAGGGGACTCGTCGGAGCTGCAATGGATCGAGTACTCCAACGGATCCGAACTCCACTTCATGAGGTACGCACGTCTGAATAAATTTAGTAGTACTGCCTTGCTGCAACTATTAGCCCGATATTTTCCAGTCTTATATGCAGCATTTGAAGCGAATCGATCTAGATAAAATGCCTTGCTGCAACTCCTGCCCCACTATTCATTATGCACACACTAGGGAAAATCAAACCGGAAAAGATTCACAAAAAAGTTGAATTGCAAAAGAGCAAAGAATAATACATTCGCTGTTCATCTCTTTGTGCATAGTTTTATATCTAGTTATATCAACTAGACTGGCATATTTTTCTGAATAAATGGGCAAACGCAAATTTCATACATGTCTGGCATCAATCTGAATTTTTGATTGACAACAGTGACGAACATTCTACGATAATGTTGCGATGAAAGCATCCACCTTGGCGTTCACCCCTCTTGACAGGAACTTCATGCAGATTGGAGGTTTCACCTTGGCAAGAGCAAGCATTGACTGTGGCAAAACCCACAACCCATCACCGCAAATCAAGCCGGAAGCAACTGCAGGTGCATATGTGTCTGATTTCACTCTGTCCAGCCTTTGCCAGACAAAAAGGATCACTGTCCCGATGAACATATCGATGCCAAAATATGGTCCTAGGTAGAATGGTATCGCCATCGCCATTGGGATTGGCATAAATCTTGATACCTTCTTGGGAACAAGATCTCTTATCAAGTTGACAACGATTGCTCCAACAAAGAATACGTAGCACAGAGTGATGCAGTTTTTGGGCAGCGATGAGAAGCCATCGACACCTAGTATTGCCATGCTGCGGAAGATGGCAGCATTTGGTGCAGGGTACTCACTGCCACTGATCCCAACGTCTTCAAAGGCCTTGTAAAAAAGCCAGAAAACACAGGGACCAATGACGCAACCCATTGCAGTGCCTATGATTTGGCTGATGAACATTGACCTTGGTGACGCTAGTGTCAGGTATCCTGTTTTAAAGTCCTGCATTAGATCACAAGCAGTAGAAACAATGCTCATCATCACACCGCAGGCAGCCAGACCGGCAAGAACACCTCCATTTGAAGCACCTGTCCATGCACCGAAAGCAAAGATTGCAAGCTTCCCATAAGTTGTAACAAGAGACCAATCAGTGAGGCCAGCTCCATAGGCATTGCAGAAGGCAAGTACCGGTGCTACCATATAGGCTACCAATATTTGGTACCACTTCAGCTGAGGGAATATCTGCGGGACTGTGCCAATAGATACAGCGGCAACAGCAACGTAACCTCCATATGCAATGTACCAGGGGATTTGATCCTTTTGAAATAGTTCTTTGCGCCGCTGCTCATCATATGAGATAGCTGCAGTACTGTTACTTATTTCATCATCAGAGACAGGAAATGGACTAGCACTGCCCGTCTTGAGTCGAGATCTTAATGAGTAGACCGTCAGAATGAGCATCTTGAGAAAGTGATAGAGGCCATCGCCAAGAATCACGGCAATGGCTATGAAGACCTGTCATACCCATCGGAATTTAGTAGGAAAAAAAAAGGATAACTCGAGATTCAAGGAAGACTGTAACTCTTACCCGGTAACCTTGCATTCCACGGAGACTACTCTCAGGGAGATCAGCAGAGAACCAACTGCCTCTTTTATTGGCTATAAGAGGCCACATTATTCCCCATGAGAGGATGCCTCCCAATAGAATAGATACGTTGACAATATGTGGGCAAATCATTCCAACTCCGACATAGGTAGAAGAGAAGTCAAAGTAAAACCTTGCAAAAAATAAGTTCGATCAAGGTGAATGTTGGAATGGGTGTGCTTTGCAAATTTGAAGGAATCTTCAAAGCCAGAAATGGAATGGAGAGATTTGATTGGAGGCGTCCTTTGCAGGGTGCAATCTTTACCTGTTGTTGAAAGCTTGCAGCCCTAATGATGGGAATTTCTGGAATCCACATTCATCAGTGGCTGTGTAGAACCACTGAAAGAAACCCCATAAGAAGCTGAGAACCAAGAATTTACCCAGTTTCTTTACTTGCTTCCTGTAGAACGACGCAAACCAAATCAAAACTGGTAAACTCATTGTGCGGGCATCTGACTATCACAGAAATGGAAAGGGTTGCAGTATTTACTCTGCAATCTTGGCACCCTGGGGTGTGTGAAAGCCGTTTATGAGATAGGCAGTTGCAGTGCCACTTGGGTAGGTCAGCTTGTAGTCAATGATCATAATCTGAAGTGCAGTGCTAAGTTAGTTAAACAGGCATCTGACACGCAGGTTCTGAAAATATCGGAGCATTTTTTTTCTTGAATACCGAAAATGTTGGAACATAAAATCCTTTTACCTTTCTCAATGGCACAAGACCGAAGAGCCCAATGAAGCTGACCAGGAAGAGGAAGCCAATTATCCATCCTAGATGCGGATTCTTGATATTTTGAGGGTTATTTGCCTCTGTTGTCTGCGAAGCGATTCTGCCGCTCATGGCCAATAGGTAATTACCAAAGCCCCCTGAAATAATTTTTTAGTTAATCGTGAAGTAAGGATACCCAGCTCGTGCTTTAGTAAGTTTTTACTCTTTCCTAGTATCATTCACGAATAGCTATGTTCCAGAGAATTTTGGCAAATACTTAAAAAAGGCGTCTAGGTGCAGCTGTCATGTATTCGAGAGAATTTTCACAAATACTTAAAAAAGGCGTCTAGGTGCATTTGTCATGTATTCACCTAGAATATTTAGCAAGATTTTAAATTTGCATGTACGAGTCTAGGTGCAGAGTTTACAATCGATCAAGTTGTATGTGCGAGCATGCCAGTAATTATTCGCCAAAAAAAAAGAGAGCATGCAAGTGATTAAAAACCGAATCGATAATAAACCAGCGAATGACAAGAGTTACCGCTGTAGGGGATGCCGTAGGCGGCGACGACGCAGGTCTGGATGACGGTGTTCTCCTGGCGCGTGAAGGGCTGCTTGAGGAACCCCATCCTCTCGATGGCCGACGTCCAGAGGCGGACGAAGAAGAAGCCGAGGAGGCCGGCGGAGACGTTGAGCGAGGGGATGACGCCGATGGTGAGGTTGAGCTTCATGACGATGATGTTGAACATGATGGCCAGGAAGAAGCTCGCCACGAAGGCGCGCACCGTGAGCTGCTCACGCCACGACGGCACGCGCTGGTCCGCGAACACGCGCTCCAGGGACGCCGGCTGGTCACCCTGAGCGACGTCGCGCTGGCGCCACTCTCCCCAGTCGCCGGGCGGTGACACGCGGTCGCCCGGCCTGGTCCGCCGCCGGATCTCGCTCGCCTCCACCATCTCCACGTCAACCACGGACCCGTCCGAGCCGGTGGTGGCCATGTGGCCGGTGGCTGCAACGGACGAAGCTAGAGCGCGCACCACGGACGCTACCCTTCTGCTCTCAACAAGGTGGCCAGGCCCAGGCGGTGGTGCATGCCAGAGCCCGGAGTCTTTGGGTTATATGCACAGCAGGGGTACTTCCACTCCGATGACAAGAACGATCGGTCAGGAGGACTCGGGGCAACGATGGACCGCGTGACGGCTGGTGGTTTGACTGTGCCAGTCCTGTGGGCGTTGGCATCCAGTGTATAGCCCTCACAATGGACATGCTATGACGTCCTACTCCGTAAAGGCGCTATTAGTATCGTTCAAACGGTTTACATGCAAAGACGCTATACCGGGGGTAGAATGGGAAGAATCGGGCGTTTCCTCCTAATACGCCCGCTAATTCCAGGTGAGGAGGAGACAATTATGTGCTGCAACTGAGAACAGAAGGAGGAGCAGGTAAGGAAGGTATTAATGGCGCGTAGGCCAATATATCCAAATAAGGAAGCAAATAAAACATCATAAAGACACAAAATATGGAATGATATGATTACAAGCTGGAAATTATCGTGAAAATTGATTTATTTATATTTTAACCCTTATTTAGAAGCATGCACTGGCACGTCTCTAACTGGAGATGGGATTCGTGGAGCTTCAAGATAGATAGAAGTCGCCGCATACATCTTGCAATTGACGAGAACGTCGTCTCGCACCGAAAAAAAAAATGTTTCTTCCTTATTGAAAGTACATCTAGCCCCTTAAGTGTGTTTTACCGAATGATGTACGTATGATTAAAGAGAAAAACTTAACCAATTAATTCTGGGGTGATACGTACTCCCTTAGTCCTGAATTAGTTGTCTTAGATTTGTCTACATACGAAAGTATCTAGACACATTTTAGTGTCACGTACATATGTATCTAGACAAATCTAAAACAACTAATTTGGGACGAAGGTAGAGGCCCAGTCCCCTTATCTTCATGGGCTAGTTGGCATCTCCTCTTACACACCCTGTGTCTTTGTTCATATGACCCCTGGATCTCCTCAATGCCACCTTTTCTATATGGGCCGAATTTCCGGGGTACCAAGTGGGTCCTCCTCTAGATGGGTCGGATCTCCGAGTATGTGCTACAAGTGAGAATAACAGTTGGATTTGTAGGGAGCTATAGAAGACACCCTCTTCTACCTCTACACCTAATCCTCCAGATCTGAGTTGCCCCCTAGCTGACCTTGAAAGAGCTCACCCCCATACGATCGATTCCTTCAACCAAACTCCACCAAAACGTTCAAGATTCAAAGAGGGATCCTAGATCTACACTTCCACCAAAGCAATGTGTGCCCCCTGCTTGTGCTATATCAAACTTGTTACTCATTGGAGCTTTGAGGCTCCTACATCATAGGAGTCATTCCTAAAAGCTTCATTCGAGAAGAGATCATTAGCGGTATATGATCAGATAGCTCCCTAGCGAGAGTAGAGACATATTTTTTTAGAACGAAGATGTCGGAGGCATCCGACCTTAAATTAATAAAGCCACAACACGGCAGAGTGACAAGGTTCCGAACACCACATGAACGACATACGATGTTCTAGGTTCCACCTAGGGATATTACAGGCAAAAGCCAAACCGAGCACACATGCTCATAACACACCAAAATAAGGTGCTACCCTAAGCAGCGCTACCGGGGCTCGAGCGATGCTAGTATGTTGCATCGCGGTCTTCAAACCTTCATGCATAGTCATGGCGCTTCCCCAACGGACTCCACTGCTGCAAAGAGATGATGCATTTAAGAATACAACCAGCCGAATAAGATGGGAACACACCCTCGATTGTAATTTTGTTGCGGATGTGCCAAAGCGACCATAGGAGTGCCCCAATGCATGTCCACATAACTCTACTAGCCTGGCCTCTCAGGGACCCAGGCACGAAAGGAGACCACCACTGACGAAGGGTTCCAATTAAGCCTAGCCGTGGCTCGCACGACACTCCAAGCAAAAAACAGGAAGATGGCATCAAAAAAGGGCATGATTTGCATCCTCCGAAGCGCCACACACCGAACAGTTGGCACCGAGTAGACACATGTCTGGGGGAAATGTTCCTCCCAAGCAGGTGACACCAACACTCTATCTAAAAGCTCACAGGTAGAGTTCTCCTGGTTATTGCATCAAGTGTACATCATACCAGCAGGCTTAAATTCCATGAGATCTCCTTGTTCAGTGATAGCATTGAACAGAGGACCCCATCTGTTCAAGCCTCCTGGTTTATTTTTGTCACAGTTCTGTCTAGTCATGTTAAAGTCACGTGCAATGATTATAGGATATGGAGATTTCTTAATGACATGTACCAGTTCAACCAGGAATTTGGCTTTGCCATCTTGCTGGGTGTGACGCCCCCGATTCAATCGTACACTAATCATACACGCAAACATGTACGATCAAGATCAGGAACTCACGGGAAGATATCACAACACAATTCTAAAACATAAATAAGTCATACAAGCATCATAATACAAGCCAGGGGCCTCGAGGGCTCGAATACAAGTGCTCGATCATAGACGAGTCAGCAGAAGCAACAATATCTGAGTACAGACATAAGTTAAACAAGTTTGCCATAAAATGGCTAGCACAAACTGGGATACAATCGAAAGAGGCGCAGCCTTACGCACTCGATCCTCCTAAACTACTCCTGGTCGTCGCCGGCCGGCACGCGTAGTAGTAGCACCTCCAACAGTAGGAGTCGCTGCCGACGGTGGCGTCTGCTCCTAGACTCCAAAGATCTGGTTGCGACAACCAGAAAGAAAGGAAAGGGGGGAAAGGGGGGAGAAAGCAACCGTGAGTACTCATCCAAAGTACTCGCAAGTAAGGAGCTACACTACATATGCATGAGTATATGTGTAAAGGGCCATATCGATGGACCGAATCTGCAGAATGCCGAGTAAGAGGGGATAACTAATCCTGTCAAGACTACGCTCGCAGCCTCCGTCTTGCAAAGATGTAGAAGAGAGTAGATCAAGTCCTCCAAGTAGCATCGCATAGCATAATCCTACCCGCAATCCCTCCTCGTCCGCCTGTTAGAGAGCGATCACCGGGTTGTATCCGCACTTGGAAGGGTGTGTTTTATTAAGTATCCGATTCTAGTTGTCATAAGGTCAAGGTACAACTCCAAGTCGCCCTGTTATCAAGATCACGACTATTCAATAGTTTAACTTCCTGCAGGGTGCACCACATTACCCGACACGCCGATCCCATTTGGCGAACACACTTTTACGGGTCATGCCCGCCGCGGAAGATCAACACGCCGCAGCCCCACCTAGGCACAACAGAGAGGTCAAGACGCCGATCTAAACCTAAGCGCCAGGGTGCAGGCCCATCGCCTTAGCACACCTGCGTTATGCGAACGCGGCCGAAGCGACCTAGCCTAGCAGCGTTTGAGTCCAATCCGGCGCCGCTCCGCCGACGCCATGAAATGCTTCGGTGATACCACGATGCGGTTGCCCATATCTTGTCCCACGTGGCGGTTAGTGCGTATAAGGTCAACGACCAACTCAGATCAAATACCAAGATCTCGTTAAGCGTGTTAAGTATCCGCGAACGCCCGAGCAGGCCAGGCCCACCTCTCTCCTAGGCGGTCTCAACCTGCCCTGTCCGCTCGCCACAAAGATCCACACAGAGGGCCGTTGGGACAAAGGTCCTTTCAGCCCCGATCCGAGAATCACTCATGGGTGCTCCACAAGCCGACCCAACTTTAGTCACCACATGTATCATGTATAAAGTATATAGTATATACCGTGATCACCTCCCAAGTGATCACAGCCCGATAGTATAGCACAATGAGACGGACAAGAATGTAGGGCCACCGATGGAATACTAGCATCCTATACTAAGCATGTAGGATTGCGTATAAAGGTAACAACAAGAGTAGTAGCAAGGACATGCTATGCATCGGGATAGGAATAACGGAAAGCAAGAACATGCTACACTACTCTAATGCAAGCGAGAGAGTAGAATAGGCGATATCCGGTGATCAAGGGGGGGCTTGCCTGGTTGCTCTGGCAAGTAGGAGGGGTCGTCAACACCGTAGTCGTACTGGGTAGTAGCGGCATCGGCCTCGGTGTCTAGCGAGAGAAGAGGGGGGAAGAAACAATAAATATAAAAGCAAACATAAGCATGACGATGGAAGACAGGACAATGCGTGGTGCTAAGTTTGCCCTAACGCGGTAGGAGGTGGTACCAGCGAAGGGGGAAACATCCGGGAAAGTATTCCCGGTGTTTCGCGTTTTTGGACAGATGAACCGGAGGTGAAATGTTGCAGGTTTGCTATGCTAGGGATGTGTGGCGGACGAACGGGTTGCGTATCCGAATTTGTCTCGTCGTTCTGAGCAACTTTCATGTATAAATTATTTTAATCCGAGTTACGGTTTATTTTATATGATTTTCTAAAGTTTTAGCAATATTCTGAAATTATTATTAATTCGAAATTAATTGAAAAAATGCTATGCGCACACAGCACAGGGTACTCAGAAGTATACCCAGGGGATGACAGGTGGGCCAAGGGGGACCCAGTTGACCAGTCAAGGTTTGACTAGTCAACAGATGGTGGGGCCCTCCTATCATTGAGACATATAACTAATTTACAGATTAGTTAGGCTAACTAAGTAATTAGTTTAGTTAAACCATTTTAATTATGTTAATTAATTAACTAATTAATTAATTAATTTCTATATTATTATGCATTTATTTTATTTCCTTTTTGTATCGTTCTCAGGGGCGTGGGCCCGTTGTCGATAAGGGCACGAGGCCTATCGGGCGGAATGCAGTTCTTTGGGCGCTACTGAGCGCTGACCCGTATGAGGTCCGAGCGGGCGAAGGAGCGGGTGTGCGGCCTGGCTACGACGGCCGGAGTAGGGCGGCGCGGTTGGCGGAGAGAGCCGCCGCAGCGGGCGGCGGAACGTAGCGGGAGTGGGGTGAGGCCCCGGACAACGACGACGACCCGGCGGACGCAGCCAGTGCCATGCGGGGCGAGACAGCGACGGGCGCAGCAGGGGGACGACGGGCGCCGTGGCTGCGGCTGGATGGCGCGGTCACGCGCGAGGCGCCGGTCCAGGCGCGGCACGCGGAGGAGGCCATGGTCGTGAGCGCGTGCGTGAGGAAGACAGGAGGAGGAGAGGGGAGGCGGAGGCTCACGAGGGCCGTAGGGAAAAGGCAGTGGGGCGCGGGAAGGTCGATGGGGACGACGGCGTTGTGGGAGGAGGCATCCGCGGGAGGAGGAGGCAGTCCGCGAGGTTGCTCGGCGACGCGTCGATCGGCGCTGCCATTTAACGAGCGGCAACATTAGGTTGGTGACGAGGCGAGGTTGCGGCTTCAGGCAGCGCCGCTCGAGGGAGAGGAGGGGTGCGAAGGAGTCCGGGAGGGGCGGGCCGGGCGCCAGCGTCGTCGTCTGCGGCGGGAGCGTCGGGCTCGAAGGCCCCGTGGTTCCGTTTTCCGATCCCGATCTAGATCGGGAGGAGGAGGCGAACGGGGGGAGTGGGAGCGAGTGGGGATCGGGTGGGGGTTAGGGTTTCGCACTGGGGGATAAGGGAGTGGGGACGGGCCTGGAGGGTAGTGGGCTGGCGGCCGATGACTAGCTGGGCAGTTGGCCCGATGGGGGTCCTTTCTTTTATTTATTTTCTGTTTTGCCTTTTTTTTTTATTTATTTTATCTTTCTGCTTTTCTTCTAGTTCCTTTTATGCTTAGTTTTACAAACTATAAAAATAGTCTCTAAGTTAAGCGTTACTATAATAATACAATTTGGTTATCCAATAGAAAGTAGTTTAACATTTTATAACTTACAAAAGGCTTTAATAATTGTTTTACTAATGTTTTATTTATTTTAAAGCATTTAAGCATTTTATAACAATGTGGTTTATTCACCATATTTACTTATGCATTATTTGACACTATCCGAACAATTTAGTTTAATATTTTGAAAACTTTTATTGTTGACATAATTTGAATTTGAACTTTGAAACGGTTTCGAATTAACCCGAGATTAACTACAGTGACAGAGGCGACCTGGCATAATTACCAGAGGGTTACTGTAGCATGATTAGCCGGGCATCACACTGGGCATCCCCATTGAAGGAAATATGCCCTAGAGGCAATAATAATGTTATTATTTATTTCCTTATATCATGATAAATGTTTATTATTCATGCTAGAATTGTATTAACCGGAAACATAATACATGTGTGAATACATAAACCTACAGAGTGTCACTAGTATGCCTCTACTTGACTAGCTCGTTAATCAAAGATGGTTATGTTTCCTAACCATGAACAAGGAGTTGTTATTTGATTAACGGGATCACATCATTGGTTGAATGATCTGATTGACATGACCCATTCCATTAGCATAGCACCTGATCGTATAGTTTGTTGCTAGTGCTTTTCTTCATGACTTATACATGTTCCTATGACTATGAGATTATGCAACTCCGTTTGCCGAGGAACACTTTGGGTGCTACCAAACGTCACAACGAATCGGGTGATTATAAAGGTACATTACAGGTGTCTCCGAAGGTACATGTTGGGTTGGCATATTTGAGATTAGGATTTGTCACTCCGATTGTCGGAGAGGTATCTCTGGGCCCTCTCGGTAATGCACATCACATAAGCCTTGCAAGCATTGCAACTAAATGTGTTAGTTGTGAGATGATGTATTACGGAACGAGAAAAGAGACTTGCCAAGAACGAGATTGAACTAGGTATTGGATACCGACGATCGAATCTCGGGCAAGTAACATACCGATGACAAAGGGAACAACGATGTTGTTATGCGGTCGACCGATAAAGATCTTCGTAGAATATGTAGGAACCAATATGGGCATCCAGGTCCCGCTATTGGTTATTGACCGAGAGGTGTCTCGGTCATGTCTACATAGTTCTCGAACCCGTAGGGTCCGCACGCTTAACGCTTCGATGATGCTTATTATGAGTTTATATGATATTGATGTACCAAGGTTGTTCGAGTCCCGGATGAGATCACGGACATGACGAGGAGTCTCAAATGGTCGAGACATAAAGATTGATATATTGAAGCCTATGTTTGACTCGGAATCACTCCGGGTGAAATTGGGAATTTTACCGAGTACCGGGGTTACCGGAACCTCCCGGGGTCAATGGGCCTTGATGGGCCTTAGTGGAAAGGAGGAAAGGGGCCCAAGTGCTGGTCAGACCTTCCCCTTCCCTAGTCCTATTAGGACTAGGAGAAGGGGTGGCGCCTCTCTCCCTTCCCACTTGGCCAATCCTAGTTGGACTAGGATTGGGGAGGAATCCTACTCCCGGTGGGAGTAGGACTCCCAGCGCAGCCCTTGGTGGCCGCCAGCCCCTCCCTTCCCTCCTTTATATACAAAGGCAGAGGGCACCCCATGACACACAAGTTGATCATTGAGATCGCTCCTTAGCCGTGTGCGGTGCCCCTTCCACCAAATTACACCTCGAATATACCGCTGCGGAGCTTAGGCGAAGCCCTGCGCCGGTGGAACATCATCATCGCCACCACGCCGTCGGTCGACGAAACTCTCCTCAACACTCGGCTGGATCGGAGTTCGAGGGACGCCATCGAGCTGAACGTGTGCAGAACTCGGAGGTGCCGTCGCTCGGTACTTGGATCGGTTGGATCGGGAAGAAATCGACTACTTCCTCTACGCTATGCGTCAACGCTTCGCTGTTGGTCTCACGAGGGTACGTGAGACAACACTCTCATCTCGCTGCTATGCATCACCATGGTCTTGCGTGATCGTAGGAAAATTTTTGAAATTACTACGCTCCCCAACAAAGGCATCCGAGCCTGGTTTTATGCGTTGATGTCATATGCACGAGTAGAACACAAGTGAGTTGTGGGCGATACAAGTCATACTACCTACCAGATGTCATACTTTGGTTCAGCGGTATTGTGAGATGAAGCGGCCCGGACCGACATTACGCGTGACGCTTACGCGAGACTGGTTTCACCGCTGTGAGCACTCGTTGCTTAAAGGTGACCGGCGGTGTCTGTCTCTCTCACTTTAGTTGAACTGAGTGTGCTACGCCCGTCCTTGAGAAGGTTAAACGGAGTCTATTTGACGAAGTATCGCTGTGGTTTTGATGCGTAGGTAAGAACGGTTCTTGCTCAGCCCGTAGCAGCCACGTAAAACTTGCAACAACAAAGTAGAGGACGCCTAACTTGTTTTTGCAGGGCATGTTGTGATGTGATATGGTCAAGACGTGATGCTATATTTTATTGTATGAGATGATCATGTTTTGTAACCGAAGTTATCGGCAATCGGCAGAGCCATATGGTTGTCGCTTATTGTATGAAATGCAACGCCATGTAATTGCTTTACTTTATCACTAAGGAGTAGTGATAGTCGAGAAGCAATAGTTGGCGAGACGACAACGATGCTACGATGGAGATCAAGGTGTCGCGCCGGTGACGATGGTGATCATGACGGTGCTTCGAGATGGAGATCACAAGCACAAAATGATGATGGCCATATCATATCATTTATATTGATTGCATGTGATGTTAATCCTTTATGCATCTTATCTTGCTTTGATTGACGGTAGCATTATAAGATGATCCCTTACTAAATTATCAAGAAGTGTTCTCCCGAGTATGCACCGTTGCGAAAGTTCTTCGTCTTTGAGACACCACGTGATGATCGGGTGTGATAGGCTCTACGCTCAAATACAACGGTGCAAAACAGTTGCACACGCGAATACTCAGGTTATACTTGACGAGCTATGCATATAAGATATGACCTCGAACACGGAGACCGAAGGTCGAGCGTGAATCATATAGTAGATATGATCAACATATTGATGTTCACCATTGAAACTACTCCATCACACGTGATGATCGGTCATGGTGTAGTTGATATGGATCACGCAATCACTTAGAGAATTGGAGGATATTTTTCTAAGTGGGAGTTCTTAAGTAATATGATTAATTGAACTTAAATTTATCATGAACTTAGTACCGATAGTATCTTGCTTGTCTATGATGTGTAGATAGATGGCTCGTCTTTGTTGTTCCGTTGAATTTTAATGCGTTCCTTGAGAAAAAGTTGAAAGATGATGGCAGCAATTACACGGACTGGGTCCGTAATTTGAGGATTATCCTTATTGCTGCACGGAAGAATTACGCTGGAAGCACCGTTAGGTGCCGGGCCTGGTGCAAGGGCTGCGCCGAAGTTATGAACGTCTGGCAAAGCAAAGTCGATGACTACTCTATAGTTCAAGGTGCCATGCTTTACGGCTTAGAACCGGGACTTCAACGTCGTTTTGAACACCATGGGGCATATGAGATGTTCCAGAGTTGAAGTTAATATTCCAAGCGAATGCCCGGATTGAGAGATATGAAGTCTCCAATAAGTTCTATAGCTGTAAGATGGAGGAGAACGGTTCATCGGTGAGCATATACTCGTAATGTCCGGATATAACAATCACTTGATTCAACTGGGAGTTAATCTTCCGGATGATTGCGTCATTGACAAATTCTCCAATCACGCCACCAAGCTACAAGAGCTTCGTGATGAACTATAATATGCAAGGGATGACCAAAACAATGCCCGAGCTCTTCGCGATGCCGAAAGCATGGAGGTAGAAATCAAAAAGGAGCATCAAGTGTTGATGGTTAACAAAACCACTAGTTTCAAGAAAAGGGCAAAGGAAAGAAAAGGAAACTTCAAAAGAGCGGCAAGCAAGTTGCTGATCAAGAGAAGAAACCCAAGTCTGGTCCTAAGCTCAAACCGAGTGCTTCTATTGCAAGCATGCTGGTCATTTGAAGCGGAACTGCCCCAAGTATTTGGCGGATAAGAAGGATGGCAAGGTTAACAAAGGTATATGTGATATACATGTTATTGATGTGTACCTTACTAATACTCGCAGAGCACTGGTATTTGATAACGGTTCTGCTGCTAATATTTGCAACTCAAACAGGGCTACGGATTAGCGAAGATTGGCTAAGGACGAGGTGACAATGCGTGGGAAATGGTTCCAAAGTCGATGTGATCGCATCGGCACGCTACCTCTACATCTACCTTCGGATTAGTATTAGACCTAAATAATTGTTATTTAGTACCAGCGTTGAGCATGAACATTATATCTGGATCTTGTTTGATGCGAGACGGTTATTCATTTAAATCGAGAATAATGGTTGTTCTATTTATATGAATAATATCTTTTATGGTCATGCACCATTGAAGAATGGTTTGTTTTTACTTAATCTTGATAGTAGTGATACACATATTCATAATGTTGAAACCAAAAGATGCAGAGTTGATAATGATGGTGCAACTTATTTGTGGCACTTGCCGCTTAGGTCATATCGATGTAAAGCGCATGAAGAAACTCCATACCGATGGACTTTTGGAGTCACTTGATTATGAATCACTTGGCACTTATGAACCGTGCCTTATGGGCAAGATGACTAAAACACCGCTTCTCCGAACTATGGAGAGAGCAACAGATTTATTGGAAATCATACATACCGATGTATGTGGTCCAATGAATGTTGAGGCTCGTGGCGGATATCGTTATTTTCTCACCTTCACAGATGATTTGAGCAGATATGGGTATATCTACTTAATGAAACACAAGTCTGAAACATTTGAAAAGTTCAAAGAATTTCAGAGTGAAGTGGAAAATCATCGTAACAAGAAAATAAAGTTTCTACGATCTGATCGTGGAGGAGAATATTTGAGTTACGAGTTTGGCCTACATTTGAAACAATGCGGAATAGTTTCAAAACTTACGCCACCGAACACCACAACGTAATGGTGTGTCCGAACGTCGAATCGTATTTTATTAGATATGGTGCGATCTATGATGTCTCTTCTGATTTACCGCTATCGCTTTGGGGTTATGCTTTAGAGACGGCTACATTCACTTTAAATAGGGCACCATCTAAACCGCTGAGACGACGCCTTATGAACTGTGGTTTGGCAAGAAACCAAAGTTGTCGCTTCGAAAGTTTGGGGCTGCGATGCTTATGTGAAAAAGCTTCAACCTGATAAGCTCGAACCCAAATCGAGAAATGTGTCTTCATAGGATACCCAAAGGAGACAGTTGGGTACACCTTCTATCACAGATCCGAAGGCAAGATTTTGTTGCTAAATTCGAAACTTTTGGAGAAAGAGTTTCTCACGAAAGAAGTGAGTGGGAGGAAAGTAGAACTTGATGAGATAATCGTATCTACTCCCTTATTGAGAAGTAGTACATCACGAAAACAGTTTCGTGACACCTACACCAAATAGGGAGGAAGCTAATGATGATGATCATGAAACTTCAGATCAAGTTTCTACAGAACTTCAGAGATCAACCAGAGCAAGATCCGCACTGAGTGGTACGGTAATCCTATTTTGGAAGTCATGTTATCGGAACATGATGAACCTACGAACTATGAAGAAGCGATGGTGAGCCCAGATTCCACAAAATGGCTTGAGGCCATGAAATCGAGATGGGATCCATGTATGAGAACAAAGTATGGACTTTGGTTGACTTGCCCGATGATCGGCAAGCAATTGAGAATAAATGGATCTTCAAGAAGAAGACCGACGCTGATGGTAATGTTATCGTCTATAAAGCTCGACTTGTTGCAAAAGGTTTTCGACAAGTTCAAGGGATTGACTACGATGAGACCTTCTCACCCGTAGCGATGCTTAAGTCCGTCCGAATCATGTTAGCAATTGCCGCATTTTATGATTATGAAATTTGGCAAATGGATGTTAAAACTGCATTCTGAATGGATTTACGGAAGAAGAGTTGTATATGATGCAACCAGAAGGTTTTGTCGATCCAAAGGAGCTAACAAAGTGTGCAAGCTCCAGCGATCCATTTATGGACTGGTGCAAAGCCTCTCGGAGTTGGAATAAACGTTTTGATAGTGTGATCAAAGCATTTGGTTTTATATGCACTTTTGGAGAAGCCTCAGATTTACAAGAAAGTGAGTGGGAGCTCAGAGCATTTCGATATTATATGTGGATGACATATTATTGATCGGAAATGATATAGAATTTCTGGATAGCATAAAGGGATACTTGAATAAGAGTTTTTCGATGAAAGACCTCGGTGAAGCTGCTTACATATTGGGCATTAAGATCTATAGAGATAGATCAAGACGCTTAATAGGACTTTCACAAAGCACATACCTTGATAAAGTTTTGAAAAAGTTCAAATGGATCGTGCAAAGAAAGGGTTCTTGCCGGTATTACAAGGTGTGAAGTTGAGTAAGACTCAATGCCCGACCACCGCAGAAGATAGAGAGAAAATGAAAGATGTTCCTATGCTTCAGCCATAGGCTCTATCATGTATGCAATGCTGTGTACCAGACCTGATGTGTGCCTTGTCAGTAAGTTTAGCAGCAGGTACCAAAGTAATCCAGAGTGGATCATCGACAGCGGTCAAGAACATCCTTAAGTACTTGAGAAGAACTAAGGATATGTTTCTCATTTATGGCGGTGACAAAGAGCTCGTCAGAACGGTTACGCCGATGCAAGCTTTGACACCGATCCGGACGATTCTAAATCGCAAACCGGATACGATTTACATTAAACGGTGGAGCTGTCGGTTGGTGCAGTTCCAAACAAAGCGTCGCTATGGGATCTACATGTGAAGTTGAGTACATAGCTGCTTCGAAGCAGCTAATGAAGGAGTCTGGATGAAGGAGTTCATAACCGATCTAGGTGTTGTACCTAGTGTATCGGGTCCAATGAAAATCTTTTGTGACAATATCGGTGCAATTGCCTTGGCAAAGGAATCCAGATTTCACAAGAGAACCAAGCACATCAAAAGACGCTTCAACTCCATCCGGATTTGGTCCAGTGGGAGACATAGAGATATGCAAGATACATACGGATCTGAATGTTGCGCACCGCTGACTAAGCCTCTTCCACGAGCAAAACATGATCAGCACCAAGACTCCATGGGTGTTAGAATCATTACTGTAATCTAGATTATTGACTCTAGTGCAAGTGGGAGATCAAGGAAATATGCCCTAGAGGCAATAATAATGTTATTATTTATTTCCTTATATCATGATAAATGTTTATTATTCATGCTAGAATTGTATTAACCGGAAACATAATACATGTGTGAATACATAAACCTACAGAGTGTCACTAGTATGCCTCTACTTGACTAGCTCGTTAATCAAAGATGGTTATGTTTCCTAACCATGAACAAGGAGTTGTTATTTGATTAACGGGATCACATCATTGGTTGAATGATCGATTGACATGACCCATTCCATTAGCATAGCACCTGATCGTATAGTTTGTTGCTAGTGCTTTTCTTCATGACTTATACATGTTCCTATGACTATGAGATTATGCAACTCCGCTTGCCGAGGAACACTTTGGGTGCTACCAAACGTCACAACGTAATCGGGTGATTATAAAGGTACATTACAGTGTCTCCGAAGGTACATGTTGGGTTGGCATATTTCGAGATTAGGATTTGTCACTCCGATTGTCGGAGAGGTATCTCTGGCCCTCTCGGTAATGCACATCACATAAGCCTTGCAAGCATTGCAACTAAATGTGTTAGTTGTGAGATGATGTATTACGGAACGAGAAAAGAGACTTGCCAAGAACGAGATTGAACTAGGTATTGGATACCGACGATCGAATCTCGGGCAAGTAACATACCGATGACAAAGGGAACAACGATGTTGTTATGCGGTCTCGACCGATAAAGATCTTCGAGAATATGTAGGAACCAATATGGGCATCCAGGTCCCGCTATTGGTTATTGACCGAGAGGTGTCTCGGTCATGTCTACATAGTTCTCGAACCCGTAGGGTCCGCACGCTTAACGCTTCGATGATGCTTATTATGAGTTTATATGATATTGATGTACCAAGGTTGTTCGAGTCCCGGATGAGATCACGGACATGACGAGGAGTCTCAAATGGTCGAGACATAAAGATTGATATATTGGAAGCCTATGTTTGACTCGGAATCACTCCGGGTGAAATTGGGAATTTTACGAGTACCGGGGTTACCGAACCTCCCGGGGTCAATGGGCCTTGATGGGCCTTAGTGGAAAGGAGGAAAGGGCCCAAGTGCTGGTCAGACCTTCCCCTTCCCTAGTCCTATTAGGACTAGGAGAAGGGGTGGCGCCTCTCTCCCTTCCCACTTGGCCAATCCTAGTTGGACTAGGATTGGGGGAGGAATCCTACTCCCGGTGGGAGTAGGACTCCCAGCGCAGCCCTTGGTGGCCGCCAGCCCCTCCCTTCCCTCCTTTATATACAAAGGGCAGAGGCACCCCATGACACACAAGTTGATCATTGAGATCGCTCCTTAGCCGTGTGCGGTGCCCCTTCCACCAAATTACACCTCGAATATACCGCTGCGGAGCTTAGGCGAAGCCTGCGCGGTGGAACATCATCATCGCCACCACGCCGTCGTCGACGTAAACTCTCCTCAACACTCGGCTGGATCGGAGTTCGAGGGACGCCATCGAGCTGAACGTGTGCAGAACTCGGAGGTGCCGTGACGCTCGGTACTTGGATCGGTTGGATCGGGAAGAAGTACGACTACTTCCTCTACGCTATGCCAACGCTTCCTTCTGGTCTACGAGGGTACGAGACAACACTCTCATCTCGTTGCTATGCATCACCATGGTCTTGCGTGATCGTAGGAAAATTTTTGAAATTACTACGTTCCCCAACACCCATAACCACTACCACGTTCCAAATGAAATATAGACTTACTACTAGGCTAGCAACGCCCTAACAAATGCTGGAATTTTGTCTATTTTGGGCCTAGCCCAATAGCAGTTTCAGAAATTCTTAATAAATCCTAGAGGCCCATGCAGCCCATTCATGCAAGGCAAGAGGTGGAACTAAAGTTTAGTCCCACATTGCTAGTTTAGAGGGAGTTGGACCTCTTTATAAGGGCGGTTCTTTCCCCACTTTTATGAGCATGAGAACAAGAGGGACATCCACGCGCGCTCCTTCTCTGCTGCCCGCCTCGCCACGCCTCGTCAAGACGCGTCGTGCCGCGGGTAGAGAGAATGAGCCGAGCCGATGTCTAAAGGCCCTATAAAAGGAAGGTCGCTCCTCCTAGAGAGACGCACCAGAACTACTCCTTCCCTCGCCATCGGTTCCATCTCTGAACTGCTGCTGTCTTCCTCATCCCGGCTTGCGGCGTGCACCGCACGTCGGGACAGTAGGCCTCCGAAACTGCACCTTTTGAGTCATGTACGGGAGAAGGGTGATAAGGTTTTTGGGGAGCGCTCAGCGCAACTACTGGCTGCTTCATTATGGACGATCCGGTCGCCGACGACTTCTTCCCCGACGTCCACGACCTCCTCGACGACATGGCAGGCGAGGACACCGACCCCAATTCCAATGCTTCTGCTGCTGTTGTCCCGTACGTGTTCTTCTCCTTTCTATTGGAGGTCCTGCTACAGTTTCTTGTTCTAGTATTTGCCCTAGATATGTTAGACTCTATTTCATATATGCAACTTGCTATATTGTCTGCTCTAGATATGTTTAGTTACAGTTCATATATGAAGATGTTGGTTACCTTCTCTTTGTCAAATCGCATGGCTTGTTTTATCACCACTATACTGGTCATGCTTTATCTATTATTTCTGTTAATAAAATCATTCGGTAAATTGCTCATATTTCCAACAATCCAAAAACCTTATTATAGGCAATTTACCCCGAGTGGTTTTGCTGCTTCCATGAGACCTCCTATGTTTGAGGGTATCCACTATAAGAGGTGGCGCGTGAGAGCAGTCTTATGGTTTCAAACCATGAGTTGCTATGACGCCACTCTCGGCAAACTCAAGGAGAGCTTGATGCTCAACAGCACAAGCTTTTCGAAAATGGATACTCTGCTTAAGGCTGCTCTCTTGAGTGTTCTTGGTGAGAACATAGTTGATGCTTATGCATCAATTGATAATGGAAAAGATATGTGGGATGCACTCGAGGCCAAGTTTGGGGTCTCGGATGCTGGCACTGAGCTGTACATCATGGAGCAATTCTATGATTACAGGATGACTGAAGAGTGCTCCGTGGTTGAGCAAGCTCATGAGATACAGTCATTTGCTAGAGAACTTGAGCACTTCAGTTGTATGCTACTGGACAAGTTTGTTGCCGGAGGGATCATCACTAAGCTTCCTCCTTCGTGGAGGAACTTTGCTACCTTACTGAAGCATAAGAGACAGGAGTTTTCCGTCCGGATCTCATTGGCACTCTTGATGTGGAAGAAAAGGCGAGAGCAAAGGATACACGTGCTCGAGGTATTGAGGAAGGATCTAGTGCCAATCTGGTACAAAAGAAGAACTTCCAGCCCCACAAGTTCAAGAACAAGGGCAAGTTTGATGGCAAAGCAAAGTTTGATGGGAAGAACAAGGCTGTGCAGCACATGAACTTCAAGAAGAAGAATGACAAGAAGAAAGGTGCTTTTCATGTGTGTGGAGATCCTGATCATTGGGCTCCTAGTTGCCCTAATCACTATGACAAGCGTCACCCTGGGAAAGGCGGCAAGACCGCTAATGTTGTCATTGGAGACACTGACATGAAGGATGATGGGTATGGTATATTTCCCACTATTCTTTCAGTATGTCATTCTCCTGATTTGTTGATTGACACGGGTGCTAATGTGCATGTATGCGGTGATATTTCCATGTTTTCATCTTATCAGACCGCAGGGACTTCAACCTTGCTATGGGTAACGGTTCAAGTGCTTCTGTTCGTGGTGTTGGCACGGTCGATCTGAAGTTTACTTCAGGGAAGATCATGCGGCTGAAGAACGTGCATTATGTCCCCTCCGTCAATAAAAATCTTGTTAGCGGATCTCTTCTGTGTAGAGATGGCTACAAGCTTGTCTTTGAGTCGAATAAATTTGTAATATCCAAGTATGGAACCTTTGTTGGTAAAGGCTATGAGTCAGGAGGCCTATTTTGTTTATCCTTATTAGATGTTTGCAATAAAGTTGTTAATCATATTTGCAACAATAGTGAATCCAATGTGTGGCATTCACGTCTCTGTCATGTTAATTTTTGGTTGCATGTCGCGACTAGCGAAGTTGAAGTTAATCCCTACTTTCACCACTGTCAAGGGATCTAAGTGTCAAGTTTGTGTGCAAGCTAAGCAACCTCGTAAGTCTCACACGACTGCAGAAACGAGAAATCTTGCACCACTAGAGCTCATACGTTCATATCTATGTGAAATGAATGGTGTTTTGACAAAAGGTGGAAAGAAATATTTCATGACGTTAATTGATGACTCCACTAGATACTGCCGTGTGTATCTTCTGAAATCTAAGGATGAGGCTTTGAACTTTTTCAAGATCTATAAAGCTGAAGTGGAAAACCAACTTGATCGGAAAATCAAGAGGCTTAGGTCCGACCGTGGTGGAGAGTATTTTTCCAATGAATTTGATGCTTTTTGTGCGGAACATGGTATAATCCATGAGAGGACGCCTCCCTATTCACCTCAGTCAAATGGGGTGGCTGAAAGAAAGAACCGTACTCTAACTGATTTGGTTAACGCCATGTTAGACACATCGGGTCTCTCCAAGGAATGGTGGGGGGAGGCGATATTGACGGCATGTCATGTCCTAAACCGAGTTCCCACAAAGAACAAAGAGATAACTCCATTCGAGGAATGGGGGAAGAAAAGGTTAAAACTCTCTTATCTACGAACATGGGGTTGTTTGGCGAAAGTCAATGTTCCAATTCCAAAGAAGCAGAAGCTTGGACCAAAGACTGTGGATTGTGTTTTCCTGGGATATGCTTTTCATAGCATTGGCTATAGATTCTTGGTTGTAAAATCTGAGGTACCGACATGCATGTCGGTACGATCATGGAGTCGAATGATGCGACTTTCTTTGAAGATATCTTTCCCATGAAGGATATGGCTACCTCATCTAATCAGGAGATGCCTAATTCATCGAATCAGGAACTAGTTACAATTACCAAACCTGCCATTTCGATGGAACACTTTGAAAGTCCTGTGGAGGAGAACAATGAAGTTCCTACTAGGAGCAAGAGACAGAGGACTGCAAAGCCCTTTAGTGATGATTTTCTTGCGTATCTCATAGATGACACTCCCAGTTCTATTTCAGAGGCCTATGCATCTGAAGCTGCTGACTATTGGAAGGAAGCAGTTCGTAGCAAGATGGATTCCATCTTGGCGAATGAAACTTGGGAGATAACTGATCGTCCCTATGGGTGCAAACCTATAGGATGAAAATGGGTATTCAAGAAGAAGCTTAGGCCTGATGGTACTATTGAAAAGTACAAGGCTCGGCTCGTGGCTAAGGGTTATACCCAAAAGGAAGGTGAAGACTTCTTTGATACTTACTCACCTGTGGCTCGACTGACCACTATTCAAGTTCTACTTTCACTAGTTGCCTCGCATGGTCTTCTCGTTCATCAAATGGATGTTAAGACTGCTTTCCTAAATGGAGAGTTGGACGAGGAAATTTATATGGAACAACCAGATGGGTTTGTACTAGATGGTCAGGAAGGAAAAGTGTGCAAGTTGCTGAAGTCTTTGTATGGACTCAAGCAAGCACCCAAACAGTGGCATGAGAAGTTTGAAAGAACTTTAACAGCTGCAGGCTTTGTTGTGAAGGAAGCTGACAAATGTATGTACTATCGCCATGGTGGGGGCGAGGGAGTTATCCTTTGCTTGTATGTTGATGACATACTGATTTTTGAAACAAATCTGAATGTTATTAAGGAGGTCAAGAATTTCCTATCTCGCTGTTTTGAGATGAAGGATTTAGGAGTGGCTGATGTCATTCTGAACATCAAGTTGTTGAGAGACGATGGTGGTGGGATTACATTGCTTCAATCTCACTATGTGGAAAAGATCTTGAGTCGCTTTGGCTATAGTGACTGCAAGCCCTCTCCAACACCTTATGATGCAAGTGTGTTACTTCGAAAGAATCGAAGAATTGCTAGATATCGATTGAAATATTCTCAGATTATTGGCTCGCTTATGTACTTAGCTGCTACAAGACTCGACATCTCTTTTGCTGTTAGCAAACTGAGTCGGTTTGTCTCAAAACCAGGAGATGTGCATTGAAAGCTCTAGAGAGAGTTTTGCGTTATTTGAAAGGCATCAAATTATGGAATTCACTACACCGGCACCAAGGTGCTTGAAGGGTATAGTGACTCAAACTGGATCTCAGATGCCGATGAGATAAAGGCCACGAGCGGATATGTATCCACTCATGGAGGTGGCGCTGTTTCTTGGAAGTCCTGCAAGCAGACCATCTTAACGAGGTCAACAATGGAAGCAGAACTCACAACACTAGATACAGCTACGGTCGAAGCAGATTGGCTTCGTCGGCTCTTGAATGACTTACCGATTGTTGAGAAACCTGTACCGGGTATCCTTATAAACTGCGACAATCAAACTGTGATCACGAAAGTGAGTAGCTCAAAGGATAACATGAAGTCATCAAGACACGTTCAGAGAAGGTTAAAGTCTGTCAGGAAAATGAAAAACTCCGGAGTTATTGCATTGGATTATATCCAAACGTCTAAAAATCTGGCAGATCCTTTTACTAAGGGTCTATCACATAATGTGATAGATAATGCATCGAGGGAGATGGGTATGAGACCCACAATATGAGTTGTTCACAGTGGTAACCTATTCTTTGTGATAGGAGATCCCATGAATTAGATGTGGAAGACAAGTTGTTGGTCAACTGAGAGGAGAGTATCCTTACTATTCACAATACCACTCCATGAAGATGCAATATACTCTCCTAATCTGCATGGCAGGTTGATGTATATCTTAATGTATTCTAAGTGGCTCATTTAAGCAGAGATGTTATCCTGCAGAACATCTTTTGAAGAACACGCCTATATGAGTTTGATTGTCAAACGTCGCAATCTATGAGAGTAGGGTTCTCTCTAGTAAACTCATGAAAGGTCACGGAGTATGACGATAAGCTCCACCATGGGAAGACCCACAGAGCCACGTGATCGGTCAAGGCTTTATGTGAAGCTAGATTCAGAGAAAACTTGCGCTTCAAGGCCCAGCCCACTGCTCAAGTTGCTTACTAGTGTAGCATAGAGTTCTAGGTGGAAGTTCAACTTAACAGTCTCCACTGCAGTACCGGTATATAAAACAGTGTTTTGGAACCAAAGGCAATTTTTGTGTGCCTCTGGGATCTGGTGGGGGATTGCTGGAATTTTGTCTATTTTGGGCCTAGCCCAATAGCAGTTTCAGAAATTCTTAATAAATCCTAGAGGCCAACGCAGCCCATCCGTGCAAGGCAAGAGGTGGAACTAAAGTTTAGTCCCACATTGCTAGTTTAGAGGGAGTTGGACCTCTTTATAAGGGAGGTTCTTTCTCCACTTGTATGAGCATGAGAATAAGAGGGACATCTACGCGCGCTCCTCCTCCGCCGCCCGTCTCGCCACGCCACGCCACGCCACGCCTCGCCACGTCACATCACGACACGACGCGACGCGCCGCGGGCTGCGGGAATGAGCCAAGCCGATGTCTAAATTTTTGCTTCATCTCCGTCTCTTCGTTTCGCCTCCCGTCGCTGCCCTCTCACCTCTTGCGGCGTGCACCGCTGATACGTCTCCAACGTATCTATAATTTTTGATTGCTCCATGCTATATTATCTACTGTTTTGGACATTATTGGGCTTTATTATCCACTTTTATATTATTTTTGGGACTAACCAATTAACCGGAGGCCCAGCCCAGAATTGCTGTTTTTTTTTCCTATTTCAGAGTTTCGCGAAAAAGGAATATCAAACGGAGTCCAAACGGAATGAAACCTTCGGGAACGTAATTTTTAGGAAGATTATGATCCAGGAGACTTGGACCCTACGTCAAGAAACAAAAGATGAGGCCACGAGGTAGGGGGCGCGCCCTCCACCCTCATGGGCCCCCTGTTGCTCCACCGACGTACTCCTTCCTCCTATATATACCTACGTACCCCCAAATGATCAGAACAGGAGCCAAAAACCTAATTCCACTGCCGCAACCTTCTGTACCCACGAGATCCCATCTTGGGGCCTGTTCCGGAGCTCCGCCGGAGGGGGCATCCATCACGGAGGGCTTATACATCATCATCATAGCCTCTCCAATGAAGTGTGAGTAGTTTACCTCAGACCTTCGGGTCCATAGTTAGTAGCTAGATGGCTTCTTCTCTCTTTTTGGATCTCAATACAATGTTCTCCCCCTCTCTTGTGGAGATCTATTCGATGTAATCTTCTTTTTGCGGTGTGTTTGTTGAGACCCATGAATTGTGGGTTTATGATCAAGATTATCTATGAACAATATTTGAATCTTCTCTGAATTCTTTTATGTATGATTGGTTAGCTTTGCAAGTCTCTTCGAATTATCAGTTTGGTTTGGCCTACTAGAATGATCTTTTTTCTTGCAATGGGAGAAGTGCTTAGCTTTGGGTTCAATCTTGCGGTGTCATTTCCCAGTGACAGTAGGGGCAGCAAGGCACGTATTGTATTGTTGCCATCGAGGATAACAAGATGGGGTTTTTTATCATATTGCATGAATTTATCCCTCTACATCATGTCATCGTGCTTAAGGCGTTACTCTGTTATCATAAACTTAATACTCTAGATGCATGTTGGATAGCGGTCAATGAGTGGAGTAATAGTAGTAGATGCAGGCAGGAGTCGGTCTACTTGTCTCGGACGTGATGCCTATATACATGATCATACCTAGATATTCTCATAATTATGCTCAATTATGTCAATTGCTCAACTGTAATTCGTTCACCCACCGTAAAATACTTATGCTCTTGAGAGAAGCCACTAGTGAAACCTATGGCCCCCGGGTCTATCTTCATCATATTAATCTTCCAATACTTAGTTATTTACTTTGCTTATTTACTTTTCTTTTATTTTACTTTGCATCTTTATCACAAAAATGCCAAAAATATTATCCTATCATATCTATCAAATCTCACTCTCGTAAGTGATCGTGAAGGGATTGACAACCCCTTATCGCGTTGGTTGCGAGGAGTTATTTGTTTTGTGTAGGTACGAGGGACTCGCGCGTAGCCTCCTACTGGATTGATACCTTGGTTCTCAAAAACTGAGGGAAATACTTACGCTACTTTGCTGCATCATCCTTTCCTCTTCAAGGAAAACCAACACAATGCTCAAGAGGTAGCAAGAAGATTTCTGGCGCCGTTGCCGGGGAGTCTACGCAAAAGTCAACATACCAAGTACCCATCACAAATCGCTTATCTCCCGCATTACATTATTTTCCATTTGCCTCTCGTTTTCCTCTCCCCCACTTCACCCTTGTCGTTTTATTCGCCCTGTCTTTTCCGTTCGCCTTTTTCGCTTGCTTTCTGTACCCTCGTGTGTTGGATTGCTTGTTTGTCACGATGGCTCAAGATAATACCAAATTGTGTGACTTTACCAATACCAACAATAATGATTTCCTTAGCACTCCGATTTCTCCTCTTACCAATACTGAATCTTGTGAAATCAATGTTGCTTTGTTGAATCTTGTCATGAAAGATCAATTCACCGGCCTTCCTAGTGAAGATGCCGCTACTCATCTAAATAGCTTCGTCGATTTGTGTGACATGCAAAAGAAGAAAGATGTTGATAATGATATTGTTAAATTGAAGCTATTTCCTTTTTCGCTTAGAGATCGTGCTAAAGCTTAGTTTTCGTCTTTGCCTAAAAATAGTATTGATTCTTGGAACAAGTGCAAAGATGCTTTTATCTCTAAGTATTTTCCTCCCGCTAAGATCATCTCTCTTAGAAACGATATTATGAATTTTAAGCAACTTGATCATGAACATGTTGCATAAGCTTGGGCGAGGATGAAATTAATGATACGTAATTGCCCTACTCATGGTTTAAATTTGTGGATGATTATACAAAAATTTTATGCCGGATTGAATTTTGCTTCTAGAAATCTTTTAGATTCGGCCGCAGGAGGCACTTTTATGGAAATCACTTTAGGATAAGGTAGTAAACTCCTAGATAATATTATGGTTAATTATTCTCAATGGCACACTGAAAGATCTACTAATAAAAAATTGCATGCGATAGAAGAAACTAATGTTTTGAGTGGAAAGATGGATGAACTTATGAAATTATTTGCTAGTAAGAGTGTTTCTTCTGATCCTAATAATATGCCCTTGTCTACTTTGATTGAGAATAATAATGAATCTATGGATGTGAATTTTGTTGGTAGGAATAATTTTGGTAACAACGCGTATAGAGGAAACTTTAATCCTAGGCCTTATCCTAGTAATCCCTCTAATAATTATGGTAATTCCTACAACAATTCTTATGGAAATTTTAATAAGATGCCTTCTGAATTGGAGACTAGTGTTAAAGAATTTATGAATTCGCAAAAGAATTTCAATGCTTTGCTTGAAGAGAAATTGCTTAAAGTTGATGATTTGGCTAGGAACGTTGATAGAATTTCTCTTGATGTTGATTCTTTAAAGCTTAGATCTATTCCTCCTAAGCATGATATCAATGAGTCTCTCAAAGCCATGAGAATTTCCATCGATGAGTGCAAAGAAAGAACCGCTAGGATGCGTGCTAAGAAAGATGCCTTTATAAGAGCGTGTTCTTCTAGTTCCTATGAAAATAAAGATGAAGATCTAAAAGTTATTGATGTGTCCCCTATTAAATCTTTGTTTTGCAATATGAATCTTGATAATGATGGGACTGAATATGATCCACCTTTACCTAGAAGGCGTTCCTAAAATTCAGAGTTTTTAGATCTCGATGCTAAAATTGATAAAAATGGGATTGAAGAAATCAAAACCCTAGATGTTGCTAAACCCACTATTTTAGATTTAAAGGAATTTAATTATGAAAATTGCTCTTTGATTTATTGTATTTCCTTGTTGCAATCCGTGCTAAATTCTCTCCTCATGCTTATAGTCAAAATAAAGCGTTTATTAAACATATCGTTGATGCCTTGATGCAATCTTATGAAGAAAAGCTTGAGTTGGAAGTTTCTATCTCTAGAAAACTTTATGATGAGTGGGAACCAACTATTAAAATTAAGATTAAGGATCATGAGTTCTATGCTTTATGTGATTTGGGTGCTAGTGTTTCCATTATTCCCAAAACTTTGTGCGATTTGCTAGATTTTCGTGATTTTGATGATTGCTCTCTAAACTTGCACGTTGCGGATTCCACTATTAAGAAACATATGGGAAGAATTAATGATGTTCTTATTGTTGCAAATAGGAATTATGTGCCCGTAGATTTTATCGTTCTTGATATAGATTGCAATCCTTCATGTCCTATTATTCTTGGTAGACCTTTCCTTAGAACGGTTGGTGCAATTATTGATATGAAGGAAGGGAATATTAGATTCCAATTTCCATTAAAGAAAGACATGGAACACTTCCCTAGGAATAAAATAAAATTACCATATGAATCTATCATGAGAGCCACTTATGGATTGCCTACCAAAGATGGCAATACCTAGATCTATCCTTGCTTTTATGCCTAGCTAGGGGCGTTAAACGATAGTGTTTGTTCGGAGGCAACCCAATTTTATTTTTAGTTTTTTGCTTTTTGCTTCTGTTTAGGAATAAATCTTTGATCTAGCCTCTCGTTAGATGTGTTTTTATGTTTTAATTAGTGTTTGTGCCAAGTTAAACCTATAGGATCTTCTTGGATGATATTTATTTGATCTTGCAGAAATTTCCAGAAACTTTATGTTCACGAAAACAATTGTTAAAAATCACCAGAACGTGATAAAATACTGATTCCAATTTATGCTGATCAATAAACAAATTTTATAGGTCGTCCTATTTTTTCTGATGTTTTGGAGTTCCAGAAGTTTGCGTTAGTTATAGATTACTACAGACTGTTCTGTTTTTGACAGATTCTGTTTTCCGTGTGTTGTTTGCTTATTTTGATGAATCTATGGCTAGTAAAATAGTTTATAAACCATAGAGAAGTTGGAATACAGTAGGTTTAACACCAATATAAATAAAGAATGAGTTCATTACAGTACCTTGAAGTGGTCTTTTGTTTTCTTTCGCTAACGGAGCTCACAAGATTTTTTGTTGAGTTTTGTGTTGTGAAGTTTTCAAGTTTTGGGTGAAAGATTTTGATGGATTATTGAACAAGGAGTGACAAGAGCCTAAGCTTGGGATGCCCATGGCGCCCCCAAGATAATCTAAGGACACCAAAAATCCAAAGCTTGGGGATGCCCCGGAAGGCATCCCCTCTTTCGTCTACTTCCATCGGCAACTTTACTTGGAGCTATATTTTTATTCACCACATGATATGTGTTTTGCTTGGAGCGTCTTGTATTATTTGAGTCTTTATTTTTTAGTTCACCACAATTCCTTGCTATACACACCTTTTGAGAGATCCATACATGATTTGGAATTTGTTAGAATACTCTATGTGCTTCGCTTATATCTTTTGAGTTATATAGTTTTGATCTAGTACTTCACTTATACCTTTTAGAGCACGGTGGTGGATTTGTTTTATAGAAACTATTGATCTCTCATGCTTCACTTAGATTATTTTGAGAGTCTTAAATATCATGGTAATTTGCTTAAATAATCCTAATATGCTTGGTATTCAAGATTAGTAAAAACTTTCTTATGGGTGTGTTGAATGCTAAGAAACGTTTGATGCTTGATAATTGTTTTGAGAATAAAGATGGTGATATTAGAGTCATGCTAGTTGAGTAGTTGTGAATTTGAGAAATACTTGTGTTAAAGTTTGTGATTCCCGTAGCATGCACGTATGGTGAACCGTTATGTGATGGAGTTGGAGCATGATTTATTTATTCATTGTCTTCCTTATGAGTGGCGGTCGGGGACGAGCGATGGTCTTTTCCTACCAATCTATCCCCCTAGGAGCATGCGCGTAATACTTTGCTTTGATAACTTGTAGATTTTTGCAATAAGTATATGAGTTCTTTATGACTAATGTTGAGTCCATGGATTATACGCACTTTCTTCCTTCCACCATTGCTAGCCTCTCTAATACGCGCACTTTTCGCCAGTATCATACACCCACCATATATCTTCCTCAAAACAGCCACCATACCTACCTATCATGGCATTTCCATAGTCATTCCGAGATATATTGCCATGCAACTTTCCACCGTTCCGTTTATTATGACACACTCCATCACTGTCATATTGCTTAGCATGATCATGTAGTTGACATCGTATTTGTGGCAAAGCCACCATTCATAATTCTTTCATACATGTCACTCTTGATTCATTGCATATCCCAGTACACCGCCGGAGGCATTCATATAGAGTAATATTTTGTTCTAAGTATCGAGTTGTAATAGTTGAGTTGTAAGAAAATAAAAGTGTGATGATCTTCATTTTTAGAGCATTGTCCCAAGTGAGGAAAAGGATGATGGAGACTATGATTCCCCCAAAAGTCGGGATGAGACTCCGGACGAAAAAAAGAGGCCAAAAAAAGGAGAAAAGGCCCAAAAGAAATGAGAGAAAAAGAGAGAAGGGACAATGTTACTATCCTTTTACCACACTTGTGCTTCAAGTCGCACCATGATCTTCATGATAGAGAGTCTCTCATTTTGTCACTTTCATATACTAGCGGGAATTTTTCGTTATAGAACTTGGCTTGTATATTCCAATTATGGGCTTCCTCAAAATGCCCTAGGTCTTCGTGAGCAAGCGAGTTGGATGCACACCCACTTAGTTTTTTTGTTGAGCTTTCATATACTTATAGCTCTAGTGCCTCCGTTGCATGGCAATCCCTACTCACTCACATTGATATTTATTAATGGGAATCTCCATAGCCCGTCGATGCGCCTAGTTGATGTGAGACTATTTTCTCCCTTTTTGTCTTCTCTGCAACCACCATTCTATTCCACATATAGTGCTATATCCATGGCTCACGCTCATGTATTGCGTGAAGATTGAAAAAGTTTGAGAATGTTAAAAGTATGAAACAATTGCTTGGCTTGTCATCGGGGTTGTGCATGATTTAAATACTTTGTGTGGTGAATATAGAGCATAGCCGGACTATATGATTTTGTAGGGATAACTTTCTTTGGCCATGTTATTTTGAGAAGACATGATTGCTTTGCTAGTATGCTTGAAGTATTATTATTTTTTTGTCAATATTAAACTTTTGTCTTGAATCTTTCGGATCTGAATATTCATACCATAATTAAGAAGAATTACATTGAAATTATGCCAAGTAGCATTCCGCATCAAAAATTCTGTTTTTATCATTTACCTACTCGAGGACGAGCAGGAATTAAGCTTGGGGATGCCTGATACGTCTCCAACGTATCTATAATTTTTGATTGCTCCATGCTATATTATCTACTGTTTTGGACATTATTGCGCTTTATTATCCACTTATATATTATTTTTGGGACTAACCTATTAACCGGAGGCCCAGTCCAGAATTGTTGTTTTTTTTTGCCTATTTCAGAGTTTCGCAGAAAAGGAATATCAAACGGAGTCCAAACGGAATGAAACCTTCGAGAACGTGATTTTTAGGAAGATTATGATCCAGGAGACTTGGACCCTACGTCAAGAAACAAAAGAGGAGGCCACGAGGTAGGGGGGGCGCGCCCTCCACCCTCGAGGGCCCCCTGTTGCTCCACCGACGTACTCCTTCCTCCTATATATACCTCGTACACTTCAAACGATCGAACAGGAGCCAAAAACTAATTTCGCCCAAGAACCTTCCTGCACCCACGAGATCCCATCTTGGGGCCTGTTCCGGAGCTCTGCCGGAGGGGGCATCCATCACGGAGGGCTTCTACATCATCACCATAGCCTCTCCAATGAAGTGTGAGTAGTTTACCTCAGACCTTCGGGTCCATAGTTAGTAGCTAGATGGCTTCTTCTCTCTTTTTGGATATCAATACAATGTTCTCCCCCTCTCTTGTGGAGATCTATTCGATGTAATCTTCTTTTTGCGGTGTGTTTGTTGAGACCGATGAATTATGGGTTTATGATCAAGATTATCTATGAACAACATTTGAATCTTCTCTGAATTCTTTTATGTATGATTTGCAAGTCTCTTCGAATTATCAGTTTGGTTTGGCCTACTAGATTGATCTTTCTTGCAATGGGAGAAGTGCTTAGCTTTGGGTTCAATCTTGCGGTGTCCTTTCCCAGTGACAGTAGGGGCATCAAGGCACATATTGTATTTTTGCCATCGTGGATAACAAGATGGGGTTTTTTATCACATTGCATGAATTTATCCCTCTACATCATGTCATCTTGCTTAAGGCGTTACTCTGTTTTCATGAATTTAATACTCTAGATGCATGTTGGATAGCGGTCGATGAGTGGAGTAATAGTAGTAGATGCAGGCAGGAGTCGGTCTACTTGTCCCGAACGTGATGCCTATATACATGATCATACCTAGATATTCTCATAACTATGCTCAATTCTCATCAATTGCTCAACAAGAATTGCTCACCCACCGTAAAATACTTATGCTCTTGAGAGAAGCCACTAGTGAAACCTATGGCCCCGGTCTATCTTCATCATATTAATCTTCCAATACTTAGTTATTTTCTTTGCTTTTTACTTTGCTTTTATTTTACTTTGCATCTTTATCACAAAAATACCAAAAATATTATCTTATCAGATCTCACTCTCGTAAGTGATCGTGAAGGGATTGACAACCCCTTATTGCGTTGGTTGCGAGGAGTTATTTGTTTTGTGTAGGTACGAGGGACTCGCGCGTAGCCTCCTACTAGATTGATACCTTGGTTCTTATCAGATCTCACTCTCGTAAGTGATCGTCAAGGGATTGACAACCCCTTATTGCGTTGGTTGCGAGGAGTTATTTGTTTTGTGTAGGTACGAGGGACTCGCGCGTAGCCTCCTACTAGATTGATACCTTGGTTCTTAAAAACTGAGGGAAATACTTACGCTACTTTGCTGCATCATCCTTTCCTCTTCAAGGAAAACCAACGCAATGCTCAAGAGGTAGCAACCGCACGTCGGGACAGTAGGCCTCTGAAACCGCACCTTATGAGTCCTGTACGGGAGAAGGGTGATAAAGTTTTTGGGGAGCGCTCAGCGCGACTACTGGCTGCTGAAGGAAATATGCCCTAGAGGCAATAATAAAGTTATTATTTATTTCCTCATATCATGATAAATGTTTATTATTCATGCTATAATTGTATTAACCGGAAACATGATACATGTGTGAATACATAGACAAACTTAAAGTCACTAGTATGCCTCTACTTGACTAGCTCATTAATCAAAGATGGTTATGTTTCCTAACCATAGACATGTGTTGTCATTTGATTAACGGGATCACATCATTAGGAGAATGATGTGATTGACATGACCCATTCCGTTAGCTTAGCACTTGATCATTTAGTATGTTGCTATTGCTTTCTTCATGACTTATACATGTTCCTACAACTATGAGATTATGCAACTCTCGTTTACTTCGGAGGAACACTTTGTGTGCTACCAAACGTCACAACGAATCGGGTGATTATAAAGGAGCTCTACAGGTGTCTCCAAAGGTACATGTTGAGTTGGCGTATTTCGAGAATAGGTTTTGTCACTCCGATTGTCGGAGAGGTATCTCTGGGCCCTCTTGGTAATGCACATCACTATAAGCCTTGCAAGCAATGTAGCTAATGAGTTAGTTACGGAATGATGCATTATGTAACGAGTAAAGAGACTTGCCAGTAACGAGATTGAACTAGGTATTGGATACCGACGATCGAATCTCGGGCAAGTAACATACCGATGACAAAATGAACAACGTACGTTGTTATGCGGTTTGACCGATAAAGATCTTCGTAGAATATGTAGGAGCCAATATGAGCATCCAGGTTCCGCTATTGGTTATTGACCGGAAACAGTTCTAGGTCATGACTACATTGTTCTCGAACCCGTAGGGTCCGCACGCTTAACGTTACGATGATAGTTTTATTATGAGTTTATAGTTTTTGATGTACCGAAGTTTGTTCGGTGTCCCGGATGTGATTACGGACATAACGAGGAGTCTCGAAATGGTCGAGACATGAAGATTGATATATTGGACGACTATATTCGGACACCGGAATGGTTCCGGGAGTTATCGGGTATATACCAGAGTACCGGGGGGTTACTGGAACCCCCCCGGAGGTTAATGGGCCTCATGGACCCAAGAGGAGGAAGAGGAAAGGCGGCCAAGGGGCAGCCGCGCGCCCCTCCCTCCCAAGTCCGAACTGGACAAGGAGCGGGGGCGACGCCCCCCCTTTCCTTTCCCTCTCTCTCCTTCCCTCTCCTCTCCTACTCCAACAAGGAAGGGAGGGAGTCCTACTCCCGGTGGGAGTAGGACTCCTCCTGGCGCGCCTCCTCCTGGCCGGCCGCACCTTCCCCCCTTGCTCCTTTATATACGGGGGTCGGGGGCACCATAGAGACACAAAAATTGATCCTTGAGATCTCTTAGCCGTGTGTGGTGCCCCCCTCCACCATAGTTCTCCTTGATAATATTGTAGCGGTGCTTAGGCGAAGCCCTGCGATGGTAGAACATCAAGATCGTCACCACGCCGTCGTGCTGACGGAACTCATCCCCGACACTTTGCTGGATCGGAGTCCGGGGATCGTCATCGAGCTGAACGTGTGCTAAAACTCGGAGGTGCCGTAGTTTCGGTGCTTGATCGGTCGGGCCGTGAAGACATACGACTACATCAACCGCGTTGTTATAACGCTTCCGCTTTCGGTCTACGACGGTACCTGGACAACACTCTCCCCTCTCGTTGCTATGCATCACCATGATCTTGCGTGTGCGTAGGAAAATTTTGAAATTACTACGTTCCCCAATAGTGGCATCCGAGCCTGGTTTTATGCATAGATGTTATATGCACGAGTAGAACACAAGTGAGTTGTGGGCGATACAAGTCATACTGCTTACCAACATGTCATACTTTGGTTTGGCGGTATTGTTGGATGAAGCGGCCCGGACCGACATTACGCCAGACGCTTACGCGAGACTGGTTCTACCGACGTGCTTTGCACACGTGTGGCTGGCGGTGTCGTTTCTCCAACTTTAGTTGAACCGAGTGTGGCTACGCCGGTCCTTGCGAAGGTTAAAACAGCACTAACTTGACGAACTATCGCTGTGGTTTTGATGCGTAGGTAAGTACGGTTCTTGCTAAGCCCGTAGTAGCCACGTAAAACTTGCAACAACAAAGTAGAGGACGTCTAACTTGTTTTGCAGCGCATGTTGTGATGTGATATGGTCAAGACGTGATGCTATATTTTATTGTATGAGATGATCATGTTTTGTAACCGAAGTTATCGGCAACTGGCAGGAGCCATATGGTTGTCGCTTTATTGTATGAAATGCAAACGCCCTGTAATTGCTTTACTTTATCACTAAGCGGTAGCGATAGTCATAGAAGCAATAGACGACATAAACAACAACGATGCTACGATGGAGATCAAGGTGTCGCGTCGGTGACGATGGTGATCACGACGGTGCTTCGGAGATGGAGATCACAAGCACGAGATGATGATGGCCATATCATATCACTTATATTGATTGCATGTGATGTTTATCCTTTATGCATCTTATCTTGATTTGATTGACGGTAGCATTTTAAGATGATCTCTCACTAATTATCAAGAAGTGTTCTCCCTGAGTATGCACCGCTATGAAAGTTCTTCGTCTTTGAGACACCATGTGATGATCGGGTGTGATAGGCTCTACGTTCAAATACAACGGGTGCAAAACAGTTGCACACGCGGAATACTCAGGTTAAACTTGACGAGCCTAGCATATACAGGTATGGCCTCAGAACACGGAGACCGAAAGGTCGAACATGAATCATATAGTAGATATGATCAACATAGTGATGTTCACCATTGAAACTACTCCATCTCATGTGATGATTGGACATGGTTTAGTTGATTTGGATAACGTGATCACTTAGATGACTAGAGAGATGTCTGTCTAAGTGGGAGTTCTTAAGCAATATGATTAATTGAACTTAAATTTATCATGAACTTAGTTCCTGATAGTATTTTGCTTGTCTATGTTTGTTGTAGATAGATGGCTCGTGCTGTTGTTCCGTTGAATTTTAATTCGTTCCTTGAGAAAGCTAAGTTGAAAGATGATGGTAGCAACTACACGGACTGGGTCCGTAACTTGAGGATTATCCTCATTGCTGCATAGAAGAATT
The DNA here is from genome assembly GCA_021605205.1 of Aegilops longissima. Classification (NCBI taxonomy): domain Eukaryota; kingdom Viridiplantae; phylum Streptophyta; class Magnoliopsida; order Poales; family Poaceae; genus Aegilops; species Aegilops longissima. The sequence continues at coordinate 619,051,407 of CM038677.1, read as the reverse complement.
ACGTCTTGGAAGCACCGCTGGGTGCCAGGCCTGCTGTAGATGCAACTGACGACGTTAAGAACGTCTGGCAGAGCAAAGCTGATGACTACTCAATAGTTCAGTGTGCCATGCTTTAGGTTTAGAACCAGGTCTTCAACGACGTTTTGAACGTCATGGAGCATATGAGATGTTCCAGGAGTTGAAGTTAATATTTCAAGCAAATGCCCGGATTGAGAGATATGAAGTCTCGAATAAGTTCTATAGCTGTAAGATGGAGGAGAATAGTTACACAAGTGAACATATACTCAAAATGTATGGGTATAATAATCACTTGATTCAACCGGGAGTTAATCTTCCGATAATAGTGTCATTGATGTAATTCTTCAATCACGCCACCAAGCTAAAAGAGCTTCGTGATGAACTATAATATGCAAGGGATGGACAAGACTATTCCCGAGCTCTTCGCAATGCTAAAAGCTGCGGAGGTAGAAATCAAGAAGGAGCATCAAGTGTTGATGGTCAATAAGACCACTAGTTTCAAGAAGAAGGGCAAAGGGAAGAAGAAGGGGAACTTCAAGAAGAACAACAAGCAAGTTGATGCTCAGGAGAAGAAACCCAAGTCTGGACCTAAGCCTGAAACTGAGTGCTTCTACTGCAAGCAGACTGGACACTGGAAGCGGAACTGCCCCAAGTATTTGGTGGATAATAAGGATGGCAAGGTGAACAAAGGTATATGTGATATACATGTTATTGATGTGTACCTTACTAATGCTCGCAGTAGCACCTGGGTATTTGATACTGGTTCTGTTGCTAATATTTGCAACTCGAAATAGGGACTATGGATTAAGCGAAGATTGGCTAAGGACGAGGTGACGATGTGCGTGGGAAATGGTTCCAAAGTCAATGTGATCGCGGTCGGCACGCTACCTCTACATCTACCATCGGGATTAGTTTTAGACCTAAATAATTGTTATTTGGTGCCAGCGTTGAGCATGAACATTATATTTGGATCTTGTTTGATGCGAGATGGTTATTCATTCAAATCAGAGAATAATGGTTGTTCTATTTATATGAGTAATATATTTTATGGTCATGCACCCTTGAAGAGTGGTCTATTTTTATTGAATCTCGATAGTAGTGATACACATATTCATAATGTTGAAGCCAAAAGATGCAGAGTTGATAATGATAGTGCAACTTATTTGTGGCACTGCCGTTTAGGTCATATCGATGTAAAACGCATGAAGAAACTCCATACTGATGGACTTATGGAATCACTTGATTATGAATCACTTGGTACTTGCGAACCATGCCTCATGGACAAGATGACTAAAACGCCGTTCTCCGGAACTATGGAGCGAGCAACTGATTTATTGGAAATCATACATACTGATGTATGTGGTCCAATGAATATGGAGGCTCGCGGCGGGTGTCGTTATTTTTTCACCTTCACAGATGATTTGAGCAGATATGGGTATATCTACTTAATGAAACACAAGTCTGAAACATTTGAAAAGTTCAAAGAATTTCAGAGTGAAGTAGAAAATCATCGTAATAAGAAAATAAAATTTCTACGATCTGATCGTGGAGGAGAATATTTGAGTTACGAGTTTGGTTTACATTTGAAGCAATGCGGAATAGTTTCGCAACTCACGCCACCCGAAACACCACAACGAAATGGTGTGTCCGAACGTCTCAATCGTACTTTACTAGATATGGTGCGATCTATGATGTCTCTTACTGATTTATCGCTATCGTTTTGGGGTTATGCTTTAGAGACGACCGCATTCACGTTAAATATGGTACCATCAAAATCCGTTGAGACGACGCCTTATGAACTATGGTTTGGCAAGAAACCAGAGTTGTCGTTTCTTAAAGTTTGGGGCTGTGATGCTTATGTGAAGAAACTTCAACCAGATAAGCTCGAAGCCAAATCGGAGAAATGTGTCTTCATAGGATACCCAAAAGAGACTATTGGGTACACCTTCTATCGCAGATATGAGGGCAAGATATTTGTTGCTAAATTCGGATCCTTTCTAGAGAAGGAGTTTCTCTCGAAAGAAGTGAGTGGGAGGAAAGTAGAACTTGATGAGGTAACTGTACCAGCTCCCTTATTGGAAAGTAGTTCATCACAAGAACCGGTTCTGTGACAACCGTGATCACCGGTGAGGAAGCTAATGATATTGATCATGAAACTTCAGATCAAGTTACTACCGAACTCGAGGGCTCACTGAGTAAGATCCGCACTGAGTGGTACGGTAATCCTATTCGGAAGTCATGTTACTTGACCATGGTGAACCCACGAACTATGAGGAAGCGATGATGAGCCCAGATTCCGCAAAATGGCTTGAGGCCATGAAATTTGAGATGGGATCCATGTATGAGAACAAAGTATGGACTTTGGTTGACTTGCCCGATGATCGGCAAGCCATAGAAAATAAATGGATCTTCAAGAAGAAGACTAACGCTGATGGTAATGTAACTGTCTACAAAGCTCGACTTGTTGCGAAAGGTTTTTTACAAGTTCAAGGGGTTGACTACGATGAGACTTTCTCACCCGTAGCGATGCTTAAGTCTGTCCGAATCATGTTAGCAATTTCTGCATTTTATGATTATGAAATTTGGCAAATGGATGTCAAAACTGCATTCCTGAATGGATTTCTAGAAGAAGAGTTGTATATGATGCAACCGAAAGGTTTTGTTGATCCAAAAGGTGCTAACAAAGTGTGCAAGCTCCAGCGATCCATTTATGGACTGGTGCAAGCCTCTCGAAGTTGGAATAAACGCTTTGATAGTGTGATCAAAGCATATGGTTTTATACAGACTTTTGGAGAAGCCTGTATTTACAAGAAAGTGAGTGGGAGCTCTGTGCATTTCGATATTATATGTAGATGACATATTGTTAATTGGAAATGATATAGAATTTCTGGATGGCATAAAGGATACTTGAATAAAAGTTTTTCAATGAAAACCTTGGTGAAGCTGCTTACATATTGGGCATCAAGATCTATAGAGATAGATCAAGACGCTTAATTGACTTTCACAAATCACATACCTTGATAAGGTTTTGAAGAAGTTCAAAATGGATCGCACAAAGAAAGGGTTCTTGCCTCAGATTACAAGGTGTGAAGTTGAGTCGACTCAACGCCCGACCACAGCAGAAGATAGAGAGAAATGAAAGATGTTCCTATGCTTCAGCCATAGGCTCTATCATGTATGCAATGTCAGTGTACCGGACTGACGTGTCATTAGCGATAAGCTTGGCAGGGAGGTACCAAAGTAATCCAGAGTGGATCATCGGACAGCGGTCAAGAATATCCTGAAATACCCGAAAAGGACTAAGGATATGTTTCTCGCTTATGGAGGTGACAAAGAGCTAGTCGTAAATGGTTACGCCGATGTAAGCTTTGACACCGATCCGGACGATTCTAAATCGCAAACCGGATACGTGTTTATATTGAACGGTGGAGCTGTCAGTTGGTGCAGTTCTAAACAAAGCGTCGTGGCGGGATCTACATGCGAAGCGGAGTACATAGCTGCTTCAGAAGCAACAAATGAAGGAGTCTGGATGAAAGAGTTCATTACCGATCTAGGTGTCATACCTAGTGCATCGGGACCAATGAAGATCTTATGTGACAATATCGTGCAATTGCCTTGGCAAAGGAATCCAGATTTCACAAGAGGACCAAGCACATCAAGAGACGCTTCAATTCCATCCGGACCAAGTCCGTGGGAGACATAGAGATTTGCAAGATACATACGGATCTGAATGTTGCAGACCCGTTGACTAAGCCTCTTCCACGAGCAAAACATGATCAGCACCAAGACTCCATGGGTGTTAGAATCATTACTGTGTAATCTAGATTATTGACTCTAATGCAAGTGGGAGACTGAAGGAAATATGCCCTAGAGGCAATAATAAAGTTATTATTTATTTCCTCATATCATGATAAATGTTTATTATTCATGCTATAATTGTATTAACCGGAAACATGATACATGTGTGAATACATAGACAAACTTAAAGTCACTAGTATGCCTCTACTTGACTAGCTCATTAATCAAAGATGGTTATGTTTCCTAACCATAGACATGTATTGTCATTTGATTAACGGGATCACATCATTAGGAGAATGATGTGATTGACATGACCCATTCCGTTAGCTTAGCACTTGATCGTTTAGTATGTTGCTATTGCTTTCTTCATGACTTATACATGTTCCTACAACTATGAGATTATGCAACTCCGCTTACGGAGGAACACTTTGTGTGCTACCAAACGTCACAACGAATCGGGTGATTATAAAGGAGCTCTACAGGTGTCTCCAAAGGTACATGTTGAGTTGGCGATTTCGAGATTAGGTTTTGTCACTCCGATTGTCGGAGAGGTATCTCTGGGCCCTCTCGGTAATGCACATCACTATAAGCCTTGCAAGAAATGTAGCTAATGAGTTAGTTACGGAATGATGCATTATGTAACAAGTAAAGAGACTTGCCAGTAACGAGATTGAACTAGGTATTGGATACCGACGATCGAATCTCGGGCAAGTAACATACCGATGACAAAAGGAACAACGTATGTTGTTATGCGGTTTGACCGATAAAGATCTTCGTAGAATATGTAGGAGCCAATATGAGCATCCAGATTCTGCTATTGGTTATTGATCGGAAACAATTCTAGGTCATGTCTACATTGTTCTCGAACCCGTAGGGTCCGCACACTTAACGTTACGATGACAGTTTTATTATGAGTTTATAGTTTTTGATGTACCGAAGTTTGTTCGGTGTCCCGGATGTGATTACGGACATAACGAGGAGTCTCGAAATGGTCGATACATGAAGATTGATATATTGGACGACTATATTCGGACACCGGAATGGTTCCAGGAGTTATCGGGTATATACCGGAGTATCGGGGGGTTACCGGAACCTCCCAGGAGGTTAATGGGCCTCATGGGCCCAAGAGAAGGAAGAGGAGAGGCGGCCAAGGGGCAGCCGCGCGCCCCTCCCCCCCCCCCCAAATCCGAATTGGACAAGGAGCGGGAGCGGCGCCCCCCTTTCCTTTCCCTCTCTCTCCTTCCCTCTCTCTCCTACTCCAACAAGGAAGGAGGAGTCCTACTCCGGTGGGAGTAGGACTCCTCCCGGCGCCTCCTCCTCCGGCCGGCCGCACTCCCCCCTTGCTCCTTTATATACGGGGGCAGGGGGCACCATAGAGACACAAAAATTGATCCTTGAGATCTCTTAGCCGTGTGCGGTGCCCCCCTCCACCATAGTTCTCCTCGATAATATTGTAGTGGTGCTTAGGCGAAGCCCTGCGATGGTAGAACATCAAGGTCGTCACCATGCCGTCGTGCTGACGGAACTCATCCCCGACACTTTGCTGGATCGGAGTCCGGGGATCGTCATCAAGCTGAACGTGTGCTAAAACTCGGAGGTGTCGTAGTTTCGGTGCTTGATCGGTCGGGCCATGAAGACGTACGACTAGATCAACCGCGTTGTTATAACGCTTCCGCTTTCGGTCTACGAGGGTACGTGGACAACACTCTCCCCTCTCGTTGATATGAATCACCATGATCTTGCGTGTGCGTAGGAAAATTTTGGAATGACTACGTTCCCCAACAACTGCTTCATTACGGACGATCCGGTCGCCGACGACTTCTTCCCCGACGTCCACGACCTCCTCGACGACATGGCAGGCGAGGACACCGACCCCAAGTCCAGCGCTTCTGCTGCTGATGTCCCGTACGTGTTCTTCTCCTTTCTATTAGAGGTCCTGCTACAGTTCCTTGTTCTAATATTTGCCCTAGATATGTTACTCTATTTCATATATACAACTTGCTATACTGTCTGCTCTAGATATGCTTAGTTACAGTTCATATATGAAGATGTTGTTTACCTTCTCTTTGTCAAAACGCATGGCTTGTTTTATCACCACTATACTGGTCATGCTTTATCTAGTATTTCTGTTAATAAAATCATTCGGTAAATTGCTCATATTTCCAACAACAAAATGGTCTCCATTTTGTTTACCAAGAACATCAAAAGAGTCATTATTTATTCCAACCACTCTAGAGGATGGTGTTTTCATCTTGCGGTTGTCAGCCATATCTCAGGGACAATACATGTAATTTTGGGTAGCACAAATGGTACTAGTTAGTATAACTTCAAATGATCAAAATAATACTAGGCGGATTCAGTGGACTCCATCAATGTATTACAGTTGCTGAACTATTTCCAAGAATTGAGTTTGCTAAAAAAATCCAGAAATTGTACAACATTTGGGGCTAGCAGCTTCATGATTTCCAGCATGGGGCTGATCGGCTGCTGCCTGGCTTTTGTATGGAGGTTCTGCAAGGCAATGATCTGGACTAGAGGGAAATGCGCGCCTTGCCGCGCCGTTTTTCTCATTGTTGTTGTGAAAATGGTTTTATAGTCAATCAATCTAAACAATGTATTGTTTTAAGGGGCGAAACATCACATATAGAATTATATTTACCAAAACAAAAGTAGGCAATCAGCCAAGCCCTGGGACATTTGTACTACAGAGAAGTCCCTTGGACTATAATTACATATATTTTTACTAAACATTACTTCCCTTCCCCAGCATATTAATTGTTCCTGGGAGCACAAATTGGGATGAAACATATTGCAAGGCCATTATTTCCCACATCTCTTCCAGGATCAATCAATCCACCAATCAGGCATGCCATCCCAAAAGAGGAGGTCCAACCATGTCTTACCAAGACACAATATTAATCTTCAAACGGAAAATAGGTACTCCTACAAAGGAAGAAATGCTAATCATTTCAATATGTTTTCTGTTCAGCTCTTACATAGTACATAGGAGATCATAGGACAATTACAGCCATACTGCCATAAATCAATTAATCCATCATTTATTTGAAGGACAAATACCAAAATCAAGGACATACATAAGCACACTATCTTACCGCAATCATCAAGATATTTCTCTCACCTTAGCTTTTTATAAATGCCAATTTTGCTATAACTAATACACTACTAAGCTTCTATTGCAGGCCTGGAGTGATAATCATCTTCTTCATCTTCAATCAAATGTCTGCTGATAAACAAGTGTATAATCAAAATTTCACTTGACAAAAACAATAAAAGCAGCATAACAATGATGCATGCATATCTGAAAAGAAGCTTTAAACTTACTGTTGTTTTGTCAGATAAGAGACTATAGTTACCATGATAAAAATAATAAAAAATGCCAGGTATTTGCTGATGCAACTTGCTAACAAATGGCGATAATACTTGCAACCTTGTGGGCACAATGAAAAACGTAGCACTAACTTATAATAATGGACCAAAAGATCATAACAGAAGAGTGGAACTGTCATTTAAAATGTGTGCAAGACATGGCAGTACTGGAGATCACCGAGCATAGCTAGATCCAAAATCTTGGATTTCCACAGCCATTGATAGTAAATATATTCTTGTAATTTGAACCGGCCAGAAGTCAAAATGGGAAAGAAGAATAAATCGTTGTTTAATTTGAAAGATAGTAACATTTACCCTGGCTATTTGAAATGATAATGACTTAACCATTGCCATTTGAAGAATCTACAGGTGTGTGACCATTGCAGGAGGAGTCATTATTAGCATCCATTATTCCAAAGCTCTTTAGCTCATAAGCTTTTTAAATTCTGTGTTCATACCTCTACATCACCACAGCTTCAGTACAAGTTGTCATGATTGAAATTAGGAAGAGGAAAATCAAATTTTGTTGGTCAAAATGATAGCATTGCAGCATGGTACTACCTAGTATTTATTCCTGCAGTAAAAGCTATATAAATAATAGAAAGTTGAATTTTCTGAAGACCATTCTTTTGGACAGATGTACGCTACAACAAAATATATTTGACCTTAAAGGAGGTATCAGCCGATAGTTCCCAAGCTTCTCTCATTTATCATTCGTTCCTTCTGCCATCAAAGAATCAACATTCATAGTAAATTGGAACATGCAAATCATCACTACTGCTTCAGAAATGGATAGTAATATTGCAGAAATGCTCATAAGTAACAATGGACATTAACTAAATTAAACTATATCCAGCTAGCTGTTACTTAACAGAACGTGGATCCAGATAGATCAATCCTTACCTTAGCTCCAGTAATGCTTTTGCTAACCAACTCGAAAAAACATAGAACGTGGATCCAGATTTTTTAGTTTTTCACTGTCCACGCAACACCTCCCCTCTGCGAAAAGCGGCGGTCAAAGCCTGTGAAAACGACGACTGGTTCATCAGGAACCGACGATATGGCAATAGGCGACACGCGCAGAGCAGCTCCACCTAGGAGGTGGGACACGACATTTCTCCATCTGACAGGCGGGGGTATTGCACTCAGAAAAAATGCAACATCATTGTGGGATCGCTATTTCCCCGGAGCTTAGTAACTGAAGAGATGACAATGTTACCTTAAAACACTATATATTTTATTATTGAAGCCTAGTACCTCATTTCTGGCATGTGAACTCAAGCACAACTTCTGAATTTGAAGCTAGACAGTGATTCAGAGAACGACATGTTTTCATTACTCCATCTGCATTCTTATTCATTAAAAATGGTGAGACTCTCCATGTCTCTTTCAGTTTTGCTTGATAAACAATCTCTTATTTTAGGAATGTACCTATGCTATTAGAATACGAAACCCACTAAAAGCTTATCAGAGTTGCATAAACCTGAATGTTAATAGCAAAATACTTTGAATGAGTGCTCAGTTCTTCAGTCTCTTATTCAGGGCAAGCAACATAAGCTATGAAATTAGAAAACTGGCCGACTAAAAGCTTTATCAGAGTTGCATAAATCTAATGGAATACCAAAATACTTGCATGTCTAGTTCTTCCATTAAATCCATCTGTTCTGCAAAAGTCAAAAAGAAATTGCATACATGAAAGATGTAGTTCTTTATCAAATAAAAATGTAGGATGAAGTTACCAATTCATGTTCCAGATAGCTCAATGGACCAAAAATATACCAGAGTTACAGATTTAGCTAGCAATTTATGTCGTAGATAGCTCAGCAGTCTTGTGCAATTCATGCTCCTAATTATGTTTGAAATCTTTCAATGAACATACCTCTTGCAAGCTAAAATCCACCATCTGGAAGATTGATGATATTTTGTCTCACCAAGAAAGGAAATCAAGCTCCCACTCATTGCATTATATTCACAAGGTGGAGAACATTTTGGTTTGTCGCAAGAGCGACATGGAGTTAGGTGTACAAAATTCAAAAACTAAATGAACAATAGCCAGTTTGTTGTAGTGGAACATAGAGTTGGTGTACAATTGACCGGTTTTTGGGTGCACCAAAAGAAGGCCAAATAAAGAGGGCAAGATCACAACAACTCTGTGAAAATGCCCAGTTCTGCAGGACATCCATGAAGCAGAAGTTTGCATGTCTTAGCCTGAACCACTACCAACATGTGAACATAAAACTATGGTACTGGAAGAATAGAGATGGCGGTTTTGCTGATGCTAGCCATTTCGTCGAACACTTCCTGTGCCCCACGAGGAGGTGGGCATCCTACACATTGGTCGCCCGATTGGGTGGCTAGCTGCTTACTACATGTATCTCATTCTCAGCTTGCCATCGAGATGCGCTAGGCTAGGTAGCAACGGATGCTAGGAGTGCACCACCAGCTGCCCTCACACTCTAGAGTCTAGGCCAGATTGCCGCCAGCATCGCCGCTGCGTCGACCACAAGCAAGTCAACGCCATACAGCTCCGCCATAGTTTGGTCCGCGTGCCCGGCAAGGATCAACGACGGCACCACAAATGCCTCGGAGGAGCCCTTGTCCAGAAGCACGCAAGCGTAGCGGGTTCCTATGGCCGAGCGAAGGCGGCGAGAGTGAGGCTCGTGGCAACCTCTTGTCCCCCAATAGATGGCGACGACGGTGATGCTCTTCGCGGCCTCCCGTGAGCCGAGCGGTAACGGCCAGGGTACGGCTCGTGGCGGCCTCCCGTATGCCAAGCGACGACAGCTAGGGCGAGGCTCCTGGCGCCTCCTGTGCGCCGAGCCTTGGCGGCAAGGGTGGGGGATCTTAGCGGCCTCCCCTGCGCCAAGCGGCGACGGCGAGGATGGGTTCTTGGCGGCCTCCTATGGCGTTGCGAGTAGCAGCCTTATGGGGAGGAGCAGCGCGCCGTTGAAGTCCCATGAGGGTCTGCTCGCGGGCGAAGAGCTTCCGGCGGCGTGAGCAGTTATCGACCCGGAACACCATCTCGTCCGCGCGGTCATAGACGGAGAAGATGTACGGGCCCTGGAACCCTTTGCTGGACCTCATCCACACCAGGAGGTGCGCCGCCGATGCCTCTAAGGTTGCGGCGCCACCGTCTCGCACAGGCTAAATCAAAACAAAGGGAAGGAAGACTGGAAGAGGGATGAATGCCAGATACAGGAAAGAATCAATGGAAGGAAGAAGGCAACAAAAATCACATCAGGCGAGATTCAGAGCGGCGAGGCGCTCAGGCCAGGCCAATTGCTCCAGCCTGCTACCCACGGAGCCGGCTCCTCTGACTTGCAGGAGCAAAGGCAGGTAAGCTACAGTGGTCTTATGTGTAAAATAGCGAAGGGAAGTCAGAGAGTAAAGCAGGAACTGTATGTAAAATACTGCAGATGATTACTGTGTTGAATTACTGTGGATAAATATGTGTTTGTACCACTGTTCATGCGTGGATGGTGAAGCAACGTCAGGGATCTGTAGCTCCCTCTGACTTCCTTGGAATGTCAAAGGATCTCATTCCGCTACCCACCGCACCGACCGCCCCTATAGCTCCTCTTCACATTGACAAATCGCACACAACGCCATCAATTTTTCCCCTCCCCATGCCGCGTCGCCGCCCAGGGTGAGCTCGAAGGGACGCGTGTTCCCTAAAGTGGCACCTGGTTTTTCAAAGGCGGTTGAACATGAGTCAGCGTAGGCTGACAAAGTGGTCCATGCACCCTTCAACACCCCGATTCACCCTATAGCTGCATTTCGTGGGAGCTTAGTACCTTTACTGATGAGTATGGCTATATGACTAGTTACAGTCGCGCTGTTGTGTACTAGGATGAACTGCTCAACAACAGCTTGGGCGCGGGTAGGAAGAAGCTGCAGGATGCATCGATTGTTTATGTCGATAAATATTACGTCATGCCCAAGCTGTTCAGGCACTCAGAAGCTCATGGTAAGCTCTGTCAAATCCTGTCTGCCATCCGGTGAGTAGATCAATCGGCTTGGTTCATAGCCATATCTGAAATTACAAGTGTCAAGTAGTGATACTACTGAAACTGGTCGGGTGGTGATTTCAGGGCTGAAGTATGGGACCAAGGCTTGCTGTGGATACGACGAACCTACACTTTTTAACCCATACTAGTAGTTGGGGCGCGCCCGTGGCGCGCCGCTTGAGGGGCATCTGGGTGATGCCAGGTAGATGAATGCCCTTTTTACTTTCCTTTTTGGATCAGGATAGCAGCACATGTACATGCAATTCTTGATGGAACTTATTATATTGGAATATCACCTGAGGAAGAAACTGAAATGCCATACCCACAACGATATAGCATTGACAGGAGCATGTTGTTGTTTGGCAACATAAGTTTACATTAAAAGAAATTACACGCACGTCGGCCCCGGCAGCGGTGGCAGGCCCTTGACGCCTCCCTCTAACCGTGCAGCTGACAAAGCTGCGGCAGTAGCTCGTCATCGCGGACGGCGACGACCCTCCAGGACACGGTGTTGATGGAGGCACGAGGGAGATGTTGAGCTTGGTCTAGAGGTCCCTGATGGCAGCCCTAGTCCTCTCGACGCAAACTGCTCCGCGCCGCTGGGGTCTTGGTTCTCAACTTCCTTGCCTACAAATGAGTTCCACTTCATATCTTTGGCATGACTGGTTCGAGCTTCTAATGATTATATGAATTCGAGAGAAGCGAGTGTGCTCGTTCAAACATACACTGACTTCCGGCTCACCTTGTGGCTCTGAAAGAGCTGGAATGGCTCGTGAAGGTTTACGACGCCGACTTGCTCGTGAATATAGATAACCTGCTTCGGTTCTTCTTTTCTGCAAGGACTTCTCCTCAAACATTTGTAACACTGGTTATATTTATTTCAGTTCTTAAAAAGCATGGGACGAATAGGAGAAAATAGAGGAATATCAAGGTAAGATCCTAGGAAAGGATGCCTCAAATTAATTGAATGCCCACCGAAAGGAGTCGGACATATCGTGCAATATGAAATAACATTCTTCAAATTGTGCAAAGGAACTACCTTTGTTGTCCCATTGGCTCGATAGACATCAAAGTAGTGTGAACTGATTCATCTCCGCTCTATCTACAATGTTATTATATCCCGACAAGAAAAAGCAAAACTAATTATACTACCATAAGTTTTATACAAACCACATCGCATGATATTAGATCAAAACGGACAAGAAAGCATCAACGAAGTTTAAAGATTCCACCTCTAGATTAACATTGACTGTAGACTTGATAATAAATCAGTTATTTGCAGCTTCTTTCCACAAAGTTTGCAAAAGTTACAAAAAATAACCAATTTTTTTAACATTGCCACTTTTTTAGCAGAACTCAAATAACCTTGTTGTTCAAATATGAGAAAAGTTATAGCTTAATGATTAACCAAAGTTCGTTTTCTTGAAAAGTGTATAAAACTTTTACAAGAAGGCCTGTGGGCATTTATCTTGTCTCGGCACATTCGGCTGCCATGTTTAGTCTAACTCATGTACATAAATATGGGCATATGCTATAACATTATGATCTAATTGTAGAACATCGATCAAACATATGATACTATATTATTAGAGTTCAGAACCATCATAGGCGTTGGTACATCTAACGAGGATATGTACGACTCACCCTGGAGCATGGATGGGTACAATGCATTGTAGTTAATCCAAAAGCGAATACAAGCTAACATGAAGTGCTTTCAGTTTGGTTGAAAAAAGGGGCCTAATGAGGCCATGACTTGGCTTTGTCGAAGCTTGTTGTAGGCAATGGCAAGAAACGGCCAGCAGAGTGCAATCCGGATACTCACGCTTGCAATGATTTTGTAGCATTGCCACTAGACCTCTTACGCTTATATTCACATAAATCCGAGTGAAGCTGCATCAAGAAATATATTTCGGACATGAGAATCAACAACAGTAGCTTAAGAAAAAAAAACATGTTACATATAGTAATATTTCCTTACAGCCTAATGGTACGAACAAATCAAAGTTGCTGGATTTGGTAGTGTAGCTAAAAGACAGAAAATGCAAGTTGACTATGATGTCACGGCTAAAGAAGCATAAATAGCATCTATGTCTAGTGAAAAAACAGAACAAAAGAAATTATCTTCATGTTAATCCATCTATATCTAGCATAATGATTTTGTAATATGCTAGTACAATGGTATAATAAATGATCTTGTATGGCTACCGCATGAAGTATGGTGTAAAAAAACCAGAAAATTGAGTGAAATAAGTCATGTCAACATAGTATAAGAAATCAATAAAAAAAGGATCATACATCATGTACACCAAACCGGGTTGATCTCCCTTCTTAGACATGATAATCACTTCCAAATTAAAGACCAATGCTTGCCTATAATTCTAGTTGGAAAGTAACCTCACTTCTAAGAAATCTGAAGGTTCTAATTTCCAAATAATCCACTCCTTGAATGTTCTCTCATGATTCTTGAAAGAAACCTTTGAGCTGCACAAGAATAGTAGCAAAAGTAAGTAAACATGAAAGAACAGATCAACTCAAGGTGCAGATGGGTAAAGCAAGATCATCCAGTAAAACTGAAATATTTATCAATCAAATGCTAATAGCCATATGACACAACCAGCAAGGTAAGAAATCGATCGGGTCATGGAGGAGCTCACCCAGAGTTTAGGCCCATCAATCTGGCCATATGGACCCTAGATGTAGAGAGAAAGCATGCATGCTCTTCTTGCTCCCATAGCACCACAACAGAGTAGGGGTTGGAGATCAACTAATAAACATGGAGAGATCCATATACGCCAATCAACTAATAAAACACCACCGGAGCAGCACATGCATACGTGGAATATGAACATAAATAAAAGCACCTGCTAATGACAAAAAGAAATGACTTAATATTCAAACATTACACCATCGATAGGTAGAATACAGAAAGTGTATCTGTAACAGTAGATGTTCTCATTGACAAAATGAATCGTGTTCCCATCTTCAATTTTCCTGCAATTTCACCTATTTTTCATGCCTCATTAATTATCTAGGGAATGAGACTATGATGAACAGCCGAGCACTAAAGTTTAATGCTAACAGCCTTCCACAAAGCAGATAACACCAGTAGCCAGCTTTTCAAGATCAATTAGCATAGCTTGTCTGTCAGAAATAAATTGCATCACGAAAGCATTCCAAGACTACCTGGCTGTCAGAAATAAATTGCAGCAAATAACACCAGTAGCCAGCTTTTTAAGATCAATTAGCATAATTTGAAGAAAGCTTAGCATGAATATTGTATTCATCACTCTGTTGGAGCAGATTTTGGTTGGTTGCGGCAACAGCAGGTTGATGAATTTCATGTACTATCAGTACTGTGCAGGTGCATCCAAATCTCTATGATAGCAGAAGAATAATATAAGCAAGAAAACAGAGTACTTCCATGCAAAGAACCATAAAGAAAGGTATAAAATAGGAGTTTAAGAACCATAAAGAAAGGTATAAAATAGGAGTTTAAAGAGAATCTTTGATGAAAAACCTCACAAAAAGTGACCAGAAACTAAATCTTAGAACAGAGATCTTGTGTCAAGATAATAAAAATGAAACGGCTATTTGACTAATTGAACGACCAATTAGATAGAGCATAGGCATTTCAAAACCTAATGTGGATAATAGCTAGTCATCTGAACGGATTAGAAGGCATGAGGGAAATTACATATGAAGCGAAGCAGTACATCTAATTATCAAGATTTTAATCCCCAAATAAACATTCTAAAAGAATATGAGAATATCTTGTTGTCGCCTTCAATTGACAATCTGAGAACAAGATTTGCAAGAACATTTAGTATGCGTACATGTTTTTCTTTTATCAATTTCCTTGGGAGTTGGGTAAAGTAACTCTTGTTATATATAAGTGAACATAATTACGATAGTCCAATCAAGAATTAACAAGGTATGCAAGTGAAGTGTCCAGTGCTGTGCAAACTTACAGCCTGAGATGGTTTCTCATGTATAAAATGCAACAAAAGCGACCCTTGCAAACACCAAATCACTTTGGCACCTCTGATTATTGCGTGCGTCGGGAGGGTTGAGGTGTGGCTGTTGCAACGACATGCGCACATCAATGCTTGCCATCGTCCGAACTGCGCTTGCTGTGTAGCAAGCAGAAGAATCTTGCGATCGTGACCCGCAATCCAGAAATGGGAACAGAAAACTGAGATGCAGTTGAGTTTACCGACGAAGATAAAAGATTAGAAATATCATCAATAGAAGCTAAGCAAATAAGAGTTCGGAAGGAAAGTAAACAAATAAAGTCAGTGGGTTACCTTTCAAGATCTGAATTAACAAACGCCACCTTTCACCCAAGACAAGATCAATGATTAGCTACGAGCTACTCACTAGTGTTGAGGTCCACAAGACATAGCTAACAGATGACTAATCTTGATCCCTTAGTCTGAACTATAACAATCTAATTAAAGTTGCGGTGGCAAAATAGAACCTTTCATATGGTAACTGGGCAGTGGAATGAATAGTTAGAATTTTAGTTCAGTAGCGCACTTGTCGTTTTACACAAATTCATGGACCATGATTCAGCTACCAAGTCAACCAAAACCCTAGCTGTTTAGTTCTATCTGGTTTCTACTACATGGTTGACGTAATAAACAGAATCCTCCCTCCCTCCCTCCCTCCCTCCCTCCCTCTCTGCAACCCCCTTCTCAGACCAAACCCCCAAACAATGTACGAAGGAGAGAGGGCACATCTAATCGTCAGTTTAATTCGCTGGAAGTGTGAGAAATTGTGAGTACTGTATAAACTACTTGGTTGGTCTTCCCATAATCAATTCGTCCATTCACCCCAAAAGGAAATACCGCTATTTGCCTTGATTCCTGAACTGATGTGTAGCAACAGTATTATGAGTTTTGGGTGCCAAATCACCTAAAACCAAATAGATTTGAAGCAATGGAAACCTATGAGTGCCACTGCCTACCGATCATCTCAGCACCAACTTATACTATTATAGAACTGGGTTTAATTTCGAGCTCGAAAAACATCCCCAACCCAATTTCCACTTCCTCCGAGTTCAGAGTGGTGAGAAGGGCAGAAGGCACCCTATGGATGGCGTGGGATGGTAATCACGACGAAATGATAAAAACTGGGGCGATGGATAGGCGTGTTGGACCTGAGCAAGGTGGCGACGTCAGAGGAGGAGGACGAAGCCGGAGTCGTCGACCTCGAGTTCCTTCGTGCCCAGCTCCAGGATCTGGTCCATCTGCCTCCGGATCCAGGCCGCCACCACCAGGCCGCGGGCTGTTTGATCCCAGTGTACGGGAAGGAAGGAGATGGCGCCCGAACCTGCGACCACCCCGAGCCTCCTGCGCCGGACGCCGATCTGGTCCAGGACTGGACTAGGAGGAGAGAAGCAGGGACGAGAAGACGCAGGAGAAGCGGCTGAGCCGGCAACGCAGGGACCCAGGAGAGGAGGAGGCGAGGGGAGAGGGGATGCACCGGATCCCCACCAGGCACAGTGACAAGAGCCGTGCTCGTTCTCCAGAGGAGGGGGCGGCGCAGGGCAGAGAGGAACGGGGTGGAGGTTGCGTGCGGGATTGGACATTGCTTCGTGAGGAAGGGAAAGCAGATCGAGAGACATGTGTTCTCCCAGCAATCTTTTTTGTTTTTGTCCCAGCGATCTGTTTTGTCTTCCACGCTGTGATGACGTGGCTATCATGGGGAGGCGCCCTTGATGCGCAGCTGAATGGTTTTAATGGCCACATGTGCAATGTGGCACCAGCAAGATTGTAAACAGCAACATTGAAAGTGTGACGGTCCTTGGAGACCCACATAATTACGTGAGCTAGGATGGAATCCATGGCATAGAAGCTGCAAACAATATCATAGCTGTTAGAGTTGTGTCGAATATAGTGTACAAGGTAGGTTACAATTGGACTTGTAGTTGTATCGTGTTTACATAGGATGTGGAGTTGTGTCCTAGTAGGGCACTTGTATCCTAGCCTCTCATATATAGCGGGGGTAGACACACAATGTAACCAATGCCAACATAATAGCACAGGTGCGCAAGGGGGAGCCGGCGGCATGTGGCGGCGCCCGGGTGGCCGGTGTGCGGTATTGTGACGGTGTCACGCGGAGGAGCGCCCGTAGTCAGGCCCCGGGGATGTAGCCATATCGGTGAACCTCGTTAACAAATCTCGGTGTCGTGCTCGTGTGATTGCTTGGTCCTCGGATGATCAACGATATGCCTCGGATTTATTCTAACAAGTGGTATCAGAGCTAGGTCGTTCGAAGGCTGTGGATCGTTGGTCTAGAGGATGAAGAAGCAATCGATGCCTAGGCGGTGGTGAGTTGCAGCAGCAGGTCGTGATCGGCGACTCGGCGAGATGCAGTGACGTGTCGCGCGCGGATAGACAGGAAGCATGTCGATGCTGGCTGCGAAGCGCAAGGCGCGTGGCGTGGGCCGCGTCCCAGGAGGAGAAGCCGTACGAGTACGAATGCAGGCAGGCAAGTTACAGGCCAAGCGGCCGCTGGTGCGCGTGTACGCGTGCGTACGGAGGCGCGCAAGACCAGGGTCGTGAACAGCTAGGTACTGATTGAGATTTGTTTTGGACCAAAAGAGAGGACTGAGTCCTCATTGGCACGGCAAGAGGCTGATCGAATCAGAGGAAAGAATCCATCGTGTATGCATCCATCGGAATTGGCAGAGGCGCTGGCAAAGCAATTACTAGCATTGGAAGTTATGCCTGGGAGCTAATACACGTGAGTACAAGAAGGATTTTTGGTACGAATTTGCTACTGGTGCATCTTGTGTACTTGAGTACGTGTTGGAAGCTCGGTTTTTTTTATTTCACAAGGTCAGCTGTACGAAGAATCATAATGTCATCGGGCATCGGGTTTGAGGTGGAGAAGTTCACGGAACAGAAAACCTTGGGTTATGGCAGACAATTGGTGAAAGATTTGTTGGCACAACAGGGATGCTTGAAGGTGTTGCGGGAAGTCATGTCAGCTGAGATGGAATTATCATGTGATGGATGGAAATTCGTGAAAGACGATGTGGGAGCCTTGAGCGTGTCGTTGCAGTCGGACAAGTTCGGCTGGGTTGGACTGGACAGTCAGACGGATCGACGCAAGTCGGTTGGTACAAAAAACGGTTGTAGGATCGGCGACGACGACATATGAGCGTGATGCTGATGGTGACCGACTTCCGGGCGTGGAAACACGTGGCATGGGCCTGAGTGCTTGTGTGGCTTCGACAAGACTATGGCGCAGGGTTGATTCAAGACGGTGCACATGAGAGCTTGAAGACGACGGGGCGCGAGTGTGGACTGATCATCTACCATGGAGTCATGTTGAAGGTGAAGCTGGATTGAGGGGCTACGACGTAAGTCGACGGGGCCGAAGCCTATTCAGCATGCGGGAAAAGCGAGGGACACGTAATTCAGACTGGAGCCCAGTGGTCTGATGGAAGCGTGAAACTCGTCATCGGTCGGTGATGACCGGTGGTACTCTGCAGAGGGGGTTGAGTGGTGTGGGTCGTGACCCTTGAGACTCGACCGGGACAGCGGAGGCTCGACGCGGTAATAGCGGCGAGGCGTGCGGTACACACGGTGCATGGAGACGGACCAGGTCTCTGGTGGTCATACATGTGGTGAGACAACTGCGAATTTGACTCGGGATGACTACAAGCAATGGTGAAATTCTTTCAGGTTTCAGACAGGCGGTCAAGAAAGGAGCGGTGATGTTGAGTTCAACTAACTCTTATGTGTGACATACAATATGTGAGTTGTTCACTTTCACGCAGGTCAGTGATCGGTGTGTGATGGTGTTGGACTGATACTCTGGAAGTTGGAAGCGCAAACTAGAGTAATGTGAAACTTAATTTCGCTCGAGTGTTGACTGTGGTCAAGAAAAGAAGGGATTACAAATTGCAGGTGGAGTCATATGGAGTCTTTGGAGTAGCAGCGGTACTCATGGGATAAGCTCAAGTCCAATGTACATGGAAGTTTGACGCATGAACGAATTCAAGGTGGTGGAGAATATTCGTCAAGGTGGAGTTTGTTAGAGTTGTGTCGAATATAGTGTACAAGGTAGGTTACAGTTGGACTTGTAGTTGTATCGTGTTTACATAGGATGTGGAGTCGTGTCCTAGTAGGGCACTTGTATCCTAGCCTCTCATATATAGCGGCGGTAGACACACAATGTAACCAATGCCAACATAATAGCACAGGTGCGCAAGGGGGAGCCGGCGGCATGTGCCGGCGCCTGGGTGGCCGGTGTGCGGTATTGTGACGGTGTCACGGGGAGGAGCGCCCGTAGTCAGGCCCCGGGGATGTAGCCATATCGGTGAACCTCGTTAACAAATCTAGGTGTCGTGCTCGTGTGATTGCTTGGTCCTCGGATGATCAACGATATGCCTCGTATTTATTCTAACAATAGCGACTGCAGTGATGAGTGGCTCTTACTTACATCCACCTTCCGATCTTCAAAACTTTGGCAGAAGTAGCCTCGTAGGGATCATATCTCGAGTTTAATCGGAGACGGTGTTGCTGACACCGAATTATGCATCCTGTCAGTTAACACCAAATTATTCATTCTGTAAACTAACAGCTTGTTAGATAAAATGGCCGGTGCTCAAAAGAATTAAAGAACACACAAACATGGACCAAAATTTGTAATCCCCACAGTAATTGTCGATTGCAAATTTCTGATACACAAACAGAATAGTCCCAGAACAAGAATCATTCCTAGGATGATAAAGTATCATTCACCAAACATAACATCCGAGCACAAAATTCGATTCACAAGATATCACAAATGAGGATATAAATAGATCACATCCATTGCAATTTCGGACTGCTAATCAACATCACATGACCATATCATCGGCTATATATTATCTAATAACAACTCGAAGCACAGGCGGACGAAATAAATCCAAACTAAGAAGGAACCATGGCGGCAGGAAGCATTCGGAGGCTAGGCGCGCTCCCCGCGGAGGCGGCGCGCGAGCTGGATGTCCTTGCGCATGATGGTGACGCGCTTGGCGTGGATGGCGCAGAGGTTGGTGTCCTCGAAGAGCCCGACGAGGTACGCCTCGGCGGCCTCCTGCAGCGCCGACACGGCGGAGCTCTGGAAGCGCAGGTCCGTCTTGAAGTCCTGCGCGATCTCCCGCACCAGCCGCTGGAAGGGGAGCTTGCGGATGAGCAGCTCCGTGCTCTTCTGGTACTTGCGGATCTCGCGCAGCGCGACGGTCCCCGGGCGGAAACGGTGCGGCTTCTTCACGCCGCCGGTGGCCGGGGCGGACTTGCGCGCCGCCTTGGTCGCCAGCTGCTTCCGCGGCCCCTTGCCGCCGGTGGACTTGCGCGCCGTTTGCTTCGTGCGGGCCATCGGAGCCGGCTGGGGATCGGCGGCCTGGGCGGGAGTGCGGTGGTTTCTTGTTGCGAGACTAGGGCGGCGGTGTGGGTTGTGATGATCTGTGGTGGCGCTGGAGGGTTAAGTAGGGGTGGGAAATTGGAGGATGGCGCGCGGCTTGAAAATTCCGAGCGAAAATTTTCGTGCTTTGGACGAATCATGGCACCATGAAGATATCAATGAGCGCGCGGGGTCGGCTGAGCCGTTGGATCAGGCGTGGGGAATGGGAGGAGGAGCGGAGACGGTGGATATGTGTTTGCGTGGGGATGGCCTCGGATCGTGATCCGTGGTAGCACTTCTCGCCTGTTGCGTGGGCCAAGTTGCTGGGATAATCTATGCTCGTTTGAATTGCTCATATTTTCAAAAAAGAAAAGAAAATCGGAGATATGCTCACATTTCACTTATGAAGATCAATAAAAAAACTTACTGTATCAAAACTCTGGCTTGGAGATAGGTTTACATAATTATCTTGAAAAAATGAAATAAACTTCAATATTAACCCTCCCCCCCTTTATGTTCGGTTTACACGTCAGCTCGATATAACAGTGTTTTAAATTTGATCACTATGAGAAAAAAAATCGGCTTTCTCCCCTAACCACCGTAGGTGGCTAGGGCAAACTTTCTGCTCCGGCCTTCACCGGCGAGCCCATGGATTCGCCTCCCCTCTGCCTGCCGCTCCGGCACCGGTGGGGGGAGGGGAACCCCGGTGCCTCTGCTCTGATTAGTACTATACGTTAGGGTTTTTTTAGTCCTTGTTGGTGTGACGTTCAAGCGGATGGCGACGCTGCTTCTTTGAGTTTGTCTTTCGGGCTTTGGTCCTCCTCGAGGTTGTCCATCTGGTTATAGTCGACGGAGCTTCGGTGTAGATTCCTGCCGTCTTCTGGGGACGGTAAAGTTAGACTTTTTCGTCATGTGGCAAGATTTGATATCAGGTGCTTTAGATCTAGGCAAAGGTTCAATGGTGACGATTGCGGCTCCAGGGCATTAGTTCTTAGGGGCATGCGCATGAATACTTGTCGGTTATCATCGACAAGGTTAAGCTGCCTTCGGTATGGGAGCGACGATAGTGGTGCGTCAATGGCTCGTTCTAGCGGCAATAGTGATTGTTCGGTGGTCTCAAAATCTTGATGTGATTTTTGTTATGCGTTGAGATGCTTTGTACTTCCGATGAACTTTATAGTAAATATGATCCTTTAAAAAAAACTATGCCTGTATTGGCATGTCTCTTATTATTGGTGCCATATAGCTACTGGTGTTTTTGTGTTCCGTATTTCACCTCAGAGCAACTCCAACAGTTCCCCAAACTCTAAAATAACCGTCGTTTACGGGAAGTTGAGACAAAAAAGTCTCTCCAACAGTTCACGTAAACTGGTTTTATCTTCTAAGTATCCCGTGTTGGGGAACGTAGCAGAAATTCAAAATTTTCCTACGTGTCACCAAGATCTATCTATGGAGAAACTAGCAACGAGGGGAAGGAGAGTGCATCTACATACCCTTGTAGATCACTAAGCGGAAGCGTTCATGAGAACGGGGTTGAAGGAGTCGTACTCGTCGTGATCCAAATCACCGGAGATCCTAGTGCCGAACGGACGGCACCTCCGCGTTCAACACACGTACAGCCCGGTGACGTCTCCCACGCCTTGATCCAGCAAGGAGAGAGGGAGAGGTTGAGGAAGACTCCATCCAGCAGCAGCACAACGGCGTGGTGGTGGTGGAGGAGCGTGGCAATCCAGCAGGGCTTTGCCAAGCACCACGGGAGAGGAGGAGGAGGAGAGGCAGGGTTGCCCCAATAGAGGGAGAGAAACTCGTGTGTGTTGGGCAGCCCAAACCTCAAGTATATATAGGGGGAAAGGGGGCTGCGCCCCCTTTAGGGTTTCCCACCCCAAGGGGTGCGGCCAGCCCTAGATCCCATCTAGGGGGGCGGCCAAGGGGGGAGGAGTGCCTCCCAAGTCAAGTGGAGGCCTCCCTTTAGGGTTTTCCTTTCCCATGCGCATGGGCCTTGGGGGGTTGGTGCCCTGGCCCATTAAGGCTAGGGCGCCCCACAGCCCATGCTACTGTATTGGACGTGGTGGAACAATTTCCGGACCTCCGGACCCCTCGAACCTTCCGAAGCTTCCGGTACAATACCGAAAAACCCGAACTTTTTCTAACCCAACAACAACTTTCCATATATAAATCTTTACCTTCGGACCATTCCGGAACTCCTCGTGACGTCCGGGATCTCATCCGGGACTCCGAACAACATTCAGTAACCACATACAAACTTCCTTTATAACCCTAGCGTGGTTGAACCTTAAGTGTGTAGACCCTACGGGTTCGGGAACCATGCAGACATGACCGAGACGTTCTCCGGTCAATAACCAACAGCGGGATCTGGATACCCATGTTGGCTCCCACATGTTCCACGATGATCTCATCGAATGAACCACAATGTCAAGGACTCAATCGATCCCGTATACAATTCCCTTTGTCTAGCGGTATTGTACTTGCCCGAGATTCGATCGTCGGTATCCGATACCTTGTTCAATCTCGTTGCCGGCAAGTCTCTTTACTCGTTCCGTAACACATCATCCCGTGATCAACTCCTTGATCACATTGTGCACATTATGATGATGTCCTACCGAGTGGGCCCAGAGATACCTCTCCGTCACACGGAGTGACAAATCCCAGTCTCGATTCGTGCCAACCCAACAGACACTTTCGGAGATACCTGTAGTGCACCTTTATAGCCACCCGATTCGTTATGACGCTTGGTACACCTAAAGCATTCCTACGGTATCCGGAGTTGCACAATCTCATGGTCTAAGGAAATGATACTTGACATTAGAAAAGCTTTAGCATACTGAACTACGATCTTTGTGCTAGGCTTAGGATTGGGTCTTGTCCATCACATCATTCTTCTAATGATGTGATCCCGTTATCAACGACATCCAAATGTCCATGGTCGAAACCGTAACCATCTGTTGATCAACGAGCTAGTCAACTAGAGGCTTACTAGGGACTTGGTGTTGTCTATGTATCCACACATGTATCTGAGTTTCCTATCAATACAATTATAGCATGGATAATAAACGATTATCATGAACAAGGAAATATAATAATAACTAATTTATTATTGCCTCTAGGGCATATTTCCAACAGTCTCCCACTTGCACTAGAGTCAATAATCTAGTTCACATCGTCATGTGATTAACACTGATAGGTCACATCGCCATGTGACCAACACCCAAAGAGTTTACTAGTGTCTGTAAACTAGTTCACATCATCATGTGATTTAGACTCAATGAGTTCTGAGGTTTGATCATGTTTTGTTTGTGAGAGAGGTTTTAGTCAACGGGTCTGAACCTTTCAGATCCGTGTGTGCTTTGCAAATTTCTACGTCACATTGTAAACGCTGCTTCCACGCTCCACTTGGATCTATTCCAAATGGTTGCTCCACTATACGTATCCGGTTCGCTACTCAGAGTCACTCGGATAGGTGTTAAAGCTTGCATCGACGTAACCCCTTACCGAACTCTTTATTACCTCCATAATCAAGAAACATGTCCTTATTTACTCCAAGGACAATTATTGATCACTGTCCAATGATCCATTCTGGATCATTCTTGTACCCCTTGATCGACTCATGGCAAGGCACACTTCCTGCGGTACACAAGATAGCATACTATAGAGCCTATGTCCAAGCATAGGGGCGACTTTCGTCCTTTCTCTCGATCTGCCGTGGTCGAGCTTTAAGTCTTAACTTCATACCTTACATCTCGTGCAAGAACTCCTTCTTTGATTGATCCATCTTGAACACCTTCAAGATCATGTCAAGGTATATGCTCATTTGAAAGTACCATTAAGCGGTTTTGATCTATCCCTATAGATCTTGATGCTCAATGTTCAAGTAGCTTAATACAGGTTTTCACTTGAAAAACACTTTTCAAATAACCCTATATGCTTTCCAGAAATTCTGCATCATTTCTGATCAACAATATGTCAACAATATATACTCATCAAAAATTCCATAGTGCTCCCACTCACTTCTTTGGAAATACAAGTTTCTCATAAACTTTGTATAAACCCAAAATCTTTGATCATCTTATCAAAGAGTATATTCCAACTCCGAGATGCTTACTCCAGTCCATGGAAGGATCATTGAGCTAGCATACCTTTCAGCATCCTTAGGATCGACAAAACCTTTCGATTGTATCTCATACAACCTTTCCTTACGAAACCGGTAAGGAAACTCGTTTTGACATCCATCGCTAGATTTCATAAATGCAGCTAATGCTAACATGATTCCGACGGACTTAAGCATCGCTACGGATGAGAAAATCTCATCGTAGTCAACTTGTGAAAAACTCTTTGCCACAAGTCGAGCTTCATAGACGGTGACATTACCGTCCACGTCCGTCTTCTTCTTAAAAATCCATTTATCTCAATAGCTTGCCGATCATCGGGCAAGTCCACCAAAGTCCATGCTTTGTTCTGATACATGGATCCTATCTCGGATTTCATGGCCTCTAACCATTTGTCGGAATATGGGCCCACCATCGCTTCTCCATAGCTCGTAGGTTCATTGTTGTCTAGCAACATGACCTTCAAGACAGGATTATCAGATCTCAAGCAAGACGCATCCTTGTCACCCTACGAGGTACGGTAGTGACTTGATCCAAGTTTCATGATCACTATCATAAGCTTTACTTCAATTGGTGTAGGTGCCACAGAACAACTTCACGTGCCCTGCTACACACTAGTTGTAGTGACGGTTCAATAACCATATCAAGTCTCCACCATCCTCCCACTCAACTTTTCGAGACAAACTTTTCCTCGAGAAAAGACCTGATTCAAGAAACAATCCCTATTGCTTTCGGATCTGAATTAGGAGGTATACCCAACTGTTTTGGGTGTCCTACGATGATGCATTTTATCCGCTTTGGGTTCGAGCCTATCAACCTGAAACTTTTTCACATAAGCATCGCAACCCCAAACTTTTAAGAAACGAGAACTTAGGTTTCTCCAAACCATAGTTCAAACAGGGTCGTCTCAACGGAATTACGTGGTGCCCTATTAAAGTGAGTGCGGTTGTCTCTAATGCCTAACCCATGAACGATAGTGGTAATTCGATAAGAGACATCATGGTACGCACCATATCTAATAGGGTGCAACTATGATGTTCGGACACACCATCACACTATGGTGTTCCAGCGGTATTAATTGTGAAACAATTTCCACTATGTCTTAATAGCGTGCAAAGCTCGTAACTCAGATACTCATCTCTATGATCATATCATAGACATTTTATCCTCTTGTCACGATGATCTTTAACTTCACTCTGAGATTACTTGAACCATTCAATAATTCAGACTTGTGTTTCATCAAGTAAATATACTCAGATATCTACTCAAATCATCGTGAAGTAAGAACATAACGATATCCATCAAGCGTGCCTCAAAGATTCATTGGACTGCACACATCAAAATGCATTACTTCCAACAAGTTGCTTTCTTGTTCCATTTCACCAAAAATGAGGCTTTCAATATCTTGCCCATGTGGTATGATTTGCGTGTCTCAAGTGATTCAAAATCAAGTGAGTCCAAACGGTCCATTTGCATGGAGTTTCTTCATGCATATACACCAATAGACATGGTTCGCATGTCTCAAACTTTTCAAAAGCGAGTGAGTCCAAAGATCCATCAACATGGAGCTTCTTCATGCGTTCTATACCAATATGACTCAAATGGCGATTACCACAAGCAGGTGGTACTATCATTACTATCTTATATCTTTTGGCATGAAAATGTGTATCACTACGATCGAGATTTAATAAACCATTCCTTTAGGTGCAAGACCATTGAAGGTATTATTCAAATAAATAGAGTAACCATTATTCTCCTTAAATGAATAACCGTATTGCGATAGACATAATTCAATCATGTCTATGCTCAACGCAATCACCAAATGACAATTATTCAGGTTTGATACTAATCTTGATGGTAGAGGGAGTGTGCGATGTTTGATCACATCAAACTTGGAAACACTTCCAACACATATCGTTAGCTCACCTTTAGCTAGTCTCCGTTTATTCCGTAGCCTTTTATTTCGAGTTACTAACACTTAGCAACCGAACCGGTATCTAATACCCTGGTGCTACTAGGATTACTTGTAAAGTACACAATAACTTAATGTATATCCAATATACTTCTATCGACCTTGCCAGCCTTCTCATCTACCAAGTATCTAGGGTAATTCTGCTCCAGTGGCTGTTCCCCTTATTACAAAAGCACTTAGTCTCGGGTTTGGGTTCAACCTTGGGTTTCTTCACTAGAGCAGCAGCTGATTTGCCGCTTCATGAAGTATCCTTCTTGCCCTTGCCCTTCTTGAAACTAGTGGTTTCACCAACCATCAACAATTGATGCTCCTTCTTGATTTCTACTTTCGCGGTGTCAAACATCGTGAATACCTCAAGGATCATCATATCTATCCCTGATATGTTATAGTTCATCACGAAGCTCTAGCAGCTTGGTGGCAATGACTTTGGAGAAACATCGCTATCTCATCTGGAAGATCAACTCCCACTCGATTCAAGTGATTGTTGCACTCAGATAATTTGAGCACAAGCTCAACGATTGAGCTTTTCTCCCTTAGTTTGCAGGCTAAGAAAATCGTCAGAGGTCTTATACCTTTTGACGTGGGCACAAGCCTGAAATCCCAATTTCAGCCCTCGAAACATCTTATATGTTTCGAGAAACGCCTTTGGTGCCTCTACTCTAAACCATTTAACCGAACTATCACGTAGTTATCAAACGTGTATGTCCGATGTTCGCAACATCCACAGACGACGTTTGGGGTTCAGCACACCGAGCGTGCATTAAGGACATAAGCTTTCTCTTGTCCGCATAATCGCCATCGTCAACTTTCAACTATATTTTCTCTAGGAACATATCTAAATAGTGGAACTAAAGCGCGAGCTTTTACATAATTTGCAAAGATCTTTTGACTATGTTCAGGATAATTAAGTTCATCCCATGAACTCCCACTCAGATAGACATCCCTCTAGTCATCTAAGTGATTACATGATTCGAGTCAACTAGGCCGTGTCCGATCATCACGTGAGACGGACTAGTCATCATCGGTGAACATCTTCAAGTTGATCGTATCTACTATACGACTCATGCTCGACCTTTCGGTCTCTGTGTTCCGAGGCCATGTCTGTACATGCTAGGCTCGCAAGTTAACCCTAAGTGTTTCGTGTGTAAATCTGTCTTACACCCGTTGTATGTGAACGTAAGAATCCATCACACCCGATCATCACGTGGTGCTTAGAAGCGACGAACTTTAGCAACGGTGCACGCTTAGGGAGAACACTTCTTGAAATTGTTGTAAGGGATCATCTTATTTACTACCGTCGTTCTAAGCAAATAAGATGCATAAACATGATAAACATCACATGCAATCAAATAGTGACATGATATGGCCAATATCATTTTGCTCCTTTTGATCTCCATCTTCGGGGCTCCATGATCATCATCGTCACCGGCTTGACACCATGATCTCCATCATCAAGATCTCCATCATCGTGTCTCCATGAAGTTGTCTCGCCAACTTATTACTTCTACTACTATGGCTACCGGTTAGCAATAAAGTAAAGTAATTACATGGCGTTGTTCAATGACACGCAGGTCATACAATAAATAAAGACAATTCCTATGGCTCCTGCCGGTTGTCATACTCATCGACATGCAAGTCGTGATTCCTATTACAAGAACATGATCAATCTCATACATCACATATCATTCATCACATTCTTCTTGGCCATATCACATCACATAGCATACCCTGCAAAAACAATTTAGACGTCCTCTAATTGTTGTTTGCATGTTTTACGTGGCTGCTATGGGTTTCTAGCAAGAACGCTTACCTACGCAAAACCACAACGTGATATGCCAATTGCTATTTACCCTTCATAAGGACCCTTTTCATCGAATCCGTTCGACTAAAGTGGGAGAGATCGGCACCGCTAGCCACCTTATGCACCAAGTGCATGTTAGTCGGTGGAACCTGCCTCACGAAGAGTACGTAAGGTTGGTCCGGGCCGCTTCATCCCACAATACCGTCGAAACAAGATTGGACTAGTAACGGTAAGCATATTGAACAGCATCAACGCCCACAACTACTTTGTGTTCTACTTGTGCAAAGAATCTACGCAATAGACCTAGCTCATGATGCCACTGTTGGGGAACGTGGCGAGAAATTCAAAATTTTCCTCGTGTCACCAAGATCTATCTATGGAGAAACTAGCAACGAGGGAAGGAGAGTGCATCTACATACCCTTGTAGATCTCTAAGCGGAAGCGCTCATGAGAACGGGGTTGAAGGAGTCGTGCTGTCGTGATCCAAATCACCGGAGATCCTAGTGCGAACGGACGGCACCTCCGCGCTCAACACACGTACAGCCCGGTGACGTCTCCCACGCCTTGATCCAGCAAGGAGAGGGAGAGGTTGAGGAAGACTCCATCCAGCAGCAGCACAACGGCGTGGTGGTGGTGGAGGAGCGTGGCAATCCAGCAGGGCTTCGCCAAGCACCACGGGAGAGGAGGAGGAGGAGGCAGGGCTGCCCCAATAGAGGGAGAGAAACTCGTGTGTGTTGGGCAGCCCAAACCTCAAGTATATATAGGGGGAAAGGGGGCTGCGCCCCCTTTAGGGTTTCCCACCCCAAGGGTGCGGCCAGCCCTAGATCCCATCTAGGGGCGGCCAAGGGGAGGAGTGCCTCCCAAGTCAAGTGGAGGCCTCCCTTTAGGGTTTTCCTTCCCATGCGCATGGGCCTTGGGGGGCTGGTGCCCCTGGCCCATTAAGGCTAGGGCGCCTCACAGCCCATGCTACTGTATTGGACGTGGTGGAACAATTTCCGGACCTCCGGACCCTCCGAATCCTCCGAACCTTCCGAAGCTTCCTCAGTACAATACCGAAAAACCCGAACTTTTTCTAACCCAACAACAACTTTCCATATATAAATCTTTACCTCCGACCATTCCGAACTCCTCGTGACGTCCGGATCTCATCCGGACTCAACAACATTCGGTAACCACATACAAACTTCCTTTATAACCCTAGCGTCATCGAACCTTAAGTGTGTAGACCCTACGGGTTCGGGAACCATGCAGACATGACCGAGACGTTCTCCGGTCAATAACCAACAGCGGGATCTGGATACCCATGTTGGCTCCCACATGTTCCACGATGATCTCATCAAATGAACCACAATGTCAAGGAATCAATCGATCCCGTATACAATTCCCTTTGTCTAGCGGTATTGTACTTGCCCGAGATTCGATCGTCGGTATTCGATACCTTGTTCAATCTCGTTACCGGCAAGTCTCTTTACTCGTTCCGTAACACATCATCCCGTGATCAACTCCTTGATCACATTGTGCACATTATGATGATGTCCTACCGAGTGGGCCCAGAGATACCTCTCCGTCACACGGAGTGACAAATCCCAGCCTCGATTCGTGCCAACCCAATGACACTTTCGGAGATACCTGTAGTGCACCTTTATAGCCACCCAGCCACGCCAGACGCTTGGTACACCCAAAGCATTCCTACGGTATCCGGAGTTGCACAATCTCATGGTCTAAGGAAATGATACTTGACATTAGAAAAGCTTTAGCATACGAACTACGATCTTTGTGCTAGGCTTAGGATTGGGTCTTGTCCATCACATCATTCTTCTAATGATGTGATCCTGTTATCAACGACATCCAAATGTCCATGGTCAGGAAACCGTAACCATCTGTTGATCAACGAGCTAGTCAACTAGAGCCTTACTAGGGACTTGGTGTTGTCTATGTATCCACACATGTATCTGAGTTTCCTATCAATACAATTATAGCATGGATAATAAACGATTATCATGAACAAGGAAATATAATAATAACTAATTTATTATTGCCTCTAGGGCATATTTCCAACATCCCGTAAAAAAAGCCTCTTCTTCCTTCGGACTTTTGGGAAAAGTTGATCTTCCCGTTTTTTTTTGAGGGAAAACAACCGCCATAAAACTTCCATGTGCGTCCCTCCCTCCCGGTACGCCGCCGCCCCATCGGAGCGCCGTCGTGTTGCCTCGCCTCCGCCGCCCATTGAACGCTGCAGCAGCGCTTCGCCACCACGCCCCTTACTGCCAAGCTCTTCACCGTCTCGCCCACGCACACTGCCTCACCCCTGCCGCCGCCTCACTCGAGCACGCAGCCGCACGCCGCCGCCGCCTCGCCCGCGCAGCCGCACCTGCTGTTGGTCGCAGATTCACCAGTGGCCACCGCAAGCCCGCCAGTGCCATTGACCGGTGGGCCTAGCAATTAACTTTTTTTGTTTAATTAAAAGTAAAATAAAAATGCTTTTAGGGGAAGAAGATTAGGGGAACTATGAAAAGTTGCTTTCAAAAACTTGCCCTGACTTTTACGGGAAGAAAAAAAAAACACTTTTAGGGGAATATTTATAGGAAACCATTGGAGTTGCTCTCATCCTATCTTGGTCAAGGGCGTTGGTAGTGTCGAATTTGTGTAATTGCCATGTGAGCCTAGACTCATCTGCTCTTGAAGAAGAGTAAATTCAAAAAAGATAGCAAAACAATACAAAAAATGTGAATAAAAATTGGCATGCAAGATGCTTGGGTGCGCATGATTTGTGCAACTTTTGGTGGTGATCAGATCGTGCATTTTTTTTTCAAAGTTTCACAAAAGACTTTTTTTTTTGGCCGATAGCTCCTCGAATGTCTAGCTTGACACTTCGTCAGATCAGCAGGACCCTGCCTGACATCGCCGACTACCCGCCGCGCGCCGCCGGCCAGCAAGCGCGCAGGGCGCTGCAGCGCCGCTCCGCCCGGAATACAGGAGAGGGGGCGCGAGAGGGAGGCGCAGCTCGCCGTCCAGCGCAAGCGCGCCGCAGCGTCGTGCCGCTGGGCTCCGTCGTGGGGCTCCAGGAGAGGGGATCGCGGCAGAGGCAGAAGGAGAGGCCGTGACCTCGTGGGTCGCCCGAGCGGCCCGCGAGGCGCGCTATCTGATCCGAGCTGCAATGGAACGAACTCCTGTTCCTGAGGTACGCACGTCTGAGTATATTTCGTACTAATTGCAAAAGAAGAATATATTTCGTACTTATAATTGCACAAAACGAGTATGTTTAGTACTACTGGCAATCTTCTCAGTAAATTCTTGGTGATGAATTTACAAACTATTAGCCTGCTATTTTCTGTTCTTGTATGCAGCATTGCAAGCGAATTTAGATAAATATATACATTGCTGCAACTCCTGCCACACTATTTATACACACACACACACACACACACACTTGGGGAGCAAATTAATTTGCAAACGAGTAAATTCATCGCTTTGTACATAGTTTCGTATCTACTACACCGGCTTATTGTCCCCATATGGATGTTCTTAATAACAGGACAAATGTAAATTCCACTGTTGCAGGAGTTGGCATCAATCTGAATCATTGATTCATAACTGTTACTTCTCCTTTTCCCTGAAGATTCTACGATAATGTTGTGATGAAAGCATCCACCTTGTCATTCATCCCTCTTGACAGAAACTTCATGCAGATTGGAGGTTTCACCTTGGCAAGAGCAAGCACCGACTGAGGCAGAACCCACAATCCATCGCCGCAAATCAAGCCGGAAGCAACTGCTGGTGCAAATGTTTCCGATTTGGCTCTGTCCAGCTTTTGCCAGACAAAAAGGATCACTGTCCCGATGAACATGTCGATGGCGAAATACGATCCTATGTAGAATGGGATTGCCATCGCCATTGGGATTGGTATGAAGTTTGATACCTTCTTGGGAACAAGATCTCTTATCAAGTTGACAACGATTGCTCCAACAAAAAATATGTAGCAGAGAGTAAGGCAGTTTTTTGGTAGCGATGAGAAGCCATCGACACCTAGTATTGCCATGCTGCGGAAGATGGCAGCATTTGGTGCAGGATACTCACTTCCGCTGATCCCAATACCATCAAAGGCCTTGTAAAAGAGCCAGAAAACACAGGGAGCAATGACGCAACCCATTGCAGTGCCTATGACTTGGCTGATGAACATTGACCTTGGTGAGGCCAGTGTCAGGTATCCTGTTTTGAAGTCCTGCATCAGATCAGCAGCTGTAGAAACAATGCTCATCATCACACCACAGGCAGCCAGACCTGCAAGAACACCTCCATGTGAAGCACCTGTCCATGCACCGAAAGCAAAGATTGCGAGCTTTCCATAAGTTGTAACGAGAGACCAATCAGTGAGGCCAGTTCCATAGGCATTGCAGAAGGCAAGTATCGGTGCTACGATATAGGCTACCAATATTTGGTACCACCTCAGCTGAGGGAATATCTGCGGGACAGTGCCAATAGATACGGCGGCAACAGCAGCATAGCCTCCATATGCAATGTACCAGGGGATTTGATCCTTTAGAAAGAGTTCATTGCGTCGCTCCTCATCGTATGATATAGCTGCAGTACCATTACTTGGTTCATCATCAGAGATTGGAAGTGTACTAGCGCTACTCTTCTTGTGTTGAGATCTTAATGACCAGGCTGTGAGAATGAGCATCTTGAGAAAGTTGTAGAGGCCGTCACCGAGAATCAAGGCAATGGCTATGAACACCTGTAATATCAATTGGAATTTAGTAGAAGAAAGGATAACTCGGGCTTCAAGTAAGAGCGTTTTCTTACCCGGTAACCTTGCATTCCGTGAAGACTAGTATCAGCAAGATCGGCAGAGAACCAAATACCCCTTTTCTTGGCTATGAGAGGCCACATTATTCCCCATGATAGGATGCCTCCGAGGAGAACAGATACGTTGACAATATGTGGGCAAATCATTCCAACTCCGACATAGGTAGGAGAGAAGTCAAAGTAAAACCTTGCAAAAAAGAAGTTCTGTTAAGGAGAATGTTGAAAGAGTTGTGCTCTGCAGATTTGAACGAAACTTCAAATTCAGAAATCAGAGTAAGAACATCATGTAATGACGGTTCGCCTCTCCTAATTAAGTCTCCTCCAGAGCTGGAGAAGGCTGAGGCTAAAGGACTCCAACACGTCAAATTGTCAAAAGAGCGTGCACACAATTAGCTAACACGAGCCGTGATTCTATATAAGTTATGTAAACTAACTATTATGCAAACTAATTTGTTGTTCTAGTGGTCGGCAAGTCGTATTACTTTCCCTAGGTCAGATTTGAGAAAACACAAATATCACCTTATGAACAATTGGCTGATTTTGTAGGAAACAATTAACCATATCCTTGTGTATACAAATAATTAATTGACCTGGTTCATAAACAAAACAATGTGCATTTCAGTGATTAGAGGGTTCCCTAATATTTGGTAAGGCCCAGGTTCAATTTCGACTGCTTTGGCAAAAAAAGGCCTCCATGTAGTTCACCCAAGCGCGAGTGGTCCAAGATACGCCGACGTGGCAACCACGTGGACAGTCTTTTCTCTTCCGGATTGGTTTTGGCTTTAACTGAAGAAATAAACGAGCTTGCTTCCTAAATCGATCACTTCCCGAGTTGTTGGATTAAAGTGTGCAACGAGTTTAAGTTAATGGACTAACGATGCTTCACTCTTTGGAGAAATTTGACAGGAGACGTCCTTTGCAAGGTCTACAATCTTTACCTGTTCTGGTAAGCTTGCAGCCCTAATGATGGGAATTGGTTGAACCCACAAGTATCGGTGGCTGTGTAGAACCACTGAAAGAAACCCCAGAAGAAGCTGAGCACGAAGAATAAGCCCAGTTTCTTTACTTGCTTCCTGTGAAACGACGCAAACCAAAGCAAAACTCGTAAGCTCATCGCGTACAGATCTGACTAGCTCAAAAATAGAAATTGTTGCAGTATTTACACTGCAATCTTGGCACCATGGGGTGTGTGAAAGCCGTTTATGAGGTAGGCCGTTGCAGTGCCGCTTGGATAGGTCAGCTTGTAGTCGATGATCATGATCTGAACAGTGCTAATTTGGTTAAAATGGTGTGTACATGATTGCTTGAGAAAATTAATATGGGGACATAGAATGATTTTACCTTCCTCAGTGGCACAAGACCAAAGAGCCCAATGAAGCTGACAAGGAGCAGGAAACCAATTATCCATCCAAGATGAGGATTCTTAATATTTTGAGGGTTATTTGCCTCATCTGCCTGGGAAGCGATTCTATCACTCATGGCCAGTAGGTAGTTACCAAAGCCACCTGAAAGACGTGGATGAGTTACTCGTGAAATAGGGATCTTGGGCAAGTGCTTTCACAAAATTTTACTCTTTGCTAATATCATTTATAAAAAAAATCCAGAGAAATCCACCAAAAAAAGGTTAGTTCCAAAAGAGAAATTTGCAAATAGTTAAGGTGCCTGTTGTAGAAATATCTAACAAGCTTGACATATTCATGTAGAAAGAACCAACAAGCTTGACATGTGTACTCATGTAGAAATATCTAACAGGCTTTACAATTTCCCTATTGTGGGATGTAGTGTCCGTAATTCAATCTCGCCTTTGGTCTTATTGCAAAATAAAATAAAATAATAACGAGTTTGTAATTTGTCTAGTTGTTTGAAGGATGACTTAGTTACATGCCAGTATCAAAATTCAATATTTGAGAATCGTGAAAGTGATCGCTGTGCTGCCACAAGAATTACCGCTGAAGGAGATGCCGTAGGCGGCGACGACGCAGGTCTGGATGACGGTGTTCTCCTGCCGGGTGAAGGGCTGCCTGAGGAGGCCGACCTTCTCCATGGCGGCCGTCCAGAGGCGGACGAAGAAGAAGCTGAGGAGGCCGGCGGAGACGTTGAGGGAGGGGATGATGCCGACGGTGAGGTTGAGCTTCATCACGATGACGCTGAACATGGTGGCCAGGAAGAAGCTCGCCACGAAGGCCCGCACCGTAAGCTGCTCCCGCCACGACGGCACGCGCTGGTCCGCGAACGCGCGCTCCACGGACGCCGCTTCCTCCTCCTCCTCCTCCTCCTCCGCAGCGGCCACGGCGCCCCCGTCGCCGCGCGGCCTGTTTCGCCGCCGGAGCTCGCTCGCCTCCACCATCTCCACGTCGTCAGCCGCGGCCGCGTTCGAGCCGGTGGCGTGCTGCATGGCGGTGGCCATGTGGCTGCAAACCTAGCAAGAGAACGACGCACCACGGACGCTGCCTTTCTAGGTCGAGGTGGCCGGGCGGAGGTGCACGCCGGAGGCCGGAGCCTTTGGTTGGTTTATATGCATGGCAGCAGGGGTGCTTCCACAGCTCCACTGAGATGACGAGAACGGCCGGCCATGCCACGACAACGATGGCCCGCGTGATCGTAGGCTCGACGCCTTCTGGTTTTGACTTGTACTACGTACCTCTCTTCCTAAATGTACATTTTTGAATAGAGGGCGTAGTTTGTAAGCATGTGCATCTAGTCGGTGTACAGTTTTTTCGCACTTGGACATAATTGGCAACTTGGCATCTACTATTAATGTGTCTGCTTAAGACGGGTTATTCTTTCTGCGTAAGCAACCTTCTCGTCGATATATAGCAAGATACATATGGTGAATTTACCAATCTTGAAGCTCCCACACTCGAGTCCTCAATAGGCATTGCGTAGGTTATACTCTGTCAAGGTAGTAGACCACCTAGCGATGGCTACATGCACTGGAGCGAGCCGAAGACGCGCCACCGTCTTCGCCCCTTGATGTAGAAGAGAATTGAGAAGTTGACGTGCTAAGACTCCGTAGGACCAGCGCTTCAGAACAACAACTGCCATCGATGAAGAAAAACATAGATCAGAAGGATCCAACCTGTAGACAAGCGAGCACAGATGAACGAAGATAGGATCCACTAAAGACAAACGCCGACCGGATTCTGCGACATCCGCCGGAGACAAACCCCCACACGCCCTCCAAGGATGCTATAAACACCATCAAAACGGGGACTAGGCGGGGAAAAACCTTATTCCATCTTCAGAGGGCCACCGCCGCCTCATCTCTCTGAGCAGGACACAAACCCTAACAAAACTAAAAAAAGTATGAAAAACGGAGTCCTCCCGCCTGCAAAGGCCTAAATCCACAGGAGACAAGGTAGACCAACGATGGCACCGGTGGGAGGCACGAAAAACCGTAGCCAAAGAGTGGTAGATGACCGGTTTGTATGGCCCACAACTTGATGCGGAAAAGGTGGCGTTTCTTGGATGAGATACCCCGTCCCACAAAATATACACGGTTCACCCTGAAACGATTAGAGGGAAGTTATGCCCCGCCGCAGAATAGATCTTGCAAAAGCATACGTGAAATTTAAAAACTTAGATAAAAGTTGTGTTCCCGCTACATAGTGTTGGGGAACGTAGTAATTTCAAAATTTTCCTACGCACACGCAAGATCATGGTGATGGCATAGCAACGAGAGGGGAGAGTGTATGTCCACGCACCCTCGTGAGACCGTGGCGGAAGCGCTACAACAACGCTGTTGATGTAGTCGACGCCTTCATGATCCGACCGATCCAAGTACCGAACGCACGGCACCTCCGAGTTCAGACACGCTCAGCTCGATGACGATCCCCGGCTCCGATCCAAAGAAAGCGTCGGGGATGAGTTCCGACAAGACGACGGCGTGGCGATGATGATGCTCCACCGACGCAGGGCTTTGCCTAAGCTCATGACGATATGACTTTACCGGCGCAGGCTTCGCTTAAGCTCCGCAACGATATGACCGAAGTGGAATATGGTGGAGGGGGCACCGCCACAGCTAAGGAACGATCCGTAGATCAACTTGTGTGTCTGGGGTGCCCCCGCCTCAGATATAAAGGAGCAAGGGGGTGCGGCCGGCCCTAGGAGGAGGCGCGCGAGGAGTCCTACTCCCACCGGAGTAGGACTCCCACCCTTCCTAGTTGGATTAGGACTTGGGGGAGGGAAGAGGAAGGGCGCCGCCTCTCTCTCTTGTCCTATTCGGACTAGGGGGGGCGCGCGCCTGCCCCCCGGCCCCTCCTCTTCTCCCTTATGGCCCATTAAGGCCCATTGACCCCGGAGGGTTCCGTAACCCCGGTGTTCCGTAAAATCCCGATTTCACCCGAACCTTCCAAGTCCAAACATAGGCTTCCAATATATCAATTTTATGTCTCGACCATTTCGAGACTCCTCGTCATGTCCGTGATCACATCCGGGACTCGAACAAACTTCGTACATCAAAACTTATAAACTCATAATAAACCGTCATCGTAACGTTAAGCGTGCGGACCCTACGGGTTCGAGAACTATGTAGACATGACCTAGAACTATTCTCGGTCAATAACCAATAGCGGAACCTGGATGTTCATATTGGTTCCTACATTTTCTCGAAGATCTTTATCGGTCAAACCGCATAACAACATACGTTGTTCCTTTGTCATCGGTATGTTACTTGCCCGAGATTCGATCGTCGGTATCCAATACCTAGTTCAATCTCGTTACGCAAGTCTCTTTACTCGCTCTGTAATACATCATTTCATAACTAACTCATTAGTTACAATGCTTGCAAGGCTTAGGTGATGAGTATTACCGAGAAGGCCCAGAGATACCTCTCCGACAATCGGAGTGACAAAACCTAATCTCAATTATGCCAACTCAACATATACTTTTGGAGACACCAGAGAGTACCTTTATAATCACCCATTACGTTGTGACGTTTGGTAGCACACAAAGTGTTCCTCCGTAAACGGAGTTGCATAATCTCATAGTTGCAGGAACTTTGTATAAGTCATGAAGAAAGCAATAGCAACATACTAAGCGATCAAGTGCTAAGCTAACGGAATGGGTCAAGTCAATCACATCATTCTCCTAATGATGTGATCCCGTTAATCAAATGACAACTCATGTCTATGGTTAAGAAACATAACCATCTTCGATTAACGAGCTAGTCAAGTAGAGGCATACTAGTGACATACTGTTTGTTTATGTATTCACACATGTATTATGTTTCCGTTAATACAATTCTAGCATGAATAATAAACATTTATCATGATATAAGGAAATAGATAATAACTTTATTATTGCCTCTAGGGCATATTTCCTTGATCTCCCACTTGCACTAGAGTCAATAATCTAGATTACACAAGAATGATTCTCACACCCATGGAGTCTTGATGCTGATCATGTTTTGCTCGTGAGAGAGGCTTAGTCAACGGTCGCAACATTCAGATCCGTATGTATCTTGCAAATCTCTATGTCTCCCACTTGGACTTGGTCCCGAATGGAATTGAAGCGTCTCTTGATGTGCTTGGTCCTCTTGTGAAATCTGGATTCCTTTGCCAAGGCAATTTCACCATATTGTCACAGAAGATCTTCATTGGTCCCGATGCACTAGGTATAACACCTAGATCGGAAATGAACTCCTTCATCCGACTCCTTCATTTGCTGCTTCAAGCAGCTATGTACTCCGCTTCACATGTAGATCCCGCCACGACGCTTTGTTTAGAACTGCACCAACTTACAGCTCCACCGCTTAATAAAAATACGATCCGGTTTGCGATTTAGAATCGTCCGATCAGTGTCAAATCTTGCATCGACGTAACCCTTTACGACTAGCTCTTTGTCACCTCCATATACGAGAAACATATCCTTAGTCCTTTTCGTATTTCAGATGTTCTTGACCGCTGTCCATGATCCACTCTGGATTACTTTGGTACCTTCCTGCCAAGCTTATTGCTAAGCATACGTCGGTCTGGTACACAGCATTGCATACATGATAGAGCCTATGGCTGAAGCATAGGAACATCTTTCATTTTCTCTCTATCTTCTGCTGTGGTCGGGCATTGAGTCGACTCAATTTCACACCTTGTAATACAGTAAAAATCCTTTCTTTGCTGATCCATTTTGAATTTCTTCAAAACCTTATCAAGGTATGTGCTTTGTGAAAGTCCAATTAAGCGTCTTGATCTATCTCTATAGATCTTGATGCCCAATATGTAAGCAGCTTCACCGAGGTCCTTCATTGAAAAACTTTTATTCAAGTATCCTTTTATGCTATCCAGAAATTCTATATCATTTCCAATTAACAATATGTCGTCCACATATAATATTAGAAATGCTCTGAGCTCCCACTCACTTTCTTGTAAATACAGGCTTCTCCAAAAGTCTCATATAAAACCATATGCTTTAATCACACTATCAAAGCGTTTATTCCAACTCCGAGAGGCTTGCACTAGACCATAGATTGATCGTTGGAGCTTGCACACTTTGTTAGCTCCTTTAGGATCGACAAAACCTTCCGGTTGCATCATATACAACTCTTCTTCCAAAAATCCATTCAGAAATGCAGTTTTGACATCCA
Source organism: Aegilops longissima (assembly GCA_021605205.1). Classification (NCBI taxonomy): domain Eukaryota; kingdom Viridiplantae; phylum Streptophyta; class Magnoliopsida; order Poales; family Poaceae; genus Aegilops; species Aegilops longissima. The sequence continues at coordinate 619,011,515 of CM038677.1, read as the reverse complement.
TCTGCCATATTTCATAATCATAAAATGCGGCGATTGCTAACATGATTCGGACAGACTTAAGCATCGCTATGGGTGAGAAGGTCTCATCGTAGTCAACTCCTTGAACTTGTCGAAAACCCTTTGCAACAAGTCGAGCTTTGTAAACAGTAACATTACCGTCAGCGTCTGTCTTCTTCTTAAAAATCCATTTATTCTCTATTGCTTGCCGATCATCAGACAAGTCAACCAAAGTCCATACTTTGTTCTCATACATGGATCCCATCTCAGATTTCATGGCTTCAAGCCATTTTGCGGAATCTGGGCTCACCATCGCTTCTTCATAGTTCGTAGGTTCACCATGATCTAGTAGCATGACTTCCAGAATAGGATTACCGTACCACTCTGGTGCGGATTTTATTCTGGTTGATCTACTGATTCAAGTGACAACTTGATCTGAAGTTTCATGATCATTATCATTAACTTCCTCGCTAATCGGTGTAGGTGTCACGAAACCGATTTCGTGATGAACTACTTTCCAATAAGGGAGCTGGTACTGTTACCTCATCAAGTTCTACTTTCCTCCCACTCACTTCTTTCGAGAGAAACTCCTTCTCTAGAAAGGATCCATTCTTAGCAACGAATGTCTTACCTTCGGATCTGTGATAGAAGGTATACCCAATTGTCTCCTTTGGGTATCCTATGAAGACACATTTTTCCGATTTGGGTTCAAGCTTATCAGGTTGAAGCTTTTTCACATAAGCATCGCAACCCCAAACTTTCAGAAACGACAACTTTGGTTTCTTGCCAAACCATAGTTCATAAGGTGTCGTCTCAACGGATTTTGATGGTGTCCTATTTAACGTGAATGGGACCGTCTCTAAAGCATAACCCCAAAACGATAGCGGTAAATCGGAAATAGACATCATAGATCGCACCATATCTAGTAAAGTACGATTACGACGTTCGGACACACCATTACGCTGTGGTGTTCCCGGTGGCGTGAGTTGCGAAATTATTCCGCATTGCTTCAAATGTAGACCAAACTCGTAGCTCAAATATTCTCCTCCATGATCAGATCATAGAAACTTTATTTTCTTGTTACGATGATTTTCAACTTCACTCTGAAATTCTTTGAACTTTTCAAATGTTTCAGATTTATGCTTCATTAAGTAGATATACCCGTATCTGCTTAAATCATCTGTGAAGGTGAGAAAATAACGATATCCGCCACGAGCTTCAACATTCATCGGACCACATACATCTCAGTATGTATGATTTCCAACAAATCTGTTGCTCTCTCCATACAACCGAGAACGGTGTTTTAGTCATCTTGCCCATGAGGCACGGTTCGCAAGTACCAAGTGATTCATAATCAAGTGATTCCAAAAGTCCATCCGTATGGAGTTTCTTCATGCGTTTACACGATATGACCTAAACGGTAGTGCCACAAATAAGTTGCACTATCATTATCAACTCTGCATCTTTTGGCTTCGACATTATGAATATGTGTATCACTACTGTCGAGATTCAACAAGAATAGACCATTCTTCAAGGGTGCATGACCATAAAAGATATTACTCATATAAATAGAACAACCATTATTCTCTGATTTAAATGAATAACCGTCTCGCATTAAACAAGATCCAGATATAATGTTCATGCTCAACGCGGCACCAAATAACAATTATTTAGGTCTAAAACTAATCCCGAAGGTAGATGTAGAGGTAGCGTGCCGACCGCGATCACATTGACTTTGGAACCGTTTCCCACGCGCATCGTCACCTCGTCCTTTGCCGATTGCTCGCTTATTCCGTAGTCCTGTTTGAGTTGCAAATATTAGCAATGTAACCAATATCAAATACCAGTGCTACTACGAGCTCTAGTAAGGTACACATCAATAACATGTATATCACATATACCTTTGTTCACCTTGCCATCCTTCTTATCCGCCAAATACTTGGGGCAGTTCCGCTTCGAAGGTCCATCGCTTGCGGTAAAAACACTCGATTTCAGCTTAGGTCCGGACTTGGGTTTCTTCTCTTGAGCAACAACTTTCTTGCTGTTCTTTTGAAGTTCCCTTCTTCTTCCCTTTGCCCTTTTCTTGAAACTAGTGGTCTTGTTGACCATCAACACTTGATGCTCTTTCTTGATTTCTACCTCCGCGACTTTTAGCATTGCGAAGAGCTCAGAATTGTCTTAGTCATCCCTTGCATATTATAGTTCATCACGAAGCTCTTGTAGCTTGGTGGCGTGATTGGAGAATTCATCAATGACACTATCATTCGGAAGATTAACTCCCGCTTGAATCAAGTGATTATTATACCCGGACATTTTGAGTATGTGCTCACCGATGAACTATTCTCCTCCATCTTGCAGCTATAGAACTTATTGGAGACTTCATATCTCTCAATCCGGCATTTGCTTGAAATATTAACTTCAACTCCTGGAACATCTCATATGCCCCACGACGCTCAAAACATCGTTGAAGACCGGTTCTAAGCCGTAAAGCATGGCACATCGAACTATGGAGTAGTCATCACTTTGCTCGCCAGACGTTCACAACTTCGGCGTTGCTCTCGCAGAAGAAGCACGGCACCCAGCGGTGCTTCCAGGGCGTAATTCTTACGTGCAGCAATGAGGATAATCCTCAAATTACGGACCCATCCGTGTAATTGCTACCATCATCTTTCAACTTTGCTTTCTCAAGGAACGCATTAAAATTCAACGGAACAACAAGACGAGCCATCTATCTACAATAAACATAGACAAGCAAAATACTATCGGTACTAAGTTCATGATAAATTTAAGTTCAATTAATCATATTAAAAACTCCCACTTAGACAGACATCTCTCTAGTCATCTAAGTGATTACGTGATCCAAATCAACTAAACCATAACCGATCATCACGAGAGATGGAGTAGTTTTCAATGGTGAACATCACTATGTTGATCATATCTACTATATGATTCACGCCGACCTTTCGGTCTCCGTGTTCCGAGGCCATATCTGCATATGCTAGGCTCGTCAAGTTTAACCTGAGTATTCCACGTGTGCAAAACTGGCTTGCACCCGTTGTAGATGGACGTAGAGCTTATTACACCCGATCATCATGTGGTGTCTGGGCACTACGAACTTTTAGCAACGGTGCATACTCAGGGAGAACACTTCTTGATAATTTTAGTGAGAGATCATCTTATAATGCTACCGTCAATCAAAGCAAGATAAGATGTATAAAGGATAAACATCACATGCAATCAATATAAGTGATATGATATGGCCATCATCATCTTGTGCTTGTGATCTCCATCTCCGAAGCACCGTCATGATCACCATTGTCGCGGCGCGACACCTTGATCTCCATCGTAGCATCGTTGTCGCCTCGCCAACTATTGCTTCTACGACTATCGCTCTCGCTTAGTGATAAAGTAAAGCAATTACATGGCTTTTGCATTTCATACAATAAGCGACAACCATATGGCTCCTGCCGATTGCCGATAACCGGTTACAAAACATGATCATCTCATACAATAAAATATAGCATCACGTCTTGACCATATCACATCACAACATGCCCTGCAAAAACAAGTTAGACGTCCTCTACTTTGTTGTTGCAAGTTTTACGTGGCTGCTACGGGCTGAGCAAGAACCGTTCTTACCTACGCATCAAAACCACAACGATAGTTTGTCAAGTTGGTGCTGTTTTAACCTTCGCAAGGACCTGGTGTAGCCACACTCGGTTCAACTAAAGTGAGAGAAACAGACACCCGCCGGTCACCTTTAAGCAACGAGTGCTCGAAGCGGTGAAACCAGTCTCGCATAAGCGTACGCGTAATGTCGGTCCGGGCCGCTTCATCTCACAATACCGCTGAACCAAAGTATGACATGCTGGTAAGCAGCATGACTTATATCGCCCACAACTCACTTGTGTTCTACTCGTGCATATGACATCAACGCATAAAACCAGGCTCGGATGCCACTGTTGGGGAACGTAGTAATTTCAAAAATTTCCTCGCACACGCAAGATCATGGTGATGGCATAGCAACGAGAGGGAGAGTGTATGTCCACGCACCCTCGTGAGACCGTGGCGAAGCGTTATAACAACGCTGTTGATGTAGTCGTGCGTCTTCACGATCCGACCGATCCAAGTACCGAACGCACGGCACCTCCGAGTTCAGCAGACGCTCACTCAATGACGATCCCGGGCTCCGATCCAGAAAGCGTCGGGGATGAGTTCCACAAGACGACGGCGTGGTGACGATGATGATGCTCCACCGACGCAGGGCTTTGCCTAAGCTCATGACGATATGACTTTACGGCGCAGGGCTTCGCTTAAGCTCCGCAACGATATGACTGAAGTGGAATATGGTGGAGGGGCACCGCACACAGCTAAGGAACGATCCGTAGATCAACTTGTGTGTCTGGGGTGCCCCCTGCCCCGTATATAAAGGAGCAAGGGGGTGCGGCCGCCCTAGGAGGAGGCGCCGGAGGAGTCCTACTCCCACCGGAGTAGGACTCCCCCCCTTCCTAGTTGGATTAGGACTTGGGGGAGGGAAGAGGAAGAGGCGCGCCCCTCTCCTGTCCTATTCGGACTAGGGGAGGGGCGCGGCCTGCCCCCGGCCGCCCTCCTCTTCTCCTTATGGCCCATTAAGGCCCATTGACCCCCGGAGGGTTCCGTATCCTCCGGTGTTCGGTAAAATCGATTTCACCCGAACCTTCCAAGTCCAAACATAGGCTTCCAATATATCGATTTTATGTCTCGACCATTTCGAGACTCCTCGTCATGTCCGTGATCACATCCGGACTCGAACAAACTTCGTACATCAAAACTTATAAACTCATAATAAACTGTCATCGTAACGTTAAGCGTGCGGACCCTACGGGTTCGAGAACTATGTAGACATGACCTAGAACTATTCTCGGTCAATAACCAATAGCGGAACCTGGATGTTCATATTGGTTCCTACATTTTCTCGAAGATCTTTATCGGTCAAACCGCATAACAACATCGTTGTTCCCTTTGTCATCGGTATGTTACTTGCCCGAGATTCGATCGTCGGTATCCAATACCTAGTTCAATCTCGTTACGGCAAGTCTCTTTACTCGCTCTGTAATACATCATTTCATAACTAACTCATTAATTACAATGCTTGCAAGGCTTAGGTGATGAGTATTACCGAGAAGGCCGGAGATACCTTTCCGACAATCGGAGTGACAAAACCTAATCTCGAATTATGCCAACTCAACATATACTTTTGGAGACACCTGTAGAGTACCTTTATAATCACCCGATTACGTTGTGACGTTTGGTAGCACACAAAGTGTTCCTCCGTAAACGGAGTTGCATAGTCTCATAGTTGCAGGAACTTTGTATAAGTCATGAAGAAAGCAATAGCAACATACTAAGCGATCAAGTGCTAAGCTAACGGAATGGGTCAAGTCAATCACATCATTCTCCTAATGATGTGATCCGTTAATCAAATGACAACTCATGTCTATGGTTAGGAAACATAACCATCTTCGATTAACGAGCTAGTCAAGTAGAGGCATACTAGTGACATACTGTTTGTTTATGTATTCACACATGTATTATGTTTCCGGTTAATACAATTCTAGCATGAATAATAAACATTTATCATGATATAAGGAAATAGATAATAACTTTATTATTGCCTCTAGGGCATATTTCCTTCACATAGTTCGTCCACAACACACCGGAGATCATCATCATACATTAAACTAAACATAGATAAAGGTAGATCTAGTTGCATTGGGGGCGGAGGCTCACGCCTTGACGTTGAGATAGTGCTCGTTCGTCGACCTCAGGAGAACGTTGGCGAGCTCGTACTCTTCCTTCACCGCCTCGAGCTGTTCGGCGGCGGCATCTTCACTGGCTGCCAAGGCGCCTTGTGTGCCGGCGAGCTCAATCTCCGGCTCGCGCATCCTCTTGGTGGTTGGCCAAAGAGCGTCGTAGAGCTCGTGGAAGTGAGCCCACACGCTCCCACGCTCCGGCCGCTACTGCGGGGGAGGTCGCGTCCGCATGCCTGCTTCGAGGGCCACAACTTGATGGCGGGGCGGCTGGAGCCACCGGCCTCCACGTCGTGTCGGGCGCGCTTGCGCGGTGGCGATTCCGCCTTGGCCACCATGCTCGTGTGCCGCCATGGATCTGAAGGAATGGACAGGCCGCCGCGGAATCTCTCATCGGAGTTTGGAAAGGGAGGCAGAGGAGGAGAAAGGACATGCGGAGGAAATGAACCTAAATCACCTCGCGACCGGCAGGTATAGCGGCTTGGGGGGGGGGGGGGGGGGGGGTTATTAATCATTTGATATATTTTTACGGGCCGGGGCAAATACACCGTATCTATTCAAGCCGCAAAAAAGGAAAATACACTAAATCCGCTAAAAAAAATGCAGGCCGGTAAGGTTATACGGCATCTGCTAGAGTTGCTAAATCGTCCATAAAATTTCAAGGAGAAAGTTTGGGAAGTTAAGTTTAGGCTATGGACTAGGTGCAAGCCTCTCAGCACGTAAAAATCAGCTAAGTTAAGTTTAAGGAGGAAATTGCTAGAGATGGTGTTGACGCGGCTCCAGCCGGCCGGCCGAGCCGTCCCGTTCCGGCAACGGAACAGGCAGCCAAATTTTATATCCACACCTTCTCCGTGTCCCCGAGATACCGTAAGGGCTAATAATCCGTTAAGACCCCCCATCGTATTCGTATCAGTCTGCAAAGCACTGTGGTTGGGCAAAGCCATGAGCTGCTTAGACGTAGCTTACGTGATACCGTTACAATCAAAGGAATCTTTCAAGAGATTACTAGGAGTACTAGTACTAGTTAATACGCATCAATCACCATGCGATCACTCGCTATCAGTGAGCTGCGTAGCTGACGTGCTTTCACACGCTGGCCGCATAGACATGCGCATGCGCATGCGTTACCCCGTTGCTCTGCAGTTCACATGGAAAGAGAACCAAAAAAAACTCGAGGACGAGGAGGGCTGTTTTGCTACGGTTGAGTAGCATGCGAGCATTTGATCTTCCAGTCAGTCAAGCATGGCCTGCGGATTCTGATCCTGTTTATGCATGCTAGCTGCTCGGACCAGCGAAAACGGCATGAACTCGCTCACCGTTGTATCTTGGCGGCGATCGCGTCATGCTAATCCTAATCCGTTTGGAAGATCCCGATCGTGTCAGCTGGTCAAAGTCGTGGGACTTGGAGGAATCTTGGCGTGCAGCCACAAGAGATGATCATTTATACGCATCGATTATTAGGGGATCGCTCGCTGTCAGTAGCTCTGTAGCTTACTTGCGCCTAAGTTTCCATATCCGCTGCTTTCAGATGCCGCCCGCGTGCTGCGCAGTTCACACATGGAAAGAGCCAAAAAGAAAGGAAGTCTACAAACCTCGCTCCAATCCAAGCTAGTACGCACTGTGGTTGATTCTGGATATGAGCAGCATCCAAGTGGAGCTGGACGTGTGATCGATCGGGGTCGGGGGTCAACTATGGTGGTAGGACATGGCGCCTGCGGCGCTGCACAGTCGGCGTTTTCTGCCCCTGTTTATGCTGCTCTGCTCGGGCCAGCCAGCGAAAGCGGCCTTGAACTGACCGTTGGATTATCTTATCTATCTAGAGAAGATGTATTTATCTATGTACATGTATGTACACGAGGCCCCTGTTTCTGTGCCGTAGCAAGCGACTATGTTATTGTCCATACAGCTGCCTGCAATCGGATATAGCGTTGGAGCTTCAGTTTGACTTTGCTTCACTCGGGAGTTCTGAAGAAAACCAGGCCAAATTTTGTGCCGATATATAGAGGGGGCTTAGCCGGCATCGGCGATTGTCGGTCTTAGCTGTGCATTTCCGATTCACATAGACATACTAGTGTACTATAAGCAGATACGCTGGTCGCACACTACTCCCTGAAAGCTGCCTGCATTCCCATGACAAGAGCGCTGTACTAAGCTCGGACAGAGATTTTCATCTCATGACAACGTCGCTGTAGTTGTAAGCTGTATCATGACGCCCGATTAGTTTAGTTTAGGAGGACAGGCTCGCCCACCCATCAATGAGAACGCATGAGCTACGTAGTAGTACGTACGGCTAAACAACGGCCACTTGAACAGCGTGACGTTCAGCCGGCGCCAACTGAATGAATAATCAATATTCACGTCTAACTCGATAATAACAATCGAAAACAACATCTACCAGTCAGTATACTACTATAGCTGGAATAGTATAGAGCAGAAAAATCAATGCGTTAATACCATCCAATCCGCACGCTGCGTCAGTATCAAAGTTCCATGACCTCCAAGCCTCGATAAATACAAACCCTCGCCACCGTAGCGGCACAGCTACAGCTACGCTCACACGCAGAGCTGAAACGAGGAGGGGCACGCGGTGCGTCCATTCCAAAGGCAATGGCGCCGCACACCACGGAAGCGGACGCCGCCTCCGGCGTGGGCGGCGGCGATGAGGAGTCGGCGGTGGAGGCCGGCACGCTCCGCCACCGCCACAACGCCGCCAAGGCCGACGACGACGGCGAGATCAAAGGGGGCGCGCCGGCCGGGGAGGAGGAGGGCGCGGAGGCGTCCGTGGAGCGCGCGTTCGAGGGCAAGCCGGTGCCGACGTGGCGGGAGCAGCTGACGCTCCGCGCCTTCGTGGTCAGCTTCTTCCTGGCCATCATGTTCAGCGTTATCGTGATGAAGCTCAACCTCACCACCGGCATCATCCCGTCGCTCAACGTCTCCGCGGGCCTCCTCGGCTTCTTCTTCGTCCGCCTCTGGACCTCCGCCATCGAGAGGATGGGCTTCCTCCGGCAGCCCTTCACCAGGCAGGAGAACACCGTCATCCAGACCTGCGTCGTCGCCGCCTACGACATCGCCTTCAGCGGTAAGCAGTCCAAAGACCTGCGACTATTTTTGTTTTCCCTTTTGACTGACGAATTAGCAGGGCTCTGCTTTTTCGCTAAGAAGGGGAAGCAGAGCTGTATCAAGTGCTGTTCTTGCTGCTACTCTCCGATGTACAGCATAGTACTAGTGGTAGTTATTAGGGATACTTTAATCATAGGCTTCTATTAATTCTTTCGCAATCGAGAGAGATCACACTCAAAGTATACTAAACTCCGAAGTTGCTACACTGATATAGAAGGTGAAACCTACTTGTCCAAGATAAAATAAAATAAACATTAGTGATTCTTCTTATCGCACCCACCAATACAGCTGCATAAAAGTTCAACAAATTGCCATACGAACAAGCACAAGCAAAAATACACAAAATTCATGTGAAATAAAACAGCGGGCCTAAAATAGAAAAAAAAATAACTTGTTGGAGCTTTGTAATTCCAAGTGAATAACATTAGGGTCGTGCTGGGATTGCCTAGTGATTATATAGAGAAAGCATGTCGCAATCAACAATTGTTTAGGGATTAAATATTTTAAAAGTCTCTCAACTACCACTGAAGTTTAGATTTGGACCCCCAACTGCAATACTATAAATTTGTGCTCACTCAATAGTGAAGACATTCAAAAGTTTGTCCTCAGCGGTTTTAACCATGGTCTAGCAGCCTAGTCGGCATAAAAAGATGGACAAAAAACTTTTAAAGAAAGGGTAGTTGGAGTTTTCTACTTTAAAAGTCAAATAAGTAGAAGGAAAAAAATTGAAAAGTGGATAAGAAAAATAGAAAACAGAGAACATAAATATAGCTTTTTGGGAAAGTTTTTTAAACTACATTTTAAATTAAGATTCACAGGAAAATTTGAGGGGGGTTTGATGAAATTAGCAAAACGGCAAGAAGTTTGGAAAATCATGAATATTCCAACATATTTTTTAAAATATGATAATTTGTAAACAAAAAGTACTTTAGCAACATATTTGATAACTTTACAGTCCATGGTTTTGCATAATATTTTTGAGAGGTACAAATAGTTTTTCCATAAACTTGCGTAACTTTACTTGATTTTTCCCTGAATTTGATTTTCTGATTTTATTTCCTCTGCAAATTTTCTTGATTTTTGACAACTCTTTGTGCTCAGCGGGCTGCTATGTGAGTGGAACATCCGCCACGTTGTCATCAAAACTGCTTTTATTTGATCAAAGGGACCAAATCTTTATTTAATTTTTTTTTGCGGGGAAAATCTTGATGGTTTTGACACTAGAGAGACTACAAATTTCTGGTATTGAAGTTTAGTGACCAAACTTAGACCTTGGCCATCGTTGAGGTCCTCTATTTAACTTGTTCGTGTAAAAAAAGACTTCTCACTAGTATGCTGATAGACTGGTTAATTGTGTATTCAAACTTTTCGTTATCACCTAGTTATCGAGGTCTCAGTACGGGACAGCCAAGTTGCATATGACCTCATGCTGAAATAGTGATCTAGATGGTTTGACTCCGTATATCTATACGCATGGTGTGAAATATAGAAGAGAATTAATATGATGTGGCCCATGGATGTGATGTTGTAGACTTTGACTTCAATAACTGTCCCTCTTGCCGGTCTCCTTTTTTCCTTGCGAGAATCTTGGGCCACATTAGCATGACCCCACCAGTTTCTTGAGAGTTGGATAGAGAGGTCTATTTCCGCAAAGAAATAGAGGAGATAGAGATGTCTACCCAAAAAAAACTATGTTTACTTGACAAAAACTTTTGTATGAGGCTTTTAAAATTCAAAATTGAATATTGAGAAGACAGATAAATCTAAACTTTGCCTGAACTTTGCCTGAAAACATTTGATGGCTTGGACTACCTATAATCCGTGTTCCGTACATGGAGAAATGTGATATTCACTGCACTGGCTCATTCCAATTGATTAGGTGGATTTGGCAATTACCTGTTCGCCATGAGTGGAACCATCGCCAGCCAAGCAACAGAGGCTAACGATGCTCAGAATGTCAAGGACCCCCACATCGGGTGGATGATAGGGTTCCTCTTCCTCGTCAGTTTCGTTGGGCTATTTGCTCTCGTGCCCCTGAGAAAGGTAAATCTGCAGCCTGTTTCTGCATTTCAACGCTCTTACAACATCCCTGTATACCCATCTACTCTTCCTAAATACAGTCTTTTTTGGAGATTCCAATACAGATCATATACGGAGCGTCTATATGTACATCCGTATGCAGTCTGTATTGAAATCTCTAAAAGGTTTTGTATTTAGAAACGGAGGGAGTACTAATCGTCTCAAATCACTTTCTGGTTCAGATCATGATTGTGGACTACAAGCTCACCTATCCAAGTGGCACCGCGACTGCGTATCTTATCAACGGTTTCCACACGCCAGAGGGTGCAAAGCTTGCAAAGTAATCTAATCATCTGAATGTCACAGTGCTAGTATTCTCCTTGGTGACATATAGTTACTGACAACATGATTATGGCATTTCAGGAAGCAAGTAAGGACATTGGGCAAGTTCTTTTCGTTCAGCTTCCTCTGGGGATTTTTCCAGTGGTTCTACACTGCTGGAGATGGCTGTGGGTTTCAGAACTTCCCTACATTGGGCCTTCAGGCCTACAAGAGCAGGTTAGATAATGCCTGTTTTCTTGGTCTGAATGTCTGAAACTGGCCTGAAGCCTTCTGTATCTGTATGGAGATCTGAACTCATTGTCCAAACTGAACTTCACATATCGAAATTTCAGGTTTTATTTCGATTTCTCTCCTACTTATGTTGGAGTCGGGATGATCTGCCCGCACATAGTGAACGTGTCTGTTCTACTGGGAGGCATCCTGTCGTGGGGTGTGATGTGGCCCTTGATACACAACAACAGAGGGAGCTGGTACTCGGCTGACCTCAAAGACAGCAGTCTCCATGGCCTCCAGGGTTACAGGGTAAACAAACATCTACACATTTCATCATCTTTGATTTGCATTTTTTTTTGGTTATAATCGGTGCCACCGTTGCCAGTACTTACTAAGCAACCAATCCTATAACTACACTGTAGGTGTTCATATCCATCGCCATGATCCTCGGGGACGGCCTGTACAACTTCATCAAGGTGCTCATCCGCACGAGCGTCGCCTTCGTGGCGATGGCGAAGAAGAACAGCACCATCCCGGTCTCGGACGTGGGCGGCGCCAAGGCCACCGGCGAGCCCGTATCGTTCGACGAGCAGCGCCGCACCGAGCAATTCATGAAGGACCAGATCCCCAAGTCAGTGGCGTACGCGGGGTACGCCGCCGTCGCCGCGGTGTCGATCGCCACCCTACCACAGATCTTCCCGGACCTCAAGTGGTACTACATCCTGGTGGCGTATGTCTTCGCGCCCGTGCTGGCCTTCTGCAACGCCTACGGTACCGGCCTCACCGACTGGTCCCTCGCCTCCACCTACGGCAAGCTCGCCATCTTCATCTTCGGCGCGTGGGCCGGCGCCCCGCACGGCGGCGTGCTCGTCGGCCTCGCCGCCTGCGGCGTCATGATGAGCATCGTCTCCACCGCCGCCGACCTCATGCAGGACTTCAAGACGGGCTACCTCACGCTCGCGTCGCCGAGGTCCATGTTCATCAGCCAGATCATCGGCACCGGCATGGGCTGCGTCATCGCGCCCTGCGTCTTCTGGCTCTTCTACAAGGCCTTCGACGACATCGGCATCAGCGGTAGCGAGTACCCGGCGCCCTACGCCATCGTCTACCGCAACATGGCCATACTCGGCGTCGACGGCTTCTCCTCGCTCCCCAAGCACTGCCTCACGCTCTGCTACGTCTTCTTCGCCGGCGCCATCCTCATCAACCTCCTCAGGGACCTCGTGCCCACCAAGGTCGCCAAGTTCATCCCGCTGCCCATGGCGATGGCCATACCGTTCTACATCGGCTCCTACTTCGCCATCGACATGTTCGTCGGGACCGTCATCGTCTTCGTGTGGGGGTTGGTGAACAAGGCCAAGGCCGACGCGTTTGCGCCGGCGGTCGCCTCGGGGCTGATCTGCGGCGACGGCATTTGGACGCTGCCGCAGTCCATCCTCGCTCTTGCAAAGGTGAAGCCGCCGATTTGCATGAAGTTTCTATCGAGATCCGTCAATGCCAACGTGGATGCCTACCTAGGAAATTAGCTAGCTGTGAGGGAGTTCTCCTTTCCTTGGAAAAAAAAAGGAAGGGCTTCCTGTCTATAGTTTGAAGAACACGGACTGTACTCTATCATCATCATCCTATGATCACGATTGTATATGAATTGTTTGCGTACGGTGATTTTGAAGCTAATGTATGTAAGCTTTAATTAAGGTTGTGCTTGTTAAGTGGCTATAGGGGTGATTTTGTAGCTAATATATGTAAGCTTTAAGGTTGTGCTTGTTAAGTGGCTATAGGGGTGATTTTGTAGGTAATGTATGTAAGCTTTAAGGTTGTGCTTGTTAAGTGGCTATAGGGGTGATTTTTCGTATAATCCAGTTTACGGATGCGCGCGCGAGAGCATGCACACACGAGTTGGTTTTCTCCATCGACTCGCTCAATCAAATTCTCTCCGAAAGAAAAGCTCCATACTCATACTACTCCTTGTTTGTGCTGCTCGTGGTTACCTCCTACCGAATTGAATGTGTGGGCCAGGCAGGCGTCCTGTACTCGTACACAGTCGCACCCATATGGCATCGTTGTGTAGGCGTACACACTTGAGACCAACGGTGTGTTTAACTACGGTAGAAGTACATCCGAATCTCAACACCATCCGATTGGCTAGATATCCGGTAGAAACCGGTTCGCTGGAAATGTCACTCTTGGCGAGCTCCATAAAGTATACCGATCAACTCCCATATGTCGACTCTTTAGAGTGTCATTTTTTGCCAAAATCATCATATTAGTAGTTATTATGCCGATAGGGACAATATGACAACTCTTCTAAAGTTGCTCTAAGAGATTTGCTTTCCTTGTCTGAGATTATAAAATTTACTGCATTTTGCACTTGATGCTCTTTATCTCCAATTTAGCTACTTTTCAGTCAGCTAAAAATTAACTCTTGGGTCAGTCGAATTTGTGACCATTGGATTTTTCTGTAAGATTTGTGCTGCATTTTTTTTCCGACCTGTTCTGTCTGTTGTGTGGGCTTCTCTTCTTTTTTTGACTGACCCCTTATTTGGGTCAGTCGATTTCATTTCTGGGCCGAAGCCCATTAACTGGGCAATCCAGACCTCCTCTTTCTCCCTTGATTTGTAATACCTTTTTGTTTGTATGTGCTTTTGCTTTTGTTTTTCTGATTCTCTTTGTTAGTTGATTTTATTTCTATTTATTGGATATTTTCGATTTATTCTGTTTTCTGTTTCTATAGGTTTTTCTTTTCCCCATTTTATTTCTTTTATTGGCTATTTTTGTTTTTGTGGGTTTTAGCTAACTGTAATTATATATAAAAACTTACTATATAATATGTGCCAAAATTTCATGATTATATGTACACTAAAATGCGCAACTTCTGTGCAAATAGTTTGAAAAAAAATCATTATTTGTTTTATTATTTTCAGATCCCTTTTTCTTTGATGGGAAACCAATGAAACTAATTCATTGTTTCTTAGAAAACCTCACTATTTTAATTTTGTTTAATTTTTATTTCATTTTATTTACTCTTCAAGGATAATACCAATACCTCTAATTGATTCCTACTTAGGAATTTTCGTGTGAAATTTCATTGTTTGTGCTTATTTTTGCATATTTAAAAAAACGTGATTTCTATTCAAACCATGTGCAAATGTTATCATTATTGTTTTTTCTTTACTTTTCTTTCTTCTTAAACGGTTAATACTGATACCACTAATTCATTATTTTGATCCGGAGAAGTAGAAACACCATGGATCAAATACCAATGCCACTAATTTATTCTTTATTTAGATAATTTTGGTTTTGCAAAAAAAATCACTATTATGTGTTTATTCTCGCATATTATAACAAAGCGCAATTTATGTGTAGATTGTGTGCAAATTTTGTCATTATTATTTTAGTTGTTTATATGATTTTCTTTCTATTTAAGGGTGTCTTTGCTTCACATTTTTTATTTCTGTTTTCTGTTTCTATGGTTTTTGCATAATACGATAAAGTGCAATTTCAGTGCAAAGTTATGCGAAAGTTTTTGTTGTTGTGTTTCTTCTTAAAGGAAATACATTATTTCAGTTACACTATAGTAGAATGAAAAAATGCACTACTATATACTTATTCTTTGCATATTTCTAAAAGTGTAATATCAATGCAAATTGTGTGCAAGTTTGGAATGTGTTTTCATTTTCATTTTCTTTCTTCTTAAAGGGTTTCATTCTTTCTTAGAAAATTTAATTATTTTGATTTTATTTTATTTTTCTTCTTAAAGGATTTATTTTTGTTCTCTGTTTTGATGGGTTTTTATTTTCCCCCATTTTCTCTCCTTTATTAGTTATTTTTGTTTTTTGTGGGTTTTTGGCTAAGTGTAATTATATACAAAAAATATAATATAATATGTGCCAAAATTTCATGATTATATGTACACTAAAAATGTGCAACTTCTGTGCAAATAGTTTGCAAAATAATTGTAGCGACCCGACCCAAAATCGGTCAAGTCTCTGTGTCTGTACCATCCCAAGATCATGCTGGCACACATAGTACATTGATGAAATAATCAAAGTTCAATCACACCTGAATTTATTACACGATTCTCATATCAAGTCTTTATTACAATAGAATAAATTCGGCCGAAGGCCAACTCATGAGAAATAAACTAAATAAGCTGCGGAAGCGTAGAAGAATAGCGAGTCCATCCGATTCCAAAGGGCAATCGCCAAGCGCGGTTCGTAGCCTCACTCCTGATCGGAATAATCCTCTGCAACATAAGACGTTGCAGGCGTGTAGGTCAGCATTTTGAATATGCCGGCAAGTCATGAAGAGAGAATAACAATAAAAATTACTAACACTATATGCAATTTGGCTGTGGGGCTCTAAGTTTCATTGTTTTTGCGAAAAAGCCAGTTTTTCCCTACCACAAGGTCTTGTTTGCAAATACTACAAAATTTGTTGGTAGTTATTGAGATGGTTCCGCCAACCAATGTCTCATTCCCAAAATTATTAAATAATCCCCTCAATTAATTTATTAATTTCAGTGTTGAGATTTCCGAAATACTTCCAAGTTCCAGAGGCTCAAATTGTCCGTAACCGGGGACACGGCTAACCGATTAGATCTTCACTCTGCAGAGGTTTGCGACTTTACCCGCAAAGAATCGTTCCTCCTTTTAAGTCTTCGCACTTCATGGTGTTTGAAGACGGACGAACGAAACAGGGTCTTCGAAGAGTTCTTCCGCCACTTGCCGGTACCCATCCAATCCTACCGTTCTTCTACATCTCGTAGCACCGTCCGCCGAGTCACAACTAAGGTTGACCAAGCGAGCCCATAATGGCTTGCGGTTGCACGAGTAAGCTTCCGGTCAATGGGGTATACATCCGTCTCTTCGTGGCTGGGTGAAGCTTTCCGCAAGATGTCATGGCACTTCTCCATGCATCCCGCCAACCACTGGGTTCTCCAGGTGCCCACAACCGTCCTCCACCCAGTAGTGAATTTTGAAGTCCATCTTGATCTTGAAGTCATGGGGTTGTCATCATCTTGACTCTCACATCTCCCTTATGATTCACTCAACCAATCCGTCTCACGAGCATAGCAAAATAAACTACTTCGTCCCGGCAATGGTAACAAGGAATTGGGTTCATCCTACCTCATGATACTACTCAAGAACATACTTCAAATTCACCTACTGCATGCATGGTGGGGAGGTGTAATTCTAATGCAATAAAATCATAGGTATAGTAAAAGAAATATGATCAATGACTTGCCTTCTTGACGATCTTGAAAGCTAGGGACTCGTGGTAGCAAGTTTCGCACTCCGGAAATTCTACCGAGGCAAACAACAATCATAATAAGCATACAACATATGATCACTTAACATAATAGCATGCTAACATAACACACAAAGCAACTGAACCAAAACCCAAAGAAACTCGAAGAAATTCAAATCGATGTTTTCACCACATCATACAACAACCAAGAAATAGTTTTACACAACAAAATTTTTCTTAACAGAACCTAAGCATGGGTTTATGCTACCTAACAGAAAAGAAATCATCATGCAACTAGGAGCAAAAAGAATCACATTAAAAGCTATTATAAAACTCCTGTTATGCCTAAAACAATCCTAGCAAGTAAAAATAAAATAGAAGTTTTATTTATTATAAATAAAAGTTCATGATCTAAAGTTACAGAAACTAATCTAAAATAAACTATCACCTAAGAAAAATAAAATTATTTGCTATATGAAACAATAGGAAAACAGTAGCTAGTTAAATAAATAGGAACAACATGATTTTGATTAAAACTATTTTTTATTAAATCTAAAATACCTAAATAAATTCCTACGGTTAGGTAAGGTCAAAACAAAGTTGTGACAAAAAGAACCACTAAAAATAATATTCCTAACTCATTTTATAGCAGAATTACTAATCTGTCTAAAACTAAAATAAAGCAATTTTAAATAATTTAAACATGGCCAAACATATTTTCTACAAAAACTACAATAAATTTGCAAACCAACAAAAAATGAATCACTTAAAAATATTAAGTAGATTAAAAGATATGGATTTTACAAAACAGAAACTATTCTGTGAAAAACAGAAACGAAAAATATTACTAAAAAAGAAAACTGGGCTAATGGGCCTATCTAACGCATCGGCGTTAAGTAACTAAAATACGCCCGAGACTTTTAAACCTCTTCGGCCGGTCTAACTAAACCCTAATAAAACCGGAACTAAAACCGGTTCTTTTAAAAATAAACCTAACGCTTAGGGGATCTAATCTAGAGCGTTGGTCCTAGATCGGACGGCGGAGAGGAGTCCGGCGACTTACCGCGGGGTCGACGCTGGCGATGGTTGACGGCGGCTCGGGCGACGACGGCTCCGGTGGTCGGGGACGACGGCGGAGGCCTCCGGCGAGTGCGGCGTGGCGAGGGGGTTCGGTTGGTGGACTCGGGCGAGCTCGAGGTGGTCGGAGGTGGCCGGAACGGGGCTAATGGCGCATGGCCGGCCCGGTGCTCGGCGACGGATTGCGGCGAGGAAGAGGGTCAGGCGAGGGGCGAGGGAAAGCAGGCGTGGGAGGGGTATATATAGGGGGGGCACCGACTTGGGCGAGGGGGCGATCGGGCGAGGAGATCCCGGAGGATCCCGGATTCGGCGGGATTCCGGCAAGCGGCGGCGGGTGTTGGCGTGGGGAGGAAGAAGGTGGTGGGGCCGGGTGTCAGCGAGAGAGAGAGAGGGGGTTGCGGTCGGTTGGCCGAGGCCTAGGGTTTTCGGGCGAGGGGGCTCGGCGTGGGCTGGCTCGCTGGCGCGGCTGGGCCGGTCGGTTCGGTCGGGCTGCGCCTGGCTGGGCCGGTTGTGAAGGAAATATGCCCTAGAGGCAATAATAAAGTTATTATTTATTTCCTTATATCATGATAAATGTTTATTATTCATGCTAGAATTGTATTAACCGGAAACATAATACATGTGTGAATACATAGACAAACAGTGTCGATGGTATGCCTCTACTTGACTAGCTCGTTTATCAAAGATGGTTATGTTTCCTAACCATAGACATGAGTTGTCATTTGATTAACGGGATCACATCATTAGGAGAATGATCTGATTGACATGACCCATTCCGTTAGCCTAGCACCCGATCGTTTAGTATGTTGCTATTGCTTTTATCCATGACTTATACATGTTCCTATAACTATGAGATTATGCAACTCCCGTTTACCGGAGGAACACTTTGGTACTACCAAACGTCACAACGAATCGGGTGATTATAAAGGAGTACTACAGGTGTCTCCAAAGGCAGATGTTGGGTTGGCGTATTTGAGATTAGGATTTGTCACTCCGATTGTCGGAGAGGTATCTCTGGGCCCTCTCGGTAATGCACATCACTAAGCCTTGCAAGCATTACAGCTAATGAGTTAGCTGTGAGATGATGTATTACGAAACGAGTAAAGAGACTTGCCATGAATCTAGATTGAACTAGGTATTGGATACCGACGATCGAATCTCGGGCAAGTAACATACCGATGACAAAGGAACAACGTATGTTGTTATGCGGTCCGACCGATAAAGATCTTCGTAGAATATGTAGGAGCCAATATGGGCATCCAGGTCCCGCTATTGGTTATTGACCGGAGACGTGTCTAGGTCATGTCTACATAGTTCTCGAACCCGTAGGGTCCGCAACAAGGTTTCATGGCGGTTATATTACGAGTTTATGAGTTTTGATGTACCGAAGGAGTTCGAGTCCCGGATGAGATCGGGGACATGACGAGAGTCTCGAAATGGTCGAGACGTAAAGATCGATATATTGGACGACTATATTCGGAGTTCGGAAAGGTTCGAATGATTCGGTATTTTCGAGTACCGGAGAGTTACGGGAATTCGCCGGGGAGAAGTATTGGGCCTTATTGGGCCTGCGAAGAGAGAGGGCTGCCTAGGGCAGGCCGCGCTTCCCATGGCCTAGTCCGAATTGGACTAGGGGAGGCCGCACCTTCCTTCCTCCCTTCTCTCTTCCCTTACTTGTCTCCTACTCCTAATACATGGAAGGACTCCTAGTTGGACTAGGAAAGGGGAATCCTACTCCCGGTGGGAGTAGGACTCCCATGGCGCGCCCTACTAGGGCCGGCCTCCTCCTCCCTCCCTCCTTTATATCACGGGGCAGGGGGCACCCCTGCACACACAAGTTGATCTACGGATCGTTCCTTAGCCGTGTCGGTGCCCCTCCACCATATTCCACTTCGGTCATATCGTTGCGGAGCTTAGGCGAAGCCTGCGCCGGAGAAGTCATATCGTCATGAGCTTAGCGAAGCCCTGCGTCGGTGGAGCATCATCATCGTCCTGCGCCGTCGTCTTGTGGAACTCATCCCGACACTTTGCCGGATCGGTCCGGGATCGTCATCGAGCTGAACGTGTGCGAGAACTTCGGAGGTGCCGTCGTTCGGTGCTTGGATCGGTCGGATCGTGAAGACGTCGACTACATCAACCAGCGTTGTTATAACGCTTCGCTTTCGGTCTACGAGGGTACGTAGACAGCACTCTCCCCTCTCGTTGCTATGCATCACCATGATCTTGCGTGTGCGTAGGAAATTTTTTGAAATTACTACGTTCCCCAACAGGTTGGCCTGGCCCGCTTTGGTGGGTTTGTCGGCGCCTGGCAAGGCGGTTGGCACAGCTAGCGCCGTGGGTTTCCTTTTCCTTTTTTTTTGAAATAAAGAGAGAGAGAAAAATATATAAAATATAAATATTTTATATAGGACATATATATATATCAAAATGATCAAGGGAATATTCCCTATAATTTGAACATTTTTCCAGGGGCAAAACTCAAACTTTATAAAAAATCATTTTTCTAAAATTCCAAATAAAATTAGATTTGAATTCGAACTTCTTGGCAGAGTTTTCTTCTGACATATTTGGAGTGTCATGTTTACTCCTCTCATACTTTTTCTCAAGTATTTGTCAGGCATAGTTTTGAAACAAATTTCAACTGCCAAATTCAAATTCAAATTCCAACAACTCAAAAACTTCTGAAACTTCAAATGTCACTCAAATTCAAACAATATGCATAGATGCTTAGCTATAATTGTAAAACATTCCAAATAGGAAATTTGGGATGTTACAAACCTACCACCTTAAGATGAATCTCGCCCTCGAGATTCGGGTTAACTAACAAATAGGTGCGGGTGGTCTCGAAGGAGGTCTTCTTCTCGCTCCCGGTGGCTTCCTCCTCTCGAGTGATGACTCCACAGCACCTTGCAAAACTTGATGATCTTGCTGCGGGTGACTCGTTTGCAGTCTCGAGAATTCGGACGGGTTTCTCCTTATAAGTCGATCACCGTCGAGCCGTATGGCCTCTAGGGAACCTTGTGTCTCTCAACGGAATATCGGCCATCTCGGCATGACATTTCTTCAGCTGAGAAACATGGAAGACATCATGAACTCCGGACAATCCTTCCGGCAATTCCAACTTGTAAGCAACTTCTCCATGACGTTCGAGGATTTTGTAGGGGCCAATGAATCGGGGTGCTAACTTTCCTTTAACACCGAACATCTTGATTCCACGAAGTGGGGACACACGAAGATATGCTCGGTCTCCCTTCGTAAGTTACTTCCTTGCATTTCTTGTCGGCATAACTCTTACATCTCGATTGAGCTACCTTGAGTCTATCCCGAATCAGTTTGACTTTCTCTTGAATCTCGATAAGATCGGAACCGAAAAGTGTTCGATCTCAACACCATCCCACAAAGAATGGTGTTCTACACCTCCTTCCGTATAGAGCTTGAAGGGGCCATCTTGGATGGTGCGATAACTGTTGTTGTATGAGAACTCCGCGTATGGCAAATTATCATCCCAGCTAGACCCATAGTCTAGCGCACAAGCTCTCAACATGTCCTCCGAAATCTGGTTGACTCTCTCGGTCATCCATCATCTGCGGATGAAATCTTTCTTGAACTCCAGCCTCGTACCCAAAGTTTCATGCAACTGATTCCAAAACTTTGAGGTAAATTGTGTTCCTCTATCGACACGATACTCCTCGGAACTCCATGCAGACATCGATCCTGGTCATGTATATCTTGGCTAACTTAGCGCTGGTATAGGTAGTCTTCACGGGAATGAAATGAGCTACCTTAGTCAATCGATCAACCACTACCCAGATGGAATCATAACTGAGCGGGTCTGGGTAGTCCTGTGATAAAATCCATTCCAAGTTTTTCCCATTTCCACTCGGGAATCGGCAAAGGTTGAAGTAACCACTAGCTTCGATGTTCCGCCTTTACTCGTTGGCAAACATCGCATCTTGCTACGTACTCGGCAATATCCTTCTTCATACCGCCCACGAAACTTTCCTTCAAATCCAGATACATCTTGGTATTACTGGGGTGAATCGAGTACGGTGAATCATGAGCCTCCTGAAGAATTAGCTTCCTGAGTTCGGGATCATTGGGTACATAAATACGATCCTCGAACCATATAGCTCCGTATTCATCCTTACGAAACCCTTTAGCTTTTCCTTCATTCATCCTTTTCTTTATTTCCTCAATTTCCTTGTCCGACTTCTGGGCTTCACGAATTCTTTCGGCCAAAGTGGACTGAACTTCCAGAGTTGCAACATATCCTCTCGGAACTATCTCCGATCGGAGATCTACGAGGTCATCGACTAACTCCTGGGTAATCCTCCGCTATAAGAGTATTCACATAACTCTTACGGCTCAAGGCATCTGCTACGACATTAGCCTTTCCTGGGTGGTAATGCAATTTCATATCATAGTCCTTGATTAACTCTAGCCATCTCCTCTGCCTGAGGTTCAAATCTTTCTGCGTGAAAATATACTTCAAGCTCTTATGATCTGTGTAAACATCACAACGGTTTCCGGTAAGGAAATGTCTCCAGGTCTTGAGTGCATGCACTACGGCTGCTAACTCGAAATCATGTGTGGCATAATTCATCTCGTGTGGTCGTAGTTGTCTGGAGGTATAAGCTACAACTTTTCCTTCCTGCATGAGTACTCCTCCGAGTCCCTGACGAGAAGCGTCACAATATACCTGGTAATCCTTGTGTATGTCCGGTAAAATCAGTACTGGGGCTGTGACCAAATGTTTCTTCAATTCCTAGAAACTGGCTTCACAATCCTCGGTCCAAATATACTTAGCGTCCTTCTTCAACAGCTCCGTCATGGGCTTGGCAATCTTCGAGAAATTCTCAATAAACCTCCGATAATATCCTGCGAGTCCGAGAAAACTGCGGATCTCCTTGACTGAGGTGGGTGACTGCCAATCGGTGACTGATACAACCTTGGCGGGGTCAACTGCTATTCCTTCTCCTGAAATAACATGTCCGAGGAATCCGACTTCCTTCACCAAAATTCACATTTACTGAACTTGGCATACAACTGATGTTCTCGGAGTTTCTCCAGAACTAGACGCAAATGTTCCTTATGCTCTTCCTCGCTCTTGGAGAAAATCAGTATGTCATCGATGAACACCACGACAAACTTGTCCAGATATTCCATAAACACCTTGTTCATCAAATTCATGAAGTATGCAGGGGCATTAGTCAATCCAAATGACATGACGGTATACTCATATAAACCATACCTGGTGGTGAATGCTGTTTTAGGTATATCCTTTTCACGGATCTTCAACTGATGATACCCTGATCGAAGATCGATCTTGGATAATACCTTGGCTCCAACTAGCTGATCGAATAGATCATTAATCATCGGCAGATGGTACTTGTTCTTGATGGTCACGTCGTTCAACGAACGATAATCCACAACCATTCTCAGGGTTCCATCCTTCTTCTCTACCAAAAGAACTGGGGCTCCCCAAGGTGACGAGCTTGGCCGAATATATCCTTTCTCCAATAGCTCATTAATTTGGTTCTTGATCTCCTTCAAATCGTTCGGGGGCATCCGATAGGGTCTCTTGGATATTGGGGCTGTGCCGGGCAATAACTCAATCAGAAATTCAATGTCTCTGTCCGGTGGCATTCCTGGTAATTCCTCCGGAAATACATCGGGAAAATCTTGCACCACTGGCACTTCCTCCTGAACAACTCCCGTGAGGAAATTCACCTGATTCTTCATCTAGCTACGTCTGGATACATACTTGATCCTCTTCTGCTCCGGGGTGGTGAGCAGAATCGACTTGTGGGCACAGTCTATGTTTCCTTCAAACTTCGTCAACCAATCCATGCCTAGGATTACATCCAAGGTCTGGGTTTCCAATACTATGAGGTCTGCGGGAAATTTATGGTTTCCGATGTTGAGGGTTGCATGACAGCCTAAACCTGCCATCATTTCTCCTCTGCGGGCCCGGCGTGAAGAGGGCTTCTAAGGGTTCTAGTGGGCAACCCGTACTTTTCCACAACTACCCTTGATATGAATGAATCGTTGCACCGAATCAAAGAGTACCAATACGGGATGTGAATTTAATAAAAACTTACCAACCACGATTATCGGCTGATCATAGACGTCCTCCACGTCAATGTGGTTCACCTGAGCACGAGGAAAAGGGTTGGGCTTCTTGGCTGAGCTTCCATTGCCGTTTCCATTCCTCTGCTTGGCCTCCGGGCAGTCGGTGGCATAGTGCCCTGTTTTACGGCACTTGAAGCAGTGATGTGACTCAGATCTTTACGAGTGGGGCGGGACGATCTGGTTGCCATTGCCGTTTCCATTGCCATTTCCATTGCTGTCTTGTTGTCCTGGTTGCGGTTATTCCCATTTCCTCCATGGTTATGTCCTCCATGGTTATGATGGGTATGCCCTCCAGTATGGGACATAACGGGCTTCTGCTGAGCTCGAGTTGTACTTCCCTGCCATACTTCCGCTATGCTATCAATCTGCTGCTGCTTGCCTTCAAGTATGGTGGCCTTGTCTACCAGCTCTGGTAGTTATTGAAGGTAGCCACCATTAGCTGCATACCCAGCTCGTCATTGAGTCCTCGAGAAACTTTTCCGCTTTGCGGCATCGTAGCCACATCATCCGGGGCATAGCGAGCTAACTTGTGAACTCATCCACGTCTCGCCCCACAATGCGGTTCCCTGGCGTAAGTTGCGGAACTCATGCTTCTTCGCACTCATGGCTCCAGCTGAAACATGGCGGTGCGAAAGCCTGCTGGAACTGATCCCACGTGATGGTGGCGATGGGATAAGTGGCGGTGTAGTTTTCTCACCAAGAGGCTGCAGGTCCATCAAGTTGATGTGCGGCAAAGCGCACCTTTTCTGCCTCTGTGCACCCAGCAGTGGCTAACTCCCTTCCGACCTTGCGGAGCCAATCATCGACCACAATCGGCTCGGTCTGCTAGAGAACACCGGCGGATTCAGCCTTAGGAAGCGGGTCAAGTTGTCAGCGGGGGTGGTGGCGGTGGATTGTTGTTGTTGTTGTTGTTGTTGTTGTTACAGTTCGGATGAGCATCCGCATGAGGGCATTCTGCTGCTTTGGATCAGCCGGGTGAGCTCCGGCGGAAAGTTGAGACCGGGGTCACGTCTCGGAGGCATCTGGTGTTTTGGAGTGGATGAGAAAATTAGAATAGAACAATGGTCTAATGAGAAATATCACTACCCATATGAATGCACAATCATAATCACACCAATCATTTATTCAATCATCTCAAACATGGTTCAATCTCGGATTACAAATTTCACGACTAATCGAAAATAACGACCTAACTGATCGACGGAGAAATAAAATAACATGGCGGTCGACTAAATGTCTTCATCAATTATCCTTGCGTCCTCGATGCGGTGTCCTCCGGTGTGGCATCCTCGATCTGGCGCCTCCTCTTCTGACTTTCTTCGTGGAGCTCCTTCATAATCCTGGTCATTGCTCACGAGAGTCCGTCATCTCCACTCGGAAAAAGGTCTTCTCCGATGTCCATCTTCTCCTCTAATGCGGCAACATCCATCTTCAGCTTGTCGACTCTCTCCATGAAATCCGTGATTTCTTCTTCATGGTCAAGGAAGTCTGCATGTGCTTTCTCCTCCGTTCCAGATTCACGGAACAACAGCCTCCTGTGTACCTTGAGTTCTGGCGATGCGGATCTCCCGTTTCTGAGGAGACACTTCAAGTCTTGGACATATGAGAGGATGGAGTCGTCCTCTGATGACGGATGATATCTCCATTCCTAGCTCTGCGAGAAATCATGGCGAGTCGATGGGTCGAGCTCGGCTCTATACTCTTCTCGGAGATGTCCAAGTGCACGATAAATCGCCATGTCTCTTCCGAGGATCCGGTTGAAATCGGTAAACTCAAAGTCAATAGGCTCAATGTCCTCGAAGGTCCTCCTGGAATGTGCACCTCGATCCTGTGGCGGGTATCCGTCGGAAGTGCATTGGTAGGCTTCCGGTGATCGAGGGCGAGCAATCTTCAGCTTCTTCACGATCTGGACCAGCTTCTTGCGAAAGGCATCGTCTCATCTGGTGGCAAAACTCCGGTAGCGAACTGGGGTGAACTCGCGGCCATCTAGAATGTTGAAAATCGGAGAGAAGTCAGAAATGAACAGCGGAGAATTACGGAATGATAAGGACATAAAATAAATAGTCTCTTCCTATGGCTTTCCGATCCTAGGGGTTACGTCCTACGGTTAGTGTGTGCTCTGAATACCATCTCTGTGCGACCCGACCCAAAATCGGTCAAGTCTACGTGTGCATACCATCCCAAGATCATCTTGGCACACACAGACATTGATGAAATAATCAAAGTTCAATCACACCTGAATTTATTACGATTCTCATATCGAGTCTTTATTACAATAGAATAAATTCGGCGAAGGCCAACTCATGAGAAATAAACTAAATAAGCTGCGGGCGTAGAAGAATAGCGAGTCCATCCGACTCCAAAGGGCAATCGCCAAGCGCGGTTCGTAGCCTCACTCTGATCGGAATAATCCTCGCAACATAAGATGTTGCAGCCGTAGGTCAGCATTTTGAATATGCCGGCAAGTCATGAAGAGAATAACAATAAAATTACTAACACTATATGCAATTTGGCTGTGGGGCTCTAAGTTTCATTGTTTTTTTGAAAAGCCAGTTTTTCCCTACCACAAGGTCTTGTTTGCAAATACTACAAAATTTGTTGGTAGTTATTGAGATGGTTCCGCCAACCAATGTCTCATTCCCAAAATTATTAAATAATCCCTCAATTAATTTATTAATTTCAGTGTTGAGATTTCGAAATACTTCCAAGTTCGAGAGGCTCAAATTGTCCAGAATCGGGACACGGCTAACCGATTAGATCTTCACTCTGCAGAGGTTTGCGCACTTTACCCGCAAGAATCGTTCCTCCTTTTAAGTCTTCGCACTTCATGGTGTTTGAAGGCGGACGAACGCAACAGGGTCTTCGAAGAGTTCTTCGCCACCGCCGGTACCCATCCAATCCTACCGTTCTTCTACATCTCGTAGCACCGTCCGCCAGAGTCACAACTAAGGTTGACCAAGCGAGCCCATAATGGCTTGCGGTTGCACAGGTAAGCTTCCGGTCAATGGGGTATACATCCGTCTCTTCGTGGCTGGGTGAAGCTTTCGCAAGATGTCATGGCACTTCTCCATGCATCCCGGCCAACCACTGGGTTCTCCAGGTGCCCGTCAACCGCCCTCCACCCAGAGTGAATTTTGAAGTCCATCTTGATCTTGAAGTCATGGGGTTGTCATCATCTTGACTCTCACATCTCCTTATGATTCACTCAACCAATCCCGCTCTGAGCATAGCAAAATAAACTACTTCGTCCCGGGCAATGGTAACAAGGGGAATTGGGTTCATCCTACCTCATGATACTACTCAAGAACATACTTCAAATTCACCTACTGCATGCATGGTGGGGAGGTGTAATTCTAATGCAATAAAATCATAGGTATAGTAAAAGAAATATGATCAATGACTTGCCTTGCTAACGATCTTCGAAAGCTAGGGACTCGTGGTAGCAAGTTTCGCACTCCGGAAATTCTACCGAGGCAAACAACAATCATAATAAGCATACAACATATGATCACTTAACATAATAGCATGCTAACATAACACACAAAGCAACTGAACCAAAACCCAAAGAAACTCGAAGAAATTCAAATCGATGTTTTCACCACATCATACAACAACCAAGAAATAGTTTTACACAACAAAATTTTTCTTAACAGAACCTAAGCATGGGTTTATGCTACCTAACAGAAAAGAAATCATCATGCAACTAGGAGCAAAAAGAATCACATTAAAAGCTATTATAAAACTCCTGTTATGCCTAAAACAATCCTAGCAAGTAAAAATAAAATAGAAGTTTTATTTATTATAAATAAAAGTTCATGATCTAAAGTTACAGAAACTAATCTAAAATAAACTATCACCTAAGAAAAATAAAATTATTTGCTATATGAAACAATAGGAAAACAGTAGCTAGTTAAATAAATAGGAACAACATGATTTTGATTAAAACTATTTTTTATTAAATCTAAAATACCTAAATAAATTCCTACGGTTAGGTAAGGTCAAAACAAAGTTGTGACAAAAGAATCACTAAAAATAATATTCCTAACTCATTTTATAGCAGAATTACTAATCTGTCTAAAACTAAAATAAAGCAATTTTAAATAATTTAAACATGGCCAAACATATTTTCTACAGAAACTACAATAAATTTGCAAACCAACAAAAAAAGAATCACTTAAAAATATTAAGTAGATTAAAAGATATGGATTTTACAAAACAGAAACTATTCTGTTAAAAACAGAAACGGAAAATATTACTAAAAAGGAAAACTGGGCTAATGGGCCTATCTAACGCATCGGCGTTAAATAACTAAAATACGCCCGAGACTTTAAACCGCTTCGGCCGGTCTAACTAAACCCTAATAAAACCGGAACTAAACCGGAACTAAAACCGGTTCTTTTAAAAATAAACCTAACGCTTCGGGGATCTAATCTAGAGCGTTGGTCCTAGATCGGACGGCGGAGAGGAGTCCGGCGACTTACCGCGGGGTCGACGCCGGCGATGGTTGATGGCGGCTCGGGCGACGACGGCTCCGGTGGCTCCGGTGGTCGGGGACGACGGCGGAGGCCTCCGGCGAGTGCGGCGTGGCGAGGGGGTTCGGTTGGTGGACTCGGGCGAGCTCGAGGTGGTCGGAGGTGGCCGGAACGGGGCTAATGGCGCGGCGGCGGCTCGGGTGCTCCGGCGACGGATTGCGGCGAGGGGAGAGTGTCGGGCGAGGAGAAGCAGGCGAGAGGAGGGTATATATAAGGGGCACCGACTTGGCGAGGCGATCGAGGCGAGAGATCCCGGGATCCCGGATTCGGCGGGATTCGTGTGAGCGGTGGGTGTTGGCGTGGGGAGGAAGAAGGTGGTGGGGCGGGTGTCGTGAGAGAGAGAGGGGGTTGCGGTCGGTTGGCGAGGCCTAGGGTTTTGGGCGAGGGGCTCGGCGTGGGCTGGCTCATTGGCCATTGGCGCGGGCAGTCAGTTCGATCGGGCTGCGCTGGGTGGGCAGTTGGCACAACTAAGCGCCAGGGGGTTCCTTTTCCTTTTTTTGAAATAAAGAGAGAAAAATATATAAAATATAAATATTTTATATAGGACATATATATATCAAAATGATCAGGGGAATATTCCCTATAATTTGAACATTTCCAGGGGCAAAACTCAAACTTTATAAAAAAATCATTTTTCTAAAATTCCAAATAAAATTAGATTTGAATTCAAACTTTTTGGCAGAGTTTTCTTCTGACATATTTGGAGTGTCATGTTTACTCCTCTCATACTTTTTCTCAAGTATTTGTCAGGCATAGTTTTGAAACAAATTTCAACTGCCAAATTCAAATTCAAATTCCAACAACTCAAAAACTTCTGAAACTTCAAATGTCACTCAAATTCAAACAATTTGCATAGATGCTTAGCTATAATTGTAAAACATTTCAAATAGGAAATTTGGGATGTTACAATAATTCATTATTTGTTTTATTATTTTCAGTTGCTTTCTTCTTTAATGGGAAACCAATGACACTAATTCATTGTTTCTTAGAAAACTTCACCATTTTAATATTGTTTATGTTTTTATTTCATTTTCTTTATTCTTCAAGGGTAATACCAATACCTCTAATTTATTCCTACTTAGGAATTCTTTTTTGTGAAATTTCATTGTTTGTGCTTATTTTTGCATATTATAACAAAACGTGATTTCTATTCAAACCGTGTGGAAATGTTATCATTATTGTTTTTCTTTAATTTTCGTTCTTCTTAAATGGTTAATACCGATACCACTAATTCATTATTTTGATCCGGAGAAGTAGAGACACCATGGATCAAATAGCAATGCCATTAATTCATTCTTTATTTAGATAAAAAAATTACGATTTTTTTCACTATTATGTGTTTATTTTTGCATATTATAACAAAGCGCAATTTATGCCGTGTGCAAATTTTGTCATTATTTTGTTTTAGTTTTTTATATGATTTTCTTTCTATTTAAGGGTATTTTTGCTTCCTTTTTTATTTCTTTTTTTGTTTTATGGGTTTTATTTTTTCCATTTCCTTTCCTTTATTGGTTGTTTTTGTGGGTTTTTGGCTGAGTGTAATTTTATACAAACAAATACTATATAATATGTGTCAAAATTTCATGATTATATGATTATTTTTGCATAATACGATAAAGTGCAATTTCGGTGCAAAGTTATGCGCAAGTTTTGTTGTTGTTGTGTTCATTCTTAAAGGAAATACATTATTTCAGTTACACTATGGAAATTATAGTAGAATGCAAAAAATGCACTATTATATGCTTATTCTTTGCATATTTCACAAAGTGTAATATCAATGCAAATTGTGTGCAAGTTTGGAAAGTTTTTTTATTTTCATTTTCTTTCTTCTTAAAGGGTTTCATTCTTTCTTAGAAAAATTAATATTGTGATTTTGTTTTAGTTTTTTCTTCTGAAAGTGTAATACCAAGGCTAGGTGTTTAGTCATTGTAGCATGTTTTTCCGCTGGCTGTGACATCTCTTTATCTTTACTGTTCTTGTGCTCCTTTTGTGAGCTAGTTCTAGACCTCAGACTCTGTTTACGTAGTTTTGGTTATAAATTGGCTGCATGCATCATTCTGATGCAAAGGTGGGAGGCTTTCCTCCTTTTTTAAAAAATATATGCATTTTCCGTCATTGTTTGTTTTATGCGTTTTTACATTTTATTTCTTCTTTTGTGCAACGCAATATCATGCCACTAACCATGGCCAGCCAGCTCACGCACTGACAAAGCCGAAGCTAGCAAGCTCACGCGCGACGCGGAGCTAGCTAGCTCATGCATGGAAATTTCAGTCGACTGACTGGTAGTAAGTCCCCTTTATCTCAGTTGTTCCGTTAGTTATCTGATGATAGTGGGCTGATAGTGGAGCTCGGCCAAAGTTTGACCGTATGGAAAAGGTATACTACCGTATAACAACCACTGCACACTGACACTGTAATCGGCCGGACCCGATCTACGGATGCCGGTGAGCCATCGAAATCAACCGGCACCTACGCAAAACGTACACGCATATACGACGATCAATAGAAACGGATGCGTACACGCGTGCGTGCGCCCGTTAATTACCTCTTTTGCTTTGTCGCGTGTTCGGTCGCCGTATGCGCGCGCTGTCTCGACGTTCTTTCTCATGGATTCTGCTGGTACACGCGCATGTTCTCCTCTCTCATTTTCTCTCGCCGTTTATGAGCCAGGGTGGCGTGCCTGACTTAACTCTTGTTTGATTCCCTGATGCTGCTTAGTTAGCTGCCAAATAGCACCCCCAAATAGTTCGCTGGCAAATATGGAACGCATGCATGTACGTAATTAACATGGTTGATTTGTCTGTGCAATGTGGATACTCCTATATGGAGTATTACGCTACTGCACACCCATATTTGGAAGCATTTTACTTCCTCATTGATTAGGATATATCTCGCTTGATTAACTCGTTATTTATGTGTAGCTATATAGGTGCGTCACTCCCTTGCTATGCGCTCGTTAAATATACGTCGTCCAGGGATTTTCCTATCGATCGGCTCGATCTTGCTTCTACTGCTCGATCCATTGGTACGATGGTGAAGACGAGGATTGGTGCCGTCGGGCCTTGGGCGCTTCTCGCTCTTGCGCTCCTCCTCATCGCCGGCAGCTGCGTCCAGGCGGCGGACGAGCAGGCGGCGAGCGGCGGTGGCAGAAGGAGGAGGACGCATCGACGTTCCGCGGCGGCGGTCGCGGACATGATGGTGCCCATCACCTTCCTCAACGCCTCCGTCGAGAAGGGAGCTGGTATGTCCACTCCAAGTCCAAGCATGGTTCTGTGAATCACTGCTCGTTTCTTCTTGTTCGTCTGCACCTCTTTTTTAGTTTTGGCGGGGGACCTCTGCTCCTTTTCGGTGTGTAGTATTGGAAATGGTATCTTACCTGCTTGATCGATTCAGCTGATAGCTAGCGAGTGTAAAATTTTGGGGGTATGTAGTGTAGAGTGCAGGTGGCCGGGCAACTCGATGTTGCAGATTCTCAGCAGTTTTTCTGCTAATTTCTGACGCCGGTCGGTAGTTTCATACCACGGGAGTATGAAGCATCACATGTTTATGAGAAACTGGAATCCAGGGGCGCACGACAATATTGGCATGCATTCTTCATCTTTTTCCTTGTGCCTCCTACGCTTAAGAGATCGCTCCCGTGCGTCTCCGGCGGGCTGCACCGGGGCCACTCAGATCCAGCTGTCGGTGCCCTTTCTCTTCCTCCCTCGCCGCAGCTGGGGAGCGCCATCGGCCGGCGAAATATACCAGCGGCTGCATGATGTTGAGCCCATGTGTGCACAAGTAACGGTGTCCGAGCGCAACTTCCCTGCTGAAGTGTGGATTTCCCCTTCTGAAGATCTGAGTTGGTCGTAAGTTTGCTCACTTTTCTCTACACTACACTTACATGTGGGGCCTTTTGTGAAAATAGGCAGAAATAAAATCAGAGAAATGCTTCAAATCAGTGTGTGCTTCAAATCACCTGACAGATCGCAGCCCCGCGTCCATTGTGTGCCGCGTGGGCGCGGGCCCCATGCAGGGTGCCTTATCTTGTTCACCATCTCTCCCATAGAGATCATGACTTTTCTTCTCATCATCAACATCGAAGGAAATCAGACCAGTGTGTCGAATCCTCTCCTCTCCCTCATCCTCACACACCGCTCCTCCGGCGAGCTCAGGAGGCCGCCAGCCGATGCCGCAAGGCCAGGGAATGGTGCTGCAACCCGTCTGCGCGCTGCTTCAAGGGAAGAGAGGGACGGTGGTGACCACCTATGGTGTTTCAGAAACATCACTTATGTTGCATAGGCTTGCCAGATTGCAACGTCGTCAACATTTCTAAAATCGTCAGTGTGGCGGAGGTGTGGGTGCTGCGAGCTCGCTGAATTGCAACTTCGCCGTCAGTTTCTGATACATCGCCGATGTTGTGAAGATGCGGGTCTCGCGAGCTTGTTGTATTTCAACTTCATTGATGTTTTTGAAACATGGTAAGTGTTGTGATGTTGTTTTTGTGCAGGGGGATGCGGAAGGTGAATTGCAACTTCGCTAATGCCTCTAAAAGATCAATGTTGCGCAGCTTTTTTTTTTTTTGGCGAAGGATGAGCGAGACGAGGAATACACTACGGGCCATTTGATCATGGCTGATCTGACGGTGGAGGAGGCGGTGGATAACTCAGTTATCACCCGACAAACGCGTAGCACGACCCAAATAAAATGCCGGGGAAGTAGAAAGTTGGTCTAGGGACCTTATGTGGGTTCTAGTTTCCATTCCAATGTGCGGCCGACAAACCTCTCCCAGTCTTTTCGTTTACCCTTTTCATCAAAAATGAAAAGTAGTGGTCACTGCGGTTGCTTATTCACTTGCCGCGGAGTTTTTGTGGTTTTTGGCTTTTCAGCAATTTACTAGTACCTCCGTTTCTAAATATAAAATGTTTTATTGTTTAAAAAATAAGATAAATATAAGACGTTTTGACAATTTGTTAAACTGTCAAAACGTCTTATATTCAAAAACAGACGGTGTATATCAGAATCAAGCCTAAGAATTTTGAGTGGTATTGGATATATACTATTGAATTGTGAGCACACATTGATTTATTTCAAATCCCGTGTAACACACGGGCACTTTGCAATGTGCGATTGCAGTGTGCATGGATGGGACGCCGGCGGCTTACCACCTGGATCGGGGCTCCGGGGCAGGGAACAAGAGCTGGATCGTCAACCTCGAGGTACCTCGCGGGCGCACTTATACAGTGGTGCATGCATCTATGATTTGACCTGATCCTTTGATCCATGGTAAGTGCAGGGAGGCGGGTGGTGCAACAACGCGAGGACGTGCAGGTTCCGGACAAGGACCCACCATGGCTCGTCCAACTTCATGGAGAGACGGATCACCTTCACCGGCATCATGAGCGCCAGCCCCGCCGAGAATCCTGGTCCGTCTCTCTCAGCTCCAAAAGCAAAGATGGATTGTTAGGGCATCTCCAGCCATTGAGCCCCTCAGGAGGCATTTTTTTCGCCCCTTGGGGGGCTACCGGCGAAAATTCTAGCCTGGGGTGGAACGATAACCACTCGTTGCCCCCCGCCTAAGTCGTGCGTGCTCTGCTCACAAAGCTCGCCACCGACCGCTCGCCATCGCCAGTAGCCTCGCGCCATGACCGACCGCTCCTCCTCGCGCTGTCGGCCGCCGTCCAACCCTTCGCGGCGTCGGCCCTTCTTCGCCAGCACCACGGCCCGGCGTCGCTCTCCTCCTCCCGCCCATGCTGCCGCTTTGCTCCACACGGGCCCGCCGGCGACCAGGGCGCGCCAGTACATCCGGAGCGGATCGCCGGGCCGCGCCATCTTTGGCGCCGGTGGTGAACTCATCAGTGGCCCGGTTCCGGCGGAGCTGGCGGCGCGAGTACGGCCGGCGAGGCGCGCGGCGACCGATGGGCGCTGCGTGTGGCGCACCACGCCCCGTCATACTGCGGTGGATGGAGCGAGTTGGCTGCCCCGCCCACCTCCACCGTCGTCGCCAACACCACCTATATCCCCAACAAGCGCGACGCGGAGATCCGCCGCACCCTCACTGCCGACGGCACCCTCCGGAAGAAGAGGAGATGGCGACGCAGCAGGAGATCCAGAGTCGTACTACGGGGACATGGCCGTCATGTTCGGCAAGTGGGAGTTCGACCCCATGGCGCTGCCGAGCCGCCGTGCCGGTGCACCCGTGGCGGCGACGAGGACGGCCTCGTGCTTCCCTGCGTCGTCGTCGCTTTAGTGGCTCCGCGCCACACGACAAGGTGGAGTGTCCGGGCGGGCGAGACTTTTTCTCCGCGGCTGCCCGGGAGGCGCGACGCAGGCTAACGACGGGCGACAGGGCGGCGCTTGCGGCTCCTCCGGGGAGATGCGGGCGAGGCCGGCGACGGGAGACGGGGCCGGCTCGCCGGAGCGAGGAGCAGGGGAGAGAGGAAAGAGAGCAGAGGAGCGAGGCGAGCATGCAAGAGAGAGTTTGTCTTTTTTGCATGCATCATATGATGGGCCAAGCCAGGAAAAGAAGGAGAGGGGGGTAGAGAGGCTGGCAGTGGCCCTTTGGCAGCGAAAGTATCGCGCCGGCGCCCCCAGCTGCCTCCCGGTTTGCTGCGTTCCGCTTGCGCGCGCCGGCCGTAACTTTAGACAAATCCGGCGCTTTTTGAGGTCTTGGGATCCCGACTGGGAGAAAAATTAGACGCCGGTATCTAAAAAGTGCTCGTGGGGGGCTTCCTGGGGGCCGGCTGGAGATGCCCTTACATGCATGATTAATCTCGGGCAAACGAAATGTATACCATCGACGTACGACATGCACATTTGTATCATGCAGATTTCTACAACTGGAACCGGGTGAAGATCCGCTACTGCGACAGCGGCTCCTTTGCGGGCGACACCTTCGACAAGGTGCGCATCGATTCTTTACACGCAACAATTTGTCAGCTCTTCATGCATCGACCCGTGCTGTCATCATCACCATCCTACATCCTCACGCATGATCTTTCTTTTCTTTTCTTCTGTATAAATATGTTGCAGGGTACTGGGCTCTACTTCCGGGGGCAGCGGATCTGGGAGGAAGCCATCCGGCACCTCCTCTCCATCGGGATGGCGTCGGCCGACCGGGCGCTTCTCACGGGCTGCTCCGCCGGGGGGCTGGCGGCCATACTGCACTGCGACCAGTTCGGCGCCTTCTTCGCCGGCCGAGGCACCACCGTCAAGTGCCTCGCCGACGCAGGCCTCTTCCTCGACGCGTGCGTCTACTTATTTACCTCCTCAAGTATACATACATCACCGTCGCTCTCACGGTCTCAACCCAGCTGATGGATGGTTTGCATGCAGCGTGGATGTCTCCGGGGGCCGCAGCTTGAGATCCTACTACGGCGACATTGTAGCCATGCAGGGAGTGTCTCCAAACCTTCCGCCGACCTGCACCGATCACCTCGACGCCACCTCGGTGCGTGCTTTCATTTACCGTACTAGTACTACTGTAGTTAATTTGCATGCAAGACAAATCATCGTGAGTAGTACTGTAATTCTCTTTTGTCACTCAACTGATCCTAGCATGCATGCAGTGCTTCTTCCCTCAGAATATCATCGACAACATCAAGACCCCCATCTTCTTGCTTAACGCAGCCTACGACGTCTGGCAGGTAATTAGATATTTACACTGCACATGAAGGATGACTTATCTTAGGTAATTGATTTTCGCAAGGAGCTAGCAAATGTGACGGAAATTTAATCAGATTGAGGAAAGCCTGGCCCCAAGCAAAGCTGACCCCGGCCGCGCCTGGCGAGCCTGCAAGTTCAACCGCTCCGCCTGCAATGCGTCTCAGATAAACTTCCTGCAAGGTAAAGGACAATTCATACTTGCGATGTCTAACCCTAATCGCCGCTCGAACCTAATTAACTGATTGAGCAACTAGCAAGCATGAAAGCCGTTGCATAGCTAGCGTTAGAGGCAGAACACAATACTCCTCTCAGTGAAGTGAGGATCCGGACAACCACCGAGTCCTGAGTAACTAATTTTGTTCACACATGCAGGTTTCAGAGATCAGATGGTGGCATCCGTGAGAGGCTTCTCCAGTTCCAAGAGCAACGGGCTCTTCATAAACTCGTGCTTCGCCCACTGCCAGTCCGAACTGCCGGCCACCTGGAACGGCACCCCTGCCATTCAGAACAAGGTAGAATACATCAAGTCTCACCAGCATTTACACTTTTTTTTTTATTGAGGAATAGCATTTACACATTAACACATCCGTTAACAGTTCATATAAATTTTGTGGTCGTTGCAAATACAGAGGATCGCAAAATCTGTCGGCGATTGGTACTTTGGCCGGGCCGAAGTGAAGGCGATCGATTGCCCATACCCCTGCGACAACACATGCCGCAACATCATATAAGAAGATCTTGCAAGCAAGGGCCGATTCGAGCCTCATTATTAGGATTTAGAACCCGAGGCATGTTTTTTCTTTTTTTAGTTTTCCATACAGACTTCACTTCAGGCCGGAAGGTTATGTATTTGTGTATGATGTAATTATGAAGGTCTCTTCGGACTAAACTTGTTAAATGTAGCAGAAATAAAAAGAAGAGGCTAAGAGGGAGGAAAAAAGACCCCCAATTTTTCTCGTGACAAAGACAGCCAACTCTCTATGCCCTCTCCCTAGCTAAACTTAACTCCCCAAAAACGAGGGTATTGGCCTTTTGGGAGGCTTGCACCTAGTCCTTCCCCTAAACTTAACGACTTCTTTGATAAATTGCAAACTGAGATCCATTGTTGCCCTCTGAGGCATGTAAATTGTCTTTAAATATGTTGCATGGAGGAGCTTTCCAGATAGTTAGCCTTGCAAATAGAGGAAATCTTTGCAGGACATTGAGGTCATTGTACGAGCCAGACATCCCAAAGTAAGAATGCCAAATCTACAGATCCTCTTATTCGACTACTTAAAGTATGATGGCTCGATCATGGCAACGCCGGTGAACTGTCGGTGCCATGCCGCATGACAATTCTTCCATGTCCAATGCATAAAACTAATTGATCCAAACATCCGACGAAAGCCCCTTTACTCACCTATCGCCATAAGCCTCACAGTGTCTCAAGTAATCAACTTGGAGGAGCTCAATTACAACCAGTGTAAATCTGTTCACACTCTCGATGATGGTATGATAAACTAGGTACCATGAACATCACTACGCCAAACTAGAAAGCGCCAATTGGACCATGCAATGACGAGGGCGTGAGCCAACGCAATACAACATGAGGTGAATCTTTTCCTCAATGACTACCCACTTGATATGTCTAGGGGTAATGGTGGGCTGCCTAACACATGAACCTTGTGTATGCTTAGGGTTGAAGGCAAGGAACATGAACAAGCAAGGATAGATAGCCAAGACACGGACTCGGAGCAAGGAAAAGGACAAATGGAATATCCCCTGCCTGGCCAGAGCAACCCTAGACGCATCACAGGCCCTTGGCCGGACCGCCAGGCGCTAATATTTGTAGCCATAGAGCCTGAGGAAAATTGTCGGATCATCTAGGGCACAGACTGAACGACCCCAGACAAGCCACCAGACCTCGAGGAGCGACCACACACTATAGACTAAAGGTCCATCGAAGCTTAGCCCCAAATCGTTTGGGCTAGACACCAAATTGTTCGGGCAGCTGCATGAGTGCGGATTTGGGCCAAGGCATGTGTAGGAAACCGGTCGTAGCATGTTTGATGTTTGTTGTTGCTGGATTTGGTTATCCTCGTTTATATTCCTCTCATTTGCTTATCTCTCTCCTTCAATTTGTGAAGATCAGGCAACCAGAGGTCGACCAGACGCATTGTTTGGTATAGGAGCAGAGGTTGCCTCAGATTGGTTGTATCACCCCTCTCGTCCCCTATCTTGCTAGCTTTCTTTTGGAATTTTATAACAAAATTTGAAAATCATCTGAGCCATGAGAACTACTCCCTCCGTTCCTAAATAATTGTCTTTCTCGAGATTTCAACAAATGACTACATACGGAGCAAAATGAGTGAATCTACACTCTAAAACATGTCTACATACATCCGTATGTTGTAGTCCATTTGAGATGGCTAGAAAGACAATTATTTGGGAACGGAGAGAGTAGGCTGTAGCCAAGTGGCAAAGGGAGTTAATTTCTGGTTCCTCACTCGGGTGAGCTTCTTTTATAAAAATATGTCATGAATGTATCTCATTTAAAAGAAGAAGAAAAAGGTAAAGTGTCAATAAAGGTATCCATTCTGTCAAAAAACTTCTCCTTGCCCGTTTTTTTTTGTGAGCCATGCTACCCCTCTTGTAGAAACTTCAAACCCACCAACCATTTCTGTTACGAACCTAAAATCTGGTTCAAAGTATGAAATGAATAAAACCCGGTTCAAAGTGTCACAAGGTCATAATATCTAGTTCAAAGTGAAATTAGACAACATAATTATAAAATCTTCAATCTTTTATAATGTGAAGATGCTTCTAAATGAATCTGCACATATCCTAGCTATTATATAATAAAGTATTATTATTACTACGCTTGAACTGCGACCGTTTTTCCAAAGAAAAAAAAAAGAACCGGAGGGAGTACTAAGCTCTAGCATGTGGTTGTAGTTATAATTGTGCAGTTATAAAACCTATAGCCAAGAGGCTGTAGATTTCAAAAATAGAGGTGCACTTATATTACAAATTTACAAGAGGCTGCTAACCTCTGAGCGAACAAAATAATTGACATATTTCAACCAAACAAGGACAAATCTAGATGTCTACGTCAAAACTAAAAAGGACAAGATGCTCACTTTGTCCGGGGCTTCAGGCCTTCTCAATCTGTACCGAGCTGCTCAATCTTCACAGTTGACTCAGGAGAGTTCTCCTCAGTCCACACAGCTGCATCCTGGTACCCAAGCTCGTACAATTTGTCTAGAACTTCATCTTCAGCAGGTTCCAGAGCCCAGTTAAACAGCTGGAATTCGTTCAAGAGCACCGAGGGTAAGTTTTAGAACAAAACCATGGATAGTTGCAAGAACTGGTACATGCGAATTTCTGCTACCTGTCGTGGAGTAGCTCTGTTCTCCGGATTGCAGTCTGGACTAATACCAATCCCTTGCAGTCCTAGTCTGCCAGCTGGGAAAGCGCAGATTCGAACCTACAGTAACAGCCATACCAGTCAGTGATGAGCATTGTGTTAAACTAATGTGGTCTGAGTACTACAGTACTGGTTCCACCAGTGGACAGTGAATGGTGCTGAAAACAGAGTAACAGAATGTACAAACAAAAGCCTCAGCTCGCAAGTGAGGACGAATATCAGGCAAACTTATGCCCGCGCTCTCGTATGAAGGAGGAGAAGTGCTTGTGTGGAAGGCACAAAATAAAGATAGTATTTCAGTTAAGTATGGTTATGAGTATAAAAGAGTATAAACAAGTGTATTTGGGAAAGAATATGCAAAGAACAATATTGTGAGGCAAACACATGTGGCAACATCCTTTCAATGGCAGATCATCAAACAGAAGGAGAGATGTCTTCATTGTTGGGAGAAAGGAAGAAAATTCCTCCCAGAAGAAATAAATGAAAGACAAGGCTCCAGATAATTGTGCATCTAAAAGTACCCTAAATTCCAAAAATATACTCCCTCCGCTCATAATATAAGAGCGTTTTTTACACTAGTGTAGTGTCAAAAACGCTCTTATATTATGGGACGGAGGGAGTAGCATGCAAGACACTA
Source organism: Aegilops longissima (assembly GCA_021605205.1). Lineage (NCBI taxonomy): Eukaryota > Viridiplantae > Streptophyta > Magnoliopsida > Poales > Poaceae > Aegilops > Aegilops longissima. Next base: position 618,971,360 of record CM038677.1, on the reverse strand, counting down.
ATAATGCTTATGATCACAATAATGTTGCAGGAACAGCAAAAGGAAGTTGTAGATATACTGTTTCAGAAGCAGAAGTGGGTGGCATAAACAATGTAAGGCCCCCATCAACGCACAGCCTGTTACGGAATAAAGTAGCAGGCCTGGGGGCTAAGTATCTGAAACAAGAACAAAAATAAATCGTCTTCTCATTAAGCAAAATATAACTAAATAGTAAAAACACAAATGCAGTGTTAGGAAAGGTTAGCATGAGTCTCACCCAGGAATAAACGAAGATGTAATAATTGCATTAATCACGTCTTCCTTGGAGTCAAACTGGTCGACCAGTAAGCCCCTAGGCCTCCAGGACAACTGAGTAATAGCAACTGTATGAGAAGAACATCAGTTTTCTGAAAATGACCAAGCTAAGTTGCCAGAGATCAAAATAGCAGAAAATGCACATAGACAATATGAAGATACAACACTTGTATAGTATAAACCTTACCACGGATCCTTCCGTTGCACCTGATATGCAGATCATCTGGGAGAAACTTTTCTAGAACATCCTTGAGTACAGCCTGCACAAGGGCACAGGATTACATGGTGAAAACCTGTAAAAGTTCACCAGCTAATACAAGTAAGAACTAGTGCTTGGCATAATATCTTTGATCTTCAGCTTATTTATGTAAGGGCGTATAACAAGATGGCAGGTTATTCATCACCCTTTTATGCCACTACTTTGTTTGTAAATGACAACATGAACTTAATCTTGAGTAAGTACAGCAAACACCAAACAAACCAAAATTTGAAAAATTGTTTGTAAATGACAACATGAACTTAATCTTGAGTAAGTACAGCAAACACCAAACAAACCAAAATTTGAAAAATGAGATAATCTATAATACTACAACACATTCCCAACTCAGTTGGAAAATTAGTCATAAATAAACCATGACTCGCATAGTTTTGCCTACAATGTACACGTTCAGGTACTTGAGTCAAGAGTTGGCATCTGGCACCCAATGATATATGACAAATATAACTTGATGAGCTAAATTTTCATAGCTCAGTAGGTTTTGAATTTTTTTACTAGATTAATTTTACAGAACCAAGAGCTCAAGGATTAAAGCAGTTTATGCATACATAGTAATCAAACAGACGCTCCACATCATTTCTGTCACAGTCCATTTTAGTCACCAAAATTCATGATAACTCATGTCTCATGGTCATGCACTGCTGATGCTACTGATCCAGTTTTGCAGCATCTTAATCTTTTTAATAATCAATTCATAATGCTGCACTTCAACAGATAAACACCACAAAACAGAACAATGCAAGGGTTCTAATTCATAAAGCTGACGTTGTAACCGAACTGATGTTGTAATTCTCGACTCCCTCTTTTGAGTGGTAATATATTCAGGTGGGGAAGCTCTCCCCCTGGTGACCGTTAAAAAAAAAATCATAAAGAAAACACAACACAACAATTTAGAGGAAAATACTTCACTGCGAGCATTTTTTCCAGGTCATTTGCTCCCTTACCTTACCATAATTTATCCATACAGCACTCAGTATACTTAAAACATATACTCCCTCCATTCCAAAATAAGTGTCGAGGAACAGAGGGAGTAATTTACAAAAAGAAACAAAAGACATACCCCAAGGCGAAAGGCAGTCCCTTTACTCCGGCAGTCTTCAGCTAGAATCTTGGTCACCTGAAGAGCCTCTTGCATTGTGTTCCCTGATGCAATCACTGCACAGATTATGGCACCAGCTGATGAGCCAGCTAACGGAGTTCTTTCCTAATGCATATGCCAAAAAGGGGAAAGAATAATCTATAAGAAGGTTTCTATAATAGATGAATATATAAGTTTGGATCACACATAAGTGATGAACACGCATGTATACTAGTTCCCATGCATAATCACGGCATGCCCTGCCACCACCTAGTACAAAGTAGCATGAGATCAACACACAGCCAAGCTACATGCATTTTAACCCAAAAGGCGCTCAATTGCTTGTAGGCACTAGGCACAATGGCTGAAATCACAATTTGTCCGAGCTATATCTGTCATCTGTCAGTACAGAAAGTATGGATGCACATGAGGATGTGGCGATGAGGTGGGGGATAAAGATGCGTACTGTGATGTAGCCTTTGTCGAGGAGGCACTGCGCGACGCCGAGGTGGTAGGGGAAGAGAAGCCCGGCGGCTGAGAAACTGAACCCGGGGCTCGCTGTCGCCACCTCCCGCCGCTGCCGCTGCCGCTCCGCCTCCACGTCCTCCGGACGCTGCTCCCACAACACCCCCTCGCTCCGCTCCACCTCCTCCACCGGCGCCGCCCCCCTCCCCGCGCGGATGAACAGCGCACTCAGACCCAAGAACAGCTCCCCCGTTCTCACCGCAATCGACTTCTTCTCGCTCTCCGCCTGCGGAGGCGGCGGCGGCGGCTCGGGGTCGCGGCGCGCGGCGGCGCGGGCGAGCAGGAGGCGGAAGCGCGACGCTCGTGCGGAGGAGGAAGCCGAGGGCGGAGGGGGAGAGGCGTGGGACGGCGAGGGTTTGGGCGGGGGGCCGGAGGCGGAGGAGGAGAAGGCGAGGAGGGAGGCCATGAGGTGTCGTCGGCGGCCGACGAGAAGGCCGCGTGCGCTCGCCCGAAGCATACGGTGCTGCGTAAGCTCGGATTCTTCTACGTCGTCGTTTTGTGCGTGGATATCACAAATTTTCTTTAGATTAGAAAAATATGAGTTTTGTTCCCTAAAAAAAGAAAAATATGAGTTTTGTTTACTTTTGAGTCGGTTTTGACGCACGTAATAGCTCAGTGAAATTCAGAAAACACGGATATTATGATGTTCTTGCGGCATGAACCCTAGATTTTATTTTATGGCACGCGGCAGATTAATCCGAGTTTTACGCCACACGCGGCTGCCAGTTGGTTTTCTTTTTGGATACGACCAAACTTTAACTTTTTTTTAGCAAAAAGACCAAAATTTATGCTAATCAAAGACCACAAATAGTAGGATACAATCTGGGTCATGTGATTGATCAAATCATACATGACGATCAGGTGGTTAAGCCTCCCTCTTATTAAGGGCATCTATAGCCGGGCCGGGCTAATTACGAAAAAGGCTTTCGCCTCGCTTTATAAATAAAACAAATCATCACAGCACAGCCACGAGGTAGCACATGTTCACCCCCTCCACACACAAAACACATCACAAATAGTACAAGAGGGTTCTACTAAGGGCACAACTCAACAAGCTATGAAAATGAAAACAAAGGCGGATAACCCGCAACAGCAGGGCCGGACTAATTTGGCCTCTCAAATATTGGCGGACGTGTGTTGAGCCTCTATTGTCATGAACACAACCATGCACTCCATGATAAGTGATTAAGAGTACTCTTTACAAAGGTTCCTTCCAACTTTTCAGGTTGCAAGTGCGTCATTTGTCGCAACACGAGAGTTTTCTCTTTTTTGTAAATTCATTTATTAAAAAAGTCTCTTAAACCGTGCGTCAAATCTCGAATTGTTTTCACGTTGGATTCCTTTTGTCTAGATTTTCAAAACTAGATCACAGGTTGATAGGTTTCAACGAACATTTTTTAGGAAAAAAGAAATTGAATCGGAAGCATGTTTTTTTCTCTTTCTGAAGAGGCACGATTGTGCCTCTTGCGAAAGCAAATTCGTGCCTCTACAAGAAGTGAATACGTGCCTCTCGCGGAAGGAAAAAACATATGTTTTTTCTTTTTCCGAGAGGCATGAATGTGATTCCCGCAGAAGCAAATCCGTGCCTCCACGAGAAGTAAATCCATGCCTCTCATGAAAGGAAAAAAAAAATAAAACGTGATTCTTTTCTGAGAGGCATGACTATGCCTCCCGCGGAAGCAAATCCGTGTCTACACGAGAAGTAAATCCGTGCCTCTTGTGAAAGGAACAAACACGTTTTTTTTTTTGCTTTCCCAAGAGGCACGACTATGCCTCTTGTGGAACCAAATCCGCACTTACACGAGAAGTAAATTTGTGCCTCTCACGAAAAGGAAAACATGTTTTTTCGCGCAATTTTTTCCAAAACCTAAGAAAACCCGGGGGAAACCAAAAAGTAGAAAAACCGAAAAAACATCTAAAAGCCGAAAACGCGTATAGAAAAATAAAAAATAAAATTCAAAGGAAGCGCACAGAGCGTGGCGACGGCTGAGAGCGCGCTAAGTGGCGTGCTCCTAGCCCACCCAAAGTGACACTTGAAGGGGCTTCTGAAGGAGTACTCGCTGATTAGTTGCTCCCTCCACTTTCCACTTTTATATGTCTCACATGCATTTTGATTGCGCAGGGTTGAAGAGAGAGAGAGAGCATAAAATAATAATAAGGAAAACATTTGTGTTCAACCAGATGAAAACAACGCACGCATGTTGCTCGAGAGGTGTCCCCTGGGCCGTCGATCGCTTCCCTCTCGAGCATGATCTCTTCGCACGGCCTCTTTCCTCCGCGCAACTTCCTTGCTCATGTTTTCCCGCTTCCCTATCTCTGGCTCCCATGGCGACTCTGTTCAGCCGCCCACACTGTTGCGGCCCAGGAGGAGCGACGACGCCCACAATCTGCTGCAACCTGCCATGAGCCCCGTTGTGATGTTGCAACCCAGTGGGGGGACACGCGACGCACTCCTGCGACACAACACATAGGGGACAGGCGGGCGTTGCCGACGATGCGATGTGTCGCCCGTCTACTCCCGTCGGTGCTGCAACACAACAACTCGACCACGACCACAAGTCATATATATGTTGCATTGGAGTTTCACTGGAGCCGTCAGTGCTGCATTGGAGTCCTGTCGAAGTTGCATCGGAGCTTCACTGGACGCGTCGGTAATGCGTTTGAGCTTTGCCGGAGTTGCATTGGAGTTTTCACCGGAGCCAACGGTGCTTTGTTGGAGCTCTGCCAGTGCTGCATACGCTGGCGGCAACGTCGACGTCTGCTGCATCATCGTCGGTGTTGTGATGCAGCATCGTCAGGGCCATAGAGGTGCTGGGATGGAGGACAGACAAGGTTGAGAGGGGTCCTCATGGATGTCTGGCGAGAGGAGGAAGACGAGTTGTGAAGCCTATGATCGAAAGGCTCCGTGTGCCTAATCGGATGGTTCCCGAGGAGGAGGATTTTTTGCAAACATCATCCATATGATTTGTAGCAACGGCCAAAAAATAAAAGAAAAGAAAAGATGATCCGGGCCAAATCCTATATGGCACATTGACCGGACGCGCCTGGGCATCCCATATACTTCCCATATATAAGGAGGGGTATGCGGGTTTGCGGAATACCCGGACATATGAGGACGAAGTGGGGGAGGGGGTCCGGTTGGGTGACTTTTTTCTTCTCTTTTTTGTCCGGGCAGTGATCGGTATGTCCGCCTAGACTGTTTGGGGAGAATTTGAGGGGACCAACTACAGTTGTTCTAAGCCTCTCAAGTCTCAAGGTAGGAGTACTACATATGGGACCTACCTAGAAAGAAGAAGAAAAAGAAAATACCTCCACCCCACCCATGTCGCTCACATACATGCCACCAAAAAAGAAAAAGGAAAAAAATTGAAATTGATTTACTAGATTAATTAATATGTGGCCAAGTGATCTGTGGCTAATGCATGGGATGCACCTAGCAACGGCCCACCGGCTATTTGAATGTCGGCGACCAATACACATGGCAGAGCAGCAAGGGAACGTGCTAGGGGAATGTGTGTGAGGTGCGAGAACTCACACGGATGCTACCACGGAGCGGGATGCATGCGCAAGGCCTCAGGGTTGCCGGAATCGGGTTGGGGTCGAGCCCTAGTGGCGGTTGGCGGGCGTCGCTAGGCGCGGTGGGGACATAGGGTATCAGAGGGAGAGATAGAAGAGAGGCGCTAGATCCAGGAGCTTACCAGAAACACATAGGCAGGGGCGGTAGAGCCAGAGGAGCACAGGGTCCGAAGAATGGCTGGGAGCGGTAGGCTCTGGACGCCACTCGTGACTCCTTGTTGCCCACCTGCAAACGAGCCATACCGAGCATGTCCACCTTCGTCGGACATCTCTTCTATCATCCAATAAGGACAATGCCACCTCCCTCGATGTCCTTCTTCCCGAGCTTTCCGGCTAGTTAGTTTTTTCAAGTAATGGTCAGATTTCTTTTCTTGCCCCTTTCTCTGCATATAAATATATCCCATAACCCTTGAGTTGATTGCATGTTTTGGAGAGACTTAGAAACATCTTTCGTAACAGAACTTTGAGAGATTGAAGGCCATGTCCCTCCCTTTCTTGAATCCGTTGCCTTTCTGCTCCATCTCTCATCGCTTCACGCTATCTTTGTGTGTGAGAGTGATCTTATGTATTCTTGAGAGAGTCAATTGAAGATCTTTTGAGAAGTTCATCCAAGTGATTTTGCTTAGTTCGTTACTCTTTGAGGGTGTGGACCTCCTAGATGGTTATGAGTCATTTGAGAGCCTTCAACATGTGAAGGAATGAAAATTTCGTATAAGTTATAGTAATTACCTTCTTCGTGGAAGATCAACCCCGAGTGAGACTTTGATCTTAGTGGTATCAAGCCATGATGGAATAGATGGGAATACATTCTGTGGGCTCTTTGAGGTCTACGTTGTCGGAACATTTGTGGTGTTAGGTCTTTGTGTCTCAACCCCTGCCAACAAGGAGTGGGATAATGCTAACCATCGGAATGTCGGAAAAACATCGATGTGTTAGCAGTGCTTGCAATCTCTTTTTCCTAACTCTTACATCCTTGTAAGTTTCCTTATGCATTTGTGCTTTGTTGTAGACTTTCACGTGTATGTGTTCTTAAGGTTCCAAATAAAAAAGGCTATATCTTTTCAAAATAAAATTTAGAGTAGACATTTTTATAGGACTATTCACACCCCCACCTAGTCCAATAACCAGGTCCTACACAAACACTCGGGACCATCCCTGTAGCTCCCTACATGCAAATTTGCATCTAGGCTCATGTGCCATTTCCCCTTTGCAAGTCATTTTAAAAGGAAACTATATAAGTTGTATCCCTCCTAAGATCTAGTCGAGACATGACATATATATATATATATATATATATATATATATATATATATATATATATATATATGACAAATTTTATCTACCACCAGTGGTAGTTACCACCACTTGGGTTTTATATGTAGTATGTAGTATCTATCAAATCGGAGAGTATGTACAGCGTAATATGTAGTATATAAGAATGTTTAGGTAGTATATATACTATTTTTTTGGTAGTATGTATCATATTTTGAGTATGCTCTCTTTTATGTACAAATATATACGTATTTCACACATATAATAAAACCATGGGCCAACTTGGAATTTTTCATGCAACTCACTTTGGAGTATCTTATATATAGTATATGAACATACTTAAAATGATAAAATAGGATATATACTACCATAAGATAGTATATGAGACATGTGGGGTAACTACCCCAGTGGTAGGATGGATTTTCCCTATATATATATATATATATATATATATATATATATATATATATATATATATATATATATATATATATATATAACAAAACTTTGATAGAAAACTTGTCTCATGCCTTTCCCTTTGTGGGACCAAGGCTTTCCCATGCGGAGATGAACACGTGGTCCTCCCCTATTGCCACTTATTCAAGTCCTCCATCGATGGACTCGCCACAAGACAAACCTCTGACCCACCCCTAATTTATTTGGGAGTTATAAGACTACGGTGAAAGGGTTAGGGTGGGTTAACTCCCCAAAAAAGGTTCTTTTTTGACAACCTAAGTCTTATTGCATATGGGCCCCTTATTATTTCTCGCCACAAACTACATACATTCTGGAAGAAAACATACATTGCATTTTGGAATGCGAGACCCTTGCTCAGAATTTTTCCGTATGTCATGTTCCTAGTAGTATAACTAATTGAAGTATGGCGTGTGACGACACTTCTCGCGACACGACAGGCGACGCGCATGGCGATTCCGACCCTGACCCTCACCGGCGCCGGGAGGTGTGGTTCCTGCCGGACCTGTGGACAGCGGACACTCTCGAATACCGGCGAGGGTTCGTGACCGATCAGGGCCGGACTTGGCACCTCGTCGACGACGAGGGGGTGGAGGTGGACCACTGCACACGGGAACACGGTACGAATCTCGCTGCTACTGTTTTGTTTCGCTTCCCCTGCCATGTTGCGCGGGTCTTCGGTGCGACTGGCCATACGGTGCAGCGCACCTCGGGCGGCGCACATGGCGGCGAGTGGGCGGGGGACAATAAGTACGGGGAAGGGGGGGGGGGGAGGAGCGGAGTCGTCACTTTCTCTTGCTCTTCCCCACATCCCTGACTACTGCGGTGAGCGGAAACCATTGAGAGAGCTCGGCGGCGGTGATGGTGGAGATTTCGGAGGAGCGACTGGCGGAGTTCGGGGGGAGAGACCGCCGCAAACGCGCGCACCTGGTGGAGATTGGGACCTGGTTCCAAACCAAGGCGAAGATGCGGGCGGAGGCGCAGGCAATGATAGACGCGTTGTTCGCCAAGGAGGAGCGAGACCTGAGTGCCACAAAGTGGGGGCATCACCCTCTGGAGGTGCTCCTGTGGGCAATGGCGCAGGCGAAGTCAGCGGATGTGAAGAGGGCGGCCAAATGGGCCCCTCTCCTCTCCTTCGCCACTGCGAAGTTGAAGCCGACAATGGATCCCGCGGCGCTGCGGGAAGACGAGGTGGTGTTGGGGCTCCCTGCACCAGGATCGAAGATGGCCCCGATGGAGATCGACGGGGAAGGCAGCAAGAGCAGGAAGGGGGCGGCACAGGGGGGCAAGACGGCGATAGCTCCAAGGTGTTCGCCTCGTCTGAATCCAGAGCCAATCGAGCAGCCGCGCCGATCCGCTGCCTGCTCGGGCGCAGGTGAATTCCCCTTCTCGGAGCAACCGATTTTGGTTGCTGATGGGGGAGGGGGAGTCAAACCTTGAATATGAAGATGCTACCAATAAAGGTAAGCATGATATCTGCAATTCCTCTGTCTATATGATTCTTGATGCACTAGATGATAGTGGGGGGATGAACAACAGATTTAATAAAAAACTTCGCCGTATTGAGCGAATTAACCGCAGAAGAGAGAAAGAGATGGACAAATATGTTAGGAGTATGCTAATTGACATTGAAGAAGGGAAAAAAATAGAGATATGGAGAAACGGAAATTTCAGATACAATATCCTGACATGGATTCCCCCAATTGGGGGAAATATCATGACAGGGAAATAGAGCTTGCCTTGATTAAGATGAGGCCATTGATACCACAATTCGAAGATTTGATATCAATTCCCGGTTGGTTGGTAGGAACTGAAGGAGATGATGATTTTGAGAGACATCACAAGGATTTATGTATGAGAGGGGGGGATGGAAACGAGAGCAAGAGGGAAAGTGAAATAACTGAAAATATTTTTTTAGGAAATTATGTTGATAGTCTGACAGACTGGGGGGGAAGAAACAACAAATGCATATGTTGATAAGAAAAAATATTCTGGGCCATACAGTGGGCCAGACAAAAATTTAGATGGGCTGGATACAACCCAAGACGTGAAGATGCAGGGAGAGAGATGTGGGGGCAAAAAAGGTATAAAACCTGACCACATCCCTCCCCTAGGGTATACTGATCCCTTCTTCCTCCACCTTTTTCGAGAGAGGGGAGGCGGCGGAAACACCAGAAGCCAGGGAGGGAGAGATGGCTGGGAGAAATGGAAATTGGCTGATGGGGAGTGGGAGAGGAGGCTATGGAGGACGAAGTAATTTCTCAGCTGGTAGGAATACTTCTCCCCCTGGTAGAAATTTTGGTAGATTTGAGGACAGGAACCAGAATTTTGGAAACATAAGGGAGGGGGGGGGGGGTTCAGATTTGGTGAGGGAGGAGGAAGAGGGAGTGGAGGGGAAAGAACTTACAACAGCTACGGGAGGGGCAGCGGATTTGAAGACAGAAGAGAGAATGAGGTGCCTAATTCTGGGGGAAACAGAGGACGATTTGATCCCCAGGGCAGAGGAGGGGAGAGAGTTGAGGGTTCTGGATCTGGACACGGAGCAGGAGACCCTGAACATAACCTGAAGAGAACAGGCAGGGAAATCAAGGGAGGGGGGGGGGGGAAGAGACATCTGTAGTTGCCACTCAAAATTTCTCCCCAATGATTCCTATGGGCCTAGGTCTGGGTCAAATGGGATTTCTGCCCCTTGAACAGATGGCACAGCACTACCAATACTTGCTGGCGAATGTGCCAAAGGGTGGAATAATTACAGCTCCAAATGGAGAGAAAGAGGCCAGTGATAAAGGGAGTGGAAATAGGAATGAGGGAGGACATGGGAAAGAGGTCATCTGTGGCAAATGTAAAGAGAGTGGACATGTCAGCAAGGACTGTAGAAACAATGTGTTCTGTGTGGTTTGCCAGAGAAGATCCCATCATACTGAAGATTGCACAATTCTCAGACAACCAAAACCAGTGGCAAAATATGTGGGATATGGAGCGAAAGGTTTGGGATGTTTGCTGGTGCAAAACACTAAGGAGATATATGCAGTGGAACATGCCAATCCAATGGCTATAATTACAGTCTCTTCTGGAATGCTCAATGAGACAACTTTGGTTCAAGGGATGGCTAGGATGTTTGATTGGGGATGGACCCGGAGGGCCAAATTCCAAATCCCCAAGACCTTTCTAGTCAGATTTCCCAATAAAGCCAAGTTAGTAGAGTTAAAGAATTTTGAGAAATTCACACTCCTTGGTGCAAAAGCAGTGATTGAAGTGGATTTCTGGAACCCTGATGATAAAGCTAAAGGCAAGTTACATACTATCTGGGTGCAAATGCATGGGGTGCCAGACTCTCTGAGGCATTTCCTAGGAATTTGTGAAATTGGATCTGCTCTGGGGCCAGTTGTAGAAGTGGATGTTGAGCATATTCATAGTAGAGAGGAGATTAGACTGAAGGTTGGGGTCAGAGATCTACATAAAATTCCATCTGGGACTGAGATCACTACAAAAGATCTACTGTTGTATGATATTGAGTTCTCTCTGGAATCAGTGGCAGAACAAGGATGGTACGAGATCGAAGAGGGTAAGAAAAGAAAAAAAATATTTGAATATATTAATTTGGAGGAGCTTGCTAACAAGAAGGATAGTGAGAAAAAGCTGAAGGGTGATCAAGAAGAAAACAAGAAATCTGGTGTGCCTTGGGGAGGGATGTCCTTGACCCAATATGAAAAGGTGGTGAATAATGAGAACACAAAGGGGAACAATGGAGGGGAATGCAGCTACAACAAACAACAAGAGGAAGAGAAGATGTCAGAGGGAGAGAAAAAACTGCTCACAAGGTTGGAAATCCTGGAAGAGATAACTGTAAGGGAAGCTGCTCAACTGGCTGCTGAAGAAAGAAAAATGAGAGAAGGAGAAAAAATTAAAGCAGCTTTGGAAATGGAGATCAAAAGACAACATGATCTGCTTCAGGAAAAAGTCAATAAAATGGGGGCAGAGGAGAAGTCACAACCTGTGACTGAAGATGGAGAAGAAGAGAAAATAGAAAGGATAAATGAGGATGTGAATCTAGACAAGATGGATACACTGGAAGATATTGACAAGCAACTGAAAGCATTAGGAGGAGAGGAAGTGGTGGATGAATACCTTGAGCCAGTTGACTACTCTGCTAGTCAGGATCCAGATTTTTTCGAACACATGGTTAAGAAAGCAGAAAGGGGAGAGCTGGATGAGAAGAGTATGGTTATGTATAGAAGGAGCGAAAGAAATAAGGGAAAAGAAGACTGCAATGTTGAGGAAAAGGCAAAAAAAAAGGGCAGAAGAAAAAGACAATTATGGTAAGATACAAATCCCAAACATTTTATATTCATCAAATACAACCCTCAATGAGGTTGCTAATGCAGTGGGAGTTGGACTGGGGGATGATATTGATAAGATTGAATATAACATCAATCTGATTAAAATGATTGAAAAAGGAAGAGTTGATTTATGGCTGGTGAATAATAATAAAAAAGAAAATGGGGATAGAGGAAAAAATAAAGAGGAGGATAACAAATCTTACCTAGTGGATACAGGGGAACATGATATTGAAGAATTGTTGCAAGATGACTTGGAAAGTGGAGAGGAAGAGGAAAAAGAGGGATGGGATGAATTCAGATTAATGTTTTATGGTGGAAAGAACAAGAATAATGACAGATCTTCCAGAAGTTCTGGGAATAAATCTGCCATTAAAATTAAAAATATAAAAGGATCAGGAAAAAAGAAAAAAAGAAGATGAGAGGGGTTTTTTGGAATATGAGGGGGTTTGGTGGAGATATTAAGAAAAGATTTATGAGAGAAATGGTTATGGATATGAAGATTGACTTCATTGGCCTGCAAGAGACCATGAGGGATCATTTCTCTAGAAGTGACCTAAATGGAATCTGCGGAGGGAGAGATTTTCACTGGCACCATGTGCCATCTAGGGGAAAAAAGGGGGCCTGTTGCTTGGTGTTAATTACACTACACTGGATGTTATTACTCAGGAGGATGGGGAATACTTTATAAAAATGACAGTTCAGGACACAAAAACTAAGTTCGTGTGGGACTTGGTGGTGATATATGGGGATGCACAGCCAACTGGAAAAGCAATATTTCTTGCTGAACTAGCTAGGATTTTCCAAAAAAGAGTAAATCCTATTTTGATGGGGGGAGATTTTAATATAATCAGAAAGGAGTCTGAAAAAAACAAACCTGGTACTCCAGGGCATTGGAGCTTCGTCTTTAATGTGATTTTAGAGCAAGCTGGGGTCAGAGAGCTAGACATGCATGGTAGAAAATATACTTGGGGCAATAACCTACCCCAACCCACTTTTGAAAAGTTGGACAGGGTGTTATGTGATGTGGAATGGGAGGAGAAATACCCCCTGACAGAAATCTCTGCTTTGGGCAGAGAGAAATCTGATCATGTTCCTCTATTCCTAGATACTGGAGATGTGGTCAAAAATGATCCATTGTTCAGATTTGAGAATGACTGGCTTTTGAGAGAGGGCATATATGATCTAGTTAGTAAAACATGGAGAGAAAAAAGCTCCAAGAAATCTAGTATTGATAATTGGCAATGCAAAATGAGACTTTTGAGGCATGTGCTGGAAGGGTGGAATAGGAATATGAATGAATGGTATAGATAACTTAAGAAAGACATTCTGATTAAATTGGATATCATTGATAAAAAATGTGAAGATTATGGTTTGAATGCAGAAGACAGAAAGGAACAAATAGAACTAAGGGCTCAACTTGATAGACTGCTGGGACAATGGAAACAGAGGGCAAAAGTGGATGAACTAATAGGGGAAGATAATAATACTAAATACTTCCATGCTAAAGCAAATGGACATCATAGAAAAAATAGAATTACAATTCTTGATCAAGAAGAGGGAAAGATAGAAGGGAACAAAAATCTGCTAGACTACATCACAAAATTTTACAAAAACTTGTTTGGAGAGGCTGATACTTCTAGTATTTTTTTGAATATTGAAAATTCTAACACAATTATCCCGGAGCAAAAAGAAACATTGACCAGGGAGTTCTCCCTGGAAGAAATCAAGACAACTGTGTTTTCTATGGCTCATAACAAATCTCCAGGCCCAGATGGCTTTACAGCTGAATTCTATCAACACTTCTGGGACCTGATTAAAGATGACCTCAAACTTATGTTTGATGAGTTTTATAATGGGACACTTGATATCAAAGAGACTGAATTATGGTATTATTACTTTGATACCAAAACTAAAGAAGCTAATCAAATTCAGAAATTTAGGCCTATATGCCTGTTGAATGTTAGCTTTAAAATTTTCACAAAAGTCTTGATGAATAGACTTAATATTGTTGCTAGATCTATTATCTCCCCAATACAGACAGCTTTTGTCAAGGGGAGATACATTATGGAGGGGGTGTTAGTACTGCATGAAGCACTAAAATAGTGTGCATGTTAAAAAACAGAGTGCTCTATTGTTGAAAGTGGATTTTGAAAAAGCATATGACAAAGTTAAATGGCCCTTTGTGATGCAAATGTTAAAAAAAAGGATTCTCTGATAAATGGATAGATTGGGTGATGAGTACTATTAGAGGGGGAAGTGTATGTGTCAAGGTCAATGAGAATTATGGGCCATACTTTCAGACACACAAAGGTCTGAGACAGGGGGATTCTCTATCCCCATTAATGTTTAACATAGCAGCTGATGCTTTAGTAGTTTTGATGGATAATGCACGAAAAAAAGGGCTGATCAAAGGTTTGCTAGCTGATAACATAGAGGGAGGGGTTAATATGCTACAATACGCAGATGATACCATCTTCCTGATACAAGATGATTATGATAGTGCTTGCAATCTAAAGTACATTTTGTGCTTATTTGAACAGATGTCTGGTCTAAAAATTAACTTTCACAAAAGCGAAATCTTCTTGTTTGGGGCAGCAGAAAGTAAGAAACAGGAATATTCCAGGATATTTACATGCCCTATGGGCGAGCTGCCAATGAGATATTTAGGACTCCCAATTAATAAGAAGAGAATTAGAAACAAAGATTGGAAACCTTCTGAAAATAAAATGGAAGGGAAATGTGGGACCTGGCAGGGAAGATTATTAGCAAGTGCAGGTAGGCTGACTCTAATACAATCCTCGTTGACTGGGATCCCATACTTTATGATGTCGTTTTATGGGTTGCATGTGGGTGTGGAAAAGAGAATGGACTTTTTCAGAGCCAGGCTGCGGTGGCAGGAAAGCGACGATAAGAAAAAATATCATCTGGTGAAGTGGACAGAGGTGTGCAAACCTAAAGATATGGGGGGCTTGGGGATTCATAACCTAGCCTTCATGAATAAAGCTTTGTTATATAAATGGTGGTGGAAATTATATAACACAAATGGGGTGTGGCAAGAAATCCTGAGGAAAAAATACATTAAAAATAATTGTGTCACTGGGGTGAAAAATAAAAAAGGGGATTCACAATTCTAGGGAGATATGCTGAAACACAAAGATTTCTTTTTTTCCTTGTGTAAATTTGACGTGGGGAATGGAGAGGATACCCGGTTCTGGGAAGATTGGTGGATTGGCCCAGAAGCCCTAAAAGACAGTTACCCGCGCATATATAGTACTCCCTCCGTTCCGAATTACTTGTCTTGGATTTGTCTAGATACAGATGTATCTAGACTCATTTTAGTGCTAGATACATCCGTATCTAGACAAATCTAAGACAAGTAATTCGGAACGGAGGGAGTACTAGATAATACCCTGCGCGTTGCTGCGGGACATTTTCTACAAAATACATATGTAAAATATGTACATACAAATGTACAACGAATAGAAGAAAACAAATTGAATGAAACATTCAGCACATTATTTTTTACCTAAATTCGTAACATGTTTATCACAAAAAAAAATCGTCCAATTAAAAATTGTCTCAAATTGCCACTACTTAGTATGTAGTACTGCAATTGTCGTAATAAATATTTGAAAATTTAAACACAACAGAATGACCACCTTACCTAGCTGGTCTTTTTGAAAATTGAAGGCAATATGTGCAGTCCATATACTAATGCATAATATATAATTTGGCTGGTAAAGACCAATAGTTATATGAAAAGATTGCATATGCAATCGAGTGAAAATCGTTACTCATCATCTTGTCATGTCTTTTCATGTGTAATTATCCACGACCATGGCGAGAAATACAACTCTCCTGCCGGCGAGAAGTTCACTGATAAACTCTGAAGATCGGTGAAAAGCTAAAATAAAAACTTAAGTGTAGCGACACAATATGCATGAATCAAGCATAAAACAATAGAGAGCCACTGATTGACTGATACATCGAGTAGGATAATAGAAATAAATGATGTGAAAACACTGATGCAAAAGAACACATATGGGGCAAGAGCATACACACCTATTCATGTATAGACCATCCAACTCGAAATACATGTATTGGACTGAAATCAAATTAACAGTATGTAAGCAAAATACAAAAGTAAGTAGAGGTAATCGCACAAACCAGAGGGCATCGTTATCTGCAATACCTACAGCTAGTTCTCGATGGGCGATCCATTGGGTACTGGTATGCTAGCCAATCTACATGCCATGGCCGAGTCCCTGCCTCTCTGGCCGGCGTCTCCATGGTCGAGTTTCACCAGGCTGAAAAGAAAGCCAACACGGAACTCCAGCACACCTGGTCAGATCCCGCTTGAAAGGAACCAAACTACATCATCTCCCCAGCAGAGCCGAATACATAAATTGGGCAACCAACTCTAGGCGTTGTTGGCAAACCACCGGCGTCCATGGCGCCCGTCTTCCGTGGTCGACCAAATTGACAATTGCGGGGACTTCACTTGACGGATGCTCACGTGATTGGACGTGGAGCTGGAACCGGTCGGCACCATGAGTCCGTGATGGCATCCATAGAGGCCGGAGCTGCCAGACCTAGGGGAGTATGTTGGGGAAGGGTCGTCGGAAATCGGGTGGGGCAACGTACTCGCGACGCCGAAGCTCCATAGGCGGTGGCGAGTTGACACTCAGTAGCCTCGAACGCCATCCAATAAGATAGCGACGAGAAGTAGCTACCGGGGATCTCCAGCGGCGGCACATCGTCACCTATCGGGGTCAGGACTGCGGAGAGTTTGTATCTTGGACGGGCTCCTCATCTTCCTCCCCCTGACGGCAGCCTTAGCAGCGACATGGTCACTCAGCGACATCTCCATGCCTGGAGGGACAAACGTACTGTAGGGAGAAGGGAAGAGACACATCGAGGGAGATGGGACTCCACTGTTTCCCACCGGCTTGGTGTTATTGACGGATGTATGGCTCTATCTCATCAGTTACAGAAGATGGAAGAGGAAGCGAACGATTTGGTCGACGACGTGGAGGCGAACGGGAAGGGAGGTGGAGCGAAGGAGATGGAGGTTCTGTAGGCTGTGGTCGGTCGATCCTGCTAGTAACATAACGCTGACGTGGTTGTTCTGTATGCTTATCAATATGTGATGGGTCCCACCTGTAAGTCAGTAATTAAACGCTTATGTGGCTGGATTGCTGATGTGGATAGGCTGCATGTCAAGAGAAATATATTAGTGGGATGAACTATTTAGGTATTATAGATATGCTTTGACAAGGAGAAGTCCGTGGCCTGGGTTATAAGAAAAGGACTAGATAATACTCCCTCCGTCCCGAAATACTTGTCATCAAAATGAATAAAAAGGGATGTATCTAAATGTATTTTAGTTCTAGATACATCTCCTCTTATCCATTTTAATGACAAGTATTTTCGGACGGAGGGAGTATAAGCTTTAGAAGATCGTTATATGGAGAGTTCCTGATGCTATGGGGACATATCAAAGATGCATGTGAAAGTGTGACGCTTAATAAGTCCCTTGATAAGATTAGATGGACTCTATCTGGGGATGGAAAATATAGTATGAAAACTTGTTATAGACATGTGATCCAGAATGAAATGAAATATCCATATTTTTTTTATGGAAAGTGAAAATGCCTCCTAGAGTTAAAATTTTCATTTGGTTGCTGCTGAGGGGGAGTGTTCTGACCAAGCAGAACCTTAAAAAGAGGGGATGGAAAGGAGACACAAAATGCTCCTTCCGTGGGAGAAGGAAGATATTGAGCACCTCTTCGTGCATTGTTCTGTTGCTAAGATGTTGTGGATGGTTTTAGAATGCTCTTTTAATATACATGACATCCCTGAAAAAATCAATGACATCTTCGGGCAATGGTTGAACAAATTTAGAAAAGATAATAAAAACCTCATGATTGTTGGTATCTCAGCGATGTTATGGACAATGTGGAAATTGAGAAATAGATTAGTGTTTGATAATCATAGGTTTTATGACCCCTGTGTTCCTGTTAACTTGATTATTAAAAACTTACATGAGTGGTGTGTGTTGCAGAAAAGCCAAGGAAAAATAGATCTCATAAAGGGGGGCGTAAATCAGGTTGAGCGGGTGGCCACGGAGATTTTCAAGGCGACACGTGGATGGGTGACTGGAGTTCCAAGACTTGGCACCTCCTAAGATCGACTACGCTGAAGCTTGATCTTCTCTGTGTCTGCTATTAGTTCTCCTGCCTTTCTCTCGTCTTCCTATCCTGATGAAAGACTTGTAGTTCTGCACTGTTGGCCATGTTTGGCTCTATGATGTAATAGCTAGCGATGTTTCTGGAGTCTAGTTTGCTTTTGGATTTCCTCAGCATGTGCTTCGTTAGGGGTTTACCAATTATCCTGGCAAGATGATGATGGGGGGGACGGAAGGGATGGTTTTCTCTCCAACATATCATCGCCAGGGGTGCTGGAGGGGTTTCAAAATGTGGTTTGTCTGGAGTCTGTGAACGGTTGATTTCTTTATATGAAATCGGAGAGGCAAGCTCTCTTTTATAAAAAAAAAAGGTTTTTCTGAGGTATTTTTTTGGATTAGGATGGGTTAACTCCCCAAAAGGATTTTTCAAGGTAATGTTTTTATGTAAAGGGATAGAGACACAACAAAATGGTATCTACTAGCACTGAATATATCAAACATTTTACTTCTTATATTTTCTCGAGACTACGTTGCATCCCTATCTTGCTGCCACCCACACTCCGTCACATGCATACGTGTTATCATCACGACACACGAAAATTTGGCACTTCTGAGAATCTGTCACTGCTTACATTGAAAACGATTATTTGCCACACCTTACTTTCAAATCTTGATGATTTGTTCTTTTTTCATTTAAACTCATTTTTTTAGGATAAAATGTTAATAGTACATAGGAGCTGCACATTTATGCTTTGTTCACTGAAGAATGAAAGAGGCGGCCGGCAAGTGCTTCTGGCCGCCGCCCCGTTCTGTTGCTTCTCCCCGTCGCCCAGTGTTGCTGCAGCTCGCAAGCCCCCGCGTCTCTTGCTGTTGTTGCACGCCGCCCATCCAGGTCGCCGGCGTGCTGCTCTTCCGGCGCTCCCCATCCTCTCCTTGCTCAGCCACCGGCGATGCCTCCCCCGACTGGACCTTGGTAGCAGCGACTCCGGCTCCGGCGACCTGCACAGCGCCGCGTCCCAGGTTCCTCGCCGAGTGCAGCGACCAGAGTAGGAGCGACCACCAACTGTCTCAAATGGGTCTCGCGTTCCCGTTCGGCCTCCGTTTCCTACTCGGGTTACGAGTGAGGTCACCCCTCGATCCTATTCGGTTCGGCCTGGGTTGGTTCACCTAGCGCCTATAAGTACAGCCGGGAGCAGCCTTCCGTCGGGGTTCTGTAGCTGATTTTTTACAAGCCAAAAGACCTACTCGTAGTTCTGTAGCTGCCCCGTTCACTACTGAAATTTAGAGAAGACCCACCGCCGATGGAGACCGAGATTGTGGTCAGAAATTTGCCGGAGCTGCCACGGGATGTATTGATGGATATCTTCGCCCTCCTGGAGATCCCAGACCTCATGCGCGTGGGCTCCGTCTGCTCCTCGTGGCGCTCTGTCTATACCAGCCTACGCAGCGAGCTTGAGCTGTACAAACGGCCCCAGACGCCTTGCCTCCTCTACACCTCTGAATCTGCCGCTGACAACGTAGCTTGTCTCTACAGCCTCGCAGAAAAGCGGGTCTACAATCTAACTCTTCCGGATCCACCCATCCGCAGCAGGTATCTGATTGGGTCCTCACATGGCTGGCTGGTCACCGCCGATGAGAAGTCCGAGCTACACCTTCTCAATCCGATCACCTGTCAACAGATTGCTCTCCCGTCAGTGATCACCAACGAGAGGGTGAAGCCGGTCTTTGACGATGCAGGCACAGTTAAGGAGTATGAATTGTGGGAGCCAAAGTATGACGTTGAGCTAGACTGTGAATTGGATGATCATCATAAGTCAACCCATGCTCTGGACAAGCTTCGTGACTTGTTCTACATCAGGGCATACATATTTCCTCATCCGTCGACACGAAGCTACATTGTGGTTCTCATCCACAGCGGATCACAACTTTCGTTTGCAAGAGTAGGAGATTGTAAGTGGACATTGCTGCCGCGGGGTAATGACTATGAAGACTGCATCTACATGGATGGCCTATTGTATGCCTTCACGAGCTTTGGACAAATCGATACATTTGATCTCCACAGTCCTACCATTACAAGGAATAGAATTATAGGCGACATGAAGACTTATACTCAAGGGCGGCTGTACGTTCTCCATGCTCCATCCGGTGATCTGCTGCAAGTTCACAGGATTTTGGAACTCGAAGATACTGATGATACTGATGATACTGATGATAAGGAGGAGGAGGCCATACTTGTGACTAACAGCATATTGTTATACAAGGTTGATATGGCAGCAAAAGACCTTGTGTTAATAAACGACTTGCATGATCAAGTGCTATTTCTCGGGTGTAACCAGTCGCAATACCGTAGCGCTGACGCATTCCCTCAGCTGAAGCCAAATTGTGTTTATTTCACTGATGATGAGGCATATGTTTGGAAGTATAAGAATTACTGCCGGGATATAGGTGTTATCAACTTGGAAAACAACAAAAGGGAAGAAATTCTACCTCAGCTTTGGTGTAGCTGGCCAAATCCCATATGGGTAACACCGAATCTTGCAAGGATGAACTGGGGATGTACAAATAGATGACTTATTATAGTTATGCAGCCTGCTTCTAGGATATTAAAAATGTTCCACTAGGGTCGTGTTGACCAAGTTTACCAATTTTGTGGGCAGAAGCTACAATAACGGAGGCATGTTCCGTTTATTTGGCTTGCTAAAGTTGCTATATTTAGATGTCTTTCTTTTTATGAATTGTTTAGCTGTTTTGTTTTACTAGTATAATAATTGGGTACATGCTATTTGCACGTTAATGTTGGACAAGGATATTACTTGTATTGCACACTTACTTGGTTAATGCTTTCTTTTGAACACCTTACTTCGTTAATGCTGACATTTATATTAGGCATGATACTAATTAGCCGAGGGTGCTAAACATGTTTAACGCAAAACAACGGAGCGACGTAGACCGTTGGATAAATGCGGTTGAACGGGTGAGATTTGTTGGATCTTTGCAAGCCGGTCTTTTTATATTGGTATAGAAACAACCCACCTAGACAATTGTATAGATGCAACTGAATGGGTGAGATCTGCTGGATCTTGACGAAAAAGCTCCCCCCCTTTATATTATAAAGCACCGACCACGACATAAGGAAACAGTAGCAAGTCTTCCGTCCAGCGGACCACACGCAAACACACACACATAGCAGTACGAGAGACAAAAGTCTTGCTGGGGGATCAGCTAGCACAACATGCCCCAAAAGCAAAAAAAAAGCTAATCTGGCTCCAACGGAGGTGGCGGAAGTGGTAGCGGGAGCAGCAGAGCAAGTCTGGATGCGGAGGAGCGGAGCACAACGAACATCCTGTCAATGGAGAGGCGGACATGGCGCTTGCTAAGCGACCTCCAGAGCTGTAGAAAGCCACATAGTTTGTATATGGCGTCAGTCACACGAAGTGGGATAATGTGCTCAATCACCAACTTATTACAGACATTCCATAAACTCCACAACAGCGACCCTACCAACACCCATAGGGAGGGTCGCTCAGTACTAGAATATGTGAGATCCTCCGCAAACATATCCGGGAGGTTGGCATGGCACCAACCACCACCCACTATCTCACGAAAGCAGCTCCACAAAAATCTTGCCGAAGGACATACAAAGAGGATGTGGTTCGAGTCCTCAGGGACCGAACACAAAGGACATAGCCCGTCGGAGGGGCCGTTGCACTTAAGTACCTCCGTGCCTGAGGGGAGGAGGCCCCTGACTAACTGCCACATGAAGATCCTAATCTTCAAGGGCAGTTTGATCTCCCAAAGGAGATTAAGTTCTACCGGGCCTGGGGGTGGGAAGGATCTCCCGATAAAGCGATCTAGTGGAAAATAGGTCCGTCGGCTCGAGGTCCCACCAACCCGTATCCGGCCCGAGCGCCGGTGTGTGGAGAGCTACACAAGCGATAAGGTCATCTCAGAGGTCCCGCTCTATGGGACCGAAAGTATGCCGGAATGCGATGCTACCTAGATCATTAAGGGCGGCAACACCGGTTAGGTTAGGGTCCGCAAATATGTTGAACAGTGTTGAAACCGGATGGCAAAGGGTTGGGGGCCGGACCATCACGGTCTAACAAAAATAGGGTGTTGGTGCCAGCACCAACCGAAATGGAAGAACCGATGTGAAGGACCGGCAATAGTTGGATGATCGTTTGCTAGAATTGGGAACCCCCCGATCTCTATGCAAAAGCTAGGCACTAACCACACAAATATTTTGCGCGGATGATATCCAACCAGCGCCCACCCTCCCCTGAGGCAATCCTCCATAGCCATTTGGATAGGAGGGCAATGTTCATCCGTTGGATGAGATAATGCCCAAGCCACCTTGGTCCTTGGGCTTGCAGATCTCAGACCATCTCACCATATGGTATTTCTGCTTGTTGTCCTTCCCCGCCCAGAAGAATCTGGATAGGTATTTGGCTTTATCCTGATGGAGGGATTCATTCAAACTGTAGAATCCCATGAGGTACATAAGCAAGCTGGTCATCGAAGAGTTGATTAGGATGACCCGAGTTGCCTTGGAGAGCAACCGCCCTTGCCACGGCTCAACTCGATATTGGACCTTGGGCACCGTCGGTCGAAGGTCCTTTCTTACTATGCGGGTGTTACTAATGGGCATACCTAGGTAGGTCATCGGGAAGGAACCAAGCCGACAGTTAAGCCGGTTCATGATCCGCCGTTTCTTCTCCTCGGAGTATCCCAATACCATTACCTCTCTCTTGTTGAAGTTCACCATTAGGCCGGACATCTCATGGAAGCATAATAACAGGAACTTGCGGTGTTGGATGTCCGCGTCTGACCCCTCCACCATCAAGATCGTGCCATCCGTGTACTGAAGGTGGGTGAGGCTACCTCCCGTGAGCAGGTGCGAGCAAATACCCTTGATATGTCCTGCTTGCTTGGCCTAATCCAATATTGCCGCGAGGGCATCGACCACCAAGTTAAATAAAAAGGGGGAGAGCGGGTTCCCTTGACGCACCCCTTGCGCCATTTGGCAGTAGGGACCCACTTCTCCATTGATGTTAACAACCAATTGGCCACTCATCACTAGTTGGTAGTTGCATGACCCTCGCGATCCAGTGAGGGTCAAAACCCTTCCTATGTAACACCTCCCGAAGGAAGGATCAATGTATATTATCGTAGGCTTTATGGAAGTCGATCTTGAAGAAGACCGCCTAGACATGCTTCTGCTTGCTTGTAATCTGCATTGGTATTTTCTGAAAGAGGAGAGGATGATGCATAACAGCAAAGGTAATTACTTCCCTAGTTATGAAACCAAGGTTATCAATCCAGTAGGAGAACCAAGCAAAACTATGTAAACATCATCTGCACACAAACAGCAAAAACTTGCAACCCAGCGCGTAAGAGGGGTTGTCAATCCCTCAACGGCATTGAGATAGATTAAATTGTATAGGTTTTGATAAATAGATCTAACTAAAACACAAAATAAAATAAAGAAAAGAAAATTGCAGCAAGATATTTTTAGGATTTTTATATGATACTCCCTCCGTCCCATAATATAAGAGCATTTTTACACTAGTGTAGTGTCAAAAACACTCTTATATTATGGGACGGAGGGAGTAAAAGATAGACCCGGGGGCCATAGTTTTCACTAGAGGCTTCTCTCGAGAAAATAGCATACGGCGGGCAAACAAATTACTCTTGGGCAATTGATAGAAAAGCAAATAATTATGATGATAACCAAGGCAATGATGATGTATATAGGCATCACGTCCAACATTAGTAGACCAGCTCATGTCTGCATCTACTACTATTACTCCACACATCGACTGCTATCCAGCATGCATTAGTGTATTAAGTTCATGGAAAAACGGAGTAATGCAATAAGAACGTTGACATGATGTAGACAAGATAAACTCACGTATGAATAAACCCCATCTTGTTGCCCTTAATAGCAACGATACATGCGTGTCATGTCTCTTTCTGTCACTGAGATTGAGCACCGCAAGATCGAACCCATCACAAAGTACATCTTCCCATGGCAAGATAAATCAATCTAGTTGGCCAAACCAAACCAATAAATTGGAGAAGAAATATGAGGCTATAATAATCATGCATAAAAGAGTTCAGCAAAGACTCAAATAATATTCATGCATAGAACTGATCATAAACTCACAATTCATCGGATCCCAACAAACACACCGCAAAAAGAGTTACCTCAAATAGATCTCCAAGAACATCGAGGAGAACATTGTATTGGAGATCAAAAAGAGAGAAGAAGCCATCTAGCTACTAACTACGGACCCGTAAGTCTGTGGTAAACTATTCACGCATCATCGGATGGGCAACAAGGATGATGAAGAACCCCCTCCGTGATCGTTACCCCCTCCGGCAGAGTGTCGGAAAAGGCCACTAGATTGGATCTTGTGGTTCTGGAACTTGCAGCGGCAGAAAAAGTATTTCATCGACTCCCCTAGGATTTTTGGGATTTTAGAGTATTTATAGAGGCGGAGGTAGGTCAAGGGGGTGCCCATGAGCCCCACTACCAACCAGGGTGCGCCTGAGGCCCCTGGTGCACCCTGGTGCCTAGTGGGCCCCACAAGCGTCCCCTCATGCCCTCCAGAAGTCCCAGGTGTCTTCCTGCCAGAAAAAAATCTCCAAAAAGTTTCGTGGCATTTGGACTTCTTTTGGTATTCATATTACGCGAAGTAAAAAACAGCAACTAGCACTGGGCACTATGTCAATAGGTTAGTGTCGGTGTCAAAACCGGCAGATCTTGGGTAGGGGGTCCCAAGCTGTGTGTCTTAGGATCGATGGTAACATGGACACGGGATTTTACCCAGCTTCGGGCTCTCTCAAAGAGATAATACCCTACATGCTGCTTTTGATTGTATTTGATGTGTACGATTACAGAGTTGATCTACCTCGAGATCATATGTTGCGGTCTAAACCTGAGGGTATGATGAATAATGTCATAATGCCCTATCGACTAGCCTGGCCCGACTTATATAATGCACCAGAGGCCTAGGATAACAAGAGTCCTAATCGAATACGTTGGTGGAGAGGAGTCCTTGTCTTGATCACCAAGTCTTGTGGAATCTTCCTCGTGTATGCATCGGCTATCCGAACTGGCCCATGAGTGAACGGCCATGGGGGTCCTCGGCTCAATCCCACTGATCGGAAGACGACGTGGTGAATACCCCCTAGTCCAGGACACCGTCAGTAGCCCCCTGAACCGGTCATCAAGTTGGGGACGCTCCTCGATTCTTCTGAACTGTTCTTCATCTTCGGCCGTTGGTCTTGAAAACTGGTTCAACAAATCTTCTCATTTTTTATCTTGAGGATCGCCGAAGTGAATCCGAAGAGTTTACACATCGGGTATCCGAGGAGCCCCTTTAAGTTCTTGGCCTTTATCAATGCCTTGTTATTTTTTACGCCACACCTCGGGTTTGAAGTTGTTCCCGTGCGGCGGTGTCCTCTTGCATCCGTGCTCCGACGCCGGACTATATTCGAGGTATCTTTTGCAGCTGAACACCAACGCCGGACTATATCCGAGCTCCAATGTCGGATTGTATCCGAGCTCCAACGCTGGACTATATCCGAGGTGTCATTGATCACCTTGGCTTGAAAAAGTTTGAAGGAGGTTATCCGAGCTTAACGTTGAAAAGTTCTCTATGGAGCCAGCCGCTCGTAGCCGAGCTTTATGCCGGACTGCTTCTGAGGTGATGCACCACCTTGGGCTCGGGCTAATTGTTTGCGGATTTTATTTTCGATTGATGCAATTTATTTACTAATGAGATATATAGCCAGTAGCCCTCAAGGTGTGTGTCGGTCTAAAACCTGAGATGCACCTGAAGGAAAACATGAAACCGCTAATCCTAGTAGCCCCTGAGACTCAGGTTGATTCACAAAATCAGCCTGAGGATCAACTCCTAGTTCTGCAGCATACTTAGGAATAGAAACGCGGTGTAATATATTGGAGGAAATAGTGATGGGCAGACGGGCCCTTGAGAGAGGGTCTTGAGAAGTCGCCGTGATATATTAGCTTGATGCCGGATAGGTTCTAGATGGTACCTATTGTTGTCTGAAGACGCGTTTGCCCATAGCTCGGTCAAGCCGAACACTGGTCATTATGAATTTTCTGCATTGGATAGGCAATGCAGTAAGCCCCGAGCCACTGGTCGGGTGGCAACACCAGATCGGGGGATCGATGTGCCCCTTTAATATTTGTAAACGATAAGTCCGAATGTCAGGACCCCAATTCCAAGTCACATCGATCTAGCCGGTAACACCTCATATCACTTTGCGGCCTCACGCACGGTATTCCCACGGGTGTCGCCTTACCATGGCCCGGGACCGTTTATGCTTTTGGCTCACGTATATGATAGTGTCGCTAGCATCCATATGACAGAGAACCGGGCCGACATGGCTAGTCGTGAACCCAAAGCGGCACTAACCCATGGGGACAGCATACATGAATCAACTTGAGCATGTCGGTCGGCAGCGTGTGAATCCGGGCTGTAGCACTGGCTAACAGGACTCGGGAACCCGGCTGTAGCAGAGCTAGGCAGGACTCGGAAGTCACCACGTGACATTTCCCGAAGGGACAGACACATGAACGAAGTGAAACACATGCCGGCCAGATCAAGCGTCCCCGAGCAGAGTCTTTGGGCTAGCGAGACTCGGTGAACCGATGTAGCGGACTACTATGGCTCAAGGAAGCACTAGACTAAATTTCCCCATAAGAGAGGCTGCCAAGGATAAACAACTAGATTGTCGGATCCCACACATACCAAGCATTTCAAACATACACACAATATGCTCGATATGTGTAAATACAACATGGCATCACAACATAACTCTACGACTCAAGTATTTATTCATTAGGCTCCGAGGAGCGAGATATTACAAACATGGGTCTCATGACCCAACATTCAGAGCATACAAGTCAAAGCACATGCGGAAGCTTAACATGTCTGAGTACAGACAACTATAAATGAAAAAGGCTTAGAAGCCTGACTATCTACCAGATCCTGCCGAGGGCACAAGATCTTAGCTGAGGTAACAAGCTAAACGCTGAAGTCCACATGGAACTACTAGCGAGACTGTAGTCTCTCTGCAAAACATAAATTAAGCAAACGTGAGTACGAATGTACCCAGTAAGACTTACATCAGAACTAGCTACATATGCATCAGTATCAACAAAAGGGGGTGGTGGAGTTTAACTGCAGCAAGCTAGCTTTGACTCGGTGGCTATCCTGAACTACGACTGCAAGTAACTCTTTTGAGGTGGCGCACACGAGTCCACATATTCACCATATCAATACACCACTATGGATCCGCTCCCGTCTCCCTACGAGAACGCCATCCATAGCACTCATGCTTATCTTGCGCGTTTTAGAGTATCCACTTTCACTTGTCTATGAACTGCACAGCAACCCGAAGTCCTTTTCATGCGACACGGCTATTCAAATAGATCATATTAACCCTGCAGGGTGTACTTCTTCACACGCTCTTGCCACTTACCACCATGTACACGTCGTGTATCTCGGCAACCTTCAAGCGGAAGCCTGGCGAGGGAGTCGGCCACGACCTGAATAACCACAAAAGTCTCTAGTCCAGGTTTATCGCCTATTCGGGTTCCATCCGCAAGGAGATCCGGCCGGGGTGTCGCTCACGGCCCCAAACGATGTGTGCAGGGTTCCCGAGACACCAAACGGGCGCTCGGTACACCGGGCCACGGTGTATCTACCGCATCATAGCCCACCCCTAGGGTCAGCGCTACGCACGGCCTCCAACACATATCCTACAAACACCAGAAACTAGTTGCAACTCCTGGACAGAGATCGAGGCGATTAATAAGCCGAGAGGGGTCGAGTTACCGGAACCCAATGTGTGGTAGTAATTGTTCATGGATCACAAACACAGAACACAGTTCCTGAGGACGGCTTCGATGAGACAACCCACCATGTACTCCTACATGGCCTCTCACCGCTACCTTTACCAAATCGTGTTCACACACTTAGCTCTCAACAGTAGGACATGTTCACACACCTCCGATTCATCCCCGATGGATCAGACCTGACACAACTCTAAGCAATAGCAGGCACGACAAACAAGCATGAATGAGTAGGCACATCAGGGCTCAAACAACTCCTACTCATGCTAGTGGGTTTCATCTATTTACTGTGGAATGACAGGTCATGCAGAGGATAAAGGGGTTCAGCTACCGCAGCAAGTAACAGATGAATCGTTGTTGTCCTAATGCAGTAAAAAGGAGCAGGAGCGAGAGAGTGGGATTGTATCGGAATGAACAAGGGGGTTTTGCTTGCCTGGCACTTGTGAAGATAATATAGTTCTTCATCGGTGTCATCGAACTCATCGTCGGTACGTCGTCTACTGAGAGGGGAAAACACCGGCAAACAAGGAAGAACACAATCAATGCAATGCAACAATATGATGCATGAATGTGACATGGCAATATGCTGTTGTTTGTGCTAATGCAACCAGCAACAAGTTCAATGGAGCTCATTTGAATCAAGGATTCAAATGCAACTCCAAACTTAAGCATTTTAAATGCCCTTTATATGATTTGTCCTAAACAGCAGTCATAAGTTGTTCTAACATGCATGAAAATGGTACATATGGATAGATTGGATTTTTTCTGATCATTTTTCATATATAACTTGTTTCATTTGGAGTTATGGTTGAATTTCTATAATTTTTAGAAGTTTGGGCTATTTTCTGAAATTTATAAATCATTTATGATTTATTTTAAATCCCAGAAAACATTATCACATCAAGAACACGTCATCTTGGCGTCGCCATGGTCAACAGACCGTTCTGGTCAAACCTGACCAGAGGTCCCGCATGTCGGTGTGACAAGGCCTAAACAGAGGCTGACCAATGGGACCAGGTCAACGCTGACTGGACAAGTCAACCCTGACAACCTGGGCCCACCAGATTAGATCTAATCCTAACCAAAGATAAAACATGTGGTTAAATAACGTGGTGGGGTGCACTGTCAGTGACTGTGGTGGGTAATTAGTGGGTGGCTTATGCCTAATCTAATCACGCCATGTCAGCGTCGCCGGATCAAGTCGCCGGCGACCTTACAGGACGGCGGTGGCTCATCGGAATTTCTATTCCGGTGACCATTCGCATGGCGGAGGGCATCTACGCGTGTCAGGTTCTCGGCCGCATCCATCTACGCAAGCGGGAGGGGTTGAGGTTAGCCGAGCTCGCCGGAATCAAGCTCACGGCGGCTTCCGGAGCTCGGGGTCGGGGCTACGGCGTGCAAAAGGTCGAAATGAAGCTCCCGCGAGGCTCTACGTGTTGCCGCGGCGTTTGGGCCTTGGCGTGACCAAATGGTCGCCGGAGCTACGCCGGCGACAAGCTCGGGCGGCGGTGGTTCTCGGTCTCGATGAACGCGACGGCTAGAGGACGGGGAAGATGCGGGAAAGAGAGGGGAAATGCAGCGGAGCTCACTGGGAGGTCGTTGAGCAGGTCAGTGGTCTCGCGGAGGCGTCGGAGACGACGGACGGGCGCCGGCGATCTCCGGCGGCAGAGGAGGAAGAAGACGAGGTAGCCGGTGATGCGGGGCGTCCGGCGTCGCGTGGCTCCTCGTAGATGATGAAGACGACCCTGCGGTTCTCCTGGGCGGGTCGGCGAGGCGAGGGGAGCTCGGTGGGCACGGCTATGGCGAGCGGCAGCGACGGTGATGCTCGGGGAAGAGAGGGGGAGGGAGCCAGAGGAGGGGCTGAGCATGGGGAGAGTGTGAGGGGGTTCCAGGGGCGTGCGTGGCGGCGTTGGAGACGTCCAGGCGTCGAGGACGCAGGCAAGCAGGGTGGAGGTGGCCGCACGGCGGTGCGCGCGCGTCGGGCACGCGCCCGTCCTCCAGGCAGGGAGGAAGACGATAGGGAGGCTGGTGGTGGGCTGGGCCGCAGGTGGGCCAGCACAGGAGCTGGGCCGGTTGCTGGCGCCAGGTAAGTCCTTCTCTCCCTCTCTTCTAATTATTTTTGTTTTTCTATTATTCTGTAGTCTTTAGGGCTTTATTAAAAATACTAATACTATCCCAAAAATCATGAAACTTGCTCAAGCCCACTGTTTGGAAAATATCCAACATCAAACATTTAAGTTTATGATTATTTGAGCATTTAAAATATTTTATAGTATTTAAATGCCCAAATGAAAATACCATATGATTTAATTCAGAGCCCAAATATGTCATGGAAAAATGTGCATCACCTCTGGTTATTGTTTACACCATTTCCCATAAATGATGAACATTTTTGAAAGCCATTTGGATTTACTGAAAATATTTTAGGTGAACCTAGTTAATTCCTTTGATGCTAGGGGTTTAGGCAATCCCCATTTCAAGTTTCTTTCAAGATTAAACATGATGCATACATGAGGTTAGCCTAGTGCAATGCCAGAAGTTAGGGATGTGACAGCGAAGCCCAGTAGCCCCCGAGCCTTAATGTGGGCACGGGTGGCCGAATTAAGGAACAATATCCATTTGATAGAAAATTTTGTTGTGTTTAACACAACCTTCTCGGAAAGAGAAGAAAGATCTCATAAAGGAGTTAGAGCTAACGAATGTTGAGCTCGCCAAGGTCGGCCTCAATGGGCTTAATAGATAGGAAATCAATGCCAATAAGGAACTATGAGAGCGTTATGGCAGCTGCTCGGTTGTCTCAAAGAGACTGTGCCATTGACTCTTTAAAATATTGGCTGTGAAAAAATTGATTTTTGCTCACAAGTTATGTGTAATGATTCTATGTACCCAAGTACTTTACATCATGAATGCTGGCATATGCATTGTACAAAACTTTTTTGATCGACCATCGGCTTCAATCTCCTCGGCCAGTAGCCGGTGAGTGTTTGTCCCACTTTATAAAGCCTTGATAATGGCAAAATATTTACGGAAAACAAGGCAATCCGGCCATATTTACAGAGAGATAAGTTATAAAACATCTTCTAGGCAAAATAGTTCCATTATAGGTTTCTTTTCCCAGGATGTCATGTTGATCATGAGCATGAAACCTCAACTCCGATCAATGTGGGAGGAAAATATTGAGATTTAGTTGGGGGAAAGTTCCCGAACTCTGTGGTCCACAAAAGGAACCAAAATTTTCACTTCCATCGTTGCCAACCAATTATTACCTTTAAGATGGCTAGCTTTCGGCTCCACCCAGTCTGAGGTACTAACCCGGATGACCCGGTAGTAACAATCACAGAGGTGCTCCCTTTACCACCTAGCCAAACAATCGGGAATGTAGGGGTAAGCACAGAAGCCAGGCAACCCGGCTTGGCCAAAATCTTAAGTCAAATTGATTCATATTTATGGCTTTATTACGATAATTATGGAAGGAAAATTCTCCATTAAGACTGTTTATGGCCTGAAAATGGCCCATCGTCGGCTTCCACCCCTTTGTAGATGCTACACAGGGTGTTTCCGTACTAACAATACAACCCTTAGCCGACGTCTCGGTGCCCGAAGGCGGTTGTGTTTAGCGGAAACGAGACAATCAGATATGCGGGCTCTATAACTTTCACTTAGTCATAGGAGTTTAATGTTTTGGGCCAGTTACCAGCCCCCGGTTAGTGTTCGGCATCAGCCAAGGTCAAGCCATTTAACACTTCGACCAGGTTTATGAAAGGTCGTCATTTAACACGGTCGTCGGATCGCTGACCAGTTTACGCTCATTATGACAGATAGTTTTCGGCGTTCTCCACTAAGGTACTTGACCAGCTTAACCGGAAGTACAATCACAGTGGTTCTTCCTTTGAACACCTAGGCGAAAAAAATGGAACATAGGAGGTAAGCACAGGAGCCGGGAAACCCAACTATTGACCGAAGACACAATTCGAAACTGATGCATATAAAGCAATATCCAAGAACATTTTGCCGAGGACTCCTCGGAGTACCTTGGCTTTTGGTGGGTTCAGCTCAAGTCGCATCCCCCCGTTGATATTGTCGATGCTTAAAAAGTGTCTGGCAGTGTACTGCGGTATTTATGCTCGGACCCAACACCGAGGTGTAGGTCGGCAGGAAAAATGCAGAACTATGGGTCAAAAAAGATTTCCCAAGATGGATTATTATGCATGGTACCTCGGTCAAGAGGATGTCCCGCCTCATAAAAGAAAAACACACAAATAGATCAAAAGTGCCATAAGCCTAAAAAACCAAAAAACTTATGCAAAAACTTTACGTCCGAACTAAATCAAGTTTTTTTGTGCCAATCCGAAAATTGGTCTTAAACTTAGTTTGTGCTTCCGTCGTGCTTTAACATGACACATCCGATCTCAAGACTTCGAGTGGGTCAGCCTTCGGCTTCAATCTCCTATCCCAAAGGCGGAGTGCTTCTCAGGCCAGTTTAGCGAACTAAACTCGAGCGGCTTTAGAGAGAAACCAGGCTATTCGACTATTGACCACACACTCGAGTTGAAGGAGTAATAGAAAAAGACTATGCAATGAACAAGAAGAAAACACATTTATTATAAAACGACTCATATAATTTTTTAGGAGCCCCCAGTTAACCTGGGCAAAGAAAGGCAATTTCTAATGAACCAACCAAGAATTAGAAAAAAACTGAGCATGGAAACGACTTAGCTGGTTAATGTGATCGGTGTCGATGTGTGGTCCGAGCTTACGGCCGGACAAGGTCTCAGTCCCCAAGCCCGTCCCGAGGTAGCGGGGCGAAGAGCTCGGCATTCCGAAGTGGTGACATAGCACGACCAATGTGGCGAGGTGGAACCCCCTGTCCGACCGAGGCGACGGAGCAGGCCGGCAGTATGATGCTGAAGTCCCCGTGTGGGTTAATGAAGTGATGATGAAGCCCCCGGTCCAGCCGAGGTGACGTGGTATGTCGGTATGCCGAGGTGACAGCGCTGCCCAACCCGGAGCATTTATCTGTGCACAGAAAATAGTGCAAGCCGGAGATAATAGTAATGAAAAATTCATAGCATAATAAATAATTTATGCAAAATGAGTAATAAAAGAAATATGGCCTATGTGCCGAACGCTCGATGAGGTAGAGCTCTCTCAGCGATGCCGAAGTCCATGAGGCAACCGAATATGTCGGTATGGCAATTCGACCAAGGTGATCACGCGAGCCGATTTATACCGATTGGGACGACAACGTCTGCTTGCCGAAGTGACCACGTGAAGCAGTCTAAGTTGATTACCGAACCATCACACAACCATCGTTAATGCGGCCATAATTTGACAGACCTGTGTATAGATGATGGAACAAACCAGAGTAATAATTCCTCGGAAAAAATAAACCCAAGCAAGAAAAAATTTCTAGGATTAATGGCACCTGGTTTATCTATTGTAGCAATCTGAAGAAAGGTTACTCCCAAAACTGGGACTCGATCCGCACACCCATTGCCTGATGGGCGATGAAGCGACGGCATGGCGATGCTGGTCAAAGGCTGGCTCGCTGAGGCAAAGCCCCCGATCCAGCTAACGTGACGAAGCTGGTCGGCTGGTGATCGCGAAGTCAACGAAGTAGATTGATGAAGAGATGGCGAAGCCCCGGTCTAGCCGAGGTGATGGGGCAGGTCGGCAGTGTGATGTTTGTTGCACGATGCCAGCCGAGGTGTCGAAGCAAGTCGACATGGTGGACATCGGCTTGGTTAGCTGGATTAGTATCTGGGATTTCTTTGGAGTCATCCTCTGGTACAATGGTGCGAGGGGCGAGTCCGGCCAGGGTTGACTCCTGGTGTTCGGACGCCGAAGTAGCGTCGAGACTTTAAGCTGGATTCTGGATAAGAGAGGCGAGTCCGGCCGGAATTGACTCCCGATCTCCGGACGCAGAGGTCGCATCCTGGCTTGAAGAAGCAATAGTGCGACGATGCCGACGAGGGCTGGATATTGTGACACAGTCAATGCCAGCTTGATGAAGTGACCATGCAATGATGTCGGCGTGCCCGCTCCATATAACCCATGGGGCGATAATGTTGGTGATGACTTGGCCTTCATGATGTCGAACTCTTGTTTGGCTTGCCAAGATGATGATCCGATAAGGTTGGGCTTGGCTCGATGAAGTGATGACCCGTCTAGTGCAGGTCGTCAGCCGTTCAGCAACGTTGTCGGGCTGGTTTGACATCGGCACAACAGCGAAGATTACCTCTGAAAAGAAGCAAAATTTGTGAGCATGTGTTTGGAAATAAAACACAATACCCAAGAAAAAGTTTCCTTGAGAAAGGATGTTCAATATCTCGTTCATGAAGAAAGATATATTCGGGTCGGACTCGTTTTCGCGCAGAAAATATATCCGAAATTTGACGCGCTCATAGGAGGTTTCCCGAAGTTTGAACGGTTGGATCGAGCTGAAATTTTGAGGGCTGGTAGATACAGTAATTCCGCAACCAATCAACGGTTAGATTTTCCAAAGGATGTCCAAGCTAGACGCTGGACTCCCGCCCTAAATTCGTCCAGATTCCCGTCCAGATTCGACACGGCTCCGGTATATCGTAGATCTTCGGAGATTCCTCCATCGGAATGCGATGAAATTATACAGGGTTGATATATACTCAATTTCGCACTATTCCACCAAAGCAATCGTCAAACCCTCACTCGAGGAGGCGGTGATGGCGGATACAAGTTTGTTGTCCAGAAAAACAACACGGTCACACGAGGGCAATGTTGATGTTTAGCCCCCGGGCTCTATGGACGATTCTTCCATGATCTTGATAGAGATCGGAGTTGATGATGACAAGGACATATGTCCGATCTTGAAGATCCGAAGAGGAGCCTGGTCCTCGGCCCAGCCGAGGTGACCAGTTGAGCCGGCGATGAAGACACCGACGTCGCAGTTGATCTACAGACCGACCATTTATCCATTGCTGATCACACAGCGGAACTCTCAATGAAAGCACCAATGTCGGTGTCAAACCGCAGATCTCGGGTAGGGGGTCCCAAGCTGTGTGTTTTAGGATCGATGGTAACATGGACACAGGATTTTACCCAGCTTCGGGCTCTCTCGAAGAGATAATACCTTACATGTTGCTTTTGATTGTATTCGATGTGTATGATTACAGAGTTGATCTACCTCGAGATCATATGTTGTGGTCTAAACCTGAGGTTATGATGAATAATTTCATAATGCCCTATCGACTAGCCTAGCCCTGTTTATATAATGCACCAGAGGCCTAGGATAACAAGAGTCCTAGTTGAATACGTTGGTGGAGAGGAGTCCTTGTCTTGATCACCAAGTCCTGTGGAATCTTCCTCGTGTATGCATCGGCTGTCCGAACTGGCCAATGAGTGAACGGCCATGGGGGTCCTCGGCCTAATCCCACTGATCGGGAGACGACGTGGTGAATACCCCGTTGTCTAGGACACCGCCAGTTAGTCCCAAAGAATGATAAAACATCCAAGTAAATGTATATAAAACATCCAAGATTGCGCATATAACAACATGGAACAATAAAAAATTATAGATACATTGGAGACGTGTCAAGCATCCCCAAGCTTAATTCCTGCCCGCCCTCGAGTAGGTAAATTATAAAAGCAGAATTTTTGATGTGGAGTGCTACCTAACTTGTTCATCACATATTCTTTTCTTTTGTAGCATGGACATTTGGACTTTACATGATTCAAAGTAATAGTTTATAATTGACATGAGGACATCAATACTCAAACATATCAACAAGCAACCATGTCTTCCAAAATATCAACACTAAAGAAAGCTATCCCTTGCCCATTATGCTCAATCATTGATCCATTCATGAAACACACTCAAATATTAGCTACATCCAATGCACAAGTATGATAGTGTTCCCTAGTTGGTGCTATATAAGAGAAGATGGAGACTCAATAAAATAAAAATTGCATAAAAGTAAATAGATAGGCCCTTCGCAGAGGGAAGCAGAGATTTGTAGAGGTGCCAGAGCTCATAGCTTAAATTGAGCGATAAAATTATTTTGAGAGGCATGCTTTTCCTGTCAACGAAAGCAACCGAGAATTCCCAATATTTTCCATGCTAGGTAAATCATAGGCGGTTCCAAACATAAAATAAAGTTTATTTCTTTTCCACCATCCTTTCACAATCCATGGCTAGATGTATCCACGGGTGCCTTCCATACCAACACTTTCCAAGAAATTTATTATCATAATATTTTTGCATTTTAGGACAGCGCATCCCTATTACCTGCCACGCTCTCGTGCAATGACAAGTGAATAAACACTCATCTTGAGAATTACCTACCTAGCATGGAAAATATTGGTCATCCCCCTGCCGCTTCACTACTGTAGGATGGTCCAAACATGACACTACGATCAGAGACCCTTCGACGAAACTGTGTGCGATGCCATAATCGCAAATGGTGGTGTAAAAAACCGCCAAAATAGGTCCAAAACGTTTGCGATGACAGATGCATCAAACATGGTTCAGAATTTATTTGTGCGTGCGATGCAGGGCATACGATTCAGCTCAATTAACTGTTTGGGATGAGGAGGCACAAAAGAAACGGGCAGCCAGATGAAGACGTGTGCGATATACATCATACGGTGCACTGAGATGAACTATGTGTGATTAGGCAACACAATGGAAACGGTTCAACTGAACAAGATGTGTGTGATACGCAGCAAACAGGTCTGTAATCTGAAATGTGTGTGAAGACCAATAATAACACAGACGATTGCTGCTAATAAGCTGTGTGAATTGCTCTGTCTACAGTAGAATAACATGTATGTATGTATGTATATATATATATATATATATATATATATATATATATATATATATATATATATATATATATATATATATATATATATATATATATATATATATATATATATATATATATATATATATATATATATATAAAACTGAAATAAACATCCAATTACATAAGTGACTATACAGATCATTCACACACACCTCAATAAACAATTGCATGCATTCTAAAGTAGGAGAAATGATCGTCTAGTCATCTACTTCTTGTGACGCTCCCGCCACTGCTATGTGGCTCGATCCCTCGTCTGGGTCAGGAAGAAGACAGTTCCTCATCTCAACGATCCGCCTGTACATCTCGTAGCTTGTGTAGGCGTCCATGGCCGCGTACTTGACATGTTCCTCATCCAGTCTCTCATGCCACACACTGTGCCAGGTTTTCCTGTCCTTATTGCTCTCTTCCTTCATCTTCACGTAGTAGGGGTCGATGATGGCCGAGGCGAGGTCAACCAGGGAGTTCAGTTTCTTTTTGTCGCTGCCCCGGACCTTGTAGTGGTGCTGGATGTTGACAAGATTTGGGCATGTCAAGTCTGAAACCTTGAGCGCTTTTACATCGTTGACGGTGTCCACCGAAGCGAATCTGTAGCCGGAGGTGCTGATAAACCTGGAGAAACGCTCGCAAGGCCTTGTGGCAAGGTGGTAGTGGTAGACGAGGACGTCATGTAGCACGCACAACTGGGCGACGACAACATTCTGATCGTGCCCGGCACGATCCATGGTGTACTCGAGGTCGAAGCCGACCACTTGGTACTCGTCCTCGGCAAGGAACTGCTCCATAGTTTGGATAGAGCTCTCCATCGAGACCGGATCGTTCGTGTACACCACCGAGAGGACCTTCCCCCTCACGTTGGTGTCCACTACGTGATGCGTGGTGAACTACCCGCCGTTGTCGTCGTCGGCCGCTGGGAGCGCCATTGGAGCCACTGGGAGCGCCATTGGAACCGCTGGATGTCCTTTCTGTATGTGTCCTCATGGGTGTGCTTATTGTGTCGTGTGACATGAGAGATGAAGGTAAATGGCCGCAGGAATAAAAGGAGGCCAGGCGGCGTGGATTGTCCGCGCGTTTGCATGGCAGTTTTTGCAGCGGGTAACTGCATCGTCGTGCCGCGCCCTGCGCAACCGCTTGCACACGAACGTGCGTGATTGTGCGCCGCCCCAAACACTGGCAGTGCTCGCGGGGGGACGCGAGAGCAGAGCGCGCGGCGGCGGGACGCGAGGTGAGCACGCGCGGTGGGATGCGAGCAGAGCGCGCCGCGGCCGCCTGAACCGCAAGCACAACAGCTGTCCGTTCTGCAGCGGCGGCCTTAGCCCTGATGGAGGCCACCCACGACCATGTCGAGGCAGCCCACGCCCAGCTCCTGGCGGTCACCGCACAAATCGAACGAAGCTTCTCCAACAATGATCGGCAACCCATGGCCGAAGAGCTGGCAATCGCCGAGAGCGTTCAAGCAGCCGTCCGTTCCTCCACCGCATACCTTGCAACGACGGAGCCCGTCCAAGCCCAGATCGTGTCCGCCCATGCCCAGATCATGGCGGCCTTTTCCAAAGAGATGGCAGACGCGGATGGCGAGATGCTTGCCGAGTATGGTGCGATGGATGCCATGGAGCCCCTTCCCCAGGAGATCGTCGGGCGCGAGCTGGACATGGAGGCGGCGGCGGTGATCGACGAGCACCAGCCGTAGTAGTACTCTTTGTTTTGTTTAATTAAGAGCGTCCGTCTTTAATTTGTTAGAGTAATGTTTAGGTCAGCTAGCTCTGTTTAATTGCTGAACTTGCTCGATTAAGAAGTGTGAGTATGCTATAGTCTCCTTTGTGTACCCAAATTATGCAATGACGTGGATGACCACTGTAACCATGGGAACCAAAACTTTTGACATTCAAACTCATCGCACACGGGTTAAGCTATCTGAATCGTTTGTGATGTCCACATATCGTACACAGTTCTGAATAAGGGACCATGTCTGATGACACTTTGCGCGCCAGTTTTTTTTGCTGAAGCGATTCCAAATTTTCGGCTTCCGCGGAAATATCTAACTCCCCGCCCCCTCGCCCCTACGAAAAGCCACATTTCCCCTCTTTCTGCCTTCCTTTCCAAGTTGAAACCTTCACTCCTTGCTTGCAGCGCCGCCTCCTCGTCGGTGACCCTCCTTCACGCTGCCCGACCTCCTCTATCCAGGCAGGTAATCCACACCTGACCCCATCCTCCTCCTCCTTCCACATCCCACATGCCCAGAGCACCTGCTCGAGCGCGACACCTTCCACCCAAATCACCAACCC
Organism: Aegilops longissima; assembly: GCA_021605205.1. NCBI lineage: Eukaryota > Viridiplantae > Streptophyta > Magnoliopsida > Poales > Poaceae > Aegilops > Aegilops longissima. Next base: position 618,932,320 of record CM038677.1, on the reverse strand, counting down.
CTCCACCAAATAAGCGCCGGCCTAAGCCATGGTGCATGCAGTATAGCCAGGACCTCAAGGAGCATTTGGCAGCGGAGAAGCAAATCGCGGCAAGACGCTGGGATGAGGTCGCGATGGCTGCCATTTGTGCCGACCCCGAGATCTTGAAGGAGCACCTTGCCATTTGCTAGCTATGCTGGTTAAGCATGCCCGGTTTACCCGTTGCGTGTGCTGCTCCTGCCTTTCCTTCACAAATTCTAGTGAATTGTGCTATCTAATTTTACCATGCAATCTGTTGCTGTAGTGTATATGTTCTATATGTCGTGCAGTGTGGTGCTCACTTATTAACTGTTTTGTTAATTAGTTGTCGTCTTCAGTTAACTGTTTGGTTCAATTCTGCAAATGTGATGTTCAATTCTTCAGGCTACAATTTTGTATTGTCTTCCGTGCGAGAAATAAATCGAATTTATCTTTACAAAATTGTGGGTGCATTCTGTTATTGTATACCATGTGAGGAATAAATTGAATTTGGTTGTAGTAAATACATGAGAAACAAATACAATTGCTACAATTGGATGTAGTTAACTGTTTGGGTAACTGATACGTCTCCAACGTATCTATAATTTTTGATTGCTCCATGCTATATTATCTACTGTTTTGGGCAATATTGGGCTTTATTACGTTGGAGACATATCAGGCATCCCCAAGCTTAATTCCTGCTCTTCCTCGAGTAGGTAAATGATAAAAAAGATAATTTTTGATGTGGAATGCTAGTTGGCATAATTTCATTGTAATTCTTCTTACTTGTGATTCATATCTTTTTTATGCCAACTAGCATTCCACATCAAAAATTATCTTTTTTATCATTTACCTACTGGAGGACGAGCAGGAATTAAGCTTGGGGATGCCTGATATGTCTCCAACGTATCTATAATTTTTGATTGCTCCATGCTATATTATCTACTGTTTTGGGCAATATTGGGCTTTATTATCCACTTTTATATTATTTTTGGGACTAACCTATTAACTGGAGGCCCAGCCCAGATGAAAGTGCAACTATCCCTAGGTGGTTTTGGTAATTCATAACAACATATAGCTCATTGAGCTAATGCTATTCCAAGACAAATATTTCAGGAAAGCTCAATGAATGGCATGGCATGGATGATGAAAGTGGATCCCTCAAAATATTAAGCACAAAGGATTGGCTCAAGCTCAAAAGCTCAAGACTCTACATTTTACATTTTAGTGATCCAAGATCACATTGAGTCTATAGAAAAAGCCAATACTATCAAGGAGGGATGAGGTGTTGCTTAATGATCCTCTTGCTTCGTGTGCTTACTGATATGCTCCAAAACCCTCCACTACTTTCTCACATCCACATATGACCTAAACCTAAAGTCAAACTCGGCCCTACCGATTCTTTCTATCCGGCGCCACCGAGTTCAGATGTCATAGCCACTGCCACAAACCCTAGGCAAATCGGTCTCACCGATAGGGATCTCGGTCTCACCGAGATGGGATTGTAATCTCTCTGTTTCCCTTCGTAACGTTTCGGTCTAACTGAAGTGAGCGATCGGTCCCACCGAGATTGCAATGTAAACTCTCTGCTTCCCTTTCGTAACTTTTCGGTCTCACCGAAAGAGCGAATCGGTCCCACCGAGTTTACCTGACCAACTCTCTGGTTAGCTAATTACCAAAATCGGTCCCACCGAGTTTGTGTAATCCGTCTCATCGAGATTACGTTATGCCCTAACCCTAACCATATCGGTCCTACCGAGTTGCATATTGGTCCCACCGAAAACCCTAACGGTCACTAGGTTTACTGGATCGGTCTGACCGAGTTTGTTGATTCGGTCCCACCGAGTTTGGTAAATTGTGTGTAATGGTTAGATTTTGTGTGGAGGCTATATATACCCCTCCACCTCCTCTTCATTCGTGGAGAGAGCCATCAGAACAAACCTACACTTCCAACTTACCAGTTCTGAGAGAGAACCACCTACTCATGTGTTAAGGCCAAGATATTCCATTCCAACCACATGAATCTTGATCTCTAGCCTTTCCCAAGTTGCTTTCCACTCAAAACTTCTTTCCACCAAATCCAAATCCTGTGAGAGACAGTTGAGTGTTGGGGAGACTATCATTTGAAGCACAAGAGCAAGGAGTTCATCATCAACACACCATTTGTTACTTCTTGGAGAGTTGTGTCTCCTAGATTGGCTAGGTGTCACTTGGGAGCCTCCGACAAGATTGTGGAGTTGAAACAAGGAGTTTGTAAGGGCAAGGTGATCGCCTACTTCGTGAAGATCTACCACTAGTGAGGCAAGTCCTTCGTGGGCGACGGCCATGGTGGGATAGACAAGGTTGCTTCTTCGTGGACCCTTCGTGGGTGGAGCCCTCCGTGGACTCGCGCAACCGTTACCATTCGTGGGTTGAAGTCTCCATCAATGTGGATGTATGATAGCACCACCTATCGGAACCACGACAAAAACATCCGTGTCTCCAATTGCGTTTGAATTCTCCAAACCCTTCCCTTTACATTCTTGCAAGTTGCATGCTTTAATTTCCGCTGCCTATATACTCTTTGCATGCTTGCTTGAATTGTCTGAAGATTGCTTGACTTGTTCAAAGATAGCTAAAATCTGCCAAAGTCTAAAATTGGGAAAAGGTTAAGTTTTTAATTGGTCAAGTAGTCTAATCACCCCCCCTCTAGACATACTTCAAGGTCCTACAAGTGGTATCAGAGATTTGGTCTCCATTTGCTTTGATTTCCATAGCTTTTGGTGGTCATAGCCTTGGTTTCACAACCTAGGAGAGTATGGCGTCTAGGGAGGGAAATTATCACCGTAGAGGTCCTTACTTTGATGGCACTAATTTTGCTAGTTGGAAGCATAAGATGAAAATGCATATTCTCGGGCATAACCCCGCCGTTTGGGCTATTGTGTTTATTGGTTTGCAAGGTGAATTCTTTGATGGGAGAGAACCGAACCGTGAAGCTAGCGCGGAAGAGTTGAAGATGCTGCAATACAACACTCAAGCTTGTGATATCCTCTTCATTGGCTTGTGCCCAGAAGAGTTCAACAAAATCAGTCGTCTTGAGAATGCAAAGGAAATTTGGGATACTTTGATTGATATGCATGAAGGTACTGACTCGTCAAGGAATCCAAGTTGGATGTGCTCCAAAGTCAGCTTGACAAGTTCAAAATGAAGGATGGTGAAGGTGTCGCTAAAATGTACTCTAGGCTTGCTCTTATCACAAATGAGATTGCCGGCTTAGGAAGCGAAGAGATGACCGACAAATTCATCATCAAGAAGATCCTAAGAGCATTGGATGGAAAATATGATATCGTGTGCACATTGATCCAAATGATGCCAAATTACAAAGATCTCAAGCCAACGGAAGTCATTGGAAGAATTGTTGCTCATGAGATGTCACTCAAGGATAAGGAGGAACTTCACAACAAGTCAAGTGGTGCTTACAAAGCCTCATGTGAAGCCCCCACATCATCAAGTGAGAAACAAACCTTCAATGAAGAATTGAGCTTAATGGTGAAGAACTTCAACAAATTCTACAAGAGTAGAAACAAAGAAAGAAGCTCTACGTCAATGTCCTACAATGACAAAAGATCTTCTAGTCGAGAGCGCAATTGCTACAATTGTGGGAGACCTGGACACTATTCCAATGAGTGTACGACACCCTACAAAAGAAGAGAAGATTCTCCCAAGAGAAGAAGTAGAAGAGAGAATCACCGCCAAGAGAGAGAAGGAGTAGAGATGATCATTATGAACGAAGACCCTCACGGAGAAGCAAGGATTCGGAAAGGAAGGACAAGTCATCAAAGAGCTACACAAAACGAAGACATCAAGCTCATGTTGGTGAATGGGTATCCGGCTCCGACTCCGACAATCACTCCGAGAGAAGCTATCACTCCGACTCCGAATACACTCAAGATGAAGGTGTTGCCGGTCTAGCACTTGTGTCAACCAACTCCTCGACATATTTGATTCACCAAATGAAGGAATTGGAAGATGCTTCATGGCCAAAGGTCCTAAGGTAACACACCCAGTATGTTGATTTTAATAGTGATGAAGATGACTTGCTAGGTGATGATGATTTACTTGTTGACAACTCTAGTGATGAATACTATGATGAAACATCAATTAATCATGCTAATCAAGATGAAACGAATGACAATGATAAGGAGAATATTGAGCGTCTAACTAAAGAACTAAACACTCTTAAGTTAGCTCATGAAACTATCTTCGAAGATCATCGAGAACTTTTAAGGGCTCATGAGAAGTTACGCTTTAAAAAACTCAATCTTGAGCAAGAGCATGAGTTCCTAAAAGCAATCAATGATGATCTCCGTAAGAAAAGTTCTTCTTACATTGCCAAGCGTTTACTCTTATCTACTTACATGCCTCAAGTCAAGCCAAGTAACAAGAACAAGAAAGATTCTTCCTCTAGTAGTAACAATAATAATGCTAAATCCAATATTGTTGCTTCTAGTAGTTCTCTTGATTCCACTAATGATGCTCTTAGCCAAGTTACACTTGAGCAAGAAAACAACTTATTGAAGGGAATTAGAGAGAAAGGAGTATACAAGAGCCTTGCCGGGAGTAAGCAATTTGAGGAAATTGTACGCAAGCAAGGAAGGCACCGGAAGAATCAAGGTGTTGGTTTTGAATGAAAGTTCAATGCCAATGGAGTAAAGTGGGAAGAAGATCAATACCCCAAGACGAAGTTTGTTCCTCAACAAGAGAAGTATGATCCTACTTCCTTCAAGGGAACACAAGCACAAGATGATCTTTCACCACAAGACCATAAGAACAAAGGCAAGGACAAGCTTCAAGAGGAGATTGATGCATTTGAAGAAGCACCTAAGGCCTTGGTCAAGTGGGTTCCCAAGACTACGTCAAGTTCTACTTCATCAAGTAAAACTACCACACCAAGGATTCCCATCAAGATGATGTGGATCCCGAAGAAGAAGAACTAGAGAGTTCTTGAGGGTGACTCCGCCAACATTCTTCACTCATATCATTATGGCAAGGACAAGTGCAATCATCTTCCATATCTTGCACTAGTTCAAGGAGTCACAAACCCTCATGTTGGTAAGGCAAGGACAAGGTAACCTAATGTAACGCCCCGGACACACCCGCCGGTGGTCGTTACTCCTGGCGGGATCTAGACTGGCCCCACAGATCAATACTAGTCTTTTCTGCGCACTTTGTCCTCACTGCGCGCACTCGGGAGCAACTTCGGTGGGTCACCCATCTGAAACTACTCCAAGCTAAGCACGCTTAACTTTGGAGTTCTGTCCAATGAGATCCCGGAAAAGAAGGAATTCCTTATTGATATGAGTAGTCTATCATCCCTAATAAGCCAGGCTATTACATACACCCCACTCGGAGGAACCAACGTCCTCGTCGGGCCACGAGAACGTTCCTCTTGGCATAAACGTCATGCTTCCATCCGTACATGTGTCATGTCGGGTGCCACGACGGGTCACAAACGTCATGAACAACATGACCACGCACCTGTCCGCAACCATCCGTAACCGCGAGGGTCGGCTCGATACCAACTTGTAACGCCGGACACACCCGCCGGTGGTCGTTACTCTCTGGCGGGATCTAGACTGGCCCCACAGATCAATACTAGTCTTTTCAGCACTTTGTCCTCACTAAATGCGCACCCGGGAGCAACTTCCCGGTCGGTCACCCATCCTGAAACTACTCCAAGCTGAGCATGCTTAACTTTGGAGTTCTGTCCGAATGAGATCCCGGAAAAGAAGGAATTCCTTATTGATATGAGTAGTCTATCATCCCTAATAAGCCAGGCTATTACACCTAATGCTTTCATGGACATCATTTTGTGTGTGCATCACTCTATGTCTATGGATATTCTTGTTTGTTCCTTGTGGGACTAACCCATGTAGGTATTGAAAGTGCAACTCACTCCAAAGGTTTGCTCCAAAAGATCTACATCAACATTGAGCATCCACATCTTCAACACCTACATGAAGTCATCATCGACAAAACCCAAGGTTAGTTCATCCCTCTAAGGGGGATCTCACATCTAGGGGGAGCTTAACTCTAAGAATTGAGTCAAAGCAACTCTAATGATGTGAACACATAAATGCTTTATGTAAAAGTGGTAACCCCACTTGAGCTTAAACGATGAGTATGACCTATGATCAAATGTTCTCATTTGACTCCTAAGTCAATATACTCATATATAGATGACCTAGTCATCGCCAATTGTTTGATAGATGCTAGAATTGGTTGTGCATGCTTTGTCACATATTTCATTTGTCATTTTATTGTGTGAGCATGTTGGTTGCATATTTTACTCATTCGAGGACATACACTTGTTGTTTTGATTGATTGGTTTCTTCTTCTTTGGCCAAGTGGATAGACAAGAATGCCTAAGAACCTTCTCTAGCTATCTATGCTTTTCTCGTCTCAAACTCTATTCATGCTACATCACAAAATTTGATCAAGTCAGATTCGAACCACTCTGTGTGAGGAGCACTCGGAGTCCCTGATTCGTCATAGACTTAAAACTTCCAAAACTTCTTTGTGATTTTCGGTCTGACTGATTCCTCCATTTCGGTCATACCGAGATCACTAAGTCGATCTAGGTTTTCATCTCGGTGCAACCGATTTGAACTTTTCGGTCACACCGAGTTGTTGTAACTGTTAACTGTTATGCATCTCGGTGCCACCGAGTTGTTCCACTCGGTAACACCGACAGTGTCGGGCTATATATTCTCACGGGCAAATTTTGGAAAAATTTCTCCGAAACTCCTCACCCGCGCATAGCTCGCTCTGCCTACTAGGTCTCCGGATCATTGACTTCGTCGCCAGCCGCCTCCTGTCGCTGGTCTCCGCCACCGTCAAAGGAATTCTTTCCGCCGTTGCCGCTGTAGCGAGTTCACCGCCGAACTAGGGTATGAACTCGATCACAGTGCTATCCTCGTCTGATTCTCAGCACATTGTGTTCATAATGCTTCTTGCCACGATTGAAACACTTCTATCCAGTCAAAACAATCCTTAGAATAGATGTGATTCAAAAATTTAGGGTTAGGTTTCCGCCGAAACCATCTCGGACCCACCGAGTTGAAAAACTCGGTCCCACCGATTTGGCTAACGCCATTGCACTAGTAGCTCTCGGTCTGACCGAGAATTGCTAATCGGTGTGACCGATTTATAACTTTGTGAAACCCTAGCAGTCTCGGTGCCACCGAACTGTGACTCGGTCTGACCGAGTTCACTACTTTAGTTTCCAAAACTGCTTCGGTATCACCGAGTTTGTAAATCGGTAGATCCGAAATGCTTTCTGTGGAAAACTAAAACTAAGTTTTTTGAATCATTCTTTTGCAAAAATCTCTGCATTTTGTGATGCTCATCCACTCTACCTCATCTATAACTATTCACGTGGTCAGTGATCAATGTGTATGCAGCATGTCAGACCAAAGTGACAGCCAGAACAACTCAGAAGAGCAGATTCACTTGAGTGAGGGCACTAGACCCTCTAGCAGCTCAGATGAGGGGAGCAGAAGCACTCCCAGCAATTTGCCTGTCGGTGTCAAAACCGGCGGATCTCGGTAGGGG